>CM053559.1:89123855-89222125 GCA_028646485.1 Cryptoprocta ferox | reverse complement strand
CTGCTGGCACAGAGGTACACAGCCGAGTCCCCCGGCTCCGCTCGCTGGATCTGCAGAGTGGAGTTGGTCCCCTCAGACCTGTCCGCCTGGAACCGATCATGCTTGGGCATCCCTGACGTGTCTACTTTCCTCTCGTTTTGGAAGTAAATTAAAAACTCCGGGCCTTGCCCTATGTCCTGTCGGTACCAATAAAGGCTAATGTGACCAGAAATTGGATCACACCTGAAGGTCACGTCCCTGCCCGTCTTTGTGACCTTGTGCCAGGGGGACTGGAGGACGCCAGCTCCTGTGTGACCTGTGGAGACAAAGTTGGGAACAGTGGGGAGGAAATCAACCATAATCTTGGAGTGTAATCATCACTCACGCTCACACACACACACTCACACGCTCCCTGAAACTGTTTGGTTTTCTGAAGCCCCACCTGCCCCCAGGAGACAGAGGGCCACGCAGCAGAGGAGCCTGGTGCCCATGGCAGCCACAGGGCATGACTAGGATGTTCACCACATCAGGTTCTGCTGAGCATGAGCAGAGGAGCTGGGAGGTCCCTCTTGTCCCTCATGTTCACAAGGCGGTTCTCTTAGTGACATCACCACCTCTGTCAATCCCCTCGACCTCAGGGAGCATGACTTATGCTGTAGCATGCTTGGGGGACTAATTTAATATTTGTAAGCTCCGTTCCTTTTTCTAAATTAATTTATTTATTTTTAACTCTTTAAATACTTATTTTGAGAGAAAGAGACAGAGAGAGAGAGAGAGAGAGGGAGAGAGAGAGAGGGAGAGAGAGAGAGAGAGAGAGAGAGAGAGAGAGAGACTGTGAGCAGGAAAGGGGCAGATAGAGAGGGAGATACAGAATCTGAAGCAGGTTCCAGGCACTGGGCTTTCAGCACTGATCTGGGCAAGGCTTCAAGTCATGGACTGAGAGATCATGACCTGAGTCAATATTCAAGCTTACTGGAAACGCCCAGGGACCCCTACGTTTATTTATTTTGAGAGAAAGAGAAAGGAAGAGCAGTGGAGGGACAGAGAGAGAGAGAGAGAGAGTAAAAGAATCCCAGGAGGCTCCACACTCAGTGGAACTGTGAGACCATGACCTGAGCTGAAACCCAGAGCTGGACATGTAACAGACTGAGCCACCGGGTGTCCCCGGAAGCCCCTTTCTTCACACTCAATGCATGTTGTCCCTTGAAGCCCCAGTGCCGTCTGGGTGCACTGGCTCACACTGCGTGCTACGTTCCTCTTCTCTTCCCCCATCTCTCCTGTGTGCTGCGCATTTTCGTGGAATCGTGTCCACAGCACCCTGAACACCAGGAGCCATAGGGGGACCTGATTGTTTTCTCTGCAAGTCAGTATCTCCTGTGGACATCGCTGTTTCTGTCACCATCCCCTCTGTTCTCCCAGTGACACATACTCAACATCATCCACTTGGGCACTGGGGTGGGAGGTTGACTCATTTCTCCCTAGAAGCCTCTTGAATGCACTGACCTATTCAGAGGTACAGGAGATGAAACACCCTGGGAAAGTCTCTGAGTTGGAAGCTCCTATTCCTTCTGCAGGCCAGAGAGCCGTGCCCTCTCGGTGTTCACGAATCTCCGTGAATTTTTAAGTCCCTGCAGCCCATAGCACAGCCTCATATCATAGTATGTTACCATGCATTAAAAATTCGGTTCCTCAGGGGACCTGCACAGCTGAATCAGTTAAACATCAACTTTGGCACAGACTATGGACTCACGGTTTATGAGTTCAAGCTCTGCATCAGGCTCTTTGCTGTCAGTACTTCAGTTTTTTTATCCTCTGTCTCTCTGCTCTCCCCTGCTGATTCTCTCGCTTTCTTTCTCTCAAAATAAATAGCCTTATGGAAATTCATGTATCTGTATTTCTTTCTAATTTAATGACAACTTTCATAGTATTCTTTTACAGTTTGAGGTCTGTTCTATTTTTGCCTATCCTTTCTTTTGATTGTTAATGTTATTTTTTACTGCCTTTCTTTCCTCCTCAGGCCTGTATAAAGTGTGTTTAATTTTTTCGCTCTCATAATTATGTCTGTCATTGTTGAGTTTCATTAATATATTTTGCTTATGTTTCATCTACTTTTGTTCTTTATATTTGTGATTTTACTTCTTTTACTTTGGGGGAGATTATTCTATACTCAGCCTAAGTCCTCAGCTTGATATTTAGATTAGTATTTTTTTGAACTCATAAGCCCTATCCATATAAATTTCCCTGAAAGTACAACTTTTGTATTCTCAGTATCTCTTATTTCTAAATATTTTAAAATTCCTATTTACAGTTCTGGTACAATCTCAGGATTTATTTCCTATTATGTGTTACATTTGTAAATATGAGATTTTATTTTTCAATAAAGTCTACTTTTTGTAATTTCTTTTCACCTTTGACATATGGTTGTCAGAGAAGTTTGTCTTCATGATGCCTGTACTTTACAACTGATTGAAAGAAAAGTCTGTACTCAGGGCCTGGAAAGTCTAGAACAAAGACATACCAAGTGCGTCTGCCATTCACCTGGGAAACAGGGGTGCCCAGAATGGCCGACGACCCAGGGGGAACTTGAACAGGAGGGTGAGTGGGCGTCAACCGTTACAAGAAGCAAGGACCCATGTCCAGTGCAGAGGAAATAGCTTTGGATGTCCCTGATATGGGAAGGGAAATGGCAGAATTGAGGGCCTAGCAGTGTGGCCGGAGCAGAGAGGGCCCGCGAGCCGTGCAAGCTGGGCCTGGAGGTGGGTAGAGGACAGATCCAGCAGGCCCTTGTCCGGGGGCTGTCCCCATGGAAAGGCTGCCAGGAGCAGAGTTCATACCAGGGCATAGGAGAGCAATGCACTGAGGTGTCAGGGAAAGACAGGATGGGGGGGGGTCTAGATAGATCTGATCTAATACTACATTGTTAATAATACATCGTACTGTTTATACAGTGCAGACAACTTCCATCCTGGAGGCATCAGACTTAGGCAGGTGGCTGGAACACTCAGAGCTGGGGAAGCACCTTCCCAGCCAGCCAGGCGGCTCAGAGCACAGACAGACCAGAGGTGGAGATACAGCCACCTGAGGTCTGGTGAGTCTGGGCCCGGCTGTCGATGCCTTGCAGACGGACCTCAGCACACACCGAGGTTCACTCTGGGTGCTTAGGCCCCTCAGGGCTCTGGTGCTCCGGGGGGCTGGGAGCGGGCCGAGGGCTCTGCTGAGGCCCGGGACGCAGGCCCTCCCTCTGCCTATTTTTGTGCAGAGAGGAGGCAGCTGCACAGCGCTGTGTAGTCAGTGCTGGCACAGAAGTATACAGATGTCTGGGAGGGAGTGGTGGACGCCAGCATGAGAAGGAAGTTCTTTGTATTTGACCTAGAGACGTTGTATCCGTTGGAGATTTCTCCTTTCTGAACGGTGCCGGTGTTGACGGAGTAATGGATCAGCCGCAGCCCGTGTCCAGGGTCTTGTTGATACCAGTACATGTAGTTGTGGTTCGTGTCCTGCTCGCATCTCAGTGCCATGCTCCGTCCTGTCCCCAGGATCTGGAATTTGTGGGTCTGAATGATGCCAGCATTCATGGGCCCTGCGGAGAAGGAGACAACACTGATGTCGCAGTCACAACGGAAAGGCTTAGCGCTGGAACCTTGAGATTTTCACTCATGAAAGGGATGCTGACCAGGTGCCCAGGACTTGCCTGGCTGCAGGAGACATGCGGCCACACAGCACAGGAGGCTGAGGCTCATGGCAGGGCTAGGGAGGACCTAGGAGTCTTCTGGGAATGCGTGCTGAGGAAGGGGAAGGAAGCTCTCGGGGTGGAGGGGGGGTCATTCTGAGATGTCACTTCCTGCCGGGGCCCCAGAGCCAGCCCTCTCAAGGGGCCACAGTCCTTCTCCAGAGGGTCAGATTAAGAAAAAAAAAATCAATATACACGTGAACCGCTTAGGATGGGAAGAAAGGGCTTGTCTGAATTAACACAAGTCTTCTGAGTGAATCTTCACTTTTTTGAAAAACAGTTTGTAACCCTATGTAATGTTTTCTTCCCGTGATGGAATTCTTCATGAATGCGCTGGCTCTGTGTGTCTGCGTCTTTCTGTAGTTTTGAATTGGGGAAAATTCCTTAGGGCTTCCTGATGCCTTTTAGGATTCGTGGGTCCCAAATCCTCCTTCAAGTGTCCATTTCCACTTTGCTTCATTGACCACCACGTGTTAACATCCTTCCAGCGATAATTCTGATACCGGGTTTCCAAACCTCAAGGGCAGGCTGATCAACTCCTGAGGAACCGTTTTGCTCTGTTTCCTACCAATTCAGGACACCTGCCGAATGTCGCCAGAGCACCTTCATGTTCACCAGAGCCCCTGCCTCCCACGTTTGGGCTGAGACAGCAGCAAGCAGAACGTCGTCGCACCTGTGAGTGACCTTTCCTTGTGGCAGGATGGTGGCTACTCAGCGGTGCCGATGATGTGTTGGCACAGAGGTATTCACGTGTGTGAGGGACAGTGGGGAGGTGGCCGCCTCCAGGGTAAGTGAAAAATGCTTTTTTTTAAACTTGAGACATGCATTCCATGGAGAATATCTTCTTGTGGAGAACGGCTGGCATTAATTATGTAATAAAGACAGGGGAGCTCAGAAACTATCCTGCTGCCCACAATCCCACACTTAGAAAGAGCCCATAGCCCAGCTTCAGTGCTCTGCTGTCGTGATTGATCTTCAAATTCTTGATAATATTTGAACCACGAGCTCTGCAAATTATGTCGCTGGTGCTGGGTACATGATTTTGTGTTTCCTATCTGTGGTCACCTCCTGCTGTGCTGGTTTCCCTTTAGCAGGATCACATGTCTGGGGGCTCTGTGAATCAGCATCCCTTCGGCCTTGGGAAGGACACAGACACTACGGCTGGAATCTGAGGGGAGCCTGCTGTTATAACCACAACGTCAAGCCTTGAACTGGGGCCTCGCAAGCCCATGAGGGGGTTTCAGGTCTGTGCCTGGGACGTTGCTGGTCCAGGAGACAGAAGAACACGCAGAGCACGCAAATGGTGGCAGGCCAGAACGGGAAGGGGAATGTTCCACTTCAACGCTCATGTTGAGGGTTCGACTCTGGCTCCAGACAAAGTGAACCCTTCCCCCAACATGGAATGATCCCTCTCACAATTGGCTGTGGTCTGCTCAGCCCCAGCACACAGTGTGTGAACGTGAAGCCTAGCTATGTATGCATCTGACAGGAACTCAAAATTATGTCCTTGGAGACGATGAACTTGTGTCTAAGCTTTATTATAAAATAATTTGAATGAGGGGTACATGAGAAAATAAATGAATTAAAATGAGTAAATTTTATAGAAACAGCTTCAAACAGCTTTCAGTGATCCTTTTATCAAAGCATCTGTCCCCAGATAGAATTGTCCCTAATGGATCAGATATCTCACATGATCAGGAATCTCACCTGATTTCAAGCACCTCTCATCCATAGAACTTTCTAGAAGCACCTCACTTTTTAAAATATTTATCTGTGAATTATTTTAATGGGTAGAGACTTAAATGTCCATTAAAAAGGTGCCTGAGCAGAATTAATCAATAGCAATAGAAATCATATCACTAGTTTGTCAGAGATGGAGAGAGGTGTTGCAAAGGGGTACGAGGGAACTTTCTGGGTGATAGAAATGTTCTATATCTTAGTGGGGTGTGTATTACGTGGGTACATACTTATAAATTGCAAAAAAAAATCATTGATCTCTTCATTTAAAGTGTGGAATGCTTATTGTATATAATTCTTGTGTCAATAAAGTTTATTTTAAAATGGCTGAGAAGGGTTGTATGTTACATGTTCTAGATAATTTCATAATGAATCATCAGGCATCAATATTACCATTTCTGTGACAGCTATAGGAGTTTTAGGTAAAATACATCCATATCTACCTTTGCACATAGGAAATGGTAGAAAACGCTGTCAGAGATTAGCGCAAGGAATCAAGAAATCCAGATTCTTATTATGTGCTAGGTACTTTGGCTTATTAAATTTTATTAATGGTTTTAAAAAATTATTTTTAGATGTTTATTTATTTTTGAGAGAGAGACAGAGACAGTGTGTGAGTGGGGGAAGGGCAAAGAGAGAGGGAGACACAGAATCCGAAGCAGGCTCCAGGCTCTGAGCTGTCAGCACAGAGCCTGATGCGGGGCTCAAACTCACAAACCATGAGGTGATGACCTGAGCCAAAGTTGGATGTTTAACTGACTGAACCACCCAGGTGGCCCCTAAATTTTTTGTACAAACCTAGAAGTTGGTATGATGGCTAATTTTATGTGTCAACATGACTGGGCCACAGGGGACACAGATACTTGGTTGAATATCATTCTGGGGGTTCCTGAGAGGGTGTTTTTGGATGTTGTTAACATTTAAATAGGTAGATTTTAACAGTAGGTGAGACTAACATTTTAATCAGTAGAGTGAAGGAGATTGCCTTCCATAATGTAGGTGGGCTTCATCCAATCAACTGATGACCTGAATAGAACAGAAAGACGGATTCTACCCCAGGTAAGAGAATTGTCCAAATGATGGCCTGCGAATTGGAACGTCAACTCTTCTTGCTCAACAGCCTTCAAACTTGGAACATCAGCTCTTTCTGGGTGTCCAGCACCACCAGCTCAGCTCGCAGATGTTGGACTTACCGGCCTCTCCAATTGCATGAGCTGATTCTCTGTAAAAAATAAATTACATATATATGGTAATATATAGTCTGTTTTGTTTCTTTGGAGTACTCTGAGTGATACTGATAGATATTATTATTCTCATTTCCTCCGTGAAAATTCTCAGCCCGACTTGTCAAGAAACTGGGGTCAAGTCTTGACAAGCAGCTTGTACTGGAGTTGGAATTAGAACCAAGTGTACATGGCACCTAGCCGGAACTCTTTCTCCACATGACTTTCTCCTGAGTAAACTGATCTCTGTCAATGATTTCATTAGAGCTACCCAGGCTGAGAAGAGGCAGCAACATTTGGATTTTGAGGGCAGACGTCCCTATGACTATGCATGGATGCATAGAGTTGTACTGCACTCAGGAGTCAGTCAGACTGGGGTTTGAGTCCCACATCTGCACCTGACCCGCTGATACTCGATTTGGTCAACTTCTTTAACTTGAGGGCAAATCCCTTCATCTCTAAAATGGGAGCAGGAATTGCATTTGCCTCTTAGGCTTTTTTTCTCATCATTAATTGATATTTTGCAAATAAAGGACTTATTTGGCATATGGTAAGTTGTCAGTAAATAACAGCATTATTTCCTTCTGTGAGTCTCTACCAGCTGCAGAATTGAACCGTGTTCATGCATTAACGTACTCAGCACTTGCAGTTTTATGATTCTCTTGCGCTCGTGTGACAGGTGAATCCAATAGAAATAGTCAACTATTTAAGATAAATACTATGCATTTAATACTGCAGATGCTAAAACTGTCAAAGACAAGAAACACACTGATTTTCACTTTTTATTTTATATGATATAGTTCCTTGTACAAAGCAAGGGACCCACTACTGTTTGGGTGCGTTCCTTTCCCAGGACGAGGTTGTGATAATCACACGTGGGTGCATGATCTTTCCTGTCCTGCTAATCTGGACCTGGGGAGGGAAGCCAGATTAGGGGACAGTTCTATGGGCAGGGGGACCACAGGTGTTGAGGAACAGAGCTGAGTTCGAGTCCTTGCTCTGAGACCCGAGAAAGCTACTTCCCTTCATGTATGTAAACAGGGAAAAGAATACTTAACCTTGCATGATTTCTGTGAGCATTAAGGCCTATCTCACACGTGAACAGCACAACGAGCGTCTGGGAGACCTTGTCTGCTTTACTAGGGCCAGAGGCCGTGTGGCTGGCAGCCACCACCCTCGCCGTCACTTCCTGAGCTGGGGGTGGAATATTTTTGTACAGTAGGCTGCAGAGGGTGCAGGGCTGTGTCAGCACTGCTGGCACAGAGATAGAGGGCAGCATCCGTCAGCTCCAAGGAGCTCATGTTTAGCTCAGAGTGATAATCGGAGAACTGTTCAGCCGAGAATCGTTTCGGGAAGTTTCCTCTGTTCATCTCTTTCTTGTCGTAATGCTGAATGAGTAACTGGGGGCCCTGGCCCACGGCCTGTTGGTACCAGTACAAAGATAGGTGTCCAGAGATAGGGGAACATCTCAGGGTCACTTGCTGTCCTCTTGCTTTGACCAGGTGTCTCGGAGTTTGGGTGACTCCGGAATCCACTGGGCCTGTTGGGGAGGAGGGAGAAAGAAGCAGAGGGCAGAGCTCAGGGGGAAGCCTGCAAGCCTGTATTACACAGATGGCAAATGCATATCAGAGACTTTCACGCCGTGCCCAGGGCTCACCTGCTCCCAGGAGACAAAGGGCCACGCAGCAGAGAAGCCTGGAACCCATGGCAACACGGGGAAGTCAAGACATCACCCAGCTCAGGGGTGGGGTCTCTGGGGGTGAGCTCTGAACCTCCCATTTCCCTGAAAGGGGTATTTGCCTATGATGTCACTACTCCCACCCACATGGCCGCTCTTATGACTCGGCAGGGCTGTGCCGAGCGGCTGGCACAGAGATATATAGCGGAGTCCCACAGCTCCGAGAAGTTCATGTGCAGATCAGAGAGACAGTCACCCAAATGTTGCACTGAGAACTAATCTGGCAAGGGTCGTTTTGTTCTCTGTAATTCATCGTAATATGCAAAGAAGAGCTGGGGGCCCTGACCCAGGGCCTGTTGGTACCAAGATCCAGAGGGGAACATCTCAGTGTCACTTGCTGTCTGCTTGCTTTGATCAGGTGTCTTGGAGTTTGGGGGACTCCAGAATCTACTGGGTCTGTGAGGGAAGGACACAGGAGCTGGGAAGTGGACACGAGAGGGAGCCCAGTGTGCCATGCATTCAGGTGCTGTCACGCTTAGAGCAGAGATATCCCACCTGGACAAGGACACACTTGCTCCCAGGAGACAAAGGTCCACATGGCAGAGGAGCCTGCATCCCACGGCACGGGGGTGGGGGGCGCACAGAACTGGACAGGTGTCTCCCCACTCAGAGTTCTGGGTCTCTGAGAGCTGAAGATATGGGCATCCCTTCTCTGGCTGGAGCCTAGGCAGTAATGTCACTGCTCTGATGTCATTATCCTTCGTGGCTCCCATGAACCTCCCTTGCCAGGTCCCTGGCTCCGCTGATCCAGGAACCCTGCCTTGTCCTGCAGAGCCCCTCTTGGGAGGGGCGGGGCTGCGACAGTCTAGGCTAGCTGGGATTAGGCCACCTGCCCACGTCCACAGCTCCTTGGCTTTTCCTTTGAGGCGGTGTCCCTCCACCTGTTCCTGCCCAGGGCAAGGAGTCTGCCCCTCCGAGCACTCCACTGCCCTTTTTTCCCCTTGCAAGCTCAGAGAAATTCCCTAATCACTGCCAAGCTGAAGGTTTGGCCCCCTAATGGGACTTCACAACCACAAATTAGTGTCTATAGCATTAAGCCCTGTAGTGGAAAAAAGCTCCAGGCAAGGCTTTCCTTAACCCTCTGTGTCCCGGGTAGCTGACTCTATCTCCCTGCTCTGAGCCAGCACCTTTTGTCCCTCAGTGGTTCCACAGTGCCCCCATGTGGCCTACTGGGCAGTAATCAAAATTTTGCCTGTACCATGATGTGAGTCCTGGGGGGTGTTTAAATTAGGAACTATTCTGGGGCACTTGGGTGGCTCAGTTGGTTAAGCATCCGACTTTGGCTCAGGTCATGATCTCATAGTTCCTGGGTTTGAGCCCCGCGTTGGGCTTTGTGCTGACAGCTCAGAGCCTTGGAACCTGCTTCAGATTCTGTGTCTCCCTCTCTCTGCCCCTCCCCTGCTCATGCTCTGTCTCTGTCTCTTAAAAGTAAATAAAGGTTAAAAAATAATAAATTAGAAACTATTCCATCCTTTGTCTATGGCACTATTTTTGTTTTTTTTTCCCCCAGTGCCAGCAGACCAAAAAAACAAACAAGAACACAGACTAAATACAGACCTAACTACATTGTAATAAAAATAAAGGTGACCGGAGGAAATGTTTTGCTTTTGAGAAAATTCCCAGTGAACCTAGCCTAGGTTAAGTGGTGTTGCTGAAGGAGGAACCGTGGCCGAGATTGTACAGAGACGGCCTGTCTCATTGCAGATGGACTCCCAAGGAGTTTGGGATGACTGATAATTAACTGACCTTGTTTTTGCTCTGCTGACCCCAGACAGCTTGCTCAAGGCAGACCATTCAGACAGGTCTCTTTGCAAGGTGTCTGCTAATCAAAATTAGCAGAATAAAGAATTAGCAGAATAAAGAAAATAATACTCACTGTTACCCTATTGCTAGAGAATTTCTTTCTGTCTTTCTTTTTAAGATTTTATTTTTGAGTAATCTCTACACCCAATGTGGGGCTCAAATCCACAACCCTGAGATCAAGAGTCTCTTGCTCTAACCACTGAGCCAGCCAGGAACCCCTGGAGAATTTGTCTTTCTCTTCTGATCTTACTCTTTTAGAAACGCTCTTTTTGCCTCTGTTCATTGATACCAGAATGCCCATTTCTCCATTTATGATTGCATATGTGCATGTGATTAAACTTCTTTAAACTTTCTTCAATGTCCAAGTAGGAAATAAAATATTCTAACCCTCTGGACAGGATGCTAGGAAGGAGAAGCAAGCCAGTCTGGATTAATATAAAGTAAAAAATAAATAAACAGAGGAATTTGGGAAAACAGAATCTGAGAAGGATTTTAATTCCTAAACCAGTTAACATTCATCCACTTGCTACTTCCAATGTAAATTTCTTTCACTCTTTACATTTGACTTAAATGTTGCTAAATTTTAAATAGTGCAATTTACCGGGGCGCCTGGGTGGCTCAGTCGGTTAGGTGGCCCACTCTTGACTTCGGGTCAGGTCATGACTCACGGTCTGTGAGTTTGAGCCCAGCATCATGCTGGCAGCATGCAGCCTGCTTGGGATTCTCTGTCTCCCTCTCTCTGCCCCTCCTCTGCTCACTTGCTTGCGCTCTCTCTCTCAAAATAAATAATAACACATTTTTAAAAGAATAGTGCAATGTATAAAGTGAATATGGATATTCTGATATAATCTATTTCTTGACTTTCTAAATCCGGAGGCAAAGCCCCGCGGCAGATACCACTGAGAAGAGGTCCCTGACGCAGCCACGTCTGGCATTGTGACGGTCACCAGCTCTGGTGCCAGTGAGCTATGATCAGGGACCCCTTCTCAGATGCCACCCAGAGGAGGAAAATCCCAGCCAGAGTGAATCTCCATGGATATAAACCAGATAAAATTATCTCAAACCCAGATGGCAATGTTCTTTAACTGAATACTTTTTATGAATTTTGTGCATATGTAACTCTAATGGAGTTTAATGTTTTATGCGTTTAATGCGTCTAATGGAGTTTCTGACGATAGAAAAGGAGAAGTTTCCACACCAATGCATAGAAATATAAACTATCAGTATAAACCACACTAAGAAAATGTTTCTCTGCTTTAAGGAATACCTGGCATGTTTTTATTCAATTAGATAAAATTCCTGGGTTGCCAGTCAATTCTTTTTTTTTTAATTTTATTTTAATGTTTATTTATTTTTGAGAGAGAGAAAGAGAGAGAGCGAGTGGGAGAGGAGCAGAGAGAGAGGGAGACACAGAATCTGAAGCAGGCTCCAGGCTCTGAGCTGTCAGCACAGAGCCTGACATGGGGCCTGAACCCATGAACTGTGAGATCATGACCTGAGCTGAAGAGTCAGCCACTTAACCAACTGAGCCACCCAGGCACCCTTGTAAATTGCACTATTTAAAATTTAGCAACATTAAGTCAAATGTAAATATTTAAAGAAATTTACATTGAAAGTAGCAAGTAAATGCAGGTTAACTGGTTTAGGAATTAAAATTCTTCTCAAATTCTGTTTTCCCGAATTCTTTTGTTGGAAATAATGTTGCTATGAACCTGGTGTGTTAATATCTGTTCAAATCCCTGCTTTCTCTTCTTTGGCGGAATATATCCAATAGTAGAACTGCTGCATCATGGGGTGATTTTATGTTTAAGTTTTTGAGGAATTGCCATACTATTGTCCACAATGGCTGTGCTATTTATCTTCCAGTCAGCAATGCAGAAGGGTTTCCTTATCTTTACCACCTCATCAACACTTGTTATTTTCTGTCTTGTTTCCCCCTTTAATATTATCACGCTAATGGGTATGATGTTCTTGGATTTTTGAAATTAATGGGAATGCATAGTGAGGTTCTCTTTCATTTTTACTGTTGTTGTTATTGTAAACCTACTACTTCTCAAGCCTCAGGTCTCAAGTCAACATTGGCCTCCAAAATTTTGGCAAGTAGCCTTCATCTATAAAATCCGCTCTGTACTTTTTTGAAAACGAGACAGTCTTTCCTCACATGGACTGGACATGAGTCAAACATGATTCTAGCTTTGGTATCACTACAGTCTATAAGTAAGGGTCCGGTGAATCAGATGGTGCCTTGGAGACAAGTCTTCATGAAGTGAGCACAGGGCACATGCTAGCCCCTGAAACGCCCACAGCTCACCTGGAGAGTGATCCCACAAGAAGTAAAGAGCGCCAACTGAAATGCAACAGGGGCTTGCTTAAAATTTGCAGCTGGTGGGTGAGAGGGGGCGGCAAAGGGCTTCTGTGCTTCCTTCAGTTTAGGGCAGGGGCCTCACGAGCCGGAGGCCACCTCTTCTTTCTGAGCTGAGTGGCGGTGACAGTACAGTCTTGTGGAATCACAGACGAGCACAGAAGTACACAGAGAGGTCTGGTGGGTGCTGGTCGACTCCAGAGTCAAGGGGAAATTCTCCATATTTTTTGAGACATGTTCCGTTCAAGCACATTTTTTTTGACCATGAGCTCAGCACGATCTGATGAATGAATTGGGTTTGGAGTTCAGTCCACAGTCTGGTTGATACCAGTACTTTGTAAAATGTTTCTTTTTTTAAGAACATTCAAAGGGCAGCTTCTTTTCCATGTCTATGATGAGGATCTTGGTATCTGAGCAACCACGGGTCCCGTCAGAGAAAGATATATAAACTAAGATAGAGGCAGGGAAGCAACAGTTGTCCACATGAAGGAAATGCCGAGGATCTGGAATTGAAAAGCCCATGTCAGGAGTGTCCTTCTATTTCCTGGACTCATCTTCTCCCAAGAGACAAAAGTCCACAAAACTGAGAAACCTGGTAGCTATGGCAGGTCAGGGACTGAGGGAGTGTCCTCCAGCTCAATGCTCTGGTGATCTTAGGGAAGAGCTGACACTCTGAGCCTCTTCTCCAGCCAACAGCCAGGTCTTCCTGGGATGCCAATCTTCGTACAGGCTTTTTAAGTTCAGAATCCCCTTATTTGGCTCATTCTTCCTTCCTTTCTTTTTTCTACAATAGGGCATTTCTTAATGGACCTGGGTTCAGGGAACAGGCTCACACTCTAGTTTCTCTGATCCTTCTTGGAGGGTATTGCTCCTCTGTATACACTTCCCCTGGAGATCCAGGATACTCCTTCGACCTCCCCCACTGTCCACGTTTCTTTCCAGTTTTGAGAGACTCCCCACCTGCTACAGAAAGCCAGACTAGTGTTAAAAAGGGAAACAGGACCCAGATG
Source organism: Cryptoprocta ferox (assembly GCA_028646485.1). Lineage (NCBI taxonomy): Eukaryota > Metazoa > Chordata > Mammalia > Carnivora > Eupleridae > Cryptoprocta > Cryptoprocta ferox. Next base: position 89,208,543 of record CM053559.1, on the reverse strand, counting down.
GAGTCCCTTGTCCTTGGACAACAAAGGAAGACTTAACTACAGCTTCAGCCTCTCCCAGGAATTGATCTTTAACAGTCTCTTGAAAAGGCCTGATCCCTGAGAAGGAGGTCATCCTCATGATAAAAACTCTGCCTTCCCTTGCCCCCCAAAGAAGGTGTCCTGTCTTCTGCCCGTTTTTAATTGGATTATTTGGTTTTTTGCTGTTGAGTTGTATAAGCTCTTTATTTATTTTTGATACTGACCCTTTATCGGGTAGGTCATTTGCAAATATCTTCTTTTATTCAGTAGTTTGTCTTTTAGTTTTGTTGGTTGTTTCCTTCATGTTGTAGAACACTAACACTAATTTGAAGGGATACATGCACACCTAGGTTTATTACAGCATTATCTATAATAGCAAAATTATGGAAGCAGCCCGAGTGTCCATTGATAGATGAATGGATAAAGAAGATATGGCGTGTGTACACACACACACACACACACACACTGAAATATCAGTCAGTCATTAAACAACGAAATCTTGCCATAAGCAACAACACGGATGAATCTAGAGAGTATAAGCTAAGTGAAATAAGCCAGTCAGAGAAAGACAAATACCATATGCTCTCCCTCACAGGTGGAATTTAAGAAACAAATGAGCATAGGGGAAAAAAGAGAAAGACAAAGCAAGAAACAGAGTGTTAACTACAGAGAACAAACTGGTGGTTGCCAGAAGGGAGGTGGCGGGGGAGGTGGCGGGGGGGCGGAGGGGGGGCGGGCGGGTAACGGGTGAAACAGGGGAATTGGATGAAAAGTCCACTTATCTTGACGAGGCCAGAGAAGTGGATAGAACTGTTGAATCACTATATTTGTCACCTGAAAGAAATGTAACACTGTATGTTAACTACACTGGAATTAAAGTTTAAAAAAAAAGAAAGAAACTACCCTGAACACACACTGCTCTCCTTTCTTTTGCCAATAACTTCCTTTCCGCACCCTTCCTTCTAGAACAGCCTTAGGTTTTGTACGACTCCTTGGAGCATCTCTCTACTTGCTCCAGGGGATGCTGCACCATGCATTAATTGCTTAATAAAGCCAGTTAGATCTTCAAATTCACTTGGGTTGAATTTTGTTTTTTAACACCAGTATTCTGGTAGTGGCTTAGTAATTAATCTGCCTGACAAATTACAAAGCCTTTCTAACCCCCTTTCCCGGTCATCCCCAGATCCTTCTGCCCCTTCCTGCATATTCTGTGTCTCACTGGAACCACAGTGCCTCCTTTTAATAAACTGAAAGTGTTTATATTGTCAGCTGTGCCAGGAAGGCTTCCAGTAAATTCCCTGGATCCCATATCCTCATTGTCCCTGGAGCCCTCCATGTTTCCTGTGTGGTATTTCCCAGCAGAAGGTAGTATTGGCTCCAACTCCTTTGAACGACTGTATCGGCTTATTCCCCCTCCTTCTACTTTTTTCCCCAGTGCGAACAAGGGAAGCAAACGGGACTCACATTTTTCATGAGAAGGCTAAATGGTGTCACATGTGGGAAAACAGTATGGCCACGTCTTATAAAGTGAAATGAGTACTTATCATATATTTCAGTAATCTCACTCCTGGATATTTACCCAAGAGAAATAAAAGTATATGTCCACATCAAAGTCTTGTACCAGAATGAAATAGCCCAAACCTAGAAACAGCCCATGGGTCCATCAACATGTAAGTACATATACAATTGGGGGGGGGCGTGGAATCACACAATAAAAAAATACATATAATAAAAAAATAATAAATTACGAATACACATAACAATAAGGATGAATAACAAAAGCACATGTTAAGTGAAAGATGCTGGTCGCAAAAAAGGGTATGATTCCATTTATATGAAATTCAAGAGCAAGCGCATCTAATCTATGATGAGAGACACAGTACCTGTGGGCTGGGTACTGACTGGAAGAGGACTAGACCAAGAGATGATGACGTGCCTGTATCTTGGGGTGGTGTTGCTACTTTTTCCATTTGACAAAATGTATATAACTCACATTTATATTATGCATTTCACTTCATGTAATAAAAAAATGTATCCTGCTATCCAGAGTCAGCAACCATTAATATATTTTTGTATCATTCTCCCAAACAGAATTCTTTCTAAAATTACTTGTGAAATATACATGTCATCAGACATTCACAGAGCTCCATACACGGTCCTTACAAAGGAGGAACACATATTCGTGGATATCTAAAAGGCACTAATTCTGGGCACTAACCTACCAACATTGAAGTGCAGGTGTGTGCCTGGCTTGACGCCCTACAAGTGCCTAGGGAGCCCCATGATTTACTGTTTATTGTTTCTGAATCACCTTCCACCAGAGGCTGAACCTGACCAGGGTTGACTCCTGCAGATTTCCACCTGCTGGGTTGCATCAGGGACTTGCATTTCTTCCTGGTTACCAGGAAAACTGCCCTTGTCTGCTCCTTCCAGGGGTCAGGATTAGGGGAGCCGGGGTGTTGGCCACAATATACCATCTGCTGCCCCATGCTCTGCTTTTGTAACCACCGGTGCAGAGTGTCATCCCTGGTGCCCTTGTGCTCAGCCCTTCGTGGTTCCTCAGGGGATAAAGGACGGTGTCCTAAGGGCCACCCTTCCAGGGAAATCCCCCAGCAAAATTCTCCGGGAGACCGTGGCCACTGCTCCCAGAACCATTTCTCTGGTTCCCCTCCTGCAGCTCTCCTCTTCATTTCGCATGTTCGCTCCATGGTGTTTCTGTCTTTGCAGCCCCAGCACCCTTTCTAGAGGACTCAGCCACCTCAGGGCATGAAGGAGAGCTCCCTGACTAGGGAAGGTTGACCCCCGATTCACATATGACCCTGTGACTGATTCTTCCTCTAATGCCGATGGGGTCCCTGTGGTGCACTAACCATATCTTCCGTATCTTGGGGTAGCATATTGTCTGTTCAATGAATAAATGAATGGGGGCTCCTGGATGGCTCAGTCGGTTAAGCGTCCGACTCTTGATTTCTGCTCAGGTCATAATCTCATGATTTGTGGGTTCGAGCCCCGAGTCTAGCTCTGCACTGACAGTGCGGGACCTGCTTGGGATTATTTCTTTCTCTCTCTCTCTCTGCCCCTCCCTGATCTCATACTCTCTCTCTCAAAATAAATTAAAAAAAAAACTTTAAAAAAGAATAAATGAATGAATTAGTAACTGAATAAATAAATAGGTGTATAACCAATATGATAAATGCGACTAGCCTCGAACACTAATACTGATTTATCTTTCTAACTGAGCACTTGGAGTCTATCTGCCTTATTCACAGGAAGTATAGTATCTCCTTCATAAAGTGTCCCTTACATCATCCATCCAGCTGATTGTTCCAGAAGCCTCGGGTCTTAGCTTCTGAAAAGTCAGCCCTTTACAGGTTCCTCTGTAGCCTCATCTGGTCACTTACTCGGTCCTACTTGTCCTATCCCTGGGGTCCACGGCCACATTCTGTGGCACCTGACTATATTTCCTTAATACCACAGCCCCAGATATCCCTCTGCAAATTCCCTATTCTGCAAATTAAAGGTAACTTCTGACCTTTGCTCCTGGGCAACCGCTGCAGCCCCAGCCCCCGGCCAGGAAGGGCTGCGGGTAAGCGGGGTGGGGGGGGGCGGCACAGAGAAACCTCAAGTTTGGGTGAGGGCAGGAAGCATCTGCAAGGCTGCAGCTGAGCTGCTGGCACAGGGGTGCCCGGCTGAGCCCCCCAGCAGCGTGGCCAGGGTCTTCAGAGCAAGTACCATCTGTCAGGAGTTTTAGCTGAGAATCGGTTCTTCACAAAGTCTGCCTTCTCTCAAGGAAGCTGTTACAGATGGAAATCAATAACTCTGCTCCCCTTTCTGGGCTCTGTGGGTCCCACAGGAGGTACAAGTGACCAGAGATGGGCTCACACCTCAGAGCCACGCTTTGTCTCATCTCTGGGATTCAGCGGCTAGGGTTTTGGGCGACTTTCGTGTTCCCAGTGCCCTGTGGGTGGAGGCAGAGGCCAGAAAGAGAATGAGGCAGAAGTTTGGAACTGGCCTTAGATAAAGGGGGTGGGAAAGGAATGTCCCCCACACTCCCAGGACTCACCTACTTCCAGGAGACCAAAGGTCACCAGCAGAAGAGCCTGCTGTCCATGGCAGGGGGCGGGTGAGGGGAGGCCTCTCCCAGCAGGGTGTCTGGTCATTAGTAGCCCAGGAAGGAGGCCCTGTGATGTCACAATGTTGGGCAGCACCTGCAGATTCAGGAGCAACCCCATAGGAGGGAGCGGGGAGTTGCCCGCTGTCCATACCCGATGCCCCGAAGCCCCAGCCCCTTGCCCACACGTCCCAGTGAAGGATTGCAGCTGCCGAGAGACCCTCGGAGAGTCAGGGCTTCAGGACAGCCAGTCCAGGGCTCCAGCGGGACCCGCTCTCCTCCCCATGGCCACATCACAGCTACAGCTCTCCTCCCCATGGCCACATCACAGCTACAGTCCGGAGGCTGCGACTCTGTGACTCACACTTCTGAGCCTGATGACTTAACACTGGGAATAAAGAGACCAAAAAAAAAAAAAAAAAAAGAAATAACCCTCTGAGCGCCAGTGTGGGGAGCAGAGACCTGAAATCTGACAGGACATTTCAGCGAAAGGGAAGGAGGATGGACGAGAACGTTAAGTACCCAACCCAGTGTCCACTGGCTCTGAACTGGTGGGAATGGAAGCCCGTGTGCTGCCTGTGTGGTTTAGAGCAGGTGTCTCTGCAGCTTTGAAGCTCAAAGTCTAGCCTTGAATGGGAAAAAAAGAGAAATCAGAGAAAGACAGCTGGATTATAGAATAAAAGAACAGGCGAAGACCCCCCCCCCACACACACACACGTCTCAAACCCATTTCCCAAAGGCTGGGTCTCCCAATTCCCTTTGCAGCTGGCTTTGGTGCTAAGACCTTGCCTGAAGTCCCTTCTTCGATTCCCCAAAGCTCGTGCTGACCCTGAGTGGCAACAGTAATGACAGCAGGGACTCCTTGGCTCCTGAGGACAGAGGCTCAGAAACCGTTGACCTGCAGAGGCTGGAGCAACACACCTCCTGTGAGGACCCCCGTCTTGTCCTCTGGTCCTCTGTAGGGTGTGTAAGGGACACAGTGTTTGTTTAGAGGGACCCTGTGAAACCCTAAACCAAACAATCCACTCTACAGCAGGCTAGTTTTATTTCATGATAAAAGAGGCCTTAAAAACACTGAATCCAGAAGCGTTTATCTTTCAACCAGTTGATAGGGAAGAGTCACATTTAGGTAAAAAAAAAAAACCCTACACCCTAAGGATGTGCTTTGATTGGAGAGTTGCCACATTCAGTGAACTGGCAGGTGGTTTTTTGGTCTGAAACTTTGCTCAGGGGTCCCCACTGCCCCCTACAGGAGAGAGGAGAGAGGCTTTGTGTCAGTATATGCATCAGACTCCTCAGGACACAGGGCTCTGCTCGGCCCATGGGGTCTGATGGTGTGTGCAGGACGGGGAGCCACTGCAAGGGGCAATGCCAGAAAATAATGGGGTTCAGCGCAGACAGCCCCGAGTATACAGTCCTGCTCTGAAATGTCAGGGGGCCTTCTCCCCTTCCTGCCTGTTATGAGCCACAATCCAGGGCAGGGCAACTGCACAGGGAGCAAGCAGTTGGCTGTGCGGGGCCGTGTCCTTGCTGCTAGCACAGAGATACACGGCGGAGTCATCTGGCTGCAGGGCGACCACGTGAAGGTGCAGGTGGGAGCTGTCTGGGCATTCAGGTGCAAAGCGACTGGGGACACTGTCATTTTCAAAGAGTTTCTTATAGTTGTAGGCAAACATGAGTCTCAGTGGGCTCTGAGCACTCTGTTTTTACCAATACATAGCATTATGTCCCAGATGTTCACACTTGAGGGTCCGGTTACGCCCTGTCGCTGTGACCAGGTGTTTTGGTGTCTGGGTAATTGCAGTGTCCACAGGGACTGTGGGAGCAAGAAAAACCAAACTTTAAGTGTCTTAGGAAGCAGTTCCATGGGAAAAGCTAGAAACCTGAGGACAGAGATGTCCCATCTGTTCCCAGACTCACCTGCCCCGAGGAGACAAAGGACCACACAGCAGAGGGGCCCGCAGCTCATCGCAGTGTCTGAAGGGAAGGGACTCAGTGAGCCTCTGCTCAGATTCCTGTCTTCTGCATGTGTGTCCGTGGCCCCGACAGAAGGTTTGCTTGGGAGGTCACTGCCCTTGTTGGTTCTATAGCTCACGCCTCCTCTTACCCCTCAGACTCTGCACCAGTACCTCCAGAGGTGGTTTAGACGTATGTGTAGGTTGTAGGAATAGGCCCATCCCCCCTGTGCCTCAAGGAGGTTTCTGGGACAATTGCTTTTTTTGTTGTTGTTAGTAGCTTCCTCCTCCTCCCCAATGAATGACTGAGTCTTTCCTTTCTCTTTCTGCTTGACAGCACCTCCTCCACTCAGACACACATTCCTTCCCCTTGGATAGGTGTCCCCCCACGCCCGCCGCCTCTCACGGGGGGCCTGGACAATCCCACTGAAGCCTCATCCTGACTCAGGCCACCTTGCTTGGCTTCCAGAGCCTTCCCCGGGAGCCAGCTGCACATGGTTTTAGGACACAGGAATTTAATGCTAACTGGGTAGGAAGCGCCGTCAGTGGGTGCTGACGGCGTGACGAGGGAAATATGCTGCAAGCCGTGCCCCCAGAGAGCAGCTCACCTACTTGGGGGGCTGAGCCTGAGCAGGGCAAGACACCTGCAGGGGAAGCACTGGACAGTAACAAAAGGTCCAGAGAGACGGGAGCCACGGGGACCGCAGACGCGATGCTGCTGAGGTTGGCGAGGTGCCTCGTGGACTGGATTTCCGCGTCGCGGCCGTCCCCGTACCATCTCCCAAGCAGAACCAGGAGCAAACCCTGAGGCCAGCACTTTCTCTTCCTTCTTAAGCCTCCTTCCCATTCCCCGCCCTTCTTCCAGACCAGCCTCGGGAATTTCGGTGAAGTCACAGCTCCTCCTAGAGGTCACAGGCGCACTCCCCTCAGGTCCTCATTCCTGGGTCGCAGGGAGCACTGAGCACACGGAATTTCAGTTTGGTCAACAAGCATTGGCGAGTAAGGCGATGTTCTCATCCTCAGAATGTTTCTAGACTCATAGGAGCACTTCATAGGAGCACTTGGACATACTTTTTTTATTATTTATTTATTTTTTAATGTTTTTTTTTTTTTGAGAGAGAGCCAGAGACAGAGAGACAGAGAGAGAGAGATAGAGACAGAGACAGAGCATGAGCAGGGGAGGGACAGAGAGAGAGGGAGACACAGAATCCAACACAGGCTCCAGGCTCCAGGCTCCAGGCTCTGAGTTGTCAGCACAGAGCCCCATGCAGGGCTCGAACTCCTGAATTGCCAGATCATGACCTGAGCTGAAGTCTGCCACTTAACTGACTGAGCCACCCAGGTATCCCAGGAACATGCTTTTAGAAACACTGAGTTTGGAGAGGCTTAGTGTATGTTTTAGGAAGGCTAATATATAATTGCTTTTTATACGGCTAAATCATTTCATCTACTCACCTTCTCATTTCCTCACCCCTGAAACCTGGATAAAGGGAGAGTCTAAAATATTGATCTCCCACCCACTGTTTACCTCTAAAACAGTATGAGCCATTCAGGACAAGCTTCTGCCCAGATGTCTGCCCTGCTACGACCTTCCCCGGTCCCCCACCCTATCACAATCCTGAACACTTTGCATGTCCTTAATGCATACTTGTTGAATGAATGAATGAATGAATGAATATATGGATGCAATGGAAAATGGTAACAGACCACACGTGAGTCTAACCTTTAAAAAAATTGTTTCCCAATGTGGTATGGGTGGCACTGGTGTATTTGTCCTGGTGGCTTACAGAAATTGAGGGTATGGTATCAGGATACAAGGCTGAAATGGGAATGATCAAAAAAGGTGAATTTGCCTGGCATGAGGCGAGCTTCAGTGCTAATATTTTTTAAGTTTATTTATTTATTTTGAGAGAGAGAAAGACAGAGCACATGAGCCAGGGAGGGGCAGAGAGAGAGGGAGAGAGAGAGAGAGAGAGAGAGACTCCCAAGCGGACTCTGCACTGTCAGCACAGAGCCCAGTTCAGGGCTCGAACCCATGTACCATGAGATCATGACCTGAGCCAAAGCCAAGAGTCGGATACTTAACCAACTGAGCCACCCAGGTGCCCCCTTCCTTTTTAAAGCTTATTTATTTATTAGTACTAATTTTTATTTTAAAGGATAAGTATACTAATTTTCCAATGTGTATCAAGCATTGTCCAAAGGAGATTTGGAAGTAAAAAAAAATTGTTTCCCTTTTTAAACCATCCTTATTGTCAGGGCCCCCAGAATGATGGCTATTTGAGTATTTCCTTACGGTATAGCACAAGAATATATTCTAGGCTCATCTTGTGTATTCCCTGCTTCCATCTTGGTATCAGCTATTTTTCCAAAGAGCCCTGGTTCCTTTTAGTGGATAATGGTATTCAGAAATCAAGAGATGGGCACTAGATCTGGGCTTTTGAGGTGACAGTATTTCTACATTCATCAGTGGACAGAGCCTAGGGAATACACACAAATGCACACACTTTAACATGTATCTTTTTTTTTCTTGTCAAGTTGGTTTCCATACAACACCCAGAACATGTATCTTTAATTCTATATCTATCTACATATATTGAAAAACCACAAGTTTACACCAATAATTCCAGTTCCAATTTTAATACCGTAAGGTTCACTCTAGTGCTCTAGTGTTCCTTCTATATTTGCAATTCCTTTATCGAATCCTGAGAAAACTGGCTCCTGTCCTCCTTAATAGATTTACATATTTGATCAGGCTCGTTGTATGTATCCAATTGTCCATTGCAATGACAACCTTCTTTCCCTTGCACACACCCCCTTCACCCTGCTTGGGAACCAACACCCTGTGCCGAGGAGTCCTCTCCATGTTGGAACCCTCCCCATCTCAGTTCAGTGTCTGATACCCAACATGGCGCACGTCTTGCCCAGTATGGATGCCCTTCTCCATCTGCTGGGGCTTCAACGGCCTGGACCAGGCTGCTCTCCTCACCTCCCTTGGGTGCCAACATGCCCTTTCTTGGGAATACCCTTTTCACTTGGCAGAATGTCCGTCACCTGCATCAGACCTCCTTCCTGCACGGATACAAAGCAAAGCACTAGTCCTCTGACAACAAAGATATTTCACTTCACAAGTTGCTTAGGGAATAATTCAACGCACTTAAGATTGGCGGTGGGTGTGGGGAGGCCTCAGGACCTTGTCTCTCTCCTTATGCTCTAGACATATGTCTAGATCAATGCAGTGTGACAGTTGCAGCCAGTGAACATGTACTTGATTCACTTGGGCATTTCTGAACCATTTCTATTTCTCTTTTTTTCCCCACCCTGTTCTCCAGGAAGCAAAGCCAAGTTCTTATTTCTAAAAGTGCGAGATGTTTCCTTTCTTCCCTCCTATACGAACACATTATTGTCATGTGTGTACCTGTCTTCCTACTGAGCTTGAGCTTTCTAAGGTCACAGACTGTATCTTTTTAAAAAAATTTCTTTAAAAAAATTTCTGCATCTTGTTCTCTGTAATTTTATTTATTTTTTAACAGCTTCATTGAGGTATACGTGATATATAAAGACCCGCACATATTTAATGCCACCATGTCTAGATAAAACACGTATGTTAACCAGTTTCTTTTTCTTCCTTCCCAGCAAAACCCTTTCTCACCTGCCGGTCTTTGCAAAGCACCTTAAAGGTAAGCTCCTCTGGCCTGAAACAACAATGCTTCCTGATGGCCCACCACATGCTTCTCGCTATTTCCTCTCTTGAAGGAGGAGTGAGGAGCCCCTTCAATCATCCCCAGGTGAGCACATGTTCTAATCACCACCCACTCGTCTCCCCAGGACCACAGTCTTCAGAACTACAACTAGATGCTCTCCCTCAGTATTCAAGAGTCTGCCTGAAGGGGGACTGGCCCCCTACTCTGTTCTGGTCACCAAACAGCCATTGACTGTGACTCTATAGAAGAGCCCTGATTGCAATGCGTTCTGTGTGGCAGGGGAAATAAAAGAATAAATAACAAAAACTATACGGTATACATCTTTAGTTTTATGTGTGTAAATATTCTAGATGGTGAGACAGAGACAATTGTGAGATGAAACACTAAAATACTACTATATGACATTTCACTAATCATAAAACAATAGGGTATAATCTGTGTTCATCAGCATTCGAAGGACACATAGAAAAACAGTTATCATTCAGGGACTGCTGAAGTTGGAGAAGGCTTTTTGAAGGAGATGAGTTTAAGCCAAATCTTTAAGCAATCTAGTCCTGTACCAGTTCATTTTTTTCTAAGAACCAGTTCTGTGTCATTGTCTAAAAGGAGACAAGCATATAGCTTCAACTTTTAGTTCCAGCATGGTATTTTTCTAGTAACATGAGGCAACTTTTGAAACTGCCTTCTGAGATTTGCTCCTGCTACATAAAGGAGGAAGGGAAACTCTGTTAGTTTTGAACCTTGCCTTATCTTGCTTCTCCTATTTACTATTCTAGAACCCATACTCTTCTGCTGGCTCTGGCCTCTGATCACTTACCTTTTATTATGACTCTCCTGATCCTATATCACCAAGGGACAAGATTAAGAAGAAATGGTTAAAAGCTCTAAACACTCTTTCCTGGTTCAACACAAGGAAAATCGTTCCAACTGGATGGTTGAGAAGGTACTGTGATCTCCTTTCTGCAATAGAGGCTGGAAAACTTTTGGTGGGATGTTATAGATGGGGCCCAAGCATCTGATGGGGTGAAGAGGAACTGAAGATCTACTCTATGCCAGAGACAGAGCTACAAATTGAGAATTTAAATATAAAACATTTGCTTCAGGAGCTCATAATCTAGTTGAGGAAACAGACAAGAAAATAAACATTTACAAGAAAATTCAAAAGTTATGATAGCAATATACACAAGGCTTTAAAAGAGTGCAGAAAGGTAACAGAGAGTTATCTGTCAAATCAGAGGCAGCATGGGGGTGGAGTTAGGAGTGAGCGTAGATAAATATCTGAGATTAACTCTAAGAACAGATGATGCTCAAGGTAAATTTTAATGGATGAATAGGAATTCACGAGTGAGGAAGTGAGGGAGGTAACCCTATTCAGCAATTATTTACTGAACAATTACTATGTGTCAGATACATGTTGGCTCTGAGGCAGAATAGTAAGCAAGTCAGATATCAGTTGTGCCTTTAGGAATTTTAAACTACCCAGAGCAATCAACACTACACAGATACTCACACAATTAATATATAATTGGAAGGAAATGTTATAAAAGAAATGTAGAAGCTGACACAAAAATTCAAGAAGGTCTGATCTGAGCTAGAGAGTGCAGAGTTCAGGATTCTCTCTGTTAGAGACCTGGAGAATGAGTGGGGGTTAAACTGGTGAGGCATGTGGGAAAGGCATAGAGATGTGAAATAGTGTAGAGTGTCCAGGCTCATAGGCTTCAATGTCATGCCCAGCAATTTAAATGTAGCCCAACATCAATATGGAGCAATTGAAGAGATTTAAGCAGGCCAATGACATGATCCATTTGCATTTTAGAAAGACCACTCTGGTCAACAGTATGGAGGATAGGTTGAAGAAGAGTAAATCCAGAAACAAGAAAATACTTGTAGTGCTATTTATTTTAGTAGACCGTGGTCCTGAATGGAGAGGTGGTTTGCTTGACAGGTAAGTCAAGGATCTTCAAAGGTAAGTCAAGGATCCTTAAGAGAGAGCAGTGGGAAGTGACTGCTGACAGAGACATAATTTAGTTGTGTTAACACTGTAACAAAACTCTTACATGTGGATCGAAGATCGTGTTAACTTCTCCTATTTCCCCGATTTTCTGTGGGTGTTCATTTTATACATGAGGATATTAATATGAAAAAAACGCCAAAGTGGAAGCTAGAGGCAGAACAAAGGCCAGAACTCTGTTGCCAGACTGAAATGTTCTCTCCCAGAATTTTATTGCTTCTCATCCTTTGGTACAAGTTTCTGTCTCTACCATTCTCTTCTTTGTTCTGCCCTGTTCTCTGTCATTCCGATATCCCAGCCCCTAAATCCCCAATCTTCCACTTCTTACTCTCTCCCGAAAGCATTACTTGAAGGTCAACAGTGAGCTAATTCTCTTAAGATCACTAGTTTTATTTCAAGCTACACCTGATCATTGAAACAACCACCATTCAATTTTAAGTATGGATGCGGGGCATTTAATTCATTTCTTCCTTCTCTTCTGGAGCAGGGTCAACAGACTATGGCCCAGTCTGACCTGCAGCCTGTTTTAGCAAACGAAGGTTTACTGGAACATAGCTGCACTCATCCATGTGTGCACTACATACGGCTGCCTTCACGCTGCAAAGCAGAGTAGTCATGACGAAGACTGTATCGACTGCAAAGCCTAAAACATTTACTGTTGGGCTCTTTACAGGAAAAGTTTGCTGACTCCTGCAAACAATTTTATGGAGAGAATCACATGTGGCTAGAATAGAGATGTCCTCAAGCTAAAATAGAGATGTTCTCAGGAAGCGTGTCTGGTTCCAGGGTTCACTTTACCAAGAGAGAACATTCTATTCACCAACACTGACTTTCTGTACATGGCAATGATTAGAAACTCAGCTTAGCACAGACCGTCAGGTTCACATCAAGGTTATGACACAAGCATACACTTTATAATCTTGTTCTTTTTTGTATTCTTGTTGCCCTGATTCTTTCAGGGTTTTTTTTTGGGGTAAACTTAATATATCTTTTTTTTTCAGGGAGGGGAATTCTTATTTAAAAATTTCCCTTCCTGTTGGTGCAGTTAAAGGGCCAGTAAATGGCCTCAGTAACAGCATTGTATTAGCTAGGAAGGTGGCTGGAGGAGCTAAGGGAAAAGAAAAACAGACTCCATTAGAGAAAAGATTATAAAATTGCCCTCAGAGGCTGGTGAGTCTTGCTTCTGCCAATATAAATGTCAACATATTTGCTGGAGCCCAACCAGCTCCCAATTCAGGCCCAAGTTTAAATAGTCCTCCAAGGCCACTAAGCCGTGTGCATGGGAAAGAGCAGTGACAAATACAGATGCATTAAATACAGACACATGCCTCTGGGCCACCGTGTGTTTGAAGTTAGGAAAAGAAGTATTGGTACCAATGCACTCTGCCAGGCAAAAGGAATATGGACATTGCCACACGTAGCCCGTGGCTCTTTTCACGGATGACACTGAGGAAGGAGACCCCCCCAGCCCCCTGCCACATCCACACACTGTGGCATGTCCAGTGTTGATTGTAAACAAGAATTCATCGATGTCATTGAGGACAAACATTTTGCACACATGAAGTTCAGACAAGAATATCTATTGAATCTGGGAAGTTTCAGCCCTGTTCTCCAGGGCCCAACTTCACAGGCTGGTGCACAGTATCTCAGGAGTAAAAGGTATCTCATAGGTTTGAGTTCACACACAATCATGCAAGGATGTCTTCTTCAGTTTTGTTCACCTGCTTTACAGAAAAGATGGACATGGTGCTCATGTAGAGAGACACCTCATACTGATCCCGTATTCTCCTGGCCTCTTCAATAGGGAGCATTCTTCTAGTATCTTCCACTTGGTGTACTTTGCTCTCTCACTGGATACCCACATCTACTCTGCTCCATACCCTTTCCACACCCAGCAGCCACCACAGCCACGACCACCAGTGATACTTGGGATTTCCCACTCTCGTTTTGTCCAGTCCTTTGCCTGATGCTATGGGATCAGTCGTCAACACGTGTTTGCTTTGGCGGCACGTATACTAAAACAACTAGTCTTCAATATGATTTTAGGGAGTACACAAACGATCAGTGTTATTTAAAGAGATATATCATCAGGGGCGTCTGGGTGGCTCAGTCGGTTGAATGTTCGACTTCGGCTCAGGTCATGATCTCACGGTTTGTGGGTTCGAGCCCCAAGTTGGGCTCTGTGCTGACTGCTAGCTCAGAGCCTGGAGGCTGCTTCGGATTCTGTCTCTTTCTCTCTCTGCCCCTCCCTAGTTCATGCTCTGTCTCTCTCTGTCTCTCAAAAATAAAAATGTAAAAAAAATTTTTTTAAAGAGCTATATCATCAAACTGCATGTGTTCATTTTAATGTGCATTTGATAAAGATTCACCAACACATGAAGTATCAACATGTATGCTTGAGAAGAGGCTCAGGAAAAAAGTCTATTTACAAATAAAAACTTGGGGCACCTGGGTGGCTCAGTCGGTTGGCATCTGACTTTGGCTCAGGTCATGATCTCGTGGTTTGTGAGTTTGAGCCCCACGTCTGGCTCTGTGCTGACAGCTCAGAGCCTAGAGCCTGCTTCGGATTCTGTGTTTCCCCCTCTCTCTGCTTGTGCTCTCTCTCTCAAAAATAAATAAAGATTTTAAAAAAACACACACAAACTTAAGTTACTTTAAAGGAATTGTGTTCAGTGGTTTCCAGGCACCACATGCGAGAGTTATTTGGAAATACCTGAAGTCCAGAACCCATCGCTCTGTGTTTCCCCCACATCTGACTACTGCTTTAGATGACTGAAGAGTCACCACACTGCCACTGGATGGATCCGTGTTCCTTTATCTCAGGTGTTTATTTGGGCATTTGCAGTTGGGCCTAGATAATTCCCCTTATCTGGCAACGCTCATACTTCTTCTTCCAGGGAGAAGGGGTCCAAATGATAATGCCCAGAATGCAGCAGAGAGAGCTCCCTAAAGCATAGCAGCACATGAACCAATTATTGTGGAAACTCTGCTTGACGATGCTGTGCCTTTCAAATGGGCTAAGATCTCTGGTGAGTTTCAAGGAAAGTTCCAGGGGTGATACAGAAACATACAACTTCCAACACTTCATCATGGAATATCAGAAAGGAAGATAATTGGACAGGTTGAGAAGGCTCAACCTTCTTCACTCTGGGCCTGGCCCTTCTCTTACTCCTTAGTTCCCCTGATTTTTAAGGATCAGTGAGAGGCAACCCCCTGCTTTATGTGCCATTCATTCAGTAGTTAATTAATGCCTACATTGTCCTACCATCCAAATCACTTTCCCATGGCTAAGGCCTTAGAAGCTACTTTACCCATCTGTTCTCCTTAGATCAGTCATTCCCAGCTGGGGATGATTTTGAACCCAAGAGAACATTTAGCAATGTCTGGAGGCAGTCGGGTTGTCACAACGTGGAGGAGGGGCTAGTGATACTTTTAACTAAGGCCAGGGATGCTGACGAATATCCTACAGGTTCAGGGCTGTTCCCCACAATATAGAATTACCTGGCCCCAAATGTCAGTAGTGCTGGGGTTGGGAAATTCTGCCTTCTAGTGAATCGTCTTTACATCAGCACAATTTCAAATGTACAAGATACAAACTACTTCATGAGAGATGATTTGCTAAAGTAAAAGAAACATCCTCATAGGCCGTTCAGATGTGTGGGAGGAGCATCTGGTTCCTGAGATTCACTTATTCCGGACACTTCTGCTATGCTTCATTGTGACAACTCCTGCTCCAGGAACCCATTTCTTTAATTTATCTACGAATTCTCGCTGCTTCCTAGGGTCCTCCCTTAATTTGGTGGAGTTCAGACTGTTCTCTTTGATTATGTTTACGGCATCACAGTAGAGTTTATGATCCCTGAAATGAGGCTGCTTGAGTTTGAACCCGTGTTACCCACTGAAGAGTATAAAGCTTTGAGTAAAATATGTAATTTCCCCAAGCTTCTCTGTCCCCGTCTACAAAATGGTAAAAATTAGAGCCATACTGATAAAGCTGTTGGTAAGGATTGAATGATGTATATAAACCCCACCCACAGTGCCTGACACACAGTATGCACTCCATAAATTTCAATTGTATTATCATTCTCCAACATTTCTGTATTATCTTGGTGTCCAGATTGTGGTGAACTAAGTGGAGAGGTGTTGTACAGTGGTTAAACGCACAGATTCTGAAGCCGGATTTCCTGGATTAGAATCTTGACCCTACCGTGTACTTGCTATGTGATGTTGGTCAAGTCCTCCATAAATTTCGTGTGCCTCAGTTTCCCCATGTATAGTGGGGGTAGTAATAGGTATCTTCTAGCGTTGTAACGAGAATTTCTAAATTAATATATGCAAAGTTTTTATATATATAAAATATATAGTAACTTCTAGTAAGTTATTCTTTCATTCTTCTGTTTAGAGGGGTCATAGTTTAAATTCAGAACAATTTTTTCTTTTCTCAAGGAAACAAGTTTCCCTATTAATAATGAAAATTTACAAAGCCACGGATGCCACAAGAAAAATTATATAATTATGAAAGAGCCAGTGTTAATTAAACATCAAGGGGGTAGTTTTCAAGAGAGTCCTCAGGATAAAAGTTCATGGTTGAGACAACCAAGTATGGAAGATTTCTGTCTGGGAAACAGGACACCCGTAGCCCCGTTCTGTGACCTTACTCCAATGTACTTTTCTATTTTGGGGAACAAATTGCACCAGGTGGGCTTATTACTTCCATTCCCATAACTTTCCGGAAAAGTAGACAAAAGCTGATGTTTAAATATGATGCTGAATTATCTTCAGTTTGGCACAGAATTGAATTCTAAATTTGGATTTGTGAGTTTCCAATCAAATCACTTTTCTGGCACCCAAGGCCATGGGTGTTGGTGACAAACTTGGAGGTATAAATACCTGTGGATGAAAAACGTTCATCACACTTCCCAGTCCAAATCCAGTGGACAACCATGAAGACCTTCATCTTCCTTGCTCTCCTGGGAGTTGCTGGTGAGTCTTTATTAATAAATGAACGTGGTGGATACATCTACCCCCAGTGGATGCCTGAGGCCGCAGATAGTACTGAACCCTGTATATACTATGCTTTTTTCCAACACGTATGTGTACCTATTATAAAGCTTAATTTATAAATTAGGTACAGTAAGGATTAACAATAACTAATAATAAAATAGAACAATTATATAATAATCATACTGTAATAGAAGTTATGTGACTATGTTCTTTTCTCTCTCTCTCTAAATATCTTATTGTACTATACTCATACTTCTTGTGATGATGTGAGATGATAAAATGCCTACATGATAAATGGGGTGAGGTGAATGATGTAGGCATTTTGAGGTAGCGTTAGGCTAGTAATGACCTTCTGACGATACATCAGAAAGTAGATCATCTGCTTCCTGACTGCGGTTCACCGAGGGTAACCAAAACCATGAATAAGGGGAAACTACTGGAGTACAAATGTCTATACATAATTAAATCTCATTTGTTGAGTAAAGATTATAGTGAGCACGAGTAATTAGTGTAGAAAGTATAAAGAGGCAGAAATTGCCCTGAACTTCAAGGTAAAATCTATGAAGGAAGAGAGAAAAGGAAAGGATAGTTAACATTAAGGAAATGTTGCATTTGGAATTAATAATTTGGACCAATGACCAGTCTTGGGCTCACTGAAGAGACTGTGAGGGTCAGAACCAGAGTCTCCTCTATACCGAAAGGATCTGAACAGGCAAAGATACTTTATTTCTCATGAATAACAGCTATGGGCTGGGTTTTACAATGTCTTTCCTAATGAAATCTCTCTGGTGTAAAATAACATATCATTTAATCATCAAAAGACATAGAGAAATGTCTGTTTCTATTCCTTATACTACCAAATTTTATCAAAAACTTACTATTAAACTTTCCCGAATTGGATGAGTATAAGTTCAATACATTAGTCTCTAAATGTCATTCCCAAAATTACTTTAAAATACTTGAACAATAGGGTGGATATAATATAATCGTAGACTTTGGGAGCCATAGAAATGTTAATAAATCAGTGGGCCAAACTTCACAATGCTGAATAAATTGAAAAATGTTGGAATGATAATTGGGATAAGGGGAAAGGTTGGAGAGGGAAACTAAATATAATGTTCTATGAAATTATGTCATGAAAATTTTAGGCAAGAACCAAAAAGAGGAATTGGGAGAACAAAAGTACAAACTCCCAATTCCTTCCAGGCTAGAACATTCTTAGGTGGCTTCTAAAAGCTTCCTTTCCATTACTTCATGGGAATATTTATCCTATACCAACCACCATAAATAAATATAAGTATGGTTACTAAAAAGCTACACTGAACACCTATTTGCATGTCTGTTGAACAAAGTTTTGTATCAAATGTATTCTTTTTTTAATGTTTATTTATTTATTTTGAAAGAAAGAGAGAATGAGTGAGTAAGCAGAGGAGGGGCAGGCAAAGAGAGGGAGAGAGAGAGAGAATCCCAAGCAGGCTCTGCAGTGTCAGCACAGAGCCCGATGTGGGGCTCAAACTTACAAACCATGAGACCATGACCTGAGCCAAAACCAAGAGTCAGACGCTTAACTGACTGAGCCACCCAGGTGCCCCTAAAATGTATTCTTTATATCCTTAGGTAATAATGTTCAGGGTATTTAATATATGAAGAGTCTCTGATCAAGGTGTGTATGTGTGGGGGGGGGCTACATACATTGAAAAACAGTATTTATATCAAATTTAAAGCATAACTTAAAAATTAGATACTTAAAACAGTATAACTAGGATATGTGTCAAAGGTATAGAATAATAAGACTTTGGGAAAAAAAAGTTATGTAAATATTATGTTATCACCATTTCCTGATTATGTGTGACCAGAAAACATTATCTTCTCTTTTCTAGTTCACCTATAAAAACTTAGTGGGAAGTAGAAATTCCAAGACGTATCTGTTTAACAGATAGTTTCCAACTTTTCCTTGTCAGTTGCTTTCCCCATTGACGATGATGACAAGATCGTCGGGGGCTACACCTGTCCAAGGAACTCCATCCGCTATCAGGTGTCCCTGAACTCCGGCTACCACTTCTGTGGTGGCTCCCTCCTCAATTCCCAGTGGGTGGTGTCTGCGGCTCACTGCTACAAGTCGTAAGTAACTGATACTCACATATCTGCTCTCCCAGATCAGCTCATCCCCCAGCCCTGCCAAAGCACAATCAGGGTAACCTGGAGAGTTATGCTTGAGGGGTGAGCATTCAGATTCTAGAAGCCTCATCATTCTCCCCAGGCACTGTGTGTTGCATGGAGGGAATTTTACATGGACAGCTAACCTTAGAACTCCTTGATGGCCTTCCAAATGATGGTACCAAAGACAGAGGAAGGGAACTAGTGAGTGACAAAGTATACCTAGAACTAGCTTAAGAGCATAATTGATAAATAGTCCCAATCATTATTGCTCCACCAGGAAAAAAATGGCATCTGGAGGTGAAAAGCCACATGAAGTTTCCAGCACAATGTTAAAAATAAGCACAACTCATTCTGCCCCCTAAAAATTCTGTCATGTCTCTGATTCCTGCCATGTCTCCCTACAATAATTGGTAATCTCAACCAGAGGAGGAATAGCAGGTACTGAATAATATTCACCAATTCCCACTTAACCTGCCACCAATTTATTGGTGTCATTTTGTCATGGGAATTAAATGCATCTAGCTATTCTAACAAGATGGTGGGCTGTGAGTCTAGACTGGTAGCGACACCCACCTAAGAGTTTCTCTAACCTGGACCATATTTGGTAGGGCTGCCTTAAGTGCACAGCTACCTGTGTGCAGGAATGCTTGAAAGGGATGGTGTTCGTATTATGCTTATGACTGGGGTGAACTGAGGAGGGGAAAAGAAGCTCAAGTTGGATACTTAGGGAACTTTGTATCCTTTAATCCAGCCGAATCCAGGTGCGTCTGGGAGAATACAACATTGCAGTCTCTGAGGGCGGTGAGCAATTCATCAATTCAGCCAAGGTCATCCGCCACCCCAGATACAATGCAAAAACTATTGATAATGACATCATGCTGATTAAACTGAGCTCACCCGCCACCTTGAACTCCCGAGTGTCTGCTATCTCTCTGCCAAGATCTTGTGCAGCTGCTGGTACCCAGTGCCTCATCTCTGGCTGGGGCAATGTCCAGAGTGTTGGGGGTGAGTGTCACCAGGAACAAAAGCACCAAGTCTGGAAATCCTAGAAGTGAAAGACATATTGTGGGTCAGTTAGTCCAAACTGTCACTCAAGGCAAGGTTCCCAGAGGAGAGTCTATGAATGTATGGAGTCTTAGGAAGATTCCTTTGCTGGAAAACACAACAGAAAATGAACTGTGATAGAAGACAGCAGTATTCAATTGCAGTGTGATTAGTGATTTGCAAAAAAGTAGAAACTGAGAAGGTAAACAGAACAGAGGCTGAGGGATTTGGCACCACCTGAAGTATATAGGCCTGCTTGAGAGCTGGCCTCCAGATTTGAGATCTGGAGTCACTGATGCCAGCACCAGAGAGAACAACTTGTTGATTAAAACTGTTTGGATGACTTTCCAGATAAAATCATTCTTCCAAAATAGAAGTTACTGACAACCAGAGAGAGGAGGGAAGGAGGGAGAGATTGGGAAAGAAATCTCAAGGAATCCTGTGGGTAATATTCTTCCATTTTTACTCTTGTGCCCAACAGAAAAGTATCCTGATGTCCTGCAGTGTCTGAAAGCTCCCATACTATCTGACAGTGCTTGCCGTAAAGCCTACCCAGGCCAGATCACCAGCAACATGATCTGTCTGGGCTTCCTGGAGGGTGGAAAGGACGCTTGCCAGGTTAGTTTTCTCTGTCCTCCTTTTTCTGGCCAAACCTCATGCATTTCCACCATATTTTCCCTTTCCGGAAACACAGAAGATTGAGAAGCTGTCTCTGGGATGGATTATAAGGGACAAGGGAGAGATTTGGGATAAGTGATACATTTTCTTTTTGAGATATTAATGGTTAGAGTGAAGGGTGAAAAGATACACAAAAGATGGTATGCAAACAGGACATCCAGGCACTCTGCTGAGGAGGGATGCCGTAGCAGGAAACTTTCTGGAAAAAAAGCAGGGCTAGCTGGTCAGCATTGCACTCACCAGTCCTCACCTCTTCTTGGCCCTGCATGCATGCAACTAAGAGCAGGAGCTAGGAAGAGGGGGGAGAATGGATAGGGATGTAGTACAGAGATTGAGAGTTGGATTCCCAGGAGAAGGGAAGGTGCTTCCTGGAGAATCAGCAACTGGGAAAATGGACCCCAGGTAGTGGAGAAAAAACTTTGAGGCTTTCTCCCATCTTGGCGTGATTGAGAGTTCTTACTGTCTCTTCTTCCCCTCTTGTTCAGGGTGACTCTGGTGGCCCTGTGGTCTGCAACAATGAGCTCCAGGGCATTGTCTCCTGGGGCATTGGCTGTGCCCAAAGAGGCAAACCCGGTGTCTACACCAAGGTCTGCAACTACGTGAGCTGGATTCGGCAGACCATCGCTGCTAACTAAGCACGGGGACCTCTCCACCCCCTATCCCCTATGAGTCAACTTCACCTTCCACCTATGCCTGAAAACAGTATCTAAATAAAAACATTTTGCTCCACAGTACATGTGTCCAAGAACGGTCCTTACTTAATATTTATGAACTTTCTCTTCAAACTGGCTGCTGATTAAGAGAGTGGACACAGAATTGAACAATTACATGAGGATAGAATTGGAAAGGTTACGTAGTTATTCATTCAGCCTGATCCAAATGAATTTACTGATTACCTACCTGTAAGGCTCTGCGTGGTCCATTGAAGATATAAGCATGTAAGCATGGATAAGCTTTGAGGTCACTATTGCCATTACAGTTTTGAACAGATGATGATGACATCAGGATACAGACAGTGAAAATCAACTGCCCAAAGTCATCCAGCTAGTTCAGAGTCAGAGAAGCCCCAGCAGCCCTTATTCCCGATGCATTGCTACTGCTGTGACACCAAGGTCTCCTTTTTTTTCTTTTTTCTTTTTTTGTTTGCTCCAATCCATCTGAAACTCTGTGAGGTTAGATAATGGAAACCACCAGATGGAGAATTTTTTTTTTCTTTTTCTTTCTTTCTTTTTTTTTTTTTTTTACAAATCATAGATTTCCTGCATTTTTCAAGGTTTTACCCATCTATATATTCCAGTTCTCTAAGATCTTTCTTGCTTTCCCACTGGGATTTTATTGCCATAGCAGGCATGATGTCTGCAGGCCATCTGTACCATTTGCCTATTTTCCACCACCAGAGCCCCACATCTCAGCCCAAATAATGTACTCTTTTGAACTATAAAAGAAAGAAAGTGGAAACGCAGGTAAGTTTGCAGAAAATAGATCTATTACACTGAGGTCATAGAAGTTGTGGGTACAGAGTTGGTTTGGAGCACAAGTCCCAACACGTGATTCCTGTGCATATCTGGTATGGACTCAGGAGAACAATATAATGGGATCTAAGCATGGACACCTTGGAGCAGATGGAGGAGGTTTGAAAGGGGGAAATATTCCACAGACTCAGTAATAATGTGAAGAAGGAATATTGTCTTAGTCGGTTAGGCTGCTATACCCAAAATGCCATAGACTGGGTAGCTTAAATCACAAACATTAATTTCTCATAGTTCTGGAGGCTGGGAAGTCCAAGATCAAGGTGCAATGGGAAATAGTGGGGGCCCACTTCCTGGCTTGTAGACAGGGGCCTTCTCACTGTGTCCTCACCTGGCAGAGAGAGGGCTCTAGTCTCTTCTTATAAGGAAACTAATTCCATCATGGGGTCTCTACCCTTATGACCATATCTAAACCTTGCAAAGGACCCACTTCCTAGTACCATCCCATTGTGGGTTAGGTTTGATCACATAAATTTGTGGGCATGGGAGAGGGACACAAACATGCAGTCCATACCAGGTATTTTGGAAGAAGAAAGCATGGGAAGATACATGCCCCACTACCAAATTTCTATTCCTTTGTAATTCTGGATGGCATATTCATAGAAAATAGTCCTGAGCCCTTAATATTGCCTTGTCCGTTCCACTGGGATGGAGCCCAAATTCCTTAGACTTGTATTCAAGGCTCTTAAGTATTTGGTCATAACTAAGTTGTGCTGTCTTATTTCCATAGTTCTAACTGAATTGCTTTTATGTTTGCATATAGCTGAAATTAATTAATTTCATATTTAACTCTTTTATGTTAAAATAGGTAGCTTTAGATCTACCTTAACTAAATATCTCAGGCTTCTCTCCAGAAACAAATGAGCTTAAAGATTCTCCTGTTTCCTCTAAAATGTTTTCTATTCCACTCCATCACCACCACCAATACATCTACCCACCTCACCACAAGAAGAGGGAAGATTCAGAGACCTGGCAGGCTAAGGGAGATATATAAAAGATGAGAGGTAAGGAAAGGTCCAAAGAAAAGTATGAAAAAACAAACAAACAAATCCTATTCCTTGATAACATTCAATAGTCCCTTGTCAGCCTATCTTGTCATTTTCTATCAATCGTCTTTTTAAAAAAATATATAACTCTTCATAATTTGTATATTTATACTAAAATGTAAAATCTGTATGATCTTTGACCCAGTAACTTCATTTCTAAAACTCTATTCTATTAAAATATCCATATAAACACAAAAACAAAGTATAAGTGGGAGTGTATAATTTAGGAGTCATTCCATTGCAAATCAGAACAGGCAACTCATATGGCCTTTAAAAATGACTAATGGAAGCTTAGAAATTGGGAAAGCTTCAAGGATGTTATGATTCAGCAATTCAAAAATGTCAAGGACCTTATTATTCCTGTCTCTGTCCTGTGCATTACTGTCAGTTTTATCCTCAGGATAAAGCCTTGTGATCGAAATGGCCATCAGAGCCCAACTCTCCCTCGTCTATATCTAGGGAGAGAGATAAAGTTACTGTCGTCAGATCTAGAAAGTTTCTTTCCCAGATGTCCCTGGCAGACACCATATTGTGTGTCTTTCACTGAATTTGGTCACTGGCACAAACCTGAGCCAATAATCTAATGGAATTATGCTGATTAATTTACAATTAAGTCACACAGCATAACCTCAGAGCAAGGGGTGGACTTTTCATTCTGCAATAAACTTGTCCTACTTGGTATATGTTTGGTTAACTGAATGGTTATAAGGATGGTTATGAAGAGAAGGAGGAGTAGATGTTAAGAAGGCAGCAATAATCTCCACTAGAGTAATCCAGGGTGCATACTGATACATGGTCTATGTAATTCTAAAATCCAGAAGCAACTCAAAGATCCATTAATAGAAGATTGATCAAATAAACCTGGTATGTCCCTCAGTGGAGACAATGTAACTATTCCATTCATTTATCCAACCACTTACTCAACAAATACTTGATGATGACCTACAATGTGCCCACCCTGTGTTATGCACTAAAGATAGAGCAGAAGAAAACAGTCAAAACCCTACCTTCAAGGTATATATGTACTTCCTGGATGAATAGAAAACAAATAACTGGGGAAATAGAAAACAAATAAACAGAGACGGTAGAATATAATGCCGATCAATGTAAATGCTACAGGAAAAGCAAATTGGATAAAGGGGCGGATGACTGGAAAGGACGCACCTGCTTCTAAAATACAGTTGACCTTTGAACAATGTGAGGGTTGGGGCACCAACACCCTACAGACTCAAAAATCCTTGTATAACTTATGGTTCCCCCAAAACTTAACTACTAATAGCCTACTGTTGGCCAGAAGCCTTACTGATACCATACGCAGTCGATTAACACACCTTCTGTATTTGTATTATATGGGTATTCTTACAATAAAGAAAACCAGAGGAAAAATGTTATTAAGAAAATCAGAGGGAAGAGAAAATACATTCACAGTAGTATATGCAGTTCAAATCCATGCTGTTCAAGGGTCAACTGTACAATCTGAGAAACACATTAAAAAATACAGGAAATCTGTGATTTGTTAAAAAAAAAAAAAAAAAAGGAGACCATGGTGTCACAGCAGTGGCAATGCATCGGGAATAAGGTCCGCTGGGGCTTCATTCCTGAGATGAAGAATGGGAAGGTGTAGGGTCTGTGTGGCCACCTCAACAGATACAAGTGAAAGGGGAAAGGGGTTTGGCCTTGTCACAGGTAAACAAGGCAGTCATCCCAAGCTCTATAGGAGCCATGAGAAAGAGTGGATAGGGTATCTAGTAACCCCTGTGTGGAAGGGTGGTTCTTTGTGGTAAGCCATGTCCATGAACACAAAACTGCCAGAAGATTTTTGACAGCCACTGTTTTCTGGGAGCACAGGGCACAGATAAAGTTCAACATGGCAGAGAAAATCTAGAGACTCAGGTCCAAGTCCTGACTTTGCCAATAACTTCCAGGAGGACCACAGCTGCCTCATTATGAAAACGGGGGTAGGGGAAGATTTATTAAATTTATTTCATATCCCAATGTTTGATGAGTCTCTAAGAATGGCAGAGGGACTCTTTAGAAGAAGGGGGAGGGCAAGTGAGGGCAGAGAGAGAGGGGACATAGTCACAAAGGGAGGAGGGGACAACAAAGAAAGGCTATGTCACAGAGAGGGAGGAAAATGTCAGCAGCTACATCATAACTCCTGAGATATTTGGGATCAGAGAAAAGGCAACAGGGGCTTGACTTGGTCCGCCCCTTCCTCTCTTCCACCCGGGGATCAGAGACAGTGCCCAGCCAGGCCTTACACAATTGGGGTTTGAGCGGCCCTAGTTTCAAGACTGCTACAAGATCTTTGCTTCTCCTTCTATCCCCAATTAATGTTTCTCCCCAGCTGTCCTTGCCCAGGACACCTGGACTAAGGATCGGGACATTTACAGCTTGATCCAACTTGTGTGCTCCCTGCAACATCACTGCCTGCCATGAAGTCCTGTCTCCTCTTCTCTCTCCTGAGTGCAGCTGGTGAGTGGCTGGCCTCGGCCCCCTGGGGAGGGATGGGGTGGTGCTCAGGAGGAGAGGGAGGGTCAGAGGAGAAGCAGGCAGCCACAGCTGAAGAGACAGGAAGAGGCAGACATTTCCTTCAATGAACTGTTAAAAAAAAACAGAAGGAACCACTCCCCATGTGGCTTATTCCATCAGCGTGCTCTCACAGCCCCTGTGAGACCTGTGAGCAAGTTCGGATATGTCACTATAGTGCCTCACTCTCTCCTGAGAATCGAGTGTGTGATTCCTTAGGCTGCCACTTTCCCTGGACAGCCATGTGTCCCTCTGCCTGGCAGATTGACTCAGAGAAATGGGCGGGGAAGGCAGGCAGGCTGGGTGTGGTGCACTGGTGGCACCAGGGCCTTGCCCAAAGCCTTTCCATCCCCCTCATTACCAAAGTCAGGTGGTACGCAATTATTACTTCCATGCTTGGTTGGCGAAAGTTAATTAAAAATAATGTTTTGAAAGGAATAATTCACTTTCCCCCATTTTTATAATCCACCACACTGCCAATCAGTGTTTCTGATTAGCTCATGAGTTAGTTTCACAGAATGTTAATATGCTCCCATCTGAAGCAAAGACAGTGTCCCTAAAGTGGATAGCTTGCGTGGCGTACGTAATTCTCTCTGGCTTTAAAGAAAATATGTTTAAAATATTTGAAGTCCTTGGTATTATCTTTGAAAACCTTAGGTTGGAAAAAAACTACTCTAGCCAAGTGTTGCCTCACAACCTGTTAAGACTCTTTCTACCTGTGACCTACCCATTCTTTAGGAGTCATTCTGGCCAGAGATTCTGAAGGTGATAAGCTGGACTTAGAAGATTTTACTATTCCCTACATGGTCTACCTGCAGTCTAGCCCAGAACCCTGTGTGGGGTCTCTCATTCACCCCAAGTGGGTACTGACAGCTGCCCACTGCCCCTTACCGTAAGTATCCCTTTGTTCTTGGGACTAGGAGGGATCTATTTAAACAAAAGCAGGTCTTGTAGGATATCCCAGAAAGTCTTAATGACATCCTAAGGGAACCAGAAGACCCAGAAAGAGAGAGGATTCCTTCCCAATGGGAAAAATAACACCCGTTTGGGTGGTTTAAGAGGAGATCAATAGGAAGGTGTCAGGAAACTCTTATGGAGAATAACTAATATCCATTCATTCAACATATTATTGAGCATTTACTGCATGCTAGGAACTGTTTAATGCCCTGAGAAAAGACCAAGGGAACAAGACGGAAATAAGTTTCTCTCATGAAGCTGACATTCTTGTAGACATATGCCAAAACAAATGATAGCCAAAAATAAAACACAAAAAGCCTGGTCATGTCAGGCTTCTTTGAAGACATGAGACCAACAGGAAGAGGAGGGAGGCATAAAGCCTGGGGAATGTTCCTGGCAGAGGAGACAGTGTACAAAGAGACCCTGAAGTAGTAAAGATATCTGAGTATCTGGCAAAGTAGGAGACCCGTGTGGACTGTAATGAGTAGGGAAATGTTCACAGGGTGAGGTGAGGAGTCAGGCAGAAGCCACGGGATTTAGGTAGCAGGAGAAGGACAAGGGGGCACTGCACAAAATCCTGCTCTCCTTGGCAAATCTGCGTCCCTGCTGTGACTACATGAGAATGTGTGATTGGTACCTGTTCAGAGTTTCAGGAGCATATAAGGCTCATTTCCAACTCAGAGCTCTCAACCACCTGGTTGTTCAAGACCATTTATTCAAACACAGACTAGGAGAGGGAGTTAAGGTAGTGGAGAAGTGTGGGGGCCCTGGGCTTTTCTAGTCCCTCAAACATGGCTGTATTGAGATGGAACCACTAGGACCACCTAGAAAATTGATCTATAGAGTGGCAGAAGGATCTCCACAGTGGGAGGGAGACAGCATGGGAAGTGCGAGGAGCGTGGAAGTGAATTGGGGGAGAGAAAAAATGGTGGTGCTGCGGGGTGGAGGGAACCTTTCTGTGGAGAGACAAAAGGGAGAGAAGGAGAGAAGTGTTGATAAAGTGTGGCATCAGTTTCACACAAGAGGAAAACCTCTCTGGACCACAGACTGGGGAGCAAGAAGTACTGAACGTCGGTGGGTTTTTGTGTTTTTCTTTTTTTTCAAACAGCATTTGGAGTTCAAACTCTGAGGTTTTGGAAGTGCGTGGCACTCTCCAGAGCAGAGCTGTGGCCCCGTGCTCCTAGGGAGGAGGGAGCTGGCCCTGGAGTGCATAGCATAGTGTATCTTTGGGGTGCACTGGGAGAGCACATTCCCCTTCCTGGAGTACTTTTGGAAGAGAGTATATTACCTCCCCAAGGCCAGACGACCCTGTAGGCACCAGCCAAAAGGACTTTCATCAGCAGGGGACAGAGGCACACCCCAAGGGAATATAACCTTTGCTGCTCTTAGCAGCATAGATCTCATGCACTGTCCAAGTGTGGGACTGTGAATCAGGGACAGGATTTCAGACACAGCGTGGAGAGGCTCTTCTCCACAGGATGGGGGCAGATCTGTGTGGCACCAAGTCCTTTAAGACTGGGTTTTGAATCCCAAGTGAAGTCCAAAGAAAAAACTCAGGGAAGTTTCAACACAGGCGAGCTGACTGCCTTCGCTACTCTGTGAGGGATTTCTGAACAGAAGAGCGAGGTTGTGAGATCCCTGGTCTGGGGACGAGAGATTGGGTGGTGCCATTACCCCAACACCAACCCTGGGTAGGAGGCAGGGGACTTCAGAGAGCAACACAGCAGGCCCCAGGGGAGGCAGGACCCACTTACACCCAAACCCTGCCCCTCATGTCTGGCGATTGCTTATTTACTGGGGCAAGACTGACTCTGAGCCAACACAGACCATCCTGTCCTCCGGACCAGCATAGCCAGCACCCTGAATGCACCAAGTGTACTAAAAACCAAGTACTTCAAAACAAAACCTGTAGTTCTGGTGGAAATAGGACCAGGCTTACTTTTTTTTTCCTTTCTTTTCTTTCTTCTTCATTTTTTCTTTTGGAATCAGGCTCATAGTTTCATGTTTAGTTTTTTCATTTCCTTTTCTTTTCTTCTTTTTCTTTTTTTGGGGCTCAGGCTTTTTTATTCTTTTCCTTTCTTTTTTTCTTTCCTTTTTTTCCCTTTCTTTTTCTTTGGAATCAGCCGTATAGTTTTTTGAGTCTCTGGTTTGTTTTTGTTTTTGTTTTTGTTTTATTGTTCCTTTTCCTTCTCTCTCTCTCTGTCTCTTTTTTGGATCAGGCTCCTCCCTCCCCCCTTTTCCAGGCTTACTTCAACAAACAAATCAAAGCACACCTAGTTAAACGTCCAAACACTCCCTACTGCAAGCAAGGAGGAGCTCTGCCGAGGACTGACCAGTGGGAAAGAGCAGCCAAAACACAAGAGCAGCATGCACACAGCAGACACCAGAAACACTTCCTGAGGTGCCAGGCTCTGAACCACATATGATCCCTTTTAAATATAGCAGTACTCTTAGGCTCACGAAACATAACAAGCTTTTAAAACATGCAAAAGACAAAAATATATCCAAAATGACAAGATGGAGGAATTCTCCCCCCAAAAGGTCAAGAAGTCATAGCCTGGCACTTGCTCAAAACAGATAAAAGCAATATATCTCAACAAGAATTTAGAACAACAGTCATAGGACTTGAAAAAAGAATAGATTCTTCTTCCTAGTTTTTAGGTCTTCAATCTCTGAAATAAAAATGCTATAACTGAGAGGCAAAAATGACTGGATACAATCACAATGAGGATTGAAAAAGCAGAGGAGAGAATAGGTGATGTAGAAGATAAAATTATGGAAAATGATGAAGTTGAAAAGAAGAGGGAAAGGAAACTATTAGATCATGAGGGGAGACTTAGAAAACTTCACTAAGAACATAAAAAGTTTTATGTTCCATAAAATGAAACCACGT
Organism: Cryptoprocta ferox; assembly: GCA_028646485.1. Classification (NCBI taxonomy): domain Eukaryota; kingdom Metazoa; phylum Chordata; class Mammalia; order Carnivora; family Eupleridae; genus Cryptoprocta; species Cryptoprocta ferox. Next base: position 89,178,904 of record CM053559.1, on the reverse strand, counting down.
CCTTATCATAGGACTCCCAGAAGAAGAAGAGTGGGAAAAGGGGGCAGAAGTTTTTTGGAACAAACTATAGCTGAGAACTTCCCTAATTTGGGGAAGGAAATAGGCATTCAAGTCAAAGAGATATAAAAACTCCCCTAAAAATCAACAAAAAAGGTCAACACCACAATATATCATAGCAAAACTTGCAAAATGCAAAGATAAAAAGAGAATTATGAAAGCAGCTAGGGACAATAGATTCTTAAACTATAATGGTAGACACATAAGGTAGGCAACAGTCCCATCCACTGAAACTTGGTAGGCCAGAAGGGAGTGACAGGAAATATTCAATGTGCTGAATGGGAAAAATATGCAACCAAGAATTCTTTATCCAGCAAGGCTGTCATTAAGAATAGAAGGAGAGATAAATAGTTTCCCAGACAAACAAATACTAAAGAAGTTCGTAATCACTAAACCAGCTGTGCAAGAAATTTTGAAGGGGACTCTGAGTAGAGAAAAAAACAAAAAAAGAAGACAAAAGTAACAAAGACTACAAAGGACCAGAGAACATCATCAAAAACATCAACTCTATAGGTAACACAATGGCACTAAATTCTTATCTTTCAGCAATCACTCTGAATATGAAAGGACTGGATGCCACAATCAAAAGACATAGGGTATCAGAATGAATTTAAAAAAAAAACAAGATTCATCTTTATGCTCCCTAAAAGAGACTCATTTTAGACAAAAAGGCACCTGCAGATTAAAGGTGAGGGGATGGAGAACATCGATCATGCTAATGGTCAAAAGAAAGCCAGAGTAGCCATACTTACATGAGACAAACTATATTTTAAAACAAAGACTGTAACAAGATGAAGAAGGGCATTATATTATAATTAAGGGGTCTATTTATCAAGAAGATCTAACAATTGTAAATATTTATGCCCCCAACTTGGAAGACCTAAATATATAAATCAATTAATAACAAACATAATGAAACTCATTTATACAAATACCATAATAGTAGGGGACTTAAATACCCCACTTATGGCAATGTACAGATCATTGAAGCAGAAAATCAACAAGGAAACAATGGCTTTGAATGACACACTGGATTAGATGGACTTAACAGATATATTCAGAATATTTTATCCTAAAGCAGAAGTATACAGATTCTTCTCAAGTGCACATGGAACAATCTCCAGAATAGAACACATACTGGGTCACAAATCAGCTTTAAACAGGTACAAAAAGATTGAGATCATACCGTGTATATTTTCAGATAACAATGCTATAAAACTTGAAAATCAATCACAGAAAAAATTTGGAAAGCCCTCAAATACATGGAGGTTAAAGAATGTCCTACTAAAGAATGAATGGGTTAACCAGGAAATTAAAGAAGAAATTAAAAAGTACACAGGAGCAAAAGAAAATGAAAATATGTCCAAATCCTTTGGGATGCAGCAAAGGCAGCCCTAAAGGATTACAATTGCATTCAGTACATTGTGATTCAGACCTATCTCAAGAAGTATGAAAGGTCCCAAATACACAACCTAACCTTACACCTAAAGGTGCTAGAAAAGGAGCAGCAAATAAAGACTAAAGCCAGCAGAAGAAGGAAAATAATAAAGATTAGAGCAGAAATAAATGATAGAGAAACAAACAAACAAACAAACAAACAAAAACCAGTAGAACAGATCAATGAAACTAAATGCTGGTTCTTTGAGAGAATAAAATTGATAACCCTCTAGCCAGACATATCACAAAGAAAAGAGAGAGGACCCAAATATAATAAATCATAATAAAATCATAATGAAAGAGGAGAGATCACAACCAACACAACAAATGCAAACAATTATAAGAGAATACTATGAAAAATTATATGCCAACAAACTGGGAAGTCTGGAAGAAATGGAAAAGTTCCTAGAAACTAATGAACAACCAAAACTGAAACAGGAAGAAATAGAAAATTTAAACAGACCTATAACCATAAAAGAATTGAATTAGTTATCAAAAATCTCCCAACAAACAAAAGTCCTGGGCCAGATGGCTCCTCAGGTGAATTCTACCAGACATTTAAAGAAGAGTTAATACCTATTCTTCTCAAACTATCCCAAAGAATACAAATGGAAGGAAAGTTTCCAAACTCATTCTATGAAGCCAATCTTACATTGATTCCAGACAAAGACTCCCCTAAAAAGGAGACTTACAGGCAATATCTCTGATGAAACTGGATGCAAAAATTCTCAACAAAATACTAGCAAATTGAATTCAACAGTGTGTTAAAAGAATTATTCACAATGGTCACAATGGTCCAAGTAGGATTTATTCCTGGGCAGCAGTGCTGGTTCAGTATTCACAAATCAACGTGATTCACCACATTAATAAAAGAAAGGATAAGAACCATATGATTATCTTAATAGATGCAGAAAAAGCATTTGACAAAATACAGCATCCTTTCTTGATAAAAACCCTCAAGAAAGTAGGGATAGAAGGAACATACCTCAACAGCATAAAGGCCATATACAAAAGACCCACAGCTAATATTATCCTCAATAGGGAAAAATTGAGAGCTTTCTCCCTAAGGTCAAGAACATGACAAAAGGGATGTCCACTCTCACCACTGTTCTTCAACATAGTACTGGAAGTCCTAGCCTCAGTAATCAAACAACAAAAAGAAATAAAAGGCATGCAAATTGGCAAGGAAGAAGTCAAATTTTGACTCTTCACAGATGAAATGATACTCTATGTGGAAAACTCAAAAGACTTCACCAAATAACTGTTAGAATGGATATATGAATTTGGCAAAGTCACAGGATATAAAATCAACATACTCTAGGGTACCAGGATGGCTCAGTCAGTTAAGTGTCCAATTCTCAATTTTGGCTCAGGTTATGATCTCACGATTTATAAGTTCAAGCCCCACATGGGGTTCTGTGCTGACAGTGAGGAGTCTTCTTGGGATTCTCTGTCTCCATATTTCTCTCAAAATAAATAAATATGTTAAAAATAAAATAAAAACAACATACAGAAATTGGTTGCATTTCTATACACCAATAATGCAGCAGAAGGAGGGGAAATCAAGGAATCGATCCCACTTATAATTGCACCAAAAACCATAAGATACCTAGGAATAAACCTAAACAAAGAGGAAGGAGATCTGTATACTGAAAAATGATAGAAAGCTTATGAAAGAAATTGAAGAAGACACCAAGAAATGGAAAAACAATCTGTGTTCAAACTGGAAAACAAATATTGTTAAAATGTCTATACTACTCAAAGCAATCTACACATTCAATACAATCCCTATCAAAGTAACATCAGCATTCTTCACAGAACTAGAACAAGCAATTCTAAAATTTGTGTAGAACCTGAAAAGATCCCAAATAGCCAAAGTAATGTTGAAAAAGAAAACCCAACCTGGAGGCATCATAATTCCAGACTTCAAGCTGTATTACTAAACCTGTAATCATTAAGACAGTATGGTACTTGCACAAAAACAGACATAAAGATCAATGGAACAGAATAGGAACCCACAAATGGATGACCAACTAATCTTCAACAAAGGAAAGAATATCCAATGGGAAAAAAATAGTCTCTTCAGCAAATGGTGTTGAGAAAATTGGACAGCAACATGAAGAAGAATGAAACAGGACCACTTTCTTAGACATAAAAGTAAATTCAAAATGGATGAAAGGCCTCAATGTGAGACAGGAAACTATCAAAATCCTGGAGGAAAAAACAGGCAGCAGCCTCTTTGACCTTGGCCACAGCAACTTCTTACTAAAGAGGTCTCCAGAGGCAAGGGAAACAAAAGAAAAATGAACTATTGGGACCTCATTAAGATAAAACCTTCTGCACAGTGAAGACATGAATAGACACTTTTCCAAAGAAGACATCAAGATGGCTAATAGGCACATGAAAAGATGCTCAACATCCCTTATCATCAGAGAAATACAAATCAAAACCACAATGAGATACCACCTCACATCTGTCAGAATGGCTAAAATTAACAACTCAGGACACAACAGATGTTGGCAAGGATGCAGGGAAAAGGGAACCCTTTTGCACTGTTGGTGGGAATGCAAACTGGTGCAGCCAGTCTGGAAAACAGTATGGAGGTTCCTCAAAAAATTAAAAATAGAACTACCCTATGACCTAGGGATTACACTGCTAGGTATTTATCCAAAGGATACAAAAATGCTGATTTGAAGGGGCACATGCACGCCAATGTTTATAGTAGTGCTATCAACAATAGCCAAATTATGGAAGGAGCCCAAATATTCATCGACCGGTGAATAGATAAAGAAGATGTGGTATATAATGGAATGTTACTTGGTGATCAAAAAGAATGAAATTTTGCCATTTGCAACAGTGTGGATGGAACTAGAGTGTATTATGCTAAGTGAAATAAGTCAGAGAAAGATAAATATCATATGATTTCGCTCTGATGTGGAAATAAAGAGACAAAAGATGAACATAGGGGAAGGGAAGGAAAAATAAAATAAGATAAAAACAGAGAGGGAGGGAAGCCATAGAGACTCTTAAATATAGAGAACAGAGTTGCTGGAGGAGAAGTGGGGGATGGGCTAAATGGGTAATGGGCATTAAGGAGGACACTTGTTGGGATGAGCCCTAGGTGTTGTATGTAACTGATGAATCACTGAACTCTACTCCTGAAACCAAACACTACACTATATGTCAACTAACTTGACTTTAAATAAAAAAGATAAAGTATATTTAAAAACAAAAACAAAACAAACAAAAAACTCAAACACAGGAATCCCTGCTCTGCACATCATAAGAAATATGAAGGAAAGGCAGTTCATCCCCTCCCAAGAACTGGAGTTGGAAATTTTGATGTTCTCTCAGCCAGATCTAATACATGAATGGTTTTTGGTAGCAAATGGCTCTTCTATCTGTAGCATGACTAAACTCCTGGTGTGGAAGTGCATATGTTGGAATGTGTCCAAGGAATATAATGGAAAATGGTAAGTGGGAGGAGTCCTGATAGACTGAGAGCCTTGGGAATCAATGATAAAAGTAGGCATCACATCATAAATATAATGACGTGGAGGCTAGAGGGACTGGGAGGGATCCAACAATATCCAGAAATGAAGGATTCAAAACACTTGCTCAAGAGCTGCTTGGGACAATGTAGTGCAGGCACATCTCTATCACCTGCCCATGCACATTTTCCAAATCTTAATAATAATAACAAAAACAACACTAGACTGTACCAAGTGTGCTTGAGGTGGCAGATACACATCAGGTTTTATATATACACTGACTCTGTAAACTATTAGTTTACAATATCCTGTAAACTATTAGTCCTCTTTCACAAACCAAAGCAGGTCACTTCAGTTTTCAGGGATGAGAGAGAAAGTTAAGATGACTGGGATGGGGGTGTGAGGGGTCAGTTCTGACATTTTTTGTGGTTCTGACATTCTGCGACCCTGCTCTTTTCCATCTCTTTGCCCTTTTTCTTCCACAGTGTTAAAATCCGACTGGGAGTTTATCAACCCAGCATCAAAAATAGGAAAGAGCAGATACGGAATTATTCACTGTCTGTGCCCTCCCCTGAATTCAAAGCACAATCTCTGGAGAATGACCTGATGCTGATAAAACTGTCCAAGGCTGCTGCACTCAACTCCCACGTGGGAACCATAGCCATATCTATGGAACCCTTAGCAATTAATGATTCCTGCTTTATCCCAACCTGGACTTGGAATGAATACAAAAACTGTAAGTGTTTGAACTCTGTTCTTCATCCTGAGGAGGTTTTGAGGCTGGGGAAAATTTGGAGGGATTTATGAGAAAGGAATGGCAGCTATGAGGTAATATTCTTGACCCTGGTGATTACTGCCAGAACTTTATCCTGCCAAGAGATAAAATTCGAAGAGACTGATACAGGGGAGCCAATCTGACACCAATGAGTGGAGCAGCAGTAACCATTATATCTCTAGAACATTCAAGAGCAGAGTCCAGGGAACTGAATTCAAATAATGGTTGGGGGAACTAGGAGTCCTCACTCTAAAGAGAGTATAAAGGCATCCTGTAGGAGGGTAGCTTACTCTCTCGTTGATGGCTGCCGAAAGTCCACCAAGCAATTCATCAAGCAGCAGTGGGGAAAACAAAAACAGAACCTATGGTGAGCTGGCAGAGGATACTCCCCCTCCTCCATCACAGACAACCGAACCTATGTTGATGACGAGTCACTCAAGTGGACCCTAAGAGATGAGGGTGGCTGAGGGAGCTGTTCCTATACACGGAGGGCAACTCTTATACCTCCACCTTCATCCAATAGTCCCCCCTCAGAAGTGGACACCAGGGCACGTTCAGGGGAGTTGATTATGACATACTGTTGGTGTCTCTCTGGCCTAACCTGCCTCTGGGAAAAATTGCCACAGCCCCTGTTGCAGGCACACATGTCTCCAGCCTCTCAGCTCTACTTGATATGGGCAGAGAAGATGCGGTCTCTGTAGGAGCATGTCTTAACAAGGGTACTTTATGAAGAAAGTTGCTTTCTTATGCATTTGTTGGTCAGTGGTGGCCTTTACTTAATGTGGCTGCTAACAACCCACTGTGCTCTCTTTAGGTATTGTCACAGGCTGATGGGGCCACCACTCAATATCTGAAATGAAATCACAAAGCTAAATTTATTGCTGATTACAGTGAGGAAGAACAATGCTCAGCAGACAGTCTCCCTGAGCAGAGCAGAGTGCTGGGACTATATGGAGTTTGGGAGAAGTGTTTTGAACAAGGATTACAGGGCTTTAAGAAGCTTAAAGGGGTTGGTGTCTGTAGAGCATGGTTATTGGGTGAGATTGTTGTTCACTGCTTGGCGCTTTGAGGCAGGTTTATTGCAGGTGGTCTGATTGACTGACTTTAAAGAGTGACATTGATTGATCAGCTTGATGAAACTGTGTTCACTGAGGCAAATAGTCATGACATTAATCGACTTTAAACCCTGGGCTGATAGCCACAGTACACTCTATCAGTCCTGTAAAAACAAATCAAAAGTGGGAACTTTGATATTCTCAGTTATTTGACAACTTAACTCAGAAGCAACATTCCTAGGTATCTAAGTGAATATTTTTTCTAAACAAATTGAAGTTTATGATTTTTGTCATTGACTTTACAAGTCTTATTCAAAGTAATCAAAAAATAATTTATTACATACCATTTGAAAACAAAATAAAATCATATGAAGTTTTTATCACATAGGTTCTGGATGTCAGAATCACAGTGACTAATTCTGTAAGCTTTTTGGTGCAAGGCTTCAAATACTTGTTAGGAATTCATTATTTCAATTACTTGGTTACTTTCACCTAGCTTATTCTATGCATTTCGATTCAATTCCCATAAACACTTAAAACACTTAAAACTGAACATAACTCCCCTCTCTCTTTTCTGAACTGACACTTTGTGTTTTAGGACATTAGGTTGGAGACACTATCAGAAAAATCCTGTTCCATAAGTAACACTAGGCTTAGTTTGAGCAATCTCTAATCAGTTTTTTTTTGTTTTGTTCCTCCTGTCACTCTCCACCAGAGATTAGAATTCTTTGATACTGTGGTTAGAATCCTTGCATCCTAAGGTTAACAGTAGAGTAACAATCGCCATGAGGGAGATGAGCACCATGACTTAATACGCTTACAAATAGTCCATTTATAAACAATCTTTTTCATTAAAAAACAGTTTCACACATTAAAAATAGTGTCTTCCCTTTATGATTAAATGTAAAAGTGTTGATGCCAAAAATAAAAGTTTCTTAGAGACAATAGCTTTGTGTCTGTTTTTATGGTCACTTACAATCTTCTCATGGGTTTTCAAAGGTTTCTAAATTAGGCAAGTAGAGAGAGAACTACAGATCTGATGTCTGATGTGAGGAGGACATCACACTCTGAATCTACTGATCTGACACAGATACTGAATGAGAATCTCTAAGAAGGATTTCTCCTAATAGGGGCCAAGAGTGTGTGTAATAAGCGGAGTGACTGTAGATTTTATTTGTCTTCCTCTTCCCCACAGTGAGTGACCCTGACATCCTGACTTGGATAAACCAATATACTCTTCCCCTCAATGACTGCCAGAATATGGTAGGACAAGTAATGGCAGCACGCATCATGTGTGTGGGACAACCTTTACACATCTTATCTAAAACTAAGGTAACTTTCTTCAGATAGAAAGATAGCAAGGGGTCTATGAAGGTGTTTGAGAAGAATCACATGGCACTCATCCAAAAGGCCTGCAGTCCCTCTCCTCTCCCCTCAAGACTTTGGGTTTGTCATTAATTCCCCTTCCTTCATTTTACAATGGGAAAGATGCTGGATAGAACCATTTGTCCTTTCTCCTCCTTCTTCCATTCAGCTTGGGCTCAAGCTTGAACCAAGAGGGGTGAGACCTAGGTGGATGTGAAGAGAGGGTTGTTACCTTTCAAGAAAAAATGAGTCTAGTCCTTTAGATGTCTCTGCAACTATAATGTGCCACCTCTTGGGATTTATTCTTGTTCCATGAGGACAAAGCAACATTGACCTCCTATTCCTTCTCTCTGGCAGGAAGTTTCAGCCGCCCCAGCCATCTGTGGTGGGAGATTGCATGGAATCCTGTCCTGGGCCAAAGGAAGTGTCACCCTGGGAAGTGAAGGGTTCTTCACAGAAGTTTATCACCATGCAAGATGGATCTTGAAAATCATAAATAACTACTGAGGCTCCTCCATTCCTCCATCCTCAGTGCAACATCGTCATAATTTCTACACTGAATTCACAGCTCTTGATCTTTCTTGCTCTTGAGCAGAGTTCAAATAGAAAATATTCAGTAAAAAAATGACACTAAGAACTCATGCTGTGACCCCTGATCTCTTTATATATAAACAGTAAGCATTATGAGAAATGTAGCAATGTCCCCACCATTTGTTCATTCATTCAAAAATTATTGAGTTACCAGCAATTTAGTAGGCACTGTATATGCTAGGGATATAAGAGTGAATATCACTTACATCAAGCAGCTGATTGATTATTCTATCTAATGACTATTGTTACAATGGAGATAAGCAAGAAGTTTCATGAGAGCATAGAGAAAGCCATTCTGGGTGTCAGAGCCAAGGAAGGTTTCACCAAATAGACAAATTGGGGGAGAATGTTACAAAGCTGAGGGGATAGTTAAGTAGAAGTCAGAAAAGCATAATAATGTGACAAGTTCTGGAAAATATAGGTATATAAGTAATACTGGAGGGTAGAAAATAAATTGTAGAGGAGGAGGCCAGATGTGATCAAAGATTCTTATTTAGAGGTGAGCAAGGGTTAGCTAGTGAAAGATCTGACCTGTTTGGTGAAGGAATTTATATTTTTATCTTGTTGGAATCAGAGGGGGTGTCATTAAAACCTCCATGGTAGAGAAAGGATCATCAAATTTCTGAATTGGGAGATACTAAAGAAGCAGAATCTATATAGTTTATATGTATTGACTGTGAGTAGAAAGAGAAAGGGAAGTGTCTGGAATAATGTCCAGGTTTCTGACTTGGGCAACTGGGTAGGTGGTGGTTCACAATGATAATAGGAAAAGAACCAATGTTTTCACGCATAAAGAATCAGGAACATGATCATGAGTAGGAGGAATGTGTCATGTTATATCTGAGATCCCTGAAGGACATGGAGATGGTCATTTCTAGCAGACAGTTGGAGACAAAGGTCTGGATCTAAGATGTCTTGGCAAAAACAACAGGGGAATTGTCCGTTCATGGGTGGTAGCTACAGACTTCAAGAGCTCTGTGCCCCTGGGAAGAGCTCTGAGAGATGTTCAACCCTTCTTTCACACTGGCATATAGTGGGGAGATGTATAGCATCCTATGCCTATTGACCAAGACACTTAAAAATACAGAATTGAGAGGATTCCAAGTGACCCTAAAGTAGGGTCCAGAGTGAGAGGCCATGGTGTTACACAGAGGGGAGAGGCAGTGTGATATGAGGTCATCTGCTAAAAAAGATAAGAGGGAGAGGAACAGAGAGGGTCAGTGAGATGAGGAGAAAGAATAATGCCACAGAAGGAAAAGACTGCAAAGAGGAGTTTGGCTTTCCAAAATCCATGCATCTGTAGAGATTGCAGAGGAGGGTTGGTTCTATGCTTTTCATCCCTCACCAAGGTGAAAAAGCAAAAAAAAAAAAAAAAACCTGGGTTACAAGTAAGACCATAGCTTATCCCGACACATAAATAAAACTCAAGTTCTCAAATTTGGATACTGAGGCCATTTAATTCAATGATGCTTCTTTTCCTTGTAATCCTTGGTCATCCAAACTGCAAGCCCCTGTTTGCCTGTCTTCTCCAGTAGCCTCATTCCTAGTTTCTCACTGCTTCCCATCTCTGAGTCACTGCCCAACGGCCCCTGACCCTTTTATTGAATCACATTTATATTGTCCCAGGGTTTTTAATAAAATTGTCATCTGAGTATTTAATAACTCTTAAATTATGTCTTCAACACATACTGGTAATCCTGCATTTCCCATGTCACTGTCTGTACAATTCTCCATCCTGGCCACCTCAAGCATTTGCCTCTCTGCTCTTCAGTGCTTCATCTTCATTGGGTGACCTCTGGTGTGGGAGAACAGGGAGGTTGAAGCCATCAGCGATACTTCACTCAACCTCCCACCTCCCACCCTGCAGACATACTCAGTGTTTTTCTTCCTCATTCTTTTCCTTCCTTCTGTGAGAGCAAGATTCCCATTTCCCTTACCACTAAATCAATAATATCTAATAAAGTGCCAGCACACAGTATACATTTGTGTTTGTTTTCGATTGCTGCATAAAAACATTGCCATAAATTGAACAGCTTGAAACAACAATTATTTTCTCACAGTTTCTGCAAATCAAGAGTGCAAGCATGACTTGGTTGAGCTCTCCCCTCAGGGTCTCGTAAGGCTCTGAAGTAAGAATTTGCTTCTGAGATTTTTCAATATTCTGAGATTACTGTTGGTAGAATTCATTTCCTTCTGGTTGTGTGACACAGGATCTTCACCTTTTGCAGGCTGTCAGCTGAAAGCTGCCCTCAGGTCCTTGAGTCAATCCTTTGTGCAGAGAGGGCATCCACACCTAGTTCTTTGACACTTAATCTTCGTCAGTGTGGCTGCTTACATCCCCAAGCCAGTGGGAAAAATCTCTCTTGCACATGCTAGTCAGGTAGATGTACACACACACAATGTTAATGTTATGTATTAACATAATTATCAGAATGACATCCCATAATTTTTGCCATGTCCTATGAGTTAGAAGCAAATCACAGGTCCCACACCTAAGGAGAGGATATTAGGGATTATGCAGGGCATGAACATTGGGCTTAAAGTCTGTCCCAAATATTCAATAGAATTTCATCAAAAAATACATTTATTGGATCCTTATCTCCCACACAATAAAGACTTATACAAGTCTTATATATGCAAGGCTTATACAATAAAGCTTTTCGTTATAGAATTCCTGTTTATCTTTCCGTCTAGTTCTTAACACTTGCACTGTAATACATGATTGCTACTCCACAAACACACCATGTTGCCACATATATTTCTGCCTTTGTAGAAGGCTTTCCCTCTTTTTGAATTATTTTTTCTCTTCTTTTTTGCGAGACAAGCTCCTTCCCTTCTCTAAGATCCAGGTAAGGTGTAAATTTTTGGATACTCCTTCCTTATCACAATGTAGGCTGAAGAAGTAAGTATCTTTAACCTTGTGTTCTAAGGCAATACCTCAACCCCCATGAAGAAACAAAACAAATCAGCATAGGAAAAACAGGAAAGAGAGCAAGGCAAACCAAGAAACAGCCTCTTTAACTCTAGAGAACAAACTGATGATTACCAGAGAGGAGGTGGGTAGAAGGATGGGTGAAATAGATGATTGGGATGAAGAAGGGCACTTGTGATGAGTGTGTGGTGTATGCAAGTGTTGGATCACTATACTGTATACCTAGAACTAATATTACGCTGTATGTTAACTAAGTGAAATTTAAGTAAAGACTTAAAACTCTCCTACATGTTATTACGAAGATTTTTAAACATACAACAAGGCTGAGAGAATTTCACAGTGTACACATGTATACCCATTACCTGGATTCTACCATTGAGCAATCTATTTCTTAAATTAACATCTCACATTGGTGTGGTATATTTGTTACAGCTCATGAACCAATATTGACACATTATTAGTGACTAAAGTCCATAGTTTATATTAGGGCTTGCTCTTTATGTCATAAAGTACTGTGGGTTTGGACAAACCCATAATGTCATGTATACACAATTAGAGTATCATACAGAGTAATTTCTCTGCCCTGAAAATGCCCTGTGCTCTACCTGCCATCCTTCTCCCCTTCTCCTCAAATTCTGACAACCACTCATCTTTTTACTGTCTCTATAGGTTGCTTTTTTCAAAATATATAATATTTTCACACTAGCTTCTATCACTTAGTAATAAGCATATAAGGATTCCCCATGTCTTTTACCACTTGATAATTCATTTTTTAAATCACCAAATAATATTTCATAGCAGATGTACCACACTCTGTTTACCCATTTACTTATTGAAGGACATCTTGGTTGGTTCCAATGTTTGGCACTTGTGACTAAAGCTGCTCTAATTATTCATGTGTAAGATTATGTGGACATAAGTTTTCAACTCAGTCAGGTAATACCCAAGAGTGTGATTGGTGGATCATGTGGTGAGATTATGTTGAGTGTGTGTGAAACCACCAAACTGTCTCCCAAAGTGGCTGTACATTTTGTATTCCACCAGCAATAAATAAACATTCTTGTTGCTTCCATCCTTGGCAACATTTGGTCTTCTGTTTTAAACTTTAGCCAATCTACAAGGCGTGTAGTGATATCTCATTGTTGCTTTAGTTCGTAATTCCCTAATGTATGTTGAGAATCTTTCCATATGCTATTTGCCATCTGTGTATCTTCTTTCTTGTTATGAAATGAACTGCATCCTCCCAAAATTCATATGTTGAAGCCCTAAACTCCAAAGTGACTGTATTTGGAGACAGGTCCCAGATGGAAGTAATTTAGGTGAAATGAGGTCATAAGAGTGAGGCACTGTTCTCATAGGATTAGTGGTCCCATTTTTAAATTTTTTTTTTAAATTTTTTAATGTTTATTTATTTGTAAGAGACAGAGAGGGACAGAGCATGAGCAGGGGAGAGACAGAGAGAGAGGGAGACACAGAATCCAAAGCAGGCTCTAGGCTCTGAGATGTCAGCCTGATGCGGGGCTCAAACCCACTAACTGTGAGATCATGACCTGAGCCGAAGTCAGATGCTTAACCGACTGAGCCACCCAGGTGCCCAGGTTAGTGTCCTTATAAAAAGTTACACGAGAGAGCTGGCTCTCTTTCTCTGTACACATAAATACAGAGGAAATGCCACATGAGGACACAGTGAGAAGGTGGCCATCTACAAAATAGGAAGAGAGCTCTCACCAGAAATGAATTTGCTGGTACCTTGATCATGGCCTTCTAGCCTCCAGAATTGTGAGAAAACAAATGTCTGCTTATTAAGCCACCCAGTTTGTGGTATTTTGCTATGGCAGCCTGAGCAGACGAATGCATTTGGTAAGGTATCTGTTCAGATATTTAGCCCACTTTTTAACTGGGTTGTCTGTTTTCACTTCAAGAAACATCCTTACATACTTTGGATACAAATCATTTAATAGATTATGTGTTTTGCAAGTATTTCCACCTACATGGTGGCATAGGTAGAGTTTGAGCTCTGAATACTTTGTTCTGTAATTGCCTCTGTACCCATCACTCCCACTCGTGAGTATATAAGCTCTTTGAAGGCGGAGGAGTGTTTTCACCTTTAGGCATCCTCTGCAGTGAGCACAGTGCCTTGCACAAGTCAGACATGTAATATAAATTATTGGCTGGCTGGGTGAATAAATGAGTGGATGAAGAGTGACCTGAAAGAAAAAGCTGATACATCTCAAGGAGGAGTTCAGTGTCAGGCGGAGGGGTCAGGCCCGCACCAGGGGGCTGGGTTATGGCCACTGGAGACAAATGCCTGCATCACACAACCAAGGGTTAGCATCACACAGATGGGAGGAGTCACTGTCCTGGGTGTAGTTTGGACAGGGCCATGACTGCAGTCTCACAAAGGCCAGAGCTGAGGGGGCTATGGAAAGTCTGTGAGCCCTGACATCTCTCAGATAAGGTATGTTTTCCCCTGAAAAGGAAAACAAAAATGCTGTATTTCAGATCCATTCTCTACTGTGTCAGGGACCAAGTCACCTGATCTCTGTTTGTATCTTTCTGATACGTGACATCATCCCTTATTCTGACTGGTGGATACCTCTTCTGGAACTGAATCCTGCCGCTGGAAGAATTCAGGTGATACATTTGAATTCTTAGAACCCCTTCTTGCTATATCTTAGTCCTTTTCTGTCCCTCTTCTCCATCCTTTTCAGAGACCCTGGGCTGAAGCTCATCCTTTGAAAAGGCTTTTGACATAAGTATGAAGTTTATCCTCTTCTGGACTCTCTTGAACCTGACTGGTGAGTATCTTCACATTCTTCTCTTTACTTGCCAAAGAGAAATCAGGGAGGAATCGTGAAAGATAGATAAAGATAGAAGGCACTGCTCCAGATACAAGTGTAGAACGGATTCTCTCTCCCCACCACCACTACCATCCCCACCAGCTTTCCAACTGGGCCACTGCCCATCTGTCTCATCTCAGCTTGATTGCTTGTATGCTTTTTGGGGAGACATCAACATTGACACCCCAATACCAGACCTGCTCCCAAGGAAGACTGACCCAACCCTGGGCCTGTCTAGAACAGGACCAGTGTGCACAGGAAGGAATGAGAAGTGGAGGCAGGGGTTGAAAGCAGGGGTCCAACTAATGGACACAGCAAAGCATTAGAGGGTATTTGGTATGGTCCTGGCAGGTTCCAGTTACTCAGGCAAAAACCCTGGAGGTATGCATAAAAGCTCTTTCTCTCACACTCCACATTCAATCTGTTTGGAATTTTTTTTGGCTCTGTCTTCTAAACACATCCCAAATCCAATCACATCTCATCACCTCCACTGTTCACGATGGTCAAGCCACCATCTCCTGCCCGGATTATCACATTATTCTCCTAATATACCTCTCTGTTTTCTACTCCTGCACTCAACACTTCTCCGTAAGGAAACAACTATCATTGTCTTACACAAAACCCTGATGTGGCTCAACATTCCTTCAGAAGAAAGTCCATGTCCTAACAATGTCACTGTTTTAATCTCTGTGCCTTCCTGCTCTTCTCCCCCTCACCTTCCATGTCAGCCACACCAGTCTCTATAATGCTCCTTAAACAAGCCTTAGGACACTTGCTCCAGCTGTTTCCTCCACCTGGAACCCCAATGACCCAGATATCTGATGACCTAACTCTCTCATCTTCATTCCATGGGTCATCACTCATGCTAGCCACAGGTCTATCAACGCTGACTACTATGTAATATTGCATAAGGCCCTGCCACACACACATGCACATCGCGTACTACCTTTTCCTCTTTCTTTATTCTACCATTTTTTTTCCACAGCACCAATCACCCATCTAACACCCTGTATCATTTACTTATGTATTGTGTTTACTGTTATTGAATGTCTCCTCTCATCAGAATGTATGAGAGCAGGGATATTTATCTGCTTTTTTCCCCATATTGCCCAAGCACATAAAACAGCACCTGGCTCATACTAGGTTCTCAGTACTTACTTGTTGAATGAATAAATTATCTCCCCCTCCTCAGATTCTGTTAGCAGTTGGTCTGTTTTTTAAATGGCACTTGTATTGTTTTGCCTTTCATTGTTGTAGGGGGAAAGGGGTGAGACTGATAAAAGCATTTCCAAAAAAGGTAAAAACAGAAAGTTCTCTATGGGTTGATTTAACATATGTTCGCTGAATTGTAGAAAGTACTTAGAAAACTTGTATTTCAATTTGAAAAATATTTATTGCAACAAAAGGGAAAATTGATATGTCTGTATCATTTTCTTCATGTTTTTAGAACAAAGTAAGTCAGTTTACAAATTCAGCCTACAGATAAAGGTATTAGAGAGAAGGGTAGGGGGAACATAAGTGTATTAAGTAATTTTCCTTTGTTTTTCCCAGCGATCCCTGCAAAACTCTCAGAACTTCCTGTCTATGTTTCTCTTTCCAGTTGTCCTGGCTTTTGATCCAGATTACCTAACTGACATCACTCCTCCATACCTGGTCTACTTGAAATCTGATTACTTGCCCTGTGCTGGAGTTCTGATTCACCCCTTATGGGTGATCACAGCTGCTCACTGCAACCTACCGTAAGTAGTAAGCCCCCAACACCACTTTATGCTTTGGGCTTTCAGGTTAGGCACAGACCCAGACCCCTGCCTGGTGCCATTGTTCAATTAAGTGGGGGTTAGGGAGGCCTTCTGGGGATGGTCAGTGGTAGAGAAAAAGGTCTGTGGGCAGGGGCTAATAAAGGCCCATCAGGAAGGATAAATAATCTCTGTCAAGTCTTTTCTCAAACAACTATATTGTTCCAGAAAGCTTCAGGTGATATTGGGGGTTACGAATCCATCAAACTATGATGAAAAAGATATACAAGTAGTTGGCTATGAGAAGATGATTCATCATCCATACTTCTCAGTCACTTCTATTGAGTATGACCTGATGTTAATCAAGCTGAGAGAATATATTGAACTCAATGACCACGTGAAACTGGTCAGGCTGCCTGAAGAACCTGTCCCTGAAGAAGCCATGTGCATGGTCTCCACGTGGGCCTACAACCTATGTGATGCCTGTGAGTGACCTCAAGATAATACTCTCCTCTCAGAGTAGGAGATGCTTCTGTTTCTTCTCTACTCTTGGCTTCTACAATTCCTACCAATGAGGCTTCCTTCTGACTTCTTAATTCATTTTTTCATCTCTTTTCCTTTTCCCTGTGCCTTAGTGGAGGAGTCCTTTGAGCTTCCTCCCTCACTGTATCCTGCTACCATCTTTATTTCCAGACATGATAGAAATGGTGTCAGTGGAAAGAAGACATTTGTATTCTAGTCTTAATTTGCTATGTGATGGTTGGTCACTTTGCCTTTGGGGCATCAATTTTCTGAACTCTAAAATGTGGCACAAACTATATCAGATGTTTTCGAACTATTTGAGGCAATACAGAAACTTAAAGCCTTGAAATATCATGAAATAATATTAACATATTGAACATAAGATAAATATGTAATACTGTGCAAAACCAGGCAGGGGTTCTATATGTAAGATTGTGACACACACACAAAATTAAAAGCTTGAGGAAAATATTTATTAAACATTTTTGAATGGTGACAGTCTGAACATCCACTGGTTTCTTTACAAAATTGAAGAATGGCTACCATTTGCATGAGTGGAAATCCTCTATGTAATTTAAACCTACTGAATTACATGTTCTACCTCAGCTTTCTTCTACATCACATACTTCAGGTTCCATGAAAAAACTTTGAGCAAATTAAGACAGCTTTCTGTCTTCTAAATTTTGAGCCTGTCTGCCTATTATCCTATTCCAATATTTTCCAAGTTTGAATCCACTGTCTGCAGCTATTAATCAAGAGAATAGTAAAGTATGGCAGTAGGAGGGTTGATTAACTATAAGGAAAATAGAACTATGGTCTGTATATACTATACAGTTCTATGATCTTTAGGAAGAATGATTAGTACAATTTAACTCACGAGTAAGTTTATGTATTTACTATTCATCATATGCTATACACACTATAGTATGAAAAGGAGATTTATGTCGGCCAAGCTTGTCAGACTACACCCATCCATCTACCCCAATTCTACTTTTATAGAAGTCAAGAGGCAGCTATCCACTTATCCTAACAATGTTGCGATTGCTCCAACCTTTTTAAACTGCTCTTTGGTAAATATCTTCAGACCTTGAGGTACATTTACTTGAATATACCAAAAAAGTAGAAATTCTTTTCTTCCCAGCTTTATTGAGGTGTAATTAAAAATAAACATTGTATATATTTAAGCATCATATTTTGATATACATACAGAATGGGAAATTATGGCCCCATCACCTCACATACTTCCTTTATGTTTGTGTGTGTGGTGAGAATATTTAAGATCTACTTTCTCAGAAAGTTTTAAGTACACAGAACATTATCAGTAACTATAGCTACCATGCTGTACATTAAATATCTAGCACTTATTCACATAATAGCTAAAAGTTTGTACCCTTTAATCAACATACTCCTATGTCTTCCACCCACCAGCCTCTGGCAACCACCATTCTATTTTCTGTTTCTGTGAGTTTGGCTTTTTTTTAGCTTCCACATGGAAGTGAGATTATACAGTATTTGTCTTTCTGCATCTGGCTTATTTCACTTACCACCATGTCCTCCACACAGGTAGAAATTCTTTGACCTCTGAGAGTCAGTCAATTTGAGTTTTGAAAATAGGTAAACGTCCCTCTGATGAGCAGTATGTTTGACTCATCTGGATTATGCTGCTTTTGGTCAAGAAGAGATAGGACATAACCAAAAAAATTATTTTAATCTGGTTTATGAAATTATTGTTTTTAGCAGATACTGAGTTTTTCTGATCTGACAAATGAAAAACTAGGTTCTCTAAATTCCTTCAAACTCTAAAAATAAGAGAGATGTTGTTTCAGGGTACACACTTACAACTAGTAGTTAAATAAGTCCTGGAGACCTAAGACATAGCATATTTGAATAGAGACAGCAATATCATTTTATGATCAAACTTGCTAAGAGACTAGATCTTAATTATTCCCACCACAAAAAAGAAATGATAATTATGTGACATGACAGAGGTACTAACTATGATGGCAATCTTATTACAATATATAAATGTATCGGGTGCCTGGGTGGCTCACTTGGTTAAGTGTCTGACTCTTTGGCTCAGGCCGTGATTTCGCAGTTAGTGAGTTCAAGCCCAGTGTTAGGCTCCACACTGACAGTGCAGAACATGCTTGGGATTCTCTCTTTCTTCTTCTCTCTCTGCCCCTCCCCTGCTCTCCCTTTCTCTCTCAAAATAAATAAACTTAAAAAAACACAATATATGAAAGTATCAAATCAACATGTTAAACACCTTAAATTTACACATTGTTATAGGTCAAATATATTTCAACAAAAACATTTAAAAAGGAGTCAGTGATGAATTTCAACTAAGGGACACATAATAAACATAAAAGCTCAAAAAATAAAATAAATAATAATTCCATGTCAAAAGATATTCTTGAAATGTTTAAAGTTCTAGAAAATTTTAAAGTAATTTGTTTCATTTCATTGCAGAAATGTCTCATATTTACATGTCACTTCCAAGAATTTAATCTCTTTTATAAAGAGATAGACACTTGTATCGTGAGAAATTGTTAATCTGATCATTTCCTGCTGTCCAAGCACCCACAGTTTTGATTTCTCTCAGTGTTTGATCTCTTTTCCTTTCTGCCAGAAGAAATATGTTGAAAAAGAGGGCAAGGAAAAAAGGAGGTTTGTTATATACTGGACTCTTAAGGCAGTTCTGTGTCTCTCTGTCCTCTAGCCAAGGAGCCCGACTCTCTGCAGAATGTGAACATCTCCATAATCTCTAGGAGTGAGTGCCATGATGCCTATAAAACCTACAGGATCCAAGAAGGTATGCTGTGCTTAGGCATTGTGCCAGGAAGGAGGCTGTCCTGCAAGGTAGTGTGCACTTAATGCCTTAGTTTCCCATTTTATTTCTTGTGTGTTTGTGTGTGTGTGTGTGTGTGTGTGTTTTGCCAGAAAGATAAGATAACCCTAGTTTCCTTTTTTTTTTCCTGGCAGGAAGTCACAGCCGCCCCAGCAGTCTGCAATGGGGTCCTTCAAGGAATATTGACTTTTGCAGATGGATGTGTTTTGAGAGCTGATGTTGGCATCTATACCAAAATATTTAGCTACATGTCTTGGATTATAAATACAATTGAAGACAACTGAGCTCCCAAGGCAGGAATTCTGGATCATGTGACACAGCCTGTCCCTGTGTCCAGCCTCACAATTAAACCTTGAGTAGATGCCCTGAGTTGCATCAGGCATGCCTGTCTCACTTCTGCCCAATAGAGTGAGTGATTTGGACAACCCTGGACTGTGACCTTACATGATAACCCTTTTTCTTCCCCGTTTGATAAAGACACACACACCCCTTAGGCAGCTGAAGTTCATCAAGTAGGGATTGTGTTCTAACAAAGAGATCATTGACCTATTGAAAAAAAAAAGGCTAGCCAGCCTTTTTGGGTGACAAATTCCTACTACTTGCACTGAATTAATGTGTACTTTTGTTGAGTGACACATGCCAAAAGGGAAAAGGAAATCTGACAAAGAGAGAGCTAATTAGACATACAGGTGAGGGAAAAGGCTCCTAAGAAGACTATAGGAGGTATTGCACTCTGTTTCTCCTTGTCCACATGGCTCTCTACACCAGCCATAGATCCTGGTCATTCATTTTGCAGAATTCTGGGTAGAGGCTTGACTCGTGAGAGGTTAATACAAAAGTGAACTGAGGCATATGACACGGCAGATGTAACAGGGAGTTCGGGCCAGATTTTGCCAATACCTGCTTGTCCCTTCTACTATGCCTGCTGCCGTACGGACTCCATTCTCTGTAACTGTTACTCTTGCATTTTTCTTCCTTCCTCCCTGTCTTTTCACTTCACTCTTGCAGCTCCAGTTACCACCTGAGAGTTTTAACTGATAGTTAGCTAGGATCAAAAGCACAAAAACAGGGGTGCCTGGTTTTAGTAAAGCGGCCAACTTCGGCTCAGGTCATGATCTCGCGGTCCCTGAGTTCGAGCCCCACATCAGACTCTGTGCTGACAGCTCAGAGCACGGAGCCTGCTTCGGATTCTGTGCCCCCCTCTCTCTCTGTCCCTCCCCTGCTTATGCAGGGGATTAATATAATTAATATAAAAAATTATTTGGGGGCACCTGGGTGGCTCGGTCAGACACGGCTCAGGTCATGATCGCACAGTTCGTGGGTTTGAGCCCCTCGTCGGGCTCTGTGCTGAACTCTTGCTCAGAGCCTGGAGCCTGCTTCAGATTCTGTGTCTCCTTCTCTCTCTGTCCCCCTCCACTCACTCTCTGTCTCACTCGTCTCTCAAAAATAAATAAATGTAAAAAAATATATGAAAATTAAAAAAGTATTTTAAGAAAGCACAAAAACAAAAATGAGTTTGAGAGGGTTCTGCCTGTGGCCACTACAGGTGGGCTGTTGGAAACTTCTAGTCCAGCTAGGGGACAAGAGAACTCCTCTCAGGAGGCAGAGTACCAGCGGGAAATCTTGTCGTCTCTAGGGTTCAAAAACCTCAAGCTGAGGAAAGCCCAGCTTGCAGTGTTGAAAAGCAACATTTTGTGTACGGATTATTAAGGCAATTATGAGAGCTTCCCCTTCAGCTATGGTATTAACTGACATTTCAGCTATGGGAAAACAGATGGTTTCTGCAAGAGAGCACCTCACTCTCTGGAGATGTTTCCCACCTCAAAATGGTACTACGATTTCAGTAGTTTATTCTGGTATCTTATAAGGCTAGTTGATTCTAGGGTGACAATGCATACGTCAAGGTCACTGAATTCCATGGGTACAGCCTACTGTCTCACCATTGTCACTGTACAGTGACTTCCTTGGTTGGAAAATACATTCTGGGGCTCCTGGGTGGCTTAGTTGGTTAAGCGTCTGACTCCTGATTTTGGCTCAGGTCATGATCTCACAGTTCATGAGATCAAGCCCCACGTCAGGCTCTGTGCTGACAGCATGGAGCCTGCTTGGGATTCTCTCTCTCCCTCTCTCTCTCTCTGCCCCTCCCCCATTCTCTCTCTCTCTCTCTCTCTCTCTCTCTTTCTCTCTCTCAAAATAAATAAAACAATTTTTAAAAAGTAAAATACTTCCTTTTTTTGTGGGATACATAAGGTATTCAGTTAATTCAAGGATGATGGTGCTGGGAAGGTGGCGAGGGACAGAAAGTCCAAATATAGACTAAGTCATTTTCAGTAAGGACAACAGCTACTCCCTCCATGATGAAAGGGGCTGCCAGGGGACCTGGGGTACAGGACCACATCAGGACTATATCAGGGCTGAGACTGGCCACTGACGCTGCGACACGGATCTGCAGCAGTGGCAGTAGCCAGGTGAGGCTTGTGAGAAATCTCTGCATATGCTCCATTGTGCCATTATTTTTTTTATGGAGCCACTAAAAAGCACTTGGGAGACTAAAGAAGGACTTCAGAACAGACCCACTTATCTATATGATTCTTAAAGTCTTCTAAAGTGAAAGCATTTTGGTGAGAATTCTTATGGGATACAATATTCTCCTGTTCCAAGATGACCCTGAGAAATCCCAGTACCTAATTTTTCCCCAAACAGCTAATCCCCATTCCCTCCATCTCCCTCCTTCTGAGTGCCTGTCAGGGCAGACCACTAGCCACTCCAAGAAATTCACATAAACCCCAACCTCAGAGAAGAAAACAACTAGATATGTTGATTGAACTTCTGTCTCCTGAGAAGAATCTCATTCTCCTCTTTCCTTCAGGGCATCCCTCTGAGGGGCTTTATTATCACATTAGATGTGCAGTCAGTATCAATGTGTCAACCAGTGAAGTCTTTCCATCCTCAGTGAACTGTTTATGAAGAAATCTCTTTGAGGTCATAGTGTGGCTTAAGAAAAGATTTCCCAGGTTGCTTGTGCAACTTATTTGGATTTTCGGGGCCTAATTTACCTCTGGTCCATTACACTACAAGTTGGGGATGGGATGTTGTTGAGCATATCCAAGTCAATGACAGTCACCCACCTAGAGGAAGTTTCACGGCCAACTGGTGATCTGGAGTCGGGCATTTAGTCTCCACTAACCCCCAGTGGCAAACCAGAAGCTATTGGGAAAAAGGAGTATGAATTTGCTACCATGTTTTGGGATCTCTATTTTGATTTTCTTATTAGGTTTTGCTCTGAGCTTCATTCAGTACACTAAAGATACTTCCAGCACCATTGAATCAACAGGATTTAAAACTAAGAAACAGCCAATTGTACTTCAACCTGTGCTGGCTGCAAAGTCTTTTCTGACTTACCCTCTTTCTAAACTAGCAACTTTCTAGATCACTCATTAAATGGTTCAGAGCATGATATTCTAATGAGATAAATGTTGCTTATGAAAGTTAGAGGTCTTTGGATACCATTCTTCATAGTAGGGAGCACAATATAAAACATGTTCAATTCAATAGAGGATTCCAACATATACCCACCTGCAGTAGCAGGTGGCTATATTTTACTGGTTACATCACCTGCCCACTATTGCATATCTGTCTTTCCAAGACACCCAGGAAACTTGCTACTTCCTGTCATCTCATCCTATGAACATGGTACCATCGATACAACAGATCAGCATGGTACCGTTTAAGATTGTCAAAAATTCCTTAAAGACTATATTCAGGTTCATGGGCAGAGCAATGACGACTGCCTGAGCATGGAGGTAAAAAAATACTGTTGTCCCTGACAGACGAAAGCTAATTAATTCTGAGCTTCTCAATGCAATATACAAAAATACATTTTCCAGATGGATATTTGCATACTGAGTGTGAAGGAGGCTACATATGGAACAACAACTATAATTGGTGTTACCACGCGATAATCAAACACTATCATATCCCACCACTCTATGACCGAGCGACCTGAAGAACTGAATGAGATTATAACACAAATTCTCACCCTACATATTTCAAGTCTGTGTTGGTAGTACTAACCTCAGCAATGTGCTGATGTTTTAGATTTATTAAAGGGAAATTCCATCAATGTTCTCTTAGCCCTTTCTACAAAAAAAGCCCTCACTTCACAGACCCAAGAGATATTGTAGAGATTCAACCAGCTGTAAAAAATCAAATGCACCCCTTCCATCCTCACCAATGCACGTAGGAAATATGGAAATAAATTCTAGATGGTTTCAGAGCCCCACTGAATTACTCTAGGGAAGACTTACGTAAAAAAAATCCACTTATCCCTCAATTTTCAAAAGCCCCACATTGATCAGAGGATAGCACTGATTATAAGTCTTCCCTACCACCACAAACACCATAAATTAGTATCAATTCAGAACCAGAATCTCAAAAAATTTAGCTATGTTCTTGTTGCTAGAGCACAAGTTACCAAGTAAATAGACTCAGGTCACCTTGGTATGGGTTAAAAAGGAGGCTCTCAATGTTAGAACAAGGTTCATCCTCTAGGGTGCCAGGTGGGCACTGACTCCGTTTCTGTAACTAACAGGTTTGTGTCCTAGGGAGGATCCCATCACATTTTAGGATGTTGACTACCATTGGTCCACTATTACCAAATCTGTCAGGTGTTTTTTGTTTGTTCATTTGTTTTGTGACAGAAATTAAATAAGAACTAGAGCTTCCTATAAGTTTCATTCCTGGGGATCCCAGTTTTATGGAGAACCCTTGAAAGAATTCTCTTCAGGGCCCCAAAACGTCACCAGACAACACTGTTTGTTTCCATTTAAGAGTAAGAGAAGCAAATGAATTTAATAACTTAACATTTGTCTATTTTCCTGAAACAAGTTAGACTAAAATCTAACAGGCCCTTTAGTGGGAGACAAATGCCACTGAGAGGGGAGAACATGTGACCATCTGTATGGTTATTTGTTTATTTATTTGCACTTTATGTTTTTAGTAGAAAATATGGTAGAATCCGCCACTCAGGATCCTGAATGGTGGGATACATCTTTCTAATTTTAAGTTGCAGCCTTGGGAATCCCATGTTGCCATATGTCTAAGCCATATTCTCTATCAGCTCTATAAGTAACCTTGCCAGAAATTTCCCTTCCCATCTGCTTTACTCCTTTCTCTCTCTCCAATTGTTCAGAAGTTATGTGGAGAAAATGGGGGGGTGGTATTTATCAGTTTCCTCAAATCATAACAACATGTTAGGAGGAGGGGAGCATGTTGTTCCATTGAGTAAGGGGATATCCCCTGTAATCACTACTCATGGCTGAAAAGCTATGATCCCCAAAGCTAAATGTCAGTGAGTAGGCCAGGATCTTACAGAAACAAAGTGAAGATTAGGCTAGAGCCTCTGCTTGTGCACAGAAATTAATGCCAGCTACCGTACTGATGAGACTTTCAAGACTTATAATTTGCAAGCCTTCCTTTGTGTATCCATTTCAAGGACAGGAGGATTTCAGAAACCAAAAAATGAGCTCTGTTCGATAGGGGGTCAGGGTGGGAAAAAGCCTTGATTTGAAGTCATTGTCTATAACAATTAGAGTAGAATCAAGCTGTCCATTGGAAGATAAAGATGGGGATTAGAGAAGCCAGTTCAGCAGCTGACACTGCCAAGGAACCCCAAGGTCACTGCTCACAGGCCCTTTGAAAACTCTGCAGTTCTAGGCACCTTTACTATGTCACTTTGGAGTGTCTGGCAACTACTTTGACTAATATGAAACCAGTGCCCCTTGTTGCTCTTTCTATGACTTGTTGTTGTTGTTGTTGGTGGTGGTGGTTTGTTTTTAAGAGATTATTAAATGTTAGTAAATCGCATGTAGGATTTGCTTCAACTATAAAATATGCATCCAAACTTGCTTTTGGCTGGCTCTCTGTAGCCCCAAATCTCTAACTTAACTATTCAGTTGGCACACCTATAATCTCTAGAACCCCATGCACAACAGCAACCCAAGATGTGGGGCCAATACTGTCCTTGGTTAAGAGAAGTTTAACTCATCACCAAGCCAAACTTGCCATTACACTTTTCTACCTGGGACTCTGTCCTGTTCCTGCAGTGAAGCACTGCCACCCTGCTTTTTAATCCCAGTTCCATGACTGCTGTCTTTGCCTTGACAACCTTGTCTGATTCCCCAGCTCCTATAAGCCTGGGTCTCTGCCTTACTCTTCCTAGATTTTACTGGGAGCCCAATGGGGCCAGCTTCTTGCTGTCGCAACTTCTTGCTGCTGCTTCCTGCCATATAGCTGGTTCTCCTGGCCCTGCTGCCCCTTGACTGTCCACCTGCCTGACTTCTCTTCGGCCTTCAATATGCTTTGCTGTCTGGATTCTGTCAGCTTTGCTGGTGCCCTGCTCTGACTGCTATCCCTCCACCCTTTGATTCCCAACATCTCCTCCTCCAATGTAAGTTTATCTCATTTCTAGATGCCCAAAAGGATGATCTCAGGCTTAGTGTGCCTGAAAGAGCATGGGTTTGGGATCCAATCTGGTATTTAATCCCAAGTTCAAATATTTATTTATTTATTTTTAGAGAAAGACAGAGCATGAGTGGAGAAGGGACAGAGAGAGAGACACACAGAATCTGAAGCAAAATCTCAACTTCAATAGCTACTAATTTTTAAATCCTTAGGCAAGGAATTAAGTAATTTAACCTGTCTTGTTTTAGTATATCTCTAAAATGGGACCAGTAGTACATAAGATAACTCACACAGTAGGCACTCAATAAAAGAGAATCCCACTTTTAAGTCTTTGCCAAGGGATGATTGGCAATCTGTCACCACTTTTTTTATAATTTTTTAAAGTTTATTTTATTTATTTTGGGGGGAGAAGAAAGAGAGAGCATGGGAGGGGTAGAGAGAGAGAGCGAGAGAGAGAGCGAGCAAGATATCCCAAGAAGGCTCTGCCCTGTCGGCGTGGGGTCTGATGTGGGGCTTGAACTCATGAACTGTGAGATCATGACCTGAGCTCAAATCAAGAGTTAGATGCTTAACTGACTGAGCCACCCAGGTTCCCCCATCACCATTTCTTTACATCTGTGTTTGTCTTTCTTCAATTAGGATGGAAACTATTTTCATGTCCACACACACAGACAAAATAAATAAATAAGTAAATCAGGTTATATCAGAGAGCCAAAGAACAATCTGATAGAATTTACCAATATATGTTCCCTTTCCTCAGGTGTCAGGTGCCTGTGCCTTCCCCAGCCTGTATGGAAGAGGCTCTTAGGTATAAAATATAAAAAGGAAGTTTTACAACATAATCGTATTTATTTGGGTAGAGGTAAAAAACTATAACTGCAAGACAAGTACATTGTAATATCATTTAGATAGGCAATTGCCAGATAGGGTTGCTTCATTTTTGGAGTGTTTCCCTGATTTCATAAATCCTAAACACTCATTGTATACAATGAAGAGAACCCACAAAAGTAGAAAAATAAGTTTAAATTCACAACCCTAACTATTACATTATTTTGTAAAGTTTTCTAGTGTTCTACACTTTCTCCTCAGCTTGGTCAACTGCTAATCTGTGTCAGGATTCATGGTCTGCCAACCCCACTTTATTCCAGTTTATCCTTAACAAGCCCCCACCAGGGTACTCATGGATGTATGCTTAAACTCAAGGGACTTGCATGGATCCTGAAGCCCTAATAATTATTAACCCGTTATCAACTCCCTCTTCCCAACCCCACCTGTATCTAACCCCTTGCCTTCACAGGGACCCATGCTTGCTCTCCTGCTCAGGAGCCCTGAAATGATGGTGTAGGGGCCGTAAATATGGGCTATGTTTCTGTTCAGGGCTCAGGAATCTGAATTTTAATAGACGGGCTCCACCTCCCTCCTCTGCCTCTCAGAGCTGAAAGTGAAACTTTGAGCTCATGCTTTCTGCTCTCTGAGGACCTTCTAAATGAAAGAATAAAGAAGAAGAGAAGATGGGTAAAATATGGAGGAGGTAAAGAAGAAACATGCCTGGTATTTCTTGAAAGTCACACCATATCTAGTAAAAGACAGAAAACGGAGTGGAATGTAATCAATACATTCTGCACATGTATTGATTAACTGAGAGGATGGCTGAGACAAAGGGGAACAAAGAGATGGCTGTCTTAGGTGCCTGTATCTACCTGCCTGTCCTGGAATTTCATAAGCTTCAAACTAACCCAAACTATGGAGATAACTACAGAGCAGAATCTTAATTTACACCATCAAAATGTATTACTTCCCCCTCCAAATAATTAGATTTAATATGCATAACTGTCTATTCCCATCTGGACCCACTGAACCATAGAACAAGTCTGCAGGGTACTTAGTGTCTCTGCAGGACACTCACCTGACTTGCTGCCACATCGCGTGTAGACTTCTCTGTGCTCTCCGGCCACGTCTGCACCACGATGGGAGCCACCTTTCTGGAAGGGGTTAAAGATGCCTTCCAAATCACACCTCCCTTGTCCTGGTGGCAATGTATTCATTACGCAAAAAGGCAGCATCATGAGGTGTTGAGAGTCATAGATCTGACTCAGAATTCCTGTACTTGAGTCCTGGCTGTATGAGGATTACCTATGTGACACAGGGCAGGTCATGCAAGCAGTTGATCATCCAATTCCCTATTAAAACAAAATTAAAAAATAAAAAGCATCAAATGGTGGTTCTTGCCTAATAGGGCACTTGAAAGTATTGAATAGGAAAAAAATGAAGCTAAATATACTTTGTAAAGACATGGAAAAATCACTCTCACCAGTCTGCAGACAAGAGACTACATCACATAGATCGGTATTTCCTATCTGGATAACAACGGATCAAATAATCAAAAAGCATCCTGTGAATCCCTACCACCTGCCAATCTAGGAGGGCTAGTTTCACCACCAAGGAATCGAGGGTCTAGGAGGTGGTTTTAAGGCATGGCTCATGGTCCAAGTGAACAGAATTGCATCTGGGAAGTCTCCAGGGAGCACCCGGGGACTGAGGTTGAAGGGAACCCATCAAACAGGACATGGTGCCTTCCATCCCTCCAGCCAGAGGTGCTTGGCTGTAGTTTCAATAGCTGCCAGCAGAGGGCCTCAGCTTCCCTTAAGAGCTGGTGGCCCAGGCCTCTCTGCCCTGCCATCTTCGTGTTTAACAGCCTTTTGGTGGCCTCTGACCAAGGATCTAAGTGGGAGAGTTCTCAGAGGTACCCTTCTTGGAGGGATCAGAGAACAGATACCCAAACGTCCCCAGTGCCCTGGGCCAGGCTCTAGCCCTGCTCCCCCTCACCGTTCGTGTCCTCTAGAGCTGCGCAGGTGTTCACCACAATACCGGAGAAGGGGCGGAGAGAAGACTCACCTGTGACCTTTGCCAGACTCTCAGTCTGAGCCGATCACGGAGAACTACGGGCAGATGGTGCCCCCTAGTGGACAAAACTCCCTCTCCACAAGCGCCGAGGAAAGGGCATTTGCGGCAGCTCAGCCTGACAGCCCTCCAGACCACCATCAGGACCGAGGTTCCTTTTAGATGTCTTCTCGTTCACTCCCAACTTGCACCCCAGTTACTTGCTTCTCTGGTCCACACTCTCTGGGACAGAGACGCTCCGAGCTAGAGGCCGAGTGGCGCAGCAGCCTTCCGGCCTCCCATCTCTGCAGGGTTCCCGGGATCGGGGCCTCTCTCCAGGCCCTGCACCCGCCTGCCGGTTCTGGGCCATTTGCCTGGTACCCGAGCTTCCTTGTTCCACCCTCACTCCGTGTATGGCCTCGCTCAGGTTGCAAACTCAGTTCTGAGCCATGGTTTTTCAGTCAATGTTTGGCGAGCCCTCTGCTGCGGATCCAGACCCTGGTCCTTTCTGGGTCAGTCCCTCTCTGAGGATTTTACTTTTAAAAAGATCAGCTGGAAGTTGGGGTGTGAGATGTTTAGGTGGTGGTGAGCACTGCATATGGAGCTCTAATTGGAAAAGTGGGTGTTTATCCTAGAGATGTGAGTGAAGGGGCTACATATTGAGATACTCCTTCTCCCTCCTTTCTGAGCTCCCAGAATTTCTCCCGGTTTCTTTCCAGCACCCCTCTGGGCACTGATACTGGTGTGAAAATGCATTGGCTTGTTATGTAGGCGTATTGTGGAGAACTGTGCTGTTCGATCCTCACAGCAGGCTCTGAGCTGGATAGAGTTACTGTCTGTACTTTATAGGCATAGAAACCGAGTGTCAGGGAGATTAAGTCTTTCCCAAAGCTCACAAGTGGCAGAGTGGTCTGCAATGGAGCCCTTCAGAGCCTGTGGTTAAATTGCTGTGCTCCTCAGGCAGAGTGTTCACCAAAAGGGCAATGAGAAAGCAGCAGTAAGAGTCTGTAGAGGGGCGCCTGGGTGGCCCAGTCGGTTAAGCATGTGACTCCTGATGTTGGCTCAGGTCATGATCACACAGTTTGCAAGATCGAGCCCTGTGTCCGGCTCTGCATTGGCAGCTTGGAGCCTGCTTGGGATTCTCTCTCTCCCTCTCTTTCTTTCTCTCCCTCTCTCTGACCCTTTCCTGCTCCCGCTCATGCGCATGCTCTTTCTCACATATTCTCTCTCTCTCTCTCTCTCAAAAATAAATAAATAAACAAACAGGGAGAAAAAAAGAGTCTGCTTGTAGAAAAGAGGCAAGAAGGAAGAAGGATCTGGGGGGAGAGGAAGCAGGCTTAGGAGGGCTGTCAGGGCGGAGGAGGAGGTTGGGTCTGTGGTTGCCAATCTGGGATGGTTTTCATTCATTCATCCAAGGAGGGTGTCTCACTGTGTCTTTGCTGCAGGTGCAGTACAGGGTTCTGCCCTGGGTCACGTTGGCCACATGTAGTCTCAGCTCCATGCTGTTGACCCGCGTCACCTGGTAATCTGCTCCGGGATGGGATACGACCTCCTTATCCCCAGGACTCCGCAGGGTGGCCAGCAGCTGTAGTTGTCCCTGGAGATCCTGTTGGTACCAGCTCATCCAGGGGTACTGGGAATCCCTCAGGATGCAGTTCAGGGTTTTAGCTTGTCCACGAGGTACCAGGACCCACCTGGGCCTTTGCTCCACCAAGCTTGCTGAGGCATCTGAAATACACAGTCAGGCCAGGCTGAAGGTACTGAGGGTAGTGGCAACCCCCACCACCCCGCACCCGCTTCCCCACCGCCGCGCCTCCCCAAATAACCAGCTGCAGCAAAATCCCAAAGAGAAGGGCCCATGAGCAATGGCAGTTGGAGACAGAAGGGATACTTTCTCAGCTGGGGGTGGAGTGCTATGCCTGGGAGGATCTTGGAAAGCCTGGGATGAGGGAGCAAAACTTTCTGTGCCTATGGTCCCTCTTTCCCTCCCTCAACCCATGGAGTGGCGTTCTCTGCCTGGCATCTAACCTGTTCTCATGGTAGCCATGAGCACCCAGCCCCACAAAATGGGAAATGGTACCATTCTCTTGGCCTTATGCACTTTCTCCAGCAAAGCAGTGGGACGGGGCCAGCCAGGCAGGAGAGCAGGGGCCCGGTCTATGAGGTGGCAATTAGTAGCTGACACTCTAGGCCTGAAACTCAAAAGGGAGTGGCTTTTCCAGGAAACTCAATATTTTGTTTCATTTTCTCACTGAGGTTCAGACCCCACGGTTTCCTGTTTCCTGCATGCCAACGGCCCTGACCCAGGCATGCACACATCCCCCACATTCACTAGTGAAGGTACTTAGCCCTGCACCCTCTCAACTGTGTCCCAGAGATTCTGAATGCAGACAACAGCGGTTCTGAATCTGGGCCTCAAACATTCCCAAGGGATTAAAACACCTCAGTGCAGCCAAGCAGGCGAAGACCTCTCTCCCCCATATGCGAGAGGCCACACTGGGCAGTAGACAGTGGGCACTCATTTTTAATTACTTGTGTTCTCCTCTGTAAGGGCACCTACAAATTAAACATAAGAGACTGAATTTTCGCTGTTGAAAATAAGGGAAGAGACAACTCTTGTTCATTTTCTTAGAGCATTTACTTTAGAAAACTTATAATTTTAAGTTATTTCTTCTGTTCTTTTGAAATGTACGCAAACCGCCCATAAATGTTTTTCTGAAGGACCTGCCATCATCTCTTTGAAATACAAACATCATGATGAGCCTAACTTAATTTAGAGTAGATGCCTCACACCAAGTTGCAAAATGAGTCCCTGTCCTAAAGATGTGGCAAGTTAACTCTGCCTTTGGGTAAAGCAAATTAGCAAACCCAGATGGACACCCCCAGTTACCAAGTGACTGTAAGATGAACCGTGGGTTAACAAAAGTCCTGTCCAGGCCTCTTATCTGAGGACTGGTTATTGCTTATCTCGAGAACATTTATGTAATGTGTTGTGTCTGATTACCTATATAAAAGGCCAGGATGTCTGTCTGCCTTTGCAATCCCTTAACAAAATGCCTGGGATGTGCCTCACAGTGGTTTAGTGCTTACTCAGTAATAAGACTGCTTTCTTTCCTACTTTTGGGGAGAGATGTTTCTGAGTCGGGAGGAGCTTTGATTTTCAGCTACATTTTCCTGACAGCTCACAGTGCTGGCATTACTTAGTGGTGTGGCCTTGGGACTCAGTTTCTCCCTCTGTAAGATGGAGATCATGATGAAAGTGATTTCATAGGAGAAAATAGATTAATACATGAAAAATTCTTGGAATAGAGTTTGGCACAGACTGAGCACTTAGAGTTGACTCCTGTCGCCACCATGGTCAACCGCCAATTCAATTCCAATATGACAGAATTAATAGCAGCATTTACCTCTCTTTCTCTCTCAGTCATCAACTGAGATTAAAATCACAAGATTTCATAACTTTTCAACAGTGGTAAGAGGCCCTGTTTTTCAGAGAGTTTGGAAATCAATGATCTGGGAAATTAGATGTAAAGGCCCAAAGCTACCTTCTCTTCCCCCTCAGCATTTTACAGACAAAAGGAAGCGGACACGTAGGGACCTAGCAACCAAACTTTACTATTTCAAGGCCTGGACGGCACCGTATTCACATCGGTGTACTCAGTGAGGTGTCTGCATTGTCACAGACACTTGATGAATGAAGAAGACAACTGGAGCAAGATAAGACCCATCACCTGGGAGACTGCATGTCAGGAAACAGCTATGGCCTGGTGTCCTGGGGCTTTGTGGCTCCCGGATTCACTAATTTTGTTCATTTGCTCAAGTATAAATACTTACAACAATATGGTTCCCATGATTCTGGCAAAGGATAACAGTTACTGATGCCATGTGGTGACAGCATGATACAGTTTATAATTCAGTTGGCTTGATGACTCGAAAATTGTGTGGTTGTTGATTTTTAAAAAAAGCACAGATTTTCATTATGTACAATTTTGTGTATAAAACAAGTCCATTAATATTTTCTATATCTATTTCAAATTTGCATCATCTAATCGTAAAAAAAATATCACCCTGCATTCTCAGTAACATGTGCTGGTTCCCTTTTGATGTCCTGCCTATTCCCAACCTCGTCTCTCTAGACAGAGAGGGCTGAAGCTCTGGAAAGCAGTGTCCAAATCACACATCTTGAATACCAGAAACATGTACAGTGCCAGTACAGAGATGTCCTCACTTAGGAAGCCATATGGGCTGCATTCTGAGTTTACTCTGGGAGAGAGTTGCTCTAGGGATCAGAGGGTAGAAGGGAAGGGGGCTGGGAGAGGGAGGAAACCATAACTGGAGGAACAGGTGAACAGGGAGAGGAAAGCCCGGTGGGTGGCCAGAGGAACCCAAGAACAGAAACTGTGAGCTGCAGGCATTGGCTCCCAGCTTTCTCCCTGAGGCAGCTGCTCTGGCCGATAGACAGATTGCAGATTGCAGGATAAGGGATCCTGGCCCCATCTTGGTTTATAGGACTGTCTGTCCTGTCTCCCTGCCACCCCCTCCCTTAGCCTTAATCCCCAAATGCGATTGGGATCAGAATGTCTCTGATACTCCTGTTATCTCCTCCCTGGATTCCTGCTCCTCAAGGTCATTGCCTCCCCAGGCTCCTCCTCTGGTCTTGGCCCTGCTCCCATCCTGGGCCAAGGTAAGCCTCTCCTTCCAGATGGCTGCCTAGCAACCTCACTTCTCCTAGAGAAGGCATGGGAAATGGGTTTTCTTCTCCCACTGCACCCCAATTCCGACTCAGGTGCTCATAGCAGCTGCCAACCACCCCAGCTGGTCCATACCAGGTTTGATGAACTTAATAGATACTAAAAAGAATATGCATGCTCTGAATGGAGGCATAAATAGATGCTCCTATCCACCTCCAGCTCCTATCCACCTCCAAGCGGAATTTCTGTGTGATGTGTGGTCTAGTTTCTGTGCTGGGAGATGCCTCCTGGACACACGTCCTTGTTTATTTTTCAGAGCCTCTCCATTGTCTGATGCAAGAAGGACGCTGGGGGTCAGTGAGGTGATTTCTGGCTCAGGCTCAGCTGTGTCATAGCTTGGGCAGAAAGAATTCTGTGCATAGAGTGACATGTGGGTCCCCTCCCTAAAAAGCAATCAGCAGATGATAACCCCTTCCACCAGGGCCAGCCATGGTGGGGAAGGCATGGCAGGTGGCTGGGTGCCTTGTGGGTGTCTGTACCCTAAGCAAAAAATGGAAAGAGCACTGTCCTGGAGGCAGAGCCCCTGTGTTCTTAGGTTAGCTCTGTCTCTGACTGGATGGGGGATCAGGCACTCCTCGTGTTACCCCTTGGTATTTCCCTCTCCTCACCTAAAAATTAAGTGGATTGAAATCCTTGGAAAATAAAGTGGGTCTAAAATTTTTTCATTAAAATTCCTTTTTCTAAAATTCATTGCCTGACAGCAATGTCTATTCCTCAGTAAATCTGGTGTCCCCTTCTGTGCTTTTATTGTTTGAATACAAAAGCACTTGCCAGTGCTGGGCCAACCAGTGGGCCAAGCTCCCAAGTGGAGAGTCAACTAAATGTGACTTCTCTGGCAGGCAATTCATGGAAGGAAAGGTAAAGCACCAAACATCCCAAAGGCCAGTTTACATTTACTCTCCATTTTCTCCCTCTTCTTTCCTTCCCCTCCTCCTCCTCCCGGCTCCTCCCCAGGAATGCGCAGAAACTCAAGGCTGCCTCAGACTCACCTATCTGGAAAGCTGATTATGGTTCCTTCACCTCTATGTGTCCTTCCAGGGATTAGTAGCAAAGACTTCTCCAGGAGATGGAAATCATAGCCTTCCCCAAACACCCCCTCAAAAACGTCTCTCCTTCCTCTGCTGCATGTAATCCATCCTGCCCCCACCCCTGGGTATGTACCAGTTCCAGATATAGAAAATGCCCATAAAAACTGGGTGGGGGACAGGTGCCAGAGGGCAGAGTGCTCAGTAAGGAAATCCAAGGATATAGGGATGGGACAGTGGTGCAGAAAGGGAGAGAGAAATAAAGGCAAGGGAGGAGAGGCAGGGGGAAACCCAACCCCCTTGATTCTGTAGGGTCCCCATTGGCAGGACCCTGGCATGGGGTGGGGGTGGAAGAGTCTAAATGACCCACTCCTGAGAATTTCATGTCACGTCCCTGCTCCAGGGCAAGAACAATATGCTCTGTACCCTCTCTGAGCACTTCACACCTCATAACCTCCAGGGTTATGTAAGCGGCACCACTCGGAATCCAGGGGATAATCAGATCAGAAGAGCCCCAGTCTGTCCCTCCCCTGTGGCACGGTGCCTAGCACAGGTAGAGGCACATATAAATCCATACTTCTTGAGTGTCCATCTGTAGGAGAGATGCTCCGGACCACAGGAGCCATGACCTGTGCCCTTCTCTTCAGGCTTCTCCTACTTATGACTCTAGCAGCCCCCTTCCAAGGCAAACGCCTTGGACCCACATCTCACCTGCGTTATTCCAGGTTCCTAGATCATTCCAATGTCATTTTCTTGCGCTGGGACTTTGACCTTGAAGCTGAGATCATCACGTTTGAGCTCCAGGTCCGGACAGCCGGCTGGGTGGGCTTGGGTTTCACAAATCGCTACACCAGAGCGGGGAGCGATCTGGTGGTCGGAGGAGTCCTGCCTGATGGCAATGTCTATTTCTCGGTAAGTCTGAGGGTGACTCCCTTCCAAGGATGAGGGTCCCTTGCTGGGTCGAGGATGACTCTGAGTCCAGGAAGGATCCAGATTTTCCAAACTTATCCAGGCACATGCCCAGAACACCAGCTGACTTCTGACCTCTCCCTTTAGAAATGGTCCATTGGAGAATTTCAAACTAGGTCTTCCAGACTGCATGTCCCTAAGGTACTAAGGAGTGGAACGTGGCACTGACAGAGAGTCCTGCATGACTAAAAGCAGGACAATGAGGGGGAGTCAATGCTATTTGAAGCACAGTCTTCAGCCTTTAGCTTCTGTTAAGCTCAGTCGGGTGGACAACATCATAAAATAGTCTAATAACCACAGCAGCAGCTGCCATAATAATAGCTTAAAATTGTAACATACTTTTGATTGACCAGGCATTGTTCCAAAATCTTTGCTTGTTAAACCTCACAGCCTCACTATGAGGTGGATGATTATTACCCTATTTTACAGATGAAGAAGCAGCTCACTCATCTCCCAATCTCACTCATGTGAACTGCAATTATATGGGGAAGGGTAAATGTTATGAGCCACAAGAGAGGACAAATAGCATTGAGAGTTCAGAGAGTGACTTTTCAAGGGCTAGAGATTCAGGGACACTAGGATTTATGGACTTGGGATTTGGAATGGGAGAAGTAAATCAGGGTCAATTGGTGAAATTCCATCAGAGCTTGTCCATCCCTCTGTCCCGAGGATGCATTTTGATGCCATGCTCTGTCCCAGGAGCAAACTACAAAATGAAGAAGACCTGGGTTCTGCTAACTGAGTACCTTGGGGGAGCTAAAGTGTCACCAGCTGCTCCAAAAGTCATGACCACTGGGGTTTCCTGTTCTTACTCTTTGACCTTCACTGGACCCCAGGATCAGCACCTGGTGGATGAAGACACCCTGGAGGAGGACGGGAGCCAGGATGCTGAGCTGCAAGGGCTGACAGAAGATGCTGTCTACACAACCATGCGCTTCTCCAGGCCCTTCCGTTCCTGTGACCCCCAAGACCAAGACATCACGGTAAAACAGGAAGGGGAGAGAAGTATTTGATTACAAGCAGCTTTTCCTTCTGGGCAGGTGGAGTCACCCCCGATCTGGAATGTGCGTGTATCTCAGGCAGCAGGCATGGTTCCCAGGGGTTCTGTCCCTCTCCACCTTTCCAGGCATCTCCCCAGTCATGTCCCTTCCCAAATCCACAAGCCCTCTACAAGGGGATTTCCCACCGATTCAGCACCCACCCCACCCTCCCCTAGGTTCCCCTATCCAAGAACCTTGCCTGATTTCACTGAACTTTAGAGTGTCATTTCCCAGATGTGGATACAGGCATTGAGAGGGAATGTGACTTGCTCTTATTTCCAGCAAGTTGGCCTCTGAGGTAGAACTATAACCTGACTTGTTCTGATCCCCCAGTCTGAAGCTCTTTGCATTCCACTGTGTAGACATGAGCAAATGGCTTGTGTCAGTCCTTGGGTGTGGGTATGTGCAAAGTGCTGCTCACAGGCAGAAGTACCTCAATGTCAATCACACCCCCAGAGTGATACCATAAGGGTGTTGGCTGCCTATGGCCTGGATGATACTCTGAAGCTTGACCGGGACCGTACTTTTGTCAAGTCCATCTTTCTGCTACAAATAGTCCACCCTGACGACCTTGCTTACCCTGAGGACACCATCATTCATGACTTGGAACTCACTGATGTAAGAGCCCTCCACCCCGCCCAGCCACCTCTAAGCCCTCTTCCCACTCAACCCAGACCCTCCTCTTGCACCCAATACATAGTATGTCCCTTGAATTGAGGTCACCGTGACTTCCCCAGTCCTCTGGGGACTGCCAAGCTGGCCTGTCCCTTCCCTGGCTTCTCTGAGAGCCTCATTTCCAACCCATCTCAGCTCTTTGTGTCCTTCTCTAGTTCCTCATTCCAGAGGATGACACCACATATGCCTGCACCTTCCTCCCTCTCCCCATCGTCAGCAAGAAGCATCACATCTTCAAGGTAGGGTGAACCAGATGTTGCTAAGGCAGTTGAGCAGTGCAGTGAGCACAGCCAACTGTGGAAGAGTGATGATCAGAAAACTGCTGAGAGGAAGCTGAAGAGAAGTAGCTGGGAGAACATGGGGGCCAAGCCAGATTTGGTGGAGGTGGTAGTTTCATGATTTCCTGAGCCCAGAACTATAGCTCACAGCATTGTTCTATTTGAGTCCCACAATGCAGCAGAGATTTTGATGAAGGTCATGAATTAATGTTTCCAAACAGCAAAATATAAGCCCCACATTGGACCCAGAATTGTGCTCATAGCCCATGAGAAAGTTCAGGCTATAGGGACATGGCCAAGGGCTGTCAGGTCCATGAAGTCTGGCTAGAGGGAACTTCAACTTGCCCACCTGATTTCATAGTTGAGTGATTTCAATTTTTGATCTTACAGTAACTAGAAAATGTGTGGGAGCCAATTTTTTTCTTTAAGGGGAATCAATCCAGTGAGGCATGTGCTCAGATATTGTGGACTTGTGAGATTATTAAGGGAAAGTCAGAAGTCTTGGGGATATTCTTTGCTAGATTTAGTATGCTGTGCACCCACAGAAGGATTTTAAAAGGGTGGACACTGAGAGAGAAGTCAGACAGAGTGGGTATAAGTGATGGGTTGGGGACAAAAACCAGAGAGAAAATAGAAAAGAAAGAGAAACAGAAGTGGGAAATGGGTATAGTTTGACTTGGGGAAAAGGGATGGGAGGAATAGAACTTGATATAAAAGATCTTGACTATGATCTACCTTCCTTCCCTCACCTAGTTTGAGCCCAAGCTGCTCAAGCACAGTGAGACAATGGTGCATCACATCCTGGTTTATGCATGTGGCAATGCCAGTGTTCTCCCTACGGGCATCAGTGACTGCTACGGCGCTGACCCTGCCTTTTCCCTCTGCTCGCAGGTCATCGTGGGCTGGGCTGTCGGGGGCACAGTGAGTCTTGTGATTAGGGAAACAGGTGGCTAAGTGGGTGCATGTTGTCAGACTACTGGGATTGCTAGACTGATGGAAGACCAGGAGACAGGGGAGGTCTGGGATGAGGGCAAGAAAACATGAGCAGGTCCTGGTCCCTGCACCTAGCACCCAGCCCTTCTTGCTGCCAAATTTTCCTCCATCCAACAGAGTTACCAGTTTCCTGATGATGTGGGTGTCTCTATTGGGACCCCCTTAGACCCTCAATGGATCCGACTGGAGATTCATTACAGCAATTTTCACAACCTTCCCGGTGAGCATCTAGATCATTTATGGAAGAAGAGCTGGTATGCCTGGCTGATTCCTTTAGGTGTTGGGAAGGTGCTGCAGGATGCACACTGCCTCCTTTTGGTCACGGCCCTACCTTGTCTTTCCTGGGCCTCTTGTTCCCACATTGTGACCAGCTCTCTTGGCTTCTGTCATTCTTCCGTTCTGTACCAGGTGTGTATGACTCGTCAGGCATCCGATTATACTACACAGCAAAACTGCGCAAATATGACATGGGAGTCCTCCAGCTGGGTGTCTTCACCTTCCCCATCCACTTCATACCCCCAGGCGCGGAGTCCTTCCTGTCCTATGGGTTGTGTAAGACGGAGAAGTTTGAGGAGGTGAAGCTGGGAGGCACGTCCTCCCTGAGGTTCCTTGTTTCCCATCACAGATCTGGGCTGGTCCATAAGCACACACAGCCTGAGCCCTGGACTTGGAGAATAGCTACCTGTGTTCAGGAAGACCTTAATCTGGATCATGCAAGGGAAGGAAGAAGTCAGGGCTTTGGAGACTGGGGGTTGGGGCAGGAAGAGGGTCCAGGAGGGCCCAATAAGAACTAAAGGGGCTAATGTCGGTCATAAGAGGAAGGTGTCAAATATTAAGGGGGGTGGTGGAAATCAAGGAACCAGGCAAGATGAGAGCTCTTAACAAATCGGATGTGTCTTCTCCTCCCTGTCACAGATGAATGGGGTCCCACTACCTGACATACAGGTGTATGGCTACCTGCTCCACACCCACCTGGCTGGCCGTGCTCTGCAGGCCGTGCAATACAGGTAAGGGAAGACATGGACTGGAAGCTTTTCCATCTGCATGTGGGAACAAATTTGAGAATAGTTATTTATTCTGCAGCATAAGGTTATGCTTGGTTGGGAGTAAGGAGGAGCTAGAACTATCCGTAGAGTAGAGGTGACTAGAATAAAGCTGTGGAATGAGGAGCTTTTTTGTTTCATGGGAAATCTGTGCCCACAGCATGAGCACATTACACTGCTTTGTTCCCTCTAGAAATGGAACACAACTCCGAGTAATCTGCAAAGATGATTTCTATGACTTCAATCTGCAGGAGACTCGAGATTTACCTTATCGAATGGAGATTAAACAGGTAGGAGTCTGCGGGGAGGCATGACTGGAGTTGGAGTGGGGAGGCAGGGTCAGAGCTCATCACTGTCAGCCAAGAGGGTTCTCAGGCTGTAGCAGTCCTTCTGTGTCTTACTTTCAGCCTTCATGTTTCACTCTGAATAGGGAGATGAGTTGCTGGTGGAGTGTCACTACCAGACGCTGGACCGGGACTCCTTGACTTTTGTGAGTACCTCCCTCCCCACCATGGTCAAGGACAGTAGCCTTAAAATAGAGACAACCCCTGACCTTGGCTGTCAAGTTACTGATTATTCCAGCTGAAGCCCCTTTCTTCCTCCAATGGTATCACTCACTCATGTGGGGCTTTTTCATGCTCTCACACCACAGTGATTTTAAGATGGGTAAAAGGATTCCCTGTTTCCTGGTGTCAATGACCCACTAAGACCATGGGCATACACCATGTTATAGTGGCCAAGACCTTAGTCTCTTTGCCTGGGTTTGAATGCCAACACAATCATTAGTAGCTTTCTAACCTTAGACAAGTTATTCAACCTCTTTGTGCCTCAGTTTCTTAATTCATATAAGAACTAATAATACTATATCATAAGATTGTTGTGAGAGTTGATTAATATATGTAAAACAATTGGGCACCTGGGTGGCTCAGTTGGTTAAGCATCTGACTTCGGCTCAGGTCATGATCTCATGGTTCGTGGGTTCAAGCACTGTGTCGGGCTCTGTGCTGACAGCTCAGAGCCTGTAGCCTGCTTTGGATTCTGTATCTCCCTCTGTCTCTGCTCCTCCCCAACTCATGCTCTGTCTCTATCTGTCTCAAAAATAAATAAAAATTTATATATATATATAAATATAAAATTTATATATATATATAAAATATATATATATATAAAACATCTAGATCACTGCCTGACTTATAGTAGATGCTCAATTAGAGTTACCTATTGTTCTTTTTTCTTCAAGTTTTTGAAAATTTATTTATTGAGAGAGTGAGAGCAAGAGCGAGAGTGAGAGAGAGAGAGAGAGACAGAGAGAGAAAGAGAGAGAGAGAGGAGGGGGAGGGGCAGAGAGAGAGAGAAGGAGACAGAGAATCCCAAGCAGGCCCTGAGCTGTCAGCACAGAGCCCAACACAGGGCTCTAACCCACGAACCGTGAGACCATGACCAGCGCCAAAATCAAGAGTCAGCTGCCTAACCAACTGAGCCACCAAGGTGCCCCATGAGTTAGCTATTGTTCTTATGGTCACAAGGAACCCCACCCCTTTTGTGTGTCAAGAGTAGTTTCAGTGTTTATAGGATTCCAAAGGGGTTTCATGCTATTGAGGAAGAAACTATAGCCATATATACAATATATGCAAAGTAGAAAGTGATATATACTGTAAGAGACAAATGGGGATAATGCACTAGAGGATTCACAGGGAAAAACCATAAGGTCCTACTACAGTGAACTGAACATGTGATATATTTGAATGGGTCCTGCTTTAGACACGTGGAGATGGAGAGCTCTGGAGAACCTCAAAAGGGAGTGGCTTTTTTGGGAAATGCAGTATCTTCTCTCATCTTTTCAACCATCTTCTAAAACCAGAACAGTGGCTGTGGAAATGTAGTGGAGATGGCAGATATATGGGATATTTCTTTGAAAATAATATCAGTGATCGCCCACCAACTGGAAAGAGAGGAGGGGAAAGGAAAGGGTTGCTAAGAAGTAGTAATTAATGCTCAGTGAGCTGGTTGTAGGCTAAGGGGAAAGGAGAACAGCATGATTGGTAGAATGACACATAACCTATTTTCTGTCTGCCTTGTTCCCCTCTCTCTGCTGGCCTTTGTATCTTTGTGTTCCATCTGGGTCTCTCTTCTTCTCCAGGGCGGTCCCAGCACCATTAATGAGATGTGCCTTATTTTCCTCTTCTACTATCCCCGAAACAACATCTCCAGCTGCATGGGATACCCTGACATCATCCACGTGGCCCATGAGCTGGGGGAGGAGGTATCAGAGTGAGTCATCTGGGAAGATAAGACCTTCAATTGTGTGTGGGAGGGGTTTTTGGGAGGACGAGGAAGGAGGAAAAGGAAGACCACCTACTACCCCCTACACTAGTGAGTTAGGATTCCTCAGTAGGCTCCCTGGTTAGCCCCTGCCCTCTTAATGCCTGCTTCTGTCAGTGACTCTTAAAGCTCTGATGTAAGATAGAATAGGAGATTTTTCCATATTAGTGAGGTCATTCAGAAAAGCAGATAAGAACTGACCACTAAAAGTTAGATCACTTATGTACAAATTCTCTGCCTTTTTCTCATGCACTACCTGACACAGTCAAAGACTGTTTACTTTCAAGTAGCGACCCCTAATTATTTAGGTGTAAGGGTTGTCTCTGAGATTCTAATGAAAGCCCTGATAATCCTTTCCAAGGAAAATACACATTTGTGCAGACACACACATTTCACATATTATTTTAGGGCATTTACAAGTTCCCTGAAGACATTCCATCGACTTTCTTAAACTTCATTGCCCTCAGATTAAGAAAAACTTCCTTGAAGAGTCAGGAATTTCTCTTTTTAACTTAAAAAATTCTCATCTCTGAGTTTTGATATTTCTCCTTCTGCCAAATTCATGGCTGTCATATTGAGTTGTGAGGCATTCCTTATGGTTTATGCTGACAACAAAAGTGGGGCTATTTTGTCAAAGCTTTAAGTTGACCCTTTCTATTGTGTGTTCCTCTTGCCCATGGCAGCTCCATGGAGGGCATGATGGCCATGAATAATGTTGAGTGGACCCCAGAGAACATTAAGAAGGCTGAGAAAGCCTGCAAGGAAGCCCAGCAGATGGTGATAATAAAGACCATTGATGTGAGTGTCCCAGAAGACACCACTCTCTCAGGGTTGGGAATGGAGAGGGGTGGGATGGTGTTGGGCAAAGCTGGGGAAAGAAAGGAGGTAGGTGAATGACTGGTAGGAACACTGGGTCAGGGAAGGAGGGACTGGGGAGCAGAGAGATGGGCTGGTGCTGTTCTGGAGAGTGGGGATGTTGGAATCTCCCAGCTGGTTTGTGAGGCTTCAAGGACCAGGGATCACTAAGTGAGTGCAGAAGAAAGGAAATGAGGGAGGAAGAAGCTTCTGCCTTTACCCATTTCCCCCCATTTTCTTTCTCCTGCAGGAGGTGGTGGAAAACACAACAGGCTGGATTCCAGAAATCATCTGTACTCCTCGGGGACCCTGCTTGGAGTCCTCCGGAGGCAAAGTGGAGCCCCAGGACAAAACTCCTGCAGGCTTCAGGGCTGCTCCAATGGCCCTCTCGGGCTCCAGCACTGCTACCCTGAGGTGTCTCCCTCTGGCTGCCTTCTTGTTTGGGCAGGGGGCTCTTTCTTGGTTTCTTGCCACCCTGCAGGTTGGAGTCTGATACTATCTCCTTATGTCAAATACTCAGGTTCCTCTCTGCTCAGCCCTCCCCTTATTATCAAATACAGAAATTCTGCTCTGCTTGGGCTCTCCAAAGTCCCCCATCTGTGCCCCTTCCCATGACCCAGGCCCGGGGACATTGTGGGCCTGGGGGTTGCACTTATTCCATAAAGGCTCTTCCATGCCAAGGAATACAATTGAAGAGGCCAAAAAGGTCAATATTTGGGACCATGTATTTTCTAACAAAGTCTGGATTCAAGGCTGGGTGTGGACCACTCTCTGAGAAGTCTGATGCTCCAGCTTACCCAAGGGGATACCATGTGGTGAGGTGGGGGCTTGAATGCAGAGGAAGATCCCTATAAACCCTCCTCTACCAATGCTGACCCTAAAGGGGGCTCCTGTTTCTCTTTTATTATGGCATTTTTTTGCCCAACCCTCCCTGTGAGGCAGAGGCAGGGAGCCACATGTGTGATTGGTGGTAAAGGGAGAGGCTCTGTTTATAGACAAAACTCAAGACATCAGATTAAATAGAACTGAACTTGCTTCCTGTTGCCATCTACTTCCTTTGAGACTTT
The DNA here is from genome assembly GCA_028646485.1 of Cryptoprocta ferox. NCBI lineage: Eukaryota > Metazoa > Chordata > Mammalia > Carnivora > Eupleridae > Cryptoprocta > Cryptoprocta ferox. The sequence goes on along the minus strand of CM053559.1, from coordinate 89,134,895 downwards.
GGTCCAGGAGAGGCAGCTGGGAGGTCTTTTGAATGGCTCAGTATGTCATCCAGAGGGCATTTAAGTACCTGGTTGTCCCAAATGCAACATCTAATGCAGTCCTTGCTCTCTTCAGCTGTGCTTCTATTATCAGATGATCTTTATTCCACCAAGTATCTCATTCTCAACACTCAGGTCACTAGGTGTCAAGAGCCTAACTAACCAGGAAAGCTGAACTGGGCTCTGAAAATAGATCAAGGCCAAGTCCTTAGCTCTGGAGCCCAGGGCATGTCAAGAAGGCTCACACAGACACAGCAGGAAGTAGGCACAAATGGTTTGTGGAGTCAGACTGCAATTTGGAACCACAGTTGACAGGAAAGGTGTATTGGTGGTGGCTGCTCTGAGCTTCTGGGGACATTTCTGTCTTCTAAGCTTAAGAATCTCTGTAGAACAATGTCCTTTGAGATTTAAAGTCACCATGCTACATTAGAAATTGACTTGTTCTTTGTTCATGTGCTCTGGAAGAGACCCCCTACTCTGGCTATCCCAAGGTGTTTAGAGGGATCTTAATCCCTGAGAAACCAGGGATCTGGCCTCAGCAAAGTGTTTACTACTGCTCAAGGAGTCAAGCCTTGATCTCACATCATAGCCCTGCTTCCTGGCAGAGCAACCTCTGGGTTTGGTGAGGTGTATGCCTGATAATGAGCCCATTACCTTTACTGTCACTTCTGGAGAATTCTGGAGGCTCCATTCTAAGACTATGCAAAATCTTCAGTGTTCACATTCTGCTCCTGGAGTCTCAGTACTGTATATTTTCAGTTCCTGGGGTCACTTTTGGGCCTCGTGATGTGTGAGCAGAGGGACTTGCTGTCCTTAAATAAAAAAAGATTTTCAAAATTTATGATTATGGACAAAACTAGGCTCACCAGAATCCAGAGGACTGTGTGAGTTCACTGTTGAGTATCTCTGTGGTCCCACCATTCAAGGCAAATGAATGATTTCCTTTTGATTCTAAAACATGGTTGATGCCATTTGGTAGCTGTGTAAAGTACAAAAATGACTTTCCACAGCATGAGGGAACACACAGATAAAGATGAGGTATATATAAAAATATAAAACAACCAGCACAGCCCACTTTTCTCTCTCTCTCTCTCACTCTCTCTCGATCAAATCTGACATTCCTATTCCAATCTATATTACTCCAAGCCTCCCAAGCAAATTCTTTCAACCACAGTCTTCTAGGTTAAAACAGAAACCAAGCACACTTTCTGGCTAGGTTTCAGAAGCCAACCCTCAGGTCTACCCTGACAGGTTCAAGCCAGCTGGGCAACTACTCCAACGTTCTGAGCCAGAATCTCCCACTGGCTCCCTCTTTCCAGCTCATGGCCCAGTGCAGTTCCCAGGCACCTCTGCTTTCTTTTGTGCTTCCTTGAATTTCTTGTTCTTATTTAGCCTTTATTCTTTCATTTTACTTTTCTCCCTATCTCCTGACTTCAGCATTTAGTGATCATGCACATATTCTCTGAGCACTGTCTGTATGCTTGACATCAGGTTCAGAGCTACTGAAATGAATAGAAAATGGGACAAGCATCCTCTCTGCCCCTTTGGAGCTGTGCTCAAGTTTCTACAAGCATCTCAATGGTCATTTTCTCCTTGGGCTCACCTATCCACCTCTGAGCTTTTCCCAGTGCCACTGAGAATTCCTTCCCCAATGCCTGGAGAGAGGAACTATATATCAACCTACAGAGAATGATGTTTCTATAGGTAAAAGGGATGCATTATATTATACATATATTAGAGAGCTTGGACTGATATTTCTTAAGAAATGTTTTAAAACATTCATACTTAGGGTAGGAGACTTGATTAGATACCTCAAGCCTTTTTCCAATCATGTGCTTTGTAACTGCAGTTTCTTGATGGCCTAATGACACACTATAGGAGGAAGGTGCTCTGCACTGAGCTGGGAAAGGAATGACCCCAACTTTCTCAACATTGTGTCACTTGGGCCTGTCATCCCTCATCCCTGAGGGGTCTCTAAGGTCAGGTCAGCTCTGAGTGACTCTGAGACTGTAGCTCCTTTTCCGTTTCACCTCCTCACTCAAAACCCCGTATTAAATGTGGAGGGTAAATAAAGAATTTATTCTCTTGTTATTTTTTTCTGTGGTTTTGTGAGGACAGGAGGAACCATAGGCTAATATTTACAATGACTCTAGTCTTTCATGTTGAATATTTTGATACAAATTCTAATTAATAGAAAAGTTGCAGGACTTCTCATATATCATTTACCTAGAGTTATCCATTGCCTGTATTTTGTCACATTCTTTGCTCCTTCTTTCTTCCCTTCTCTTCTCTCCTTTTTCCTCTTCCTACTTCTTCCTCTTTCTCCTTCCTTCTTCTCTTTGTCCCTCTCTGTCTCTCTGTCTCCTTTGAGAAACTGATAACTTAGTTTCTTTTTCCTGTTGGCTAGAATTCTCATTAGTGTCCAAATTTGTGCTACTTCTGAGTCAGCTGAGGCTGAGCAAGAAAGCTCCCCCATCTCATTACTCCACTAATACAATGGCTCCCAATCTTGACTCCATATTAGAATTAACTGAGTGATGGGCATGGAGTCCAGGCATTAGTGAATTATGGAACTCTCCAGGTGTTTCCAATATGGATCCAAGACTGAGGACCCCTGAACTAGTTTGACTGCTCTTGACTTGTCCATTTCTTGGACAGACAGGGATCACATTCGGCTTTATACACTTAAGCCATTGCACAGGCACTCACCAATCAGAGTGGCCCCAGTAAAGAAGGGCCCTGGAAGCCCCCTGATTTCTAGGAATTAGAGTTTTCATTGCTAGATTGTGAGGCTATGTGGGGATCTCAGACTACGGGCACATTTAGGGGGCTCAGGGAAATGGCGATTTACCAAGAATTATTCAAAAAATAAAGAGTAAAGAAAGAAGAGGCTTTATAATGCCAAGTAATTAATGCAGAAGGAATGTGAAAGAATATTACCATTTGAAGGGCGCCTGGGTGGCTCAGTCGGTTCACAATCTCAGAGTCCGACTCTTGATTTTGGCTCAGGTCACAATCTCACAATTTGTGGGATTGAGCCCCACATCGGGTTCTGAGCTGACAGCGCAGAGCCTGCTTGGGATTCTCTCTCACTTTCCCTCTCTGCTCCTCTCCCACTCTTGCTCTCTCTCTCTCAAACACTTATTTATTTTTTAATTTATTTTATTATCTTAAAATAAATAAACATTAAAAAAAAGGAATATCACCATGTGACAAACTCATAGTAGTAACTGATTCAGGCCAGACTCATCAACAGATGACAAAACAAATAGACGAGGAATCAGATAGCCACAGAGCCTCAAAGTATCTCCTCACAGTATATTTATTATTTACTCTGAGCAAAAATAGTAACTACTGTGGAGAAACCTGGTAGACACCACTTCAGCCAAAGTAACATTGGACAAATAGGCGTCACATACTTCCTTATATGGTGCACCAAGAGGGACACAGCATCACCTCTGTGTTATTTCTGCCTCAAATGTACAACATCACTGCAATCATGAGGAAATACTAGACAAACCTAAAATGAGGGATATTCTACAAAGAGCTGGCATGTCATCTTTAAAATGTCAAAGTTGTGAATGAAAAAGAGGGACTGAGGAATAGTTTCAGCATAGAGGCAACTAAGCAGCAAACAAAAATCCAATGAAACAGGTCAATGCAACATGCAACGTATGCTCCTGGGCCAAATTCCTTGTTGCTGTTGTCATTGTTGTCATTTTGTGTTTTCCATAAAGAGCATTATCAGGATGATTGGTGAAATTTTACTGGTGTCTGTGCATTAGGTGCTAGTATTGCATGAAGTTTAATTTCATGATTTGGCTGGTTATATTGTGGTTCTGTAAGGATATGTTCCTTGTGTTTTAGGAAATACACACTAAAGCATTTTGTAATGATGAGACATCTTGTTTACAAACTCTCAAATTCTATGCATATGTGTGAGAGAGAGGGAAAGGAAGAACAGGAAGAGAGAAGGTAGATATGGTAAATAATTTATAATTTAAGAATAATGTTTGGGAACTCTGGGTGAAGAATATACTGGAGTTCTTCATATTATTCTTGCAACTTTTCTCCAAGCTCATTTCAAAATTAAGGAGTCAATTTAAAACAAGAAAACAGCCCAAGAACTATATAGAGACAGCGTGAAAAATGGAAGGAATGTTGCAAATGAACAAACTTCAACAACAACAACAACAAAAGGCATATAAAGAGTAACCTGGAAAAAAATCAATTTAGAAAAGTGTCAAGTTTTTCTAAGCAAGAGTTTTTGACCACTCTGAGGAGAACTTCCAGCCTATTCCTTTGGATTAATTTCAGCTGTTCTGCATAACACAACAAATAATAAGAAGCGAGTAATAACACATATTTCTTGGAGCTGAAAATCACTAGAGGTTTATAGACAATTATTTAAATAGCCAGAAAAGGGTGACATTTAAATAAAAATAAATAGTCCTTTTCATAAAGCTGCAGGTCATATTTGAGAAATAAGGAGCTTTGATCTGGGTGATTAGTAGGAAAATAGTAACCACCATGGAAAAAGTGGAAGATTATCATAGACATGGCTTAGGATGTGAAATTAAAGCTCATGAAATCATCTCTGATGAGCCAAAATTTATCTCTGTACCAGGAAAAGTGTTTTAAAAATTAATACTGCTCAACAATTGAATGGGTGGTCTTTCAGGAAAGTATTCAGTCAGATGCTGATGAAGATTGGAAATATATGGTTTAGAGGAAACTTTTATGAGGTGGCAGTTTAAAACTACATAATCCCTAAAGTCAGTTCCAACTCAGGTGTGTTTTCATTTGGGCATATTGGGAAATAAGCGTGTGTTACATCCATAACACAGCCTGTCATCTATATTACCAACTCTGTATCTGACTAGTCATCTATTTAATTCAATAAAAGACTAAATTTTCCTCAGGCTTCATATAGGTTATATATATCTTCATAAAGGTCATAGGATATGTTATAATCATAAATTGTAAAATACCAGAAGAAAAAATATAATCTTGTCTAAATTGCAATAGCCAAAGTATGGAGAGAGCCCAAATGTCCATTGACAGATGAATGGATAAAGAAGATGTGGTATATATATACAATGGAGTATTACTCGGCAATCAAAAAAATGAAGTCTCACCCTTTGCAACTATGTGAATGGAACTAGAAGGTATTATGCTAACCAAAATAAATCAGTCAAAGACAAATATCATATGACTTCACTTATATGTGGAATTTAAAATACAAAGCAGATGAACATAAACAAAAATGGCATAAAAACAGGGAGGGGGACAAAATATAAGAGACTCTTAAATACAGAGAACAAACTGAGGGTTGCTGGAGAGGCTGTGGGTGGGGGAGTGGGCTAAATGGGTAAGGGGCATTAAGGAGGACACTTGTTTGGGTGTTATACATAGGGGATGAATCACTGGAATCTACTCCTGGAATCATTATTTCACTATATACTAACTCACTGGGATGTAAATTAAAAATAAATAAAATAAATAAGAAGGCAAAATGCTTTATAAAATGCAAAAAATAATCTTGTCTAATTTGAAATTAGAATATCTTATATTAATCTTGAAATTAAAATATGATAGAACTTCCGGCCTTGGGTAAAAGCAGTTTCCCAAAGACCTCTAAACATCTTGTGCCCAAATTAATCAGCGTCTGCCCGATTTGAGATCACTTTCTCTGAGGTTTTTCCATCACCAGGAGCTATCAAAGTACCTCTAGCTATGGGGGACTGTTTCTTGCTCCTCCCAGCATGGTGCCAACCCCATCTTGCCTCACTTTCTATTCACTGTGGTGTGATTGTAAAATGTGTATGTTTTATTTTGATGAGCAGCTCAACATTTATATCCTACTTAGACAAAACCTAAGTGAATAGAAGCATAAGCACATGCAGATAAGTTGAGAGACAACTATCGTCCTGTCCACACCTCAGTGCAGAGACTAAACTTGAGTCACTTTGGGGAAAACGTTGTGCAACTCCATATCTCACTGCCAGAATAGGAGATAAACCAAAGCCTCTCCAAGCAATAGTGCTCACCTTTATTCAGTGAATTACCATTAAATAACAGTGCTCTTTGAAGAACATGAAAAAACACTGGTATGTTAAAGTTCATTATACAAACCAGAGAAAATTTTACTGGCAGAAAATATGATGTTTGCTATGTAAAATAATGTGCATGGAAACACACACACACACACACACACGGTACATATACACACTGTGCACGTGAACTCCACTGGTGATTTCAAAAGTTTTCTTGTCTGGTTTTTATTCATGCATTTTGTTCTCTTTAGAGGGCAACATATGAATGGCAGCAAGTATAAAGAGCTTAAGAAAAATATAGAAAAATAACATAAAACTGGAATAGTTATATCTATTTATTTTATAAAGTGAGGAAAGATGGGCATTATTTAATTTAGCAGTGAAACATTTGAAAACATTTGAAAAAAGAGACTCAGAATAGCCTTATTACAAAGTACCAGCACTAAGGAAAAACTGCTATGCTATCAGGAAATCCAAGGGGAAGAAGAACAGAAAAGTTTAAATAGACATAAGGACACTCAGTGGATTAAAGATAAAATTTGCATAGCATTTTACAGACTGAAAATGCATTTCCATGTACATTTCAGTTCTGATGTTTACTCCATCAGATAAAGAAACTGAGGCAAGGGAAGACATGTCCACCTATAGCCATAGTCCCTGCAGCAACCTCGTAGTGGGTGGCATTCTTAGAGCTGGTCCAATGGAATCTACTATCCATGGTAGGGTCTGATGGAAGCATAGGGGTCAGCTAAGCTCAAGACCCAGAAGGCGCAAGCTAATACTTGCTTTTATCTCTTCTCTTTCCAGGTTTTCTCAACTTGGTTCCAGGATTATATCTTCTGCATAGACTCTCAAGTTTCAATTCTCAAGTTCCTTTAAACATCTGAAGTCCAAGTTTCCTTTTTCCTGTTTTGTTTGTTTGTTTGTTGTTGTTGCTCTTGTTCTTTTTTTTCAGGAGTACTTAACCTTTTCAAGATCCCAAATTTTCAATTATGGTTGATTTATATACACAAAGGAATGAATTTCAAAACTAAAGAATGATGGCTGTTCCAACAAATCCATCCTCAGTTTTCCAAATCCCAAGTGTTTCAGGTAAAGCCTTTGGGCAACTAATCCGCCTTAGTGTGGTGGGCTGGCAGCAGGACGTCCATGCGCCTTAGGACACAGAGCACTTTGTCCCATATCAGGGTTTGTGGTGCCCACAAGATAAGCGCACTGAAGCTCCCTTGGTAGATAAAAAAGTGAAGGAGCCTATGACCAATGTCATTGGTACAGTTTGGAATTATGAGTTTTGTTTTGCTTTGAGTTGGAAGGTCAAGTTAAGAGGCATACATACCCTGGTAGAAGGTCTATCAACTGTATTCAGAAAACTACAGCTTGTGAGAAGATTTCAAAAGACAAATGCAACTAACTGAAGAATCTGTACCCCTCATGTGGAACTCTGTCAGGCCAGTGAGACAATAATACAGGTGCGGCGCTAGATCAGAAGGCTGTGCAGATATGTGCATAGTAGGGGGTAGACATTCTTGTGTAGTTAGAACTTCAAGTCACAGATGTTGGAGTTTTTAACTGCGGGGGAAGTTCCTAATGTATTTGTCCTGGACCTGAGAGTAGATGTAGGCCACTCTGACCCTATGGAAGTGATCCTCAAACTCTTTGGTCTCAAAACCCCTTTATGTTCAAATTTAATGAATACCTTGTGCTTTGTTTAGGTGGCTTATATCTTGCTAACATGTATTGCATTTGAGATTAAAATTGAGTCATTTGTAAAATACTTCATAAAATATTTATTTTTTCATTCACTAAAAATATATCAATTACATGTTAACATAAATAATACATTTTTATGAAAATAACTATATTTTCAAAGCATAAAATAGTGAAAAGAATATTTCATATTTTGTAAATCTGTTTAATGTCTATCTTAATCGAAACAGCTAGATTCTTGTATCTGTTTCTATATTCATCTGTGTGACACCACACAACATAAAGTGTCTGGAAAATGCCACTGGATATTAACAGAGAATGAGAGTGAAAAGGAAAATAATGGTATAGTATTATGAAGATAGATTTGACCTTGTGAACCCCAGAAAGAGTTCTGTGGCCTCCCATGGGTCCCCAAACTACATTTTGAGAATACTTTCCAGAGTTAAGCCTTCAATAACATTCAACTGGCCATATTCAGTTATGACCATGAGTCTATTTATGGGATCTGGCTGATTTAAGAAAGTAACAGATAAAGGGAAAATAGTAAATTTGGATATGAAATACCAAGAACATGCTGAAAGTCCTAACACAGAAGGAGAGTCTTCACGGTGAGATAATAATGGACAAGCTGGGAGGTGAGAGAAAAAGTAAACGAACTCTGATCTCAGGGCAGAGACTATCTCTCCTAAGCCGTATCTTTAAATATGCATCTCCATCTGGGTGATTTCTGGTCTACAGAAGAGTTAGAGATTTGTAAGTGAATCTAGTCATTCAGGATAACAGCAAGGGCCTAAGATCATCTCCTAAGTAAGTTTAACTGTAATTACCTGGAAGTACTTTTAATATCTGCAAATTAAAGTACTTACCAAATTTATAGTAAGACTATCACTAGTACCTATGGAACTAGTGGTTGAAAAGTTTAGGAAGTTATGTTTTTAACATCTATAATCACAATTTTATTTCCTATGATAGTAAAAGTAACATATCATATTTTTAATTTAATTATTTCGGTTCCTGGAGTCAAAGTATGTACAAGATCTATAATGGTAGCACTTTCCATATCTATAGGTACAGCTAGGATCTGGGGTTGCTTTAGAAGCAATAATACTTTCAGGATGTGTAATAGTGAATTGCTATATTGGTAGCCATGGTATGTGGAAAAGTCCATAGGAAAAATAAAGCATTATTTTTAACATTGCTAACTAAATAATATACTATGATATTAATAACTGTTGCTTTAGTGGCCATGTGAGTGCCACATATCACCAGCACTGTCAGTTATGGTATCATGTCTTATAACCCAAGAATAAGTCAGGTTACTTCAATAACTACATCTAAAGCATTAGATGTAAGCATTAGATTACAGAGCCTAATAAGGTATTATCTGAGATATGAAAATCATCTGTGAAGTCTCTAGCAAGGATATATAAAATATCTACAGTTTAATTTCTGGGAATATAGGAGTTATAATTTTTAAAATAGAAGTATATCTTCTGGCTGCAAAAGAAGTATCAATAACTTCTTTAATTACACTTATAAAAGTAGTCATGGATGCATCTATAGACATATCTGTAATGTCTACAGTGCTCAGAATAGCCATGTATGTAAAAGCTAATGTTAATATTTGTGAAAACTTATGTAGCATAAGATCATGTATCTGTTAATTGATTTTTTATATCTGTATAGTTTTTTTTGTTTGTTTATTTATTTATTTTGAGAGAGAGAGAGAGTGTATGTGTATGCACATGCAAGATCTGGGGAGGGGCAGAGAGAAAGATGGAGAGAGAGAGAGAATCCCAAGGAGGCTCCACACTGTCAGCGCAGAGCCCAATGTAGAGCTCAATCTCATGAAATGTGAGATCGTGACCTGAGCTGGAATCAAGAGTCGGACACTTAGCTGACTGAGCCACCCAGGTATCCCTGTAATAGTTGTTTTAAAGAGATGTCCATAATAATTGTCCTGGTTTGAGTAGTAATCATGGAACTAGAGTAGCATTTATGGGGTTTGCAATGTAAGTAGATACAGGAGCAGAAGCATCCATTGTTCTATCAAGAATGGTAGTATTTAAATCATATATGGTAATATTTGTAATATCTGTGGTAGCATTAGTTGCGGTAATAGGTAAATAACTAATTGTAGAGTTTGTTGTTACCTGATTGTGAGCTGCTGTATCTAGAGGAACAGTCATTAATGTGTCTGAGGCTACTGTAGTATTTGGAATAGAAACATATGTAGTGTTGTATGGAACACTGCTGGAGTAATCTGCATCAGTAATATTCACTGTATGCCCTGTATGGTTTATAGTGTTGCTGGTGGTATTAGATGTTATATTAGTGATAGGAGAATAAATATCTGTAGGAGAAGGAGTAGACATTGTAGGAATAGTAATACTAGTACTATCACCACCAGATTTTGTAGGGGAAGGAGAAATGGTAATAGGAGTATGGATACCAGTGCTAGCAACATCAGTACTTGTAGAAGAAGTGGTTACCATAGCAATAGTAGTGTTCATAGCAAGAGTAGTTACAGAAAAAGGAGTCATAATAGGAAAACTGTTGTTAGTAGTATCAGCACCCGCATGTATAGGAGGAGGGGTAGTTGTAATTAAAACACTATTATTAATGCTAGTAGTATCAGTCCTTAATGGGGAAAGAGTAGTAGTAGTGGTAATAAAAATACTAGTATTGGTGCTAGCAACAGTATTATTTGTGGGGAAGGGAGTGGTTGTGATAGGATGAATACTACTAGTATTAGCAGTAATACTTGTAGGAGAAGGTGCAGTGATATCAGGAGAGGTAGTAGTAATTGTAACTTCAATAGTACTTGCTGGGAAAGACGTGGTTGTGACAGGAAGAGTATGAGTAGTAGCAGTCAGACTTGTAGGGGCAGGAGTAGTGGTATCGGGACCAACAGGACTACTTGCGGTTTCAATAGTACTTGTTTGGAAAGGAGTGGCTGTGACAGGAAGAGTACTAGTACTAGCAGTCATAGTTATAGCGGCAGGTGTAGTGGTATTAAGACCAGCAGGACCACCTGTGGCTTCAATGGTACTTGTTTGGAAAGGAGTTTCTGTGACAGGAAGAGTAATAGTACTAGCAGTCATAGTTGTAGAGGCAGGTGTAGCGGTATCAGGACCAGCAGGACTACTTGTGGCTTTAATGGTACTTGTTTGGAAAGGAGTGGTTGCAACAGGAAGAGTACTAGTACTAGCAGTCATATTTGTAGCGGCAGGTGTAG
>CM053559.1:89026702-89123355 GCA_028646485.1 Cryptoprocta ferox | reverse complement strand
TGGCTTCAATGGTACTTGTTTGGAAAGGAGTGGTTGTGACAGGAAGAGTAATAGTACTGTCAGTCGTAGTTGTAGCGGCAGGTGTTGTGGTATCTGGACCAGCAGGACTACTTGTGGCTTCAATAGTACTTGTTTGGAAAGGAGTAGTTGTGACTGGAAGAGTACTAGAACTATCAGTCATAGTTGTAGCTGCAGGTGTAGTGGTATCAGGGCCAGCAATGCTAGTTGTCACTTCAATAGTGCTTGTTGGGAAAGAAGTGGTTGTGACAGGAAGAGTACTAATAGTAGCAGTTGGACTTGTAGGGGCAGGTGTAGTGGTATCAGGACCAGCAGGACTACTTGTGGTTTCAATAGAACTTGTTTGGAAAGGAGTGGCTGTGACAGGAAGAGTACTAGTACTAGCAGTCATCGTTGTAGCGGCAGGTGTAGTTGTATCAGGACCAGCAGTGCTAGTTGTCACTTCAATAGTGCTTGTTGGGAAAGGAGTGGTTGTGATAAGAAGCGTAGTACTAGCAGTAATACTTGTAGGACCAGGTGTAGTGCTATTAGTAATAGTAGTACTACTTGTCGCTTCACTAGTACTTGTTGGGAAATAACGGGTTGTGATAGGGAGAGTAGTAGTTGTACTAGCAGAACTAGTGCTAACAGTCTCAAAAGTGGTAGCCTTAGTTGTAAATGTAGAAGGGTGTAGAGAACTTGTGGGGAAGGTACTTGTCATAGGTGAAGTGGAGACTATAGGGCCACCATATATCCATGTAACCTCAGTTAGTCTTCCCAGGTTGATAATCTTGTCAGTCAATTGAATAGTTAGTATCTGCCAGAAAATAAGAGATAAAGTTGGTGTTTTAGAACAACTTAAACATTATATTTAAGTCATATTTCAAATTATAATTTAACAAAAACTGATGTATTCATTCTTTTTTGAGAGAGTAATAAAAGAATATAAAGATTCCTTTTCAGGTCACTGATTCCAGACAGATAAATAGAGGCATGTGTTGTGTACATGATCTCTGTGCTGGAAATCTGTGTCTTTCCACTTCATCAGGCCAAGCCACATTGCTTTCAACTATTCGCAGCTTTGATTAAAACCTACATTTATTAAAATCTTGTTGGTTTGCCACTAGATTTTAACTTTCCCAAAGGTAGGCTGGTTTCATGTTTCACCATCCCCAACACTTAGTATAAGTGCCTGGCACATAACAGGCATCTGATAGGCTACTAAAATTCCTAAAAAGAAGGTGTTTAGAAGTTTTCTGCATCAGTCTTAACGAGAAGTAATTACTTGCAGAGGGTGGTCTTGAACACAATAGTCCAGGAAAAATGTGTTCAAGTAGATAACTAGAAAGGACTACAGAGAGAGAAGCTATCTGAGTGTTCAGAGGGGCGTTTTCCAAAATCCAAATATCAGCAGGGCACTCTTTTCACTGCTTGGAAAACAGGAATTATGCTTACCTATTTTCACTTCTGAATGATCCCACCTAAGAGTCACTAGATCATACTTATGACAGGTCTAGTGTTCTAACATGCGATACCCTTCCCTCTGTGGTTACTCTTGGTACCTCTGCTGGTAATTTGTCTTCTGCATAGGTGTCTCCTAAAGCAGACCCTGCTAGAGGGTCTAGTAGGGTCTGCTATTTATGTCACTCTGTTTTGTTAACCAAATAATTTTATCTCACATCACAGATGGGACATATTCACTTTGCTGATTACCACAGTTTACTGCCAATTTTCACCAGCCTATAAGATATATCAATTTGACAAGAGATAGGAGTAATTTCAGGAAGGAGGGAGAAAATCTCCAGCAATTTTTATGAGATCGCTCTTACTTTTGTTTTAGCCTCTGCCACAGAAGCAAATAAAATTTGTGATGCTAGCCTGAGAGGCTAACTTTACTTAACACATAGCACCATTTCTGGGAAACACGTGGAAAAGATTTCATCAGACCACTGAACGTTGATCCCTGGACTACATTGGGAAGACTGCCGATGCTGCACATTTCACAACAGGATTCAACACTCACAACTTTTCATGAACATAATTGCACATTTCTATAATCTTTCAAATATAAGCAAATAAAAGAATGATAATAACACTGGTGATAATTTAGCAGAATAATAAACTTAACTTATAATATGATAATATTCCTTTGAGACATACCTGATTGTAAGGGTCACTCTTGAAATTCTTCTCCATGAATTGCTGGTTGTCATAAGTAAAAGTGACTTGTGTCACATAAGAAGAGTTTATCCCCCAGATTTTAATATATCCAACTTTCAATGGATTCGAGTCACTCAAATACTTATTGTGCATGGTCTGGATTTGCAGTATGTTCTATAAAGAACATGTAAAGAGAAAAAATACTTAATACATCTGCTGATAGACTATCCTTCACTTTAAAATGTTAAGAAATCTCAAATTAGTATTGTTGTATTGGTTTGCTGTTTTAATTCTTAATTTAACTCTTTAATTTAATGAAGATATACTTCCTCAGTACCTGCTACAATAAATTTGATAATGTCAACATTGTGGAAGCTATTTTACCTATATTGTTGCTAATTCTTATAAGGGTTTTGAAAAGAAAGCATCATTATCTCAGTTTTACAGATGAGGAAACAGGCTCTGGGAGTGAAGTGAGTAGCTAAATGATACAGATATGTTTGGAATCACGGTGGCTCTATGTGCAAAGTACTGTGTGAGATAAAACAGGGTTGAACAGAGAATTATGGCAAACAGTCCCTAGACTAAGGACAGTTTGCAACAAATATAAGGACTTGGCTAAATCATGAACTGATTAAGTATCAACACAAGCGTTAAACTAATGTGAGAAAAGTCACAAAGTAGGGCATGATTAAAGCCTAAATGGAAAAAAAAGAAGGAAGAGGAAGAAGACAAACCACAAGAGACCTTTAACAATAGTGAACAACCTGAGGGTTGATGGAGGGAAGTAGGTGGGAAATGGGCTAGACGGTGATGGGCATTAAGGTGGGCACTTGTTGGGATGAGCACTGGGTGTTATATGTTAAGTAATGAATCACTAAATTCTACTCCTGAAACCAGTATTTCACTTATGTTAACTAAAATTTAAATTAAAAAGAAAATCGTAGTGAATATTTGTCATGGGTACTAAGAGAAAGGAAAAATCACTGTGGAATAGGGTGGTCAAGAAAGGACTTAGGAAGGACGTGGAACGTCAGGAAGCCTGGAAAGATGGATGGAGTTAGAAAGGTGAAATGAATGAGAAAGGGAATGGTGGCAGGGATATGTTGAAGAAAGGCACATTCACTGAGTGCAAGAGCTATATGGTAACTGGTGCTGAGCCAACAGAAATAAGACTGGTTATGATGTAAGATATGATAATGATTTTATACAATAAATCAAGGAGATAGTGGCAGTAGAGTGGCAGTAGAGGGTATAAACTCCTTAACTCTTATGGGTGACAGTAGAAAGAAAGAGAAATATGTTCAGTTGTCTTTATGGAGAATTTAATAAGAATTTGAGACTGATTGCACAAGTGGAATCAAGGGAAAATGAAGAAAAGGGGATAGAACTTGAAGTGAATGGGTGTGCTGAAGCCATCTAGTGCTTATTGATTTGGGAGACCCTACTGTTAAATTAGAATTTTGCAAGCCAGTTGATAGCTTGAAATTGGCTAAAATGGGGGTAGTACTTACACCACAGGAATTAGCAAATGCTACAAATCAGCCCCACACCCCCATAACCCTGTACCAGCTATCACACCATTGATAACCTTTTAAAAGTTTATTTTTGAGAGAGAGAGCACGAGAGGGAGAGGCAGAGAGAGAGAGAGAGAGAAAGAGAGAGAGAGAGACAGAAAATCCCGAGCAGGCTCCGTGCTGTCAGCACAGAGCCCAATGCGGGACTTGAACACATGAACCATGAGATCATGACCTGAGCCCAAATCAAGAGTCAGATGCTTAACTGACTAAGCCACCTATGCATCCTTGTACACCATTGATAATTACCCACAGGGAAAGTTAGAAGCTTTCTTTCATGTCAAGCCACTGATCCTTCCATCAAGTGTCACAGAGAAATAAGAATTTATTTATCCCTTGTTTGGAATAACAAAGAATGGAATTTTAGAGTTAGAAACTATTTAGAGGAAATGTAATGTTTTGTCATAAAGAAATACATATTAAACAGGGAAAGTGCCTTCCTTAGGTCAAATAACTAGTTAGCAGTAGAAATAGAACTAAAATCTAGGGCTTCTAAATCAATGCGAGCCATATATGTAATGTTCAATTTTCTCATTTTTAGCCGCATTTTTTAAAGTAAGAAGAAATAGGAGAAATTGATTTAAAAATACATTTTATTTAACCCAATATATCCGAAATGTTATTGTTTTAA
This sequence comes from Cryptoprocta ferox, assembly GCA_028646485.1. Lineage (NCBI taxonomy): Eukaryota > Metazoa > Chordata > Mammalia > Carnivora > Eupleridae > Cryptoprocta > Cryptoprocta ferox. Next base: position 89,118,990 of record CM053559.1, on the reverse strand, counting down.
CATGTATTTAATATAAAAATATTAATGAGGTATTTTACAATCTTTCAAATATTTCAGATTAGGATAGCCACATTTCTAGTGCTCAATGGTCACATGTGGCTAGTAGCTATCATATTGGCTAACGCAGCTCTAAGATACTCTCTCAATCCTGGGTACCATGTTTTAAGAGGAATCTAGACTAGCTGCGGTCCAAACAGAACAATCAGATCTGGAAACCCATAGAAGCACAAAACAGAAGAAGTGTGAAGTTAGCCTGCAGATGTATAATTCCCAGAGAAGACAGAAAGCATACACGACAGACGTCTTCAAATACCTGAAGCAGTATTATGTAGAAGAGACAACAGATTTGTGTTATACTATTCCTAAAATGCAAATTTAATAGGTAAAAATTATAGAGAAGCAAATTCCAGGTCTGACACAGAATGATCATTTAACATGCCTGGTAGACTGGTTGTATTATTTTCTCCAATTATTTACCCTTCCCATTCATATCCTTTTCTATATTATTTTGGCAATGCCCTCCCTCTCTGGATGGGGCGTTCTATTCCACCTTTGTCTTTGAGCTTGGCCATGTAACTCTCCCTTGCTAATCTGATAGCAGTCAACTTGCTGCAAATTGGAGATTTTAAAAAGTGCTCAAGCATTTCTGCTTCTGTTTTTGCCCTCTTCCGTAGTCATGAAAGATGCCCAGGAGGCCATCCTAGGTCATCGAAGAGCCAGCCGACAGATATGTAAGTGAGCACAGACAGGGTCATCCTAGCAGCCTAACAAGTTCAGTGACCGAGTGCAGATACACGTGACCAGCCAAGATCAGGCAGGTCCAGCCCAGAACATCTGAACTCTACAAACTCACGGGCTAAATAAATACGTATTGTTACGTGCTGCTGAAGTTTTGAGGTTGTTTGTTGTACACCATTGTTATGCAATAGATAACTGATCTAGCATTTATCCTGCAAAATATTGTTGGCGGAGAAATGCTGTCTCATCCCCAGAAAACATATTATACATTTTTAAAAATTATTTTTTCATGTTTATTTTTGAGATAGAGACAGAGACAGAGTACGAGAGGAGGAGGGGCAGAGAGAGAGGGAGGCACAGAATGCAAAGCAGGCTCCAGGCTCTGAGCTGTCAGCATAGGGCTGGGCATGGGGCTTGAACTCATAAACCACGAGATCATGGCCTGAACAGAAATCACTTAACTGACTGAGCCACCCAGACACCCCAACATATTATACATTTTAGGACTCATTTTGTAACCAGCATTAATTAATTATGTTTCTTTTTATAGAATGATGGCATATTGGGTAATTGTTAAAGTAAGTACTATCCTTATATTAATGTCGACAGACCCAATTTATAAATGTAAAGGCAGGAAGTTCCTCCTACTAAGATGTAGGGTATTATTTTGATACAGTTAACTGATAATGTTTGACCTGTAGCTAATTGGGAATGGATTTATAAAATTCAATAAAATAGTCTTACCTGAGCTGCTATAAAGTTTGCCAAGAAATAGTTTCCATTTTCATAGGTATCTGCAATCAAGAGAAAAAGAGTGAGCGAGTATTGCTTCAACTATAACAGATAATGTTGCATATGGTCAATGGGGTCACAATTACTGATCAGGATAACCATGACCTCTCTAAGGAATGCTAAGGATAGTAGCCAAGGGACTATTTCACCCCAGGGTAGTGTGAGGTGTGCATATGGAAGAGGATGTTTCAAGTATGGATCAAGTGGTTATAAAACTGGAAAATCTTGGTTGAACTCAGCATAGATACCCCAGATGAGGAAACGTGGAGGCTAATGATTGCTTTTTTTCTGTGTTGACATAGCATGCATGTAGCCATGAGAGTTGACATGGTTATGATGAGAAAGGCTCAAAGCAGAGGACCGTGGTGAGGAATTCAGGCTCTCAAGACAGACTGACGTGGATTCAAATCCCTGCTCTTAAACTTAGTTGTACGAACTCAGGTAAGTAACGTAACATTTTATCACCTGTAAATGGAGATAATGATAGTACCTAGTCATGGCATGCTACCTGAGCAGAATACATGCTCAAAATTTATTGTTCACTATCATTATCAAAGTCATCATCATCTGCATCTTCATTATTCTTCTCTCCCTGCTCTTAGATCATCCTACCACAGTGCTCTAGTTCCCAAGCCCTTCTGCCTCTACGAAACTTACTCCATCAGTTCTTCCCCAGACCCTCTCTGCTCCTCCAGACTCCAATTATGCTCCAAAGGACTCTATTCTGACAAACCCTTTATGTGACTCTCTCTACATCAAGCAACCACATTTCCCTTTTAGTGACATCTTATCTCAAAAAAGGTAGCCTCTGTTTATGTCTGTGTACTCAACTCATAATTCAGTCTGACATCTATATTTCAGTGCCTATGTTTCTTTTTTTTTTCACTGATTCTGATCTTTTCCGAGTGACCAGTGACACAGTATATTAAATCTAAATATCTCTTCACGATATTCAGGTTTTTTACACCTTTCCCCACACATCCCCTCTTTGAAATCATCCTTAGTAGATGTCTACTTTACTCATTCTTCTCTTGTGGCTTCTATAACTCCTACTTCTAAAAAGTAAGTTTCATTTCATGTTTTGTTCTTGCCCTTATACATCTTTTAATTAACAGCCCTGCCACCATGAGCAACAAAGAATTATCTAGCCCCAAATGTTAGTACTATCAAGGTTGAAGGAATCTGCTCAAAAAAAAAATGGACTGTCTTAAAAAAGAAGAAATTTGGAGAACTCTTGCTTCCTGATTTCAAAATTTACTCAAAGCAACTGTAATCAAGACTGTGGTACTGGCATAAGAATAAATATAGTATTTGTATATGTAAATATATGTAACTATGTGTATATGCATATGTAAATATATATGTATATATAAATATATAAAAATATATATGTGAATATATATGATAAAGATTTATTTGTGTCCATAATTCTATTTATATTTAAAATATATAATATATAAATGTATGTACCTATATATAAAATATACATACACCTTCATATTTAAAATCAATTGATTTTCATCAAGGGTGCCAAAACAATTCAATGGTAAAGAGCAGTCTTTTCACTTATTATGCTGGGACAACTGGATATCCACATGCAAAATAATGAACTTGGACTTCTACCTCACACCCTATACACAGATTAACACAAAATGGATCAAAGATCCAAATGTAAGAGCTTAAACCATGTAACTCTTAAAATTCTTTTTTTAAATGTTTATTTTTGAGAGAGAGTATGTTTTCAGCGATATAAAAAATATGCATTTTCTTAAGTAACACGAAAGCAAAAGAATATAGCAAAAATATTACTTTTTTCTAGTTTGCTGTCTTTAAAATATTTTCTTTAATGACAATATATTACCCTCATAATAAAGAAAACGAAAAGGAGGATATTGCTAGTGAAAAACAAGCTATAATTTCGCAAACTGTGACCCGTTACAAGATTAGAATGTTCTAGTCCACATTAATAAGGATTGGAAAATGGCATCAGTTGGTAACAGCATGTCCTTATGTCTATAAAGATGTCTAAGGAAAAGGATGCTCTGATTATAGTGACAAACCCTGATTATCTGAGGTAGCACTGTCATATCCCTACATCAGGGAAAGAAGGCATACAAAGTAATATTTCATGGATATAAGCATCTTTTTAAAAATACTTAATACCCTACTTCTGAGACACCAAGAAATTTTCTGAGCTCTAATTTTTCTCCTCAGTGAAACTACTTAGGAGGAAAAGGGTGTCTGGTTATAGACGGCTGGTCCAAACAACAAAGCCAAGTCTGTGGTCCACTGAGAATGGATGATATTTGAATCCACACTTTCATCAGAGCAGGGCAGTTAGTTGGACAGAGATACATCACCCCTGGCTGACTCCATAGCATCCTGTTGCTGAACCTCAAAGCTGGGGACCATATGCTGTGCTACAGTCATTACAAGGTAATATAAAAAGCAGGCAAAACTCGCAAATGTTGTCCCAACACATTTGCTTTATTAACAGTGGCAGACCTGGGTTTAGAGATAGATTTCCAGTTCATGCCAATTCTCTCCTGAGCCATGGTTTTTCTGCATGGTGCCGGGAGACCCTGGAGAGCTCATACTCACCAATGCTTTGTCCATCGTCCCAGAATATCTGACCTTCAGCTTTCCCATTGTCATCCAAGGCAACTATCAATCCCATGAATTTCTGTCGACTATGAAAAAAAAAGGAGTTATTTTTCTCTAGATTATAGGTTGAAAGAATGAAGGACGGTTGCAGCTGAAAATATTACTCATCCATAACAAAAAAATTAATACATTAAAAATGCACATCAAGTTCTAAAAATGGGTGAAATGAGATAAAATACAATATACTTAAAAGCTAACAGAAAACAATTAAATTTAATGTAACATGTGGTATAACTTCAACTTTCAAAAATCAAAATTGTTCATAATTTAAAAAGTATCTTCTTTACAAAAGAACTTATTGCATGCCCCTTAAATATTAAAGTTTCCTAGATAGTTTAAAAAAGAATTTTGTGGGGCGCCTGGGGGGCTTGGTTGGTTAAGCAGCCAACTTCAGCTCAGGTCATGATCTCATCGTTTGTGAGTTTGAGCCCCGCGGTGGGCTCTGTGCTGACAGCGTGGAGCCTGGAGCCTGCCTTGGATTCTCTGTCTCCCTCTCTCTTTGCCCCTCCCCCACTCATGCTCTTTCTCTCTGTCTCTCTCTCTCTCAAAAATATATAAACATTAAGAGAAAAAGAATTTTGTTTTTGGAAATATTATACATAAATGTATATTATATAACATACAAAACCATAAACATCATTAAAATGAGATGTACTTAGATATTTGTCTATGTAAATATATTTTGCAAATAGAAATGGATTCCATCTCAAAGGATGTATATGCAAACTAATTTTCATTAAGTGGAGTCATAATTAAATTCTCTTAAGTAATAAAAGAAAATATTTGTTTGAAATTTTGAGGTTGTTTCCTTATCATAGAGACTTATAAATAATTATGGTAAATAAACACCAAATAGGTATAATCAATGTCCTTTAATTTGAATACGTCTCAAGACAATTGCTTAATGATTTAATTTTTTTAAGTTTATTTATTTATTTTGAGAGAGAGAGAGAGAGAGAGAGTGCATGTGTGCACACACACAAGCAGAGGAGGGACAGGGAGAGAAGGGGAGAGAGAGAACCCCAAGCAGGCTGCACTGTCCATGCAGAGCCCAATCTGACAAACCATGAGACCAGGACCTGAGCCAAAATCAAGAGTCAGATCCTCAACCGACTGAGTCACCCACACACCCCTTAGAGATTTACTTTTTAAGAATTAATGCAAACTTGTTACTCATGATCTGTTTGTGAATTAAAAAATAGGCACTTAAAAATGAAATATATATACTCTACTTACATACATATTATAAGTAATATAATGAGATGTGAATTCCTTAGGAAGAAAACCACCCAACAACCCGTCAATAGCTTCCAGATCGCTGTAGAATAAAATGCAAAGTACTTGTCCGGGCATTTACAACCCTCCAGGATCTGATCCTAACCTGCTTGAATTTTATTTATTTCATCCCTCTCCCTTCTCAATGCTCCAACTAAACTGAATGGTTTACTCTTCCCCAAACCAAACTCACTTTTCACCTTCGGCTCTTTAATACTCCCAGAATATTTCTTTCCCTGTCTTCATATATTCAAATCCTACTTATTATTCAAGACTCAGGTCAAAGCTGTCTTTCATGTTAAACTATGCTTTACACCACAAGGCAGAGTTAACCTCTCCCCTTTTGAATGGTTATTTGTCTTTTTATCTCTGACTCTCTTAATATAATGTGTTCTCCTTAGTTTAATAAACACACATACAAATAAAAATATAACTATATAAATATAAATACACAATCTATCCTGAGTTGACCAAAGGAGACCTGGGAAGGAGCACTGAATCATCCTCGGATTGCCATCCAATCAAAGAGCTCATTAATATCCCAACTTTTTTAGTAGCGTTGAAAGAGGTACTCGCTACTGCCTCAAGAAAATTTTTGTCCCAGGCCTTGGACACAGAGCTACAGATAAAAGTTCTCCCCAGGACTGAATGCATGAATGCATCCTCCCCCATATCGCACTCAGAAGGCATTTACAGAATCAAATCAATGAAAGGTCTGTAATTTGGTTTGTTTATCCACAGAGCCCCAGTGAAGGGGGTCGGCCCCCTGCAAGGCTGCCACATTATGACAAAGGGAGGCCGGCAATACCACATCTCCTCTTCACCTGGAGTGAGTGTTCATTGCAGGCTCTTGCCAAGGCAGGATGTAGCCTCCTCTGATGTGAAGGTTGATGTGGTCAAGGGGAGCCTCCAGGGTTCTCCACTCACCTTTTGACGTGTTGCCGGATTCCTAGAAGAGAGAAGATAGGCAAGAAAGGATGACAGATACATTGATGAAATGAACAGACGCGCTCTTTCATATAAGTTTTTCTTTTCTAAGGCAGCATGTAAAGTCAGCAAGACACCACAAGCCGAAGAAGGAAAATCTCTGATTTTCAGCGTTGTTAAAAACTCTGCAAAGCTACTCTTTTCTCTGTATTCTCCGGAAAAGGATGGCGGTAAGGGAAAAGGCAACGTGACAGGGGATGTCAGATTTTACCTACTTATGTTTTCGTGGATAAGCAAAAGGTTTCGAGGTTAAGCGAACCTTGCTTGGTGGAAAGGTTGAAAATTACTGCCTTCGAAATGATGTGCCTCAACGTCAGGAGAGAGAGCTGGCCGCCCCTCTGGCCAGCATGGACCAACCCGGCTCCTCACAAAATAGGTGTGTTCTTACCGTGCTGTAGTCATACCAGCGGGATCTCGGAAAGTAAGCCTGGATCTGAAACGTGTTCTGAAATGTAAGATTGACACGTCATTATGTATATTCTAATAATCTTGATTTAAAAAATTCTTTCGGTAGAATTTAGACTAATAATGGCAATTTTATCAATGGTTTTAAGAGTTTGGGAAGCGTAGTCAAAAAAAGGATCTGGGAAAATTCTTCAGACACATAGAAAAATCCGTTGTTTGAAAAGATAAACTTTACAAAGATGCAGGGTAACAAGAAACTAAAATGAAGTATCAGCTGGGGTGAGGAAGTCGTCATTAATGGAGATTTTGAAAGAAAATAATCTTCCGGGGCTCAGTTGGTTAGATGTCTGACTTTGGCTCAGATCATGGCCTCACAGTTCATGGGTTCGGGGCCCGCTTTAGGCTCTGCGCTGACAGCTCAGAGTCTGGAGCCTGCTTCAGATTCGGTCTCTCTCTCTCTCTCTCTCTCTCTCTCTCTCTCTCTGCCCTTCCCCTGCTTGTGCACTCTCTCTCTCTGTCAAATAAATAAATAAATAAAAATAATTTAAAAAAAAGAAAAAGGCCTCCTTTATTTGTTCTAGAAAGGTATTTGCCACAAAATAGTGAGCGGGACAATGTGATCTTTAAAACGCCTTTCATGTACTTTAGATTATATGACTGAGGGTTTCTGATCTACAATGGAAAACTCACACTTTCCAACACGGGGCTGATTAAGATGGCAGGGCCCAACATAAACTGACGGTCTATATTCCATGTCTTGTTGTCATTTGTAAACCTTAAAAAAAAAAAAAGGATGAAAAATCCAGGCAACTGTTAGGACTGTTGTAGAAGACCATCCACAGCATGGCCGGAACCGCTGCTTGGGGAAACGGGCTGTACTCACTCATGGAGAAGGGGTCGGACGACAGTGCTGCCCTCAACGTGAGCTTTATGCATCAAAGTGTAGAGGTAAGGCAGCAGGGCATATCTGGTCTGAAGGACTTTTCTTGAGTACATCTCAAAGGTTGAATTCCAGGCCACAGGATCTTGTCTCTAAAGAGATAAGGGCACATGTGAGAGATACCTTTGATGCCATCGTAATTGTGTCAGTAAAGGGTCAGCAGGCACATATCCCAGTATCTGTGACACAGATCTCACCCGTCATTCCTATCCTGCCCTTTCTCTTGCCCCTGCTGTCCTACTAAACTAGTGCTTCTTGCTTACCACTGTTTATCATGGACTCCTAAGTCACCTGCACAGGTGTGGCCTTGGCCCTGCACAGGTCTAGAGACATGGGTCTCTATGCCCACTGACGTAGCTTGGATGGACTTGAGTAAAATAAAAGCTCTCTAAAGAAGACGAGCTTCTTTTCTTTCAGCCCCATAGGAAGCTATAAACCCTTCTCTCCTCGTAGGCATGAACCCTCCCCAGAGATGAGCAAAAGCATATTCTTGAAAATTGCTTAGAACTCTGGGGTTGTGAACTCTGGGGGTTTTCTAAGCAATGGAGGTGCTTATTTATGACTTTTCCTCAGTAAGTAAGTATGATACTTTGGAGGGTTACAGAGAAGTTGTGATTCGAGGACACAAAACACTGTGGCATCCGCTGCTGCCTTACCCTTGTCCCCATGGTGTTGTGGTTTCTGGAAAATGGGTAAAAGGCCCCCAGTTGCATCCAGCGAACACACATCTCATACTCAGCATTTCCAAAGAACCCACAGATATCTGCTCCTGTCTGAGAAGATGCAAAATCAGAGCATGAGGTGGGACTTCTGCAGGCTGCAGACATGCTGGCATCCGACTGAAGGATTGATAATGGCCCCAACACAACTTACATAAGATATTCCAAAGAGACTGAACTCCATCATGCCTGCAATGAGAAGATACAGCTGTGTTGGGTGAAGCAGACTTTTCGGGGGGTAGTTTGACCTGTCTCTTCCATACCCTATTTGGAAGCCCCGGGCCACTCATGATGAAAATATCAAAAGATGGGTATAGATTAACACTCTCACCCACAGAGAGAGAATTCGGCTCCTGCTCCTTCCACTGCCCACACGGATCATGACTAGATGTAACCAGTGCGGCTACAGAACACATGATCCAGTCCCTCCCTGCCAGCAGAGGCCCCTGGGAGGAGGCCCACACACCAATGATAGACTTCCTCAGCTGGTCCCATGCGGCCGTGTTGTCTCCCAGCCAGTGACCTCCCCAGCGTCCAGAAGAGGGGAATGTGGAGCGGGTGATGACTACCCCTCGCTGTCCCGTCACTGCCTGCACAGCCCTGGATGGAGGGGAACAAGGAGGTAAACTGAGGGTAAATTTTGAGGATGGACAGTCATGGGACTTCATTACGGACAGTAGCTTTGGCCTGGAGTAGGAGGTAGCAATGGTGTTCCATTCGAAGCCAGAAAGCTGTTTCCCTGGAACACCCTGCTATTTCAAGGTGATGCTAAGGATCACGGCAAGACAACTGGAGATCTCTCATCATCTAAGTGTGGATTTCCTTTCTTTAAAAAAAACTGAATTAACTAGTTGTCTACATAGAGGTGGGAGGAAGGAGCGGGGTGAGGGGTGACACAGGTGTTTACAGAACAATTACTCTAACCCAGGTATTATCCTGGTCACCCCCATGTATGCTGTCTCACAACCTCAAGAAGAAGGTTTCCTTGGCCTCCTTTTACTGTTAGAAAATTGAGGCTCAGAGAAGTTAGACAATTTGTCAAAGAACATTTAAGGAGCAAGGAGGCAGATCCTGGATCCAAATAAAAATATATATGACTATAGCTCTTTATTAATATTCTCTTTACTACGCTAGTCCTCACTGGGTCAGATAAAGTTTACACACAAGGACAGATATGCACAAAAGATGCTCAAATATCTCTCTATGAAAGGTGGATCTTCTGCCCGTAGCCTCAGTGAGAAAATAAAAACAATTGCGTGAGATTGCAAAATCAATGGAACAAAAGGGGAAGTCTGTTAACAGATCCTCACACATAATGCAGTCCACATATTTTCTGAAGAAAGTATTGCAAATCAATAGACACCGATGAATTATTCAATAAACGATGCCAGGAAGAGAGGCTAGCTACCGTGGTGGAGATTCATCCATTTAGGTCACGATTTCACACCAAAATAACCACACACATGGATGGACACACACACATACACACACATATACACACGCCCAACAAATAACGTGAAGGCCCGAAACAAGTCGGGGATACAGAGGAAGGGTAGATGTGTCTGATGCAAAAAACTCGATTGTCACTGAACATTTCAGAACCCTAGAAACTAACCAGCCATAGAAAGAAATGAAAATCATCTATCCAAGGAAAACAATGAAGTCTTGGCAAGACAGTGAGGTCTGTGGCATTTGAACTTGGGGCTGTTGCCAGCTGACCCCATCCCTAGCTCAGTGGTTCCAAAAGCCAGCAACCTCAGCAGCCTCAGAGGTCTGACCTCTTTTGGGGCTCTGTTAAAAGTACTATTCCCAGAGCACAATTAATACTGTTTTCTACTTCCAGCTCCCCAGAAAATCTCTATTCCCAGGGTATTGTGGCCACTTGATTGGACTCAGAGCTCAACTCAGCAGGGAGGGAAAAAATCCCAATCCAGGGAATTACCAAAACAATTACAATTCTCTGGCATCATCACAGGGACTCAGGCAGTGGTTCAGTCAGGACAAACACAGCATGGCTGGTTTTAGAGCAAATCCTGGAGAAGTAGAACCATGCAGAACTTTGTAAGGCTCCTACATATTCCTGGGGATCGAAAAGACTGCACATGCCCAAGACTCTGTGTATGCCCAGGAAAGAGCCATGGAAGGAGGAAGTTCCAGTGACTCACTCCTGGCTGAACTTGAGGTCCTGAGTAAGTAGGAAGTGAAAGGTAATGCTGTCTTAAGAAACCTCCTCAAGTTTGAAGGTGTGGCTTCTCATACTTATCCCCTTGGCAAAGGGTAAAAGACATAGAGTCAAGGCATCTAAGGTGACCAAGAAGGCCTTAATGTTCCTTTCAGTTCGGCGAAACTTGAGGCAGGCTTTTATTTTTTTTTTAAGTTTGTTTGTTTTATTAACAAACTTTATTAAATTAAAGTTTAAAAAAACTTTAAGTTTTTTTAAGTTTTTTAAGTTTTATTTTTAAGTTTGTTTGTTTAAGTCATCTCTAGCGTGGGGCCTGAACTCATGACCCCAAGAGTCTCGTGCTCTTCCTACAGAGCCAGCTGCTCTAGGAACACACTCACTCGTAGGTGGGTCTGGTCTGGGCCCATCCGTACAGGCTGTGCACGTCATAGTGCCGCACCCGCGAGCCGTCTGGCAGGACCTGCTCACTCTCCATGCACAGGGTCTTGCTGCTCAGGCCCTTGTTCCTGGACTCCAAAGCTGAACAGAAATGCCGAGTTACTGCCCAAACAACTTGCTCTGTACATTCACTAGAAATGCCTATTTTCTTGGTATTTCTCCATTTCAATCAACGACTTTGTTACCAGTGACAGTTCCAATTTCAAGAATTATTTTGTCTATAAAAACAACATCCTGTGACATTACAATTAATGAAGGGTAAAGACAGGGTGTAGAGCTAGGAAAGGCACGCTTCATTTTCTTCTGATATTTATAGAGTACTGTCATCGCACACTTAGCACAATAAACTCTTCTGTGGTTATGACTATTTTTTCCACTAGATGGTAACATTCTCAAGGGAATGGGCCTTTTCAATCAACCATCTTAAGGTCTCTAAATTTTCTGATTTGTTAGTACTTGTCTGATAGGCAAATAGTAAGGGAGGAAGGAGAAAAAGGAAGGAAGGAAAGAAGAAAGGAAGGGAAGGAGGGAGGGAGGAGAGAAAGGGAGGCAGGAGCTGGCAAGCAATGGACAGTATAGCAGTGACCCAGACCTCAAGAAACTTAGATTACAGATTTTGTCTCAAAAACTACTGGTAAGAAGGTGAGTTGCTTCCTTCCCTGGGTTTCTGTAAGGTGAGAGGGTTCAACTTTCTGAGATACCTTGGGGGTAAGGTCCTATGATGCTCTGTTTCTGTACCACAGGACTACCAGGGCATGTCCTTCATGAAGTATCTATGGACATGGGCAGAAAGAGTGCAGAGCCTAGACTTTCATTCTCTAATGAAAAGACTCTGTGGGGTGTGTGTGTGTGTGTGTGTGTGTGCATGTGCGTGTGTGCAACGGGTTATTTAAAGTTAGGGCAATCAGCTCATAGTTACCAATGTAATCATGTATTCCTTGGTTTCCTTTATAGTACATCATGTCATTATTTCTACGCTTGATTAGTAATTTACCTTGTTCAAGGTCATTCTACTTGGGATTTTATGTCATGTGCACAAGTGTTTTCTTTCTCTAAAATTAAGCTTCACTTTGACAATAAGAGGAAAACTTTCAGAGTTTTTGAGCCGGGAAGTAATTCGAGGAGGTGATTAATTTACATACATGGCACATAGGGTGGGTTATTAAGAATTCCATCGCTGCAGCCCCTGACAGATCCATCCACAGAGTTTGATGGCTCATTCATGTCCTGCAATGAGTTCACGAGAAAGATCCTGTGATGTCAGAGGCACTGTGGTCTTTGCTCTGGAGGACACCGACCTCATGGAGATGAACACATCTTATTTAAGCCCTCAGCTAGTCACTCCATGGACTCTATTTACTCTAAGGCATTGACCCCAAAGGACGTTAAGAATCCATGTTAGTCTCAATAGACGGTCAAAATCCTAGTTTACCTCGCATGTTTAAACTTGTGAGGATTATTTTGTAGTGGCAAAAATATGGAGATTATGCTGGATCCATGACCTAAGAGATTTCTTTGATCCATCTCCCCACACAAGTAGCCCAACTTTGTTTTCCTACATGTGAATTGATCACTTCTTATATGTGGCCAATGGTTGCTATTATCTTCCCCTATTCTTTCTTAGTCCAATAGCTTGGACTAATTCTGACCCCAGCAGAGATCAAACACAGGAGGACTATCTCACTTTCTGCAGTACATGCAATCCTGAAGAGTTGTGGGTAACTCAGAAACGAACCTGGAAATCAAATCATACTTGGGGGGGATTTATTACTTAATTGCAAGAAGTAGTGATTCCTGAAGTGAATGTTCACTGCCTACTTTATTAGTGGAAAAGTTAAAGCTTTGTAAAGTGGACTACCTTAAATGGGCCCTACTAAGGGCAAAGGCAAGTATTTGGGGAACTCTTCACTATTTTGAGTTTTCCAGCTATATCTTCCCTCCAGAAGAACAAATATCCCCAAGTAATCAGTCTCCCTATTCCTCAGAGCTACCCACATCTCTTACTTTTTGCTTTGTCCAGTTGGGCTAATCTTTCATGAGTTTGCTCTATGCCTGTCTATCCTGAGGGTAGTGGCCACAGAGGCCTCAGGGCTGCCAGTGGGCTTATACGTTTGTCTCTGGATGGATAACAAGCTAATTTCAGCCTAGCCCAGACCTGTGAAGCTGTTGACAGCTGGCCTAGAATATGCTCAGGATTTCAGGACACCGGACAGTGGTAAAGGAAACTGAAACCTGATATGCCTCCCATCCCTAGAAAAACACAAATAGACATATGTCCCAGAGACATTTCAGGAAGTCTTGCTCTTAAGCCCAACTGACATGTGTAAAAAACATCTGAGCAGGCCTTTGAAGATAAGCCTGCACCAGCACCATGGTGAACATCTATTTTCTCTTGGATTCATGTCTTGCTGGCCCCAGTTCTGCCCTGTATCACAGAAGGGCACTTGGGCTCCCCTAGCATTAGTTTCTGGATGGTTTGGCCAATGGGAGGCACTGGCCAGTGACTGGAGGGTGGGAGATAAGAGAAGCTGGGGTGGGGCACCTGGGTGGCTCAGTCGGTTGAGCATCCGGCTTCAGCTCAGGTCATGATCTCGCAGTTCGTGGGTTCGAGCCCTGCATCAGGCTCTGTGCTGACAGCTAGCTCAGAGCCTGGAGCCTGTCTTCGGATTCTGTGTCTCCCTCTCTCTCTGACCCTCCCCTGCTCTCTCTCTCTCTCTCTCTCTCTCAAAAATAAATAAAACATTTAAAAAATTTAAAAAAAGAGAGAAGCTGGGGTATTTATCCTTCTCCCTCTTTCTCTGGCAGCATCTCCAGTAGTGGGACATCTCTCCATGGGCTCCAGCTTCTCCAGCTTCTTCTTCTTCTTCTTTCTGGGAAGACCCACAATTATCTCTTTGTCTCTGGGGTTCCAGCACCTCAATTCTGCAAGTGTTCCTCTCATTCTTCCACCCTTAGCTCCCTGCTTTGCTAGTCTTGAAAGTGCCTCTCCATGATTTGACTGATAACATTTCCAAAGAAAACCACTAAGGGGATACTTACAATCCACAGTCCATCAAACTTCAAGCTCTTCTTTGGCTCTTGAGGATTCACATAGAGCTCTTGTATTTCCTTCTTCCACCATGCAGCTGTGCTATTACGTAAGAAGTCAGGAAAAGCAACGTGGGCTCTGTACAGCTGTAAGAGTAACACATGGTTGGGTGTTCGCCTGTCTGGGAAGGGGAGTCTGGGGACAAGGAAAGGGCAATAAGCAGGTACTTGTGCAAGACACTGCCCCACTCAGGGTCTGATCTAACCTCAGCTCTGCCGTTGCTGCTGCAGAGTTTACTGTGAGCACAAAGAGATCAGAGAAGGCTGATTGCATTCATTATTCTCCTAGAAGGAGGTTTGAGAGTCTTAAATCCCCTTTAAATGTGAGATTTGTTTTTATGACGGGGCCTTTAGTCATATGAATTTGAAAATTAAATGACTGTGTCTAAATGATCAGACTTTAGAAACACAAATGCTTTTCCCACGGGACAAATAAAGGAGACCAGTCAGCCAGGGAATAGTGAGCTGCAGAGTGAAGGGAATGCTAGATGTCCAGGCTGATATGGCAGCAAGTACTGAGATCAAAACCACTAGTCCTTCAAACTGGTTGCCCCCCACCTTTTTTTTACATGAGACAATTCATTAATAGGCCAGTGCATTCATAACCTCCCCAGTGAAAATATTCTGGACTTTCCTTCATCATTTTTCAGGCAACATTGGATTTAAACAAAATGCAATCCATTACAGGCACACGTGTAAAGATATTTCATTTGATTTTCTTCTACACATTTCCAGACAAGTTGCTTATTGTGTTTTCTGTTTGAGGATCTCCTTCTACCAAGAAATTACCAGTTGACAAAAATGCTCAAGGAGCTGCCTTAACCAAGCACTGGGATAAAACTCATAAGGATCCAGATGTTTAGGGTAATGTGGACAAAAATCTGCATGTAACTATACCTTAACCTGAGTTTCATGGTCAAGGGTGGCATCCACACTCACATTGGGCAAATCTGGCCAAACCTAGAGAAAAAGAAGAAAAATTAAAACCTGTACAAGGCATTGCATATGGACCACAAGAGGATTCATGTGTTAGACTCTCTTGACATGCTTGTCCATACAATTCTGGGAGATCTTTGTCATTAATTAAATTGTAAAATCTGAATATATGGAATTCTCTTAGGGGAAAATAGGCTGGGGTCCCTTGACTCATTCCATAAGTCTTCAGAATCATTAAGTTCAAAAATAAAGTAAACTAAATCTGTTTTAAATATATCTGCTGAACCTTTCAAATGAGTGCCTTGCTGTCTGTCATAGACATAGAACAAAATTCTCTTTATAAATAACATATTTAAAGCATGACTCTACGTAAATAAAATTGACTTCCATTCACTACCCATAAACTTAGCCTCAGAAGTCTTAAGCAGCATCATGACTTACCAGGGACCCTGAATATATGTAGCATTAAAAAATCCATATTTTTAACCAATTTCATCTTTAACTAGAAGGACATTAACTATATACAGTGATTAAGTCATTCATTCATCAAACACTTACTGAGTACTTACTATGTGATAGGCACTCTACTACAATCTGTATCTACTGAGACTTAAGTAAGAAAGAGTCTTGTTTTCTAAGAGGTCACAGATAAAACATGCATGCTAAGTTACATGCTGTACTCTCTGAGAATAACAATATAGCAAAGGGAAGAGATAGGGAGAGCTAAACTGGTCATTGAATGCTTCATAGGAGGGTACATTTGACTTGGTCTTGAAGTGCAGATATAATCTAGGTAAGGCAAGAAGGCAACATCCAAAGACGCAGTAAACATGGCATGTACTTAAAACAGCAGGAAGTAGCACAGTACAGTTACAGGGCAGAGTCTGAATCCTGGCTGAGAGCTACTGTCATCCAGGGTCAGGAAGTTCACCTAAAATCCTGTTGCTATAAATCAAACAGATGAGGACTGAGGTCACAAAAAGGAACTAAAGAAGAAAAGAGGAAGAGGAGAATCTATAGGACTTAATGATTTATTTAGATATGGAGGATCTTAAGCATCATAGGTTAAAGACGAATGCAAGTTTTGAGTGTGGGTGACTGCCGGACACAGGTTTCAGAGCCATTCTTAGAGGAATTCTTTAGGTTTGTTACATGACCAGCTGGAATATATAAGGAGTGGAGCACCAGAATATTTCCAGACAATAAAACAAAGCTCACTGATATTTTAGAGAGTTAGACCTGTAACCTTGGTCTTATTAATCAGCATCAGGCAGACTTTTATGCATTCATAATTTATTAATTACCCAATATACTTTCTCAAGACTTATTGACAGCCTCTTTCAATCAAGACATTCTGGTGCTGATTAATTATGGGAATCTTCTCCCTAGGCTTACCTTTCCCCAGACAATGTCACTGTTATCAGGCCATTTGATGAATACATTGTTTTCCTGCCCTCTGCTGAATGTGGGATAATGTGTCTCGTTGCCAGAAATGGCCGGGTCCTGCAATGAAAGGGTTTAAAACAGCAAGCATGAGAAAAACATCTCTAAGACAAAAAACGAAAACAAGATACCCAAAGATAATTTGCCTTATGTCTATAAAATTATTGAGGAATGAAGTATGCTATTTGAAAACATTTCTGGAGATAAGCCAGGTTAATAAGACATTATTACCCTCATGTGAAGAAAGCCAATGTATTGTGCTTCAACAGTGTAATATCAATATTCCTTAAGACCATGAAGCTTCTTTCTTATGTTACATTACATCATGTCATGTTATGTTATGTTATGTTTTATGTTATGTTTCCATGGCTCAACTTATGTATCAAAAGTGGCTTCTCTTTTCACCTCATCCCATACCTGCCTCAGTTACTCTATAATAGTATCCTATTTCACAATTGTCATATAAATTATTGTTTTTTGAAATTAGTTTTCTTTATTGTTTATTTATTGTCTGTTCAATAGAATAAAATCCCCATAAGAAAAAAGGATATTGTCATTAATTTTGATTATACACACACACATACTTTTTAGAACAGTGATTTTTCAAAGACAAGTATTTAATTAATACTTGAATCAATGAGTGAATGAATGAATAAAAGTCAGCAAAAAATCCTCTATTTTTTGGAAGCCAGAAGGGAGGACCATTTGCAGGTAACTACTACTGTGTTTATCAAGATACAGTTTCCAAATGCAAAATAATAAATTGGTGCTCTGGATCTTAGCTCAGTTGTTTGTGAGTTTAATTAAGAAGAAATAAGTCCCCCGAGCCTCACCACTGCTGGGTAATGATAAAACTGGAGGGGTTTTTGAACTTTCTAAGGTAAAGACAAGACTCGGATATAGCTGTCCCTCTGAGGCACAGCCTGAAACAGTGAGGATTTTTGGGTATTGGTGCTATATTCATTGTATCAGTCCACCCTTCTAACTCTACCAAGGGAATCATAATAATAAATTGCATCCCAGGTGCACTCCATTATGAAAAATAAATATTGCAAAGTTATCACCTTTTGAAAGTCATTCTTCATTTGTTCTGTCCTTTGTTTATTTGCTTTTTAAAACTTTATTTTATTTTAAGTTTATTTATTTATTTTGAGAGAGAGAGAGAGAGAGAGAGAGAGAGAGAGAGAGAGAGAGAGGTGGGGAGAGTGAGAGAGAGAGAGAGAGAAGGAGAAACAGAGAATCCCAAGCAGGCTCCTCACTGTCAGCACAGAGCCTGATGCAGGGCTCAAACACATGAATCATGAGATGGTGACCTGAGCTGAAATCAAGAATTGGACACTTAACTGACTGAGCCAGCCAGGCACCCCTGCTTTTGAAAACTTTAAAAAATATAATTATAGTTTCACAGAAAGTTGTAAAAAATGTGCAAGGAAGTCTTGCGTACTCTTTATCTAGTTTCCCTCAATGGTACTATTTTAAAGTCATGAGCACAGAAACAGAAAATGGGCTATAGTCTTCTAAATACCTACCAGAATGAGAACGAATCTCATGCCATTTTTCTTCATTTGGTCAATCAAGAGACTGAGGTTTTGGAAGCTGGGGCTGAGAGTGAAGTCCAGCTTCCGGTCCATGTAATCGATGTCTACATGCTGGACATCCTATAAGAAGAAGCAAGCCAGCTGGGGGTCCTATGGCAGTATTCCTCAGGGCACACAGACTGCCCTGCCAACCCCAGCCCAGGCCCCTATTTTATCCCATACCCCCCTACACTGCCTTTTCAATTCTGCTGATTGAGATTGCTTTCTGATTCCTGCCTACAGATCACCTGTCCCCGTCCTTCTCCTGTTCCCCCAACTGGAATTCCCTCTCCTTTCCTTCCCTCCATTCATGTTTTTTCCACTCTTCAAACTTCAAACTCAGTGAACCTATCAAACTAAGTGCCAGTTGAAAGTTCAAGGGTAGAAAGCAGGACTTCTCTGAGAAAGAGAAAAACTATATCTATTTTCCCCCCTCCAGTAAACCTGATTGAATTTATTCACATTTAGAATTACATTCTTGTGTAGCTTTCTAGAATGTGTATATTTCTGCCATCCTGTTTGACTGGATGGTCCTGGAGATGGAACCTTGTCTTCCTTTTTCTCTATACAGTACCAAACCGGGCTTCTGTACATGAAAGTTACTCCATCCAGGATTATTGAATGATGGCTAAAGTGGTTAATACCCAGTTGACAAAAAGAGGTGCTTCTTTTTGGCAGGAAGATGAAAATCACCCTTAAGACTCTAAGTAAAACTTGTTTGAGGGAGCAGAGACCTATGCATAAACTAAAGATTAGAAAACAATGAATTGAGATATTATTAACACTGATCACCTTGATGAGGTAGATCTCTGGAGTTTTTTATCTTTTAATTTTCCTACCATTTCTAATTTACATTTAATAAATTTATGGTAGAGTAGTATATAAAAAGAAAACATTTAAGGCTGGATGAATGTTTCAAATTATCTTTGATGAGAACCTCAGAACACTTGATTTTATTCTCATCCTCCAGTCATTAATTGTCCTCTAAACTCTCAAGTGGAGGACTGAAAACAGAAAAAAAAAACATGAGTGATGAGAAACTGATGATTATGGAGGAGAAGGGGCATGCTGTCTTTGGAATTTTGCACACTGACAGCAAAGGGCTGCACTTTTGGGAGCTTATGAAGGAGACTTGATTGTCATTATACGATATGCATAAGTGCATACGTGTGCTTTAGAGAACGTGAAGAGTTGTTTTAACTGCTTTCTTTCATATTGGCACTTTATAGCCATCCTCTCCAAGAACAATCATAATATGATCTAGAATTGTCATCCTTTTGACAGGATTCCCACTTAGAAGTCCCCAAGGTCATGGTTTAAGACCAGCCATGCCTACCGGGGGATATTCCTGGCAAAAGACAGTGAGTAACAATACCTTCCAATCACACTGTTAACTGCTGAAGGATTCATGCAACTCTCAATTTTGAACACTTGATTTAAAAGGGTGGCATGAAATGCATTTAAATAGCAAAGCATTTCACCCAAGACTAGCTCCACAGCTACATTTTCCTTACACTGAAATAGTCAACAGTAATTTCTCTGAAGATGTTTTCAATCCGTAATTAGACACAAATCCCCATAACTAATTAAACCATAGGATGAATGGGTGATTCATACATAGGGAATCTGGGCCGCCATCATTGCCTCATACAACTGGGAGATCTCGGTATCACACTGGTATCCATAGCGACTTAGCTGGAATCCCAAGGCCCAGTATGGAGTCATTGCTGGCCGACCAATCAACTAGAATAAAGAAGAAACATGGGTCCAGAAGACTTTTTGGGAAAGAGAAGAAAAACCTTATACTTGATGCAACTTAAGCACTTCTACTGAGCACTATCCAATCTAAGAGGCCTCCTTCAAGAAAAATAAGAAAGTCAAATAAATATGGAATGACCATTGGCATGTGGAATGATAGAAGTCTCCTATATTCTGGAGTTTCCATTCTCGGAAGGCTGGGAACTCAGGTGTTATTACTTACAGATTCTTGGGGTACTGAGAAAATAATTAAGAGACACATGGGGTATCTGTATGCCTATATACCTGAAACACTGAAACCTGACTTTCGGGGAAGTATAATAGGAATACTCAAGGACCATAAGAGCAAAACTCAGCCTATCTCGGTGCTAAGAACATGGTAATACCCAATAAACAATTGATGATTTATCAATGGATAGAATGACTTCCAACCTCAGTGTATTGTCGAGTTACAAGCTCGGGGGTTGGCCCCAAAACCATATAAAAGTCCAAAATCCCTCCTGTGGTGCGGTATGTCAGGGCAGGAGTGGGCTGGAATGACACATCTGTTTAAAAAGAAAAGAAAGAAGATAGGGAGTCCTTGAGGCTATATATCACCCAGATAGGGAATCTGATCTAAAATGTGCTTTTTTCACTCTCCCTCATTTTTTAAGGCCCTCCTCCTCTGGAAAGTCTTCTCTCATGAAGTGGAGTAAGAGATGGGCTTGCAGATACCCCAAACATAATCTTAATCTCACCATCTTATATCACTCTGTGAAAGGAAGTTACACGGTCACAGTAAAGTAAGGTCATGAAATTTGGTCAAAATGTGACCCTTAATACCTGGCCCAGAGGTCTTCATAAGTCATGAATGAATGAATGAATGAATGGTCAGTTTATCTGTCCCATTTCCCTTGCCCTTGAATTTCTCTATTTCTATTGATCTTCCAGATCCCAGGAAAGTGGTCACAGCTGTTCAGGGTGGCACACAGGGAACGTGCCTCTGTCTTACCCATGGCGTTGCTGTTTAGCAGGAGCACTCCGTGGGCACTGCCATCCTCCTCCAGTGCCATGTAGTAGGGGTGGACACCATAGGAATTCTTCTTGTACTGGGAGAGTCATGGCAGAGCGCAGGCAGCAATCAAAGGGAGAAAAAGCCAAATGATTGTTTCTACATAATAATCCAAACAGCAAACCTCTACTCAATATTGAAGACTCAGCACCACATCATGTCCTTTACAACACTTTCCTTAACCCTCCTTTCCACACCGGGTAAAAAACTAGGTGCCCTCCTCCTCCATGCCCTCCTTGTTTATTATTACATAATTTTATTATAAGCATTGTTTACACTGGGTTACCATTATTTCTGCATCTGTCTCTCTAGCCTATAAGCCTTTGGAGAACAGACAGCATTTCATTAAATAAGACATGTACCTGACACACAGAATATACTAAATAAAAGTTTATGAAGTAAAATCCATAGTCCATGGGAAAAAAATGGTATCATTTTTTTAGGGACAGAAGAGCATAACATGTGGCTCATGTCATCTGAGAACAGAATTGATCACTATAAGGTGAAGCGGATTCACAGGGCGCTAATGAGTGAAAATGCACCAAGAGAAATGGATTGATAATCTTATTCTTCTGGGCTTACCGCTGGGGGCTCATCACGGGCAAACATTCCCCACATGGTCCAGTTCATATTTCTTCTGAAAGCTGTGTGCTCAGTCTCCCCAAAGCCGTAGAGATACTGAGAGGGGAGGCGAGTTGAAATGGAGAGGAACATGTCGTTGAAAGTGAAGCCAGGCAGCTGAGAGTCCCAACTGCAACAGAAAGGTGCACCTTCACATGGTGCTGAGCGCAGGCAGAGCAAACACAGGACATGCTCGGGAATTCCAGCTGATTCAGAAGCCTCCTAAATGAAGGCATGTCTGGATCCAGGTCCAAGTACTCACTACCAAGGTTCCATGACTGCATTTCTATTTTGTGGTTTGCAAGGCTGAGAACTCCTTTTCTGGGTCATGGGCTCCTTGAAGGTAAGGACTATGTCTCATTCACCTCTTTATTTCTAGTTATCATTGCCTGGAGTATCAGTTTGAATACTAGGTTTTTACTAGGATGGGGAAGGATGGTTTTTACTAGGATGGGGAACTCCAGCCCCAGGCAAAATCCAGACCTTCACGCCATTCTATCCAGCAGAGGGACAAGGGATGACAGATGGGAACTCTTTTCATGTCTACCATAGTGAAAATGCTTTGAGTCTACAGTGCTGGTAGCAGAGAAGATTGTAAGAAGCTGTTTGTCTTTTCCTTAGTAAACTTTTCCCTCTCTCTCGAGTCTTCTGTTATTTTGTAATGAGGATATGTAGATAGAGCTGACTTCTGTCCTAGGTTATCTGTCATGCTTTGTTTTTTCTTTTTTAGAGACAGAGAGAGAGGGTGAGCAGAGGAGACGGGTAGAGGGAGAGAGAAAGAGAGAGAGAGGAGAGAGAGAGAGAGAGAGAGGGAGAGAGAGAGAGAGAGAGAGAGAGAGAGAGAGAGAGAGAGAATCTTAAGTAGATTCCATGGGGCTCGACCCCATGACCCTGGGATCATGACCTGAGGCGAAATCAAGAGTCAGATGCTCAACTGACTGAGTCACCCAGATGCCCCTGTCGTGCTTATTAAATAGAACTTTCTTTTCTCCTTAACACAAACAATGAGTAGAACATGCATTTTTCTTTTTCTGAAATCAAGCAATACCTATTTTAAACCTCTGATTCATTTTTATTTTTGAGTTAGTGACTAATAAAAAAATGGAGCAATAGATCAACTCCATGTTTAACACACACACACACACACACACACACACACACATTTACATTGTCTCTAAGATTAATATTTCACCTGCATTAAGTAGAACCACACTAATTAGATCTAGAACCACTTTAATGAAACCAAATAAATCATGCTTACATCACAGTGTCAGAGCTTTTTCGTCGAATCTGGATCCCGAAAGGATTGTTCTGAATCCTGACATCATAAAGACGGTTTTCAGGAGAGCCAATCGGAGAGGGAGGCGTGTTCAGAGGCACTGGGACCTCGTACCTTTTGTTAGTGGGATCAAAGATCTGACAAGAGAGAAGGAAACTTTCCGATGGAATAATCTTAGACCTAAAATCCCTCATGCCAGCTCATATAATTCAGTGCCCATGTTTTCTGGCCAGTATGAATCACACGGGGAGGCATCAAATACCTCAAAGCACATAGTTGTGAAGTGTCCCCACCTACAGTGCCTGATATGGATCCTGAACTCAAAATGCCCCCAGAAATATCTATTCAAAGGCAGGGAGGGCACTTTCTCTAAATAATTTGTGAATTAAGGGTATAGAATTTCATAGGTAGAATGTGTGTGTGTGTGTGTGTGTGTGTGTGTGTGTATGAGAATGTGAATATGAAAGTGCATGTAAAGGTGTGAGATGACACTTTGGCATGTGAATATATATCAGAAATTAGAAAACCGAGTTTTCATGTGGACTCAGATCTTACTGGTTGAGCTTCCAGACGCTTAAGACAAATTTTGTCTATAGCCTTGTTTCTCAAAATTGTGTTTCTCAGAAGAAAAGCAACGTATAACCTGGAGGCTTGTTAGGAATGCAAAATCTCAGACCCCCCTCCCCTCGACCTTTTGGATCTGAATCTTCATTTGTACAAGATCCTGGGCAGATTCATGCAACATTACAGTGTGTTAAACAACATCTAGAGATGAGCTGTCCAAGGCGGTATTGTCACCAGCGAGACCCTGTGACTCTCTGAATTCAGGACTGACCTGCTGAACTCAGGAAATTCCTAGAAGCTTCTGCCTCACTGTCAATTTCATCTTTTAGAAATTAACTAATGAACTGCTGGAACAGGAAAAGAGACATTTGAGAAGAGTCCTGTGCAGATGAATCAGAAAGTGGCTGACAGTTACCTTAGCTTCATTATAATGTTAAAACCCCCCTCTGAATATTCATCCCAAGTCTTAACAAAAGGAGCCTGCTTACCCCTGTTCCGAGTCCCTGGCTTTGGAAATCATTCCTTGGGGTCTCCCTATTAGTACACATAAAGATGACCTTGTGAGGCAACTCCACCTGGTGTAGTCCAAGTCTATAACCTAGCAAGCAGAGGGTCCACTAGACATTTGCGGCCATGATGCACTTGAACTATGCTAGTCTGAACTGAGACTCCCTGTAAGTGCAAAATACATACCAACCTTTAAAGTATTTGGACTACACGGTGACATAACATTTCAGCTTATTGGTTCAATAAAATGCTATTAAAATGAATTGCACTTGATATTTTTTTCAAATATATTTTTAGGAATGTGGCTATTAGGAAATCAGTGTGGTTCACATCATACTTTCATCAGAGCAGAGCTGTGGGTCTCAAAAATGTGGCCTTTGCCACACCATCAGCATCACCTGGAAATGTGTTATACAGGCAGACTCTCAGGCTGGAAACTCCGGGGGTGTGGCCCAGCCATCTGAGCTTTAACAGACCTGCAGGTCATTCTGGTGCTCTCTGAAGTTTAAGAACCACTGCTAGAAAAATAACTCTAAAGGTGGAAGTGGGTTAATGCCACTATGTGAGTTTCCCACAGAGAAGACACATTTTTCCCAGGGCTGAGTAGTGGTTCTTTGAGGATACTTATGCCCAGGCACTCAGCAGTGCAGGAAATTCACAGCCCTGGTGAAACCAAGGGTATGTCCTGGCCCTACCGTCCTCCTCGTTCTTTGACATTTACTTACCTGGGCTGCCGTGCCTTTGTCCGTAAAATAAGGGGTTTGGACACAAAGATGTTTCAATGACTTTCATCCCACATGGAGCTGTAAGAATTCCATGTTGAGGATCAGAACGTGCAACACCTTGAAAATTACCTTGAACTGCAGCATGTTTTCTGTGTGGTAGATGACACTCAGGCGGAGGGAGCGGATGGTTGCAGAGAGAGAGTCAGCAGCAGTGGCTGCTCGAGTCGATTCAGGGGCCATCAGGTGGGTGAGATCTGTGGTGATGCCCGTAGGCAGGTACTGAATGTTACTGGCAGAGTAACTAGGGATGGTGTCATAGTAACAGGTAGGCACCTCTGGAACAGCTGTGTGCTGGAAAAAGAGGAGAAATTCTCCATCAGCCTCTAACACCCACACTTCAAGGGTCTAATTACCCAGGAAGTTGGTTCACACAGACTAAGTCACTTACACCATGCCCATTATTATGGGTTGAGTTATGCACCCCTCCCTCCCACTGAAGATATGAAGCTCTACCCTGGTATCTGTTAGAGTGGCCTTATTTGGAAATAAGGTCTTTGCAGATGATTAGGTTAAATGAGATCATTAGGATAGGCCTAATTCAAGATGACTGGTGTCCTTATTAAAAGGGGACATTTGGACACAGACCTGCACCCAGGGAGAGTGCCATGTGAGATGAAGGCAGAGATCAGGGTGATGTTTTTATAAGCCAAGGAAAACCAAAGAGTGTCAGAGAACCACCAGAGGCTGGGAGAGAAGAATGGGGCAGATTCTCCCTCCCCTCTCTCAGAAGGACCCAAATCTACTGACACCTTGATCTCAGCCTTCTAGCTCCCTGGAGTCTGAGAGAACAAATTTCTGTTGTTCTAAGTCACCTAGTTTGCAGTACTTTGTTATGACAGCACCAGAAAATGAATACATCCATTTAAAAAATACATGGCCATTGGATTCCTCCCCTGGGTAAGCAGGGAAGTGTCAGCAGGAAGCCTGATCTGGAGACTGGAGTCTCAGGCAGGGTTCTTCCCCCACTGTCCTCCTTGACCCATTGGGATCTTGGGTAATCACTTATTTTCTCTGGCTTTCACTCTCTCTGTTTTTCAAGTGATGGGACACAGTCTTGCCTTCCTGCATGGACCCTCTAATAAATGGAAAAGAATCACTTAAAATACTCCATGCACAAAGCATACCCAATGTATTATGGCTGTATTAAAAATAAAAGTGGGGTTTTAAATGCTGTGGTTGGAGGAAAGAGAGAGCCAGAGTAGCAATAAGTGTCTTTGGATTCAGGATATCTGAGGAAAACACTGGTCACCTATCACACAGAATTGGCAAAATAATTCATCGGTTGACACTGCATTGGTTTCCTTCTGAAGGACGGTTACGGTTCAACCCATCAACATTTGGAAAGTGTTTTCTAGGTGTCTAATTACTCGTGAGTCAGTTTTTACAACTTCCTGCTCACTGTGGTGATGTGTTCCAGGTCATTACCTCCCAGAGGCAGCCCCGCTGCCTGCAACGCTCCTCAGAGACAGTGGGCTCCTGAGGGTAGCAGTTGAATTTGTCCAGGTCACTGACTGGAAGTTTCCATTTAATGGAGAATGCTTGTCCAAGTACCAGTCCCTTGAGATCAGTGATCTTTACCACCTGAGGGAGGAGAAAGGAGGCTGTGGTGACAAACAAGGTGAGGTTGAGCCACCTGGATAATGTCCTTCCTGGATGATCTTCATCCAATACCACTTTGTCATGGGATATTTGGAACATTAGCTTTTATCCTCTGAGGCTTTTGATCTCTCTGTCAGCAAAATGAACTTGGCTTATTCTTGACCTTTTTCACCTCATGGAGTCACTGTGGGATATTGAATGGGAAGGGCGTTCATCATGGTAAGGAGTACAGATCACAGGCAGGGCTGTCTTTGTCAGACTAATTGCCCCTCAGTGTGGTGCTCATACATTTTAAGAATGATGGCAGTAATCACACAAAGTAAAACTTTACTGAGCATTTATATGGGCCAAGCACTTTGATAACCACTTTAAATGATTATCTCTATCAATCCTAGAAAGTGATCCTACGTTGCAAATTATATGGCTATTCCCATCTTACAAGATAGAAAACTGAGGTGTAGAAGGGTTTAATGCTTTCCTTGCCCAAGATCTCACAGCTAGGGGACAGTAGCACTAAGACTGGAACCCTATTCTGCCTTGTTCTAGAAACCAGGCTCTTACTGTTAGCTATATGCATCGTCAAAATGGAAGGGGGCTGCCCTAAGAAGTAGTGAATTTCCTGGGGCTTGAAATACTCAATTAACAATTGGAATCTTTTGTCAGAGATTATCAGGTAAGGGACTCCTTCAATAAGAGCAGAACTGGTATATTTGTATTTCACAAGCAGAACTTGTATTTTATTCAACTCTTGTTTTCTATAACGGTATAAAAGTAGCAGGTCAACTGTGTCTCAAACAAAGAGGGTCTTTAACTCAAAGGGGAGGACAAATGTGTAAATACTCTCCAGAGCTAGTCCAAAGTATTGAATCGCATTTGCACCACATCACATCTGGGATCAGCAGGTCTAGTTTTAAATCTGCCCAGAGAAGAACTGCGTTCTGCCTTCTTCTGCCTTCTGCCTTCTGCATATTGCAATGCAAATAAGGCTCAGGGATCCATATTTAGCAGGTTTATGATTCTCCTGCAACTTCCCCAAGATGGTGTAGATTTTGCAGTGAGCAATAACTGCTGAAGGTCAAAAGAGCAAGGGAGAGCTGGCTGTAAGAATCTTAGGCCAGGGCTTCTGAAAAGGGCCCTGAAAGGATGGAATGACCTCATACCTTTGATAAAGCATCGTAGGCAACATTTGAAATGGATGTGGAAGAACTTTTCATTAAAAGTGTGAAATTAGTAGGTTCCTTATCCATTCCCAAGATTATGATATCTGTAAACATGATAGTCTCCGAATAGTTATTATATGTAACATTTGCCTGTAGATGGTTCTGGAAGAAAAAAAAAAGAAACAACACACATCTACTTAGAAACCAGATACATCACCAAATACCACTCAATATCTTTCTTTATGACATCTAAGATATGTCTTTTATCTCTGAAGTTCTTTTTTTTAATTATTTACTTATTTTTGAGAGAGAGAAAGAGAGAGAGAGAACACACAGGAGGAGCAGAGAGAGAGAGAGAGAGAGAGAGGGAAAGAGAGGGAGAGAGACAGAGAATCTGCACTATCAGCGCAGAGCCCCAAGTGGGGCTGGAACTCAAAAACCGTGAGATCATAACCTGAGCCGAAATCAAGAATTGGATGCTTATCTGACTGAACCACCTAGGTGCCCTATCTCTGAAGTTCTAACTGGTGCCTGGTGATTGTCCCCAGGGAATTTGTCAGCCCAGACTCTTAACAGTTTTCAATCTTTCAGTAACATTTCATGTTTGTTTTGGTTCACTGGTTATTTATTGATTCTGTCTCTCAGGAAATACATTCTGGACATCACTGAATTTCCAAGCAGACACGATGGGTACTCATAAAACAGACAAAAAGACATGAGCGTGCATAGAGACCTGTGGGCACACAAAGATGAAGACATACACAAACACACAAAGAGGGCGTAGGTGATTCTTTCTTTTTATTTTAATGGTAATAAGAGCTAAAATTTATGAACGCTCGCTATGTGCCAGGCACGGTGCTAAGCATCTCATTGAACTCTGACAGCAAGCTATGAGGTTGAAGCTACCGTGAGCCCCATTCTTCAGATGAGAAGACTAAGGCCAAGGGAGGCAGACAACCTACCCAGGGAACCACAGTAAAGTGATGAAGTTGAGCTCTGACCAAGGTGGGACTAAAGACTAAAGGGAAAAAAAGGGACATTTTGATGTCTAAAAAGACTAGGCAACTCACAAATGATTTTTTGCAAAGGTGTAAAAGCAATGTAATGGAGAAAAGGGAGCCTTTTCAACAAATGGTGCTGGAGCAGTGGGCTATCCAGAGGCCCCAAGGAGCACCTCCACCTAAATCTCACATCTTATATAAAAATTAACTCAAAGTAGGGGCACCTAGGTGGCTCAGTCTGTTGAGCATCCGACTTTGGCTCAGGTCATGATCTCATGGTTTGTGAGTTCAAGCCCCGTGTCAGGCTCTGTGCTGACAGCTCAGAGCCTGGAGTCTCCTTTGGATTCTGTGTCCTCCTCTCTCTCTGCCCCTCCCCCGCTTGCATTCTTTCTGTCTGTCTTTCTCTCTCTCTCTCTCTCTGAAAAATAACATTAAAAAAATTAACTCAAAGCAGTCAAAGACTTAAAGGCAAAACTAAAATTTTTAGGGAAAAAATAGGAGAAAATACTCAAGATCTAGGGATAGAAAGAGTCCTTAGATTGCCCCAAAAAGCATGATCCATAGGGGCATCTGGGTGGCTCAGTCAGGTAAGCATCTGGCTTTGGCCCAGGTCATGATCTTGCGGTTCATGGGTTCGAGCCCCACATCGGACTCTGTTGATAGCTTGGAGCCTGGAGCCTGCTTCAGATTCTGTGTCTTCCTTTCTCTCTGCCCCTCTCCCACTTATGATCTGTTTGTCTCTCAAAAATGTTAAAATATAAAAGAAAGAAATCCCTACCCATACACAGACTTCTAAGAAAATCCAATTAGAATTCTCATATGATCTGCTAGTATCACTGCCTTTCTTTCTCTTGGTCCCCTTGGGAAAGAAACGATGTAAGTAATGTTCTGTACCTTCCTGTATCTTCCAACCTCTCAAAACCACCACTAAATATCTGTGCCCAAGTTTTAGGGGCTAGAAAGGAAGACCAATATGGAAGAACCTCAAACAGGCCCCATGCCACTTATCACCCCTACCCACATCCCACACATGCTTGCACCCCAACAAGGACACATTCCCGAAGCTAGGACTCATCATATCAAACTCAGAGATAAGAATTTTTTTCCCAGAAAAATCCAAGTTCTTCACTGAAGTCATACTGATATTTGATAGGCTTATTTATATATCTAACACAGATCAAAAACTAATTTTAACTTCAATCTTTTCTGGGATTGTCACAGGCACTACCCCTTTTCCATATGGCCAAGCCTCACAGCAAACCAAAAACTCAATAAGCAATCGCAGAAAAGGATGCACACTGTGCGTTCCTCAAAAACAGTACTTACAGAGGCGACAGAAAAATTGTACAGAATATACTTCTTTTCATCTAAAAGAGAAAGACAGAAGGGTATCTGTTATTATAGGAAGCAGAGGAGTCGTGCGGTCATGCTTTCCTCTTCGTGTGGAAGACCTCTGCTTCCCCACGTCCTGCCCGTTTTTCTCAAACCTCCACCAAGTTTCCCGGACCACTTCTACTGGCACTAACTGCGTCCGCCTCTGAACTCCCATGACACTTTGTGGTACTATTTCGCTAGCATTTCAAACATGGTGACTTCCACTGATAGTCATCCACACTGTATCTAGCCTGCGGGCCAGGAGTTCCTCAGGGACAGTGTCTACAGCTTATCCATCGTTATATCCTCTACATACAGTGCAATAATAAATAGCTGACAGATATTGAGAAATGCTCATTCTACGCAGAGCAGGGCTTGTATATAATCACAGGCCACACACAAGCTTATGTCGGCTACCTTTATGGAAATCTTACAGTGGAAAATCAGACCACACAAGTTAGATACTCCCCCTTGATAGTAACCAAAGCAATATTTTACAAATCTATTCACAAAATGTATTATTTCGTATTGGTAATGATACCCAGAGAAGAGAGTAATTAAACTAAACCAAAGAATGTCTGTCACGTTGGTAGAGTCAATAACGTACAAGTTGCTCATCTGAAGTCTATTTTACTGCATTGTGCCTGGCTAACTGAACTTTCAGAATAAATGTATTCCAAGCTACAGAAACAAGCACTGATGATAACAGGGTTAGTGCCACTCTGGACAGCCTACAATGACTACTTTTCAGTGAGAACCCCACGGAGGGCACCAGAGGGAAGCCTACCTTTGGATATACCATCGTCCCAGTACAGCTCTCCCTTTGCTTCTCTCTTATAGTCCAAGGCAACAATGAGTCCCAGAGAATTCTTCCGACTGTGAAAGAGCAACCCTCAATTTTCAGAGAATGAAGAAGACATAGAACTATGTTCAACCAGCCCTTTTATGCCTCAGGGACAGATGAACTCAGAGTTTATCCCAGAAAAGGAGTAGATATTGACACTGGATGGAAACACAGAAGTCAGGTATGGGTGGACAGCAGAGGGTGGTAGTGAATGAGCATAAGAAATGTAGAAGGAGGAAGTCCCTGCTGAAGACTGGGCTTGTGATACTAACAATCAGCACTTACTGGGTGCTTGCCATGTGCCAGGCATTCTTCTAAGTGTCCTATGGACAATAAACCATGTCTACTGTATTTTCATTTAACCCGCATGATAACACTAAAAACTTAAGCCACTGTCATTCCCAGTTGACTAGTGATGGCAGGAACACAGAGAGTAGGTTGCCCATGGCAACACATCTAATATTCAATAGAGCTGGGGCCTGAACCTGAACGTTCTGGCTCTTGACCCTGGAAGCTATGTTGACTTCCATGTGATAACTCTTACCTCCTATTTACCTTGCATTCTCTCATGCCTAAGGGAATCTACTTGAAGACAGTTGCTGGCCATAGGGAAATCCTCACAAATGACTGTTTTGACTGTTCTTAAAATCTGACTCAGTCCCCAGGTGAAAGGCTCTAGAAATGTGGAAGAGCTGAGGCTACCTTACCCGCTAAATGAACACAAAGGTGTCACCTCAGGGCTGACCTTGAAAGGAGGGGAGACAGATTATGGACTGGAGATGTTTTCCGTGATTTATCCACTTTGAGTGTCCATTTGCCTGCCCCGTAACACACCCTCCTTGGAGTGCCAGAGCAGTCACACCATAGAAGAATGAGGGAGGAGCTTACCTGGTCTCTGTGGTTGTGTTGGGCTTCTGGGTGGGAAATATGAAGCCCCCACGGAGGTGAAGTCCAATCCTATCACGTGGTAGCATCATCTTCACCAGTTGTTTCCTCCACTGGATGGCTACCCCCTAACCAATGGAATGAGAACAGAGCAGGTAATGGACGCTTGGACTAGGAGGGACCGTGGAGATCATCTAGTTCAGTCACCTCATTTGCAATGAGTCAGTCAGAGAAAGACACATACCATATGATTTCACTCATATGTGGAATTTAAGAAATGAAACAGATGAACATATGGGGGGGAGAAGAGAGAGGCAAATCATAAAATGGACTCTTAACCACAGAGAACAAACTGAGGGTTGCTGAAAGGGGGAAGGTGGTGGGGGATGGGTTAAATGGGTGATGGGTATTAAGAAGGGCACTTGTTGTGATGAGCACTGGGTGTTATATGTAAGTGATGAATCACTAAATTCTACTCCAAAAACAATATTACACTATATATTAACTAACTGGGTTTTAAATAAAAACTTGAAACAAAAAAAAGAAAGAAAAGCAGAGACCCCCAAAAGCGAAGGGTTGCCCAAGGCATAATCAAAGTAGATAGCAGATCTGAGACTCCAATCTGTCCTATTTCTTAATATTGTCCCATGTGGTGATTCCACATCGGGCTTTCATTCACTAAGGCATCACAGCCTGTGGCCAATTACTACTTCTCATAGCAGCAGAGAAGCCAGTTTGATAAAATGAAAATTCCTCTAAACCTACCCCAGTTGTGCAAATTTCATACTATGTCTAGAAAGGCCTTCTTCACAGAGAAGTCCTCTCTATCAACTAAATGTAAAATATTGCATTGTTATCCTCCCCCAAGCTCCCAGGACCGCTGTGTTAGAAATGCCCTCTTCTAGAGGCTGGTCTCTGACCCAAGTGGGCTGCCTTACTTACTGTCTCATAGTCGTACCAGATGGCATCCGGTATGTATGCCTTCACTTGGTCCACACCCTACAAAAACCCCAATAATGAGCAACATCAGCATACCCCTTACAGTTTACACAACACCTCATATGTTTATCTGTACAATCCTGAGAGATGGTTGGGATCATCCCATTCTACAAGTACAAATACAGATCCTTAGAAAAGTTGGGCAGTTTACCAAAAGCAGAGTTGTGCCTAGAAATTAAGTGTGTTTTGCTTCAAGGCTCCTGAACTTCCCAAGAGAAGCAGAGAAAGTTCTTTCACTGAGCTACTTGTATAGTCTGACGGGTGGAAGGAGACTGAAACAGCCAGACCTCTAGGAGAGCCTTCCAGTAGGACCGCCCACTGCCCAGCATCTGCCCAGTGATGGGCCTTTGACATGAATACAGTGGCGATCCTTTATGTTTATAAAATGACCAGCATAATCCTGATTCCTCCCCTACACTTCCCAACTCACACTTAGGAAAGGTATGTGTGGTCCTTCGTGTATGGTCTCTGGAGTAACATCCTCCCCTTGCCCAGACCTCTCTCTCTCCCCGTTTCCCTCCCTTCTTTTCTTTTCCCAACCCAACCCCAAGAGCACATGTCCTCTGGTCAAAGGGAAGCACAGACAGATGGCCACCTGAAACTCACATGACATTTAAAACCCCTGTCAATCCATGGCCATAGGCTTAAGAAGAAAACAAGTTTTAATGTAATTTTGCAAAATGGAAATTGTTTTGCTTGATGGGGCAGTGGGACCAAGAATTACTATTTTTCTAATTTCCAAACTTTCATAATCTTTCTCCCATTCATATTTATGTTGATATTTAAATGCAGCTATAGACACTCAGGATTCAACTTATTCAGCTAGAGAAGCATGGGGACAAGTGTGATATTCCACACTATTGTTCAGACTATAAACACACCTCATATAAAACAGGTGTGATGAGAAGTCCAGGCCCCCACAAGAACTGCTCATGCACCTCCCATGTAGCTTGGTCCTGGTAGAACCTAGAAAACAGAGAAGGCAGATGAAACCCCCAATACAGAATGACAGCACACTAGATGGCAACAAGATCCTGACTAACCTTGTTACCACTAAGCACAAGAGATTAGAATCTGAGAGGGATTCTTTGTGGATCAGGAAACTCACTCATGGACAAGAGGCCTTGCTACAGTGTCTCCCCGGGTGTGAGCTCGGTAGAAAAGGGTGTAGAGATAGGGGAGTAGAGTGTAGCGGATGTTCAGATAATGTTTGGAGGAATTCACCAGCAGAGATTGGTTACCAAAGGCAGCAGGATCCTGATCCTAGGAGAGAGTGAAGCAAATATTAGATATTTCCATTGTGTTTTTAAAAGTCTGTTCCCGATGAACTTCCCTAAGAAGCTTTCTCAGATGAAAGTAGCTATGTTCTTCATCTTGGAAGATATCAAAGTGTTTCCAAAACTACAAGGATCTGGGTCCTGCTTCTTCATTTTATAGATGAAAAAACAGTATCAAAGATTACATGATTTTCCCAATATAAATGTCAAGCATGTGGCAGAGTTTACATTTGACAGGCGTCTTCTGATCCCAGTCTATGGTAGCCGCAAGGGTGATAAAGAAGCCCGAGGAGGTATCCATGAAGATAAAAGGGCTATGGAGGGTCCTGCTCCCTTTAGAGCTGATCCCATTTATTTTATATATTGAGGTTACTCATAATACTTCATTTGGCTATTAATAATAATAATAAGTTGTACCACCACTACAAAGAATTTGAAACCCATTGCCTTAGGTCACATTGCCTACCACCATGACTATAATCCATCTTTTCCTTTCCAAGCAATTTTATGAATTTGAAATTTTAAAATTTACTCTAGTTTTGTCTGTAATATTTTCACCATCAGTATTTGTTTTATTTTCTCTACCCCAAAGATAGTGATGTCAATGTATATTTTTCTTCAATATACAATGTGCAAAGAAATCATGCCTTTAACCAAGAGCAAGGAAAGAACACTTTAGAAGGGGAATCTAATTTTCTTAGGACCCAGAAACAGAAATTTTCCATTAATGATGGGACTCATTTTGTTCATTTTCCTTGTAATCTGTAAGCTGTGGAAGATATGCATGTTGTATTGAGATTTGTCATCCTACACTGTATTACCGGGACTGAATTTTAGAGAAAATTATCCAAATTTATTCCTTTCTTTTGTTCCTAAAGATGCTCATTTCATCCCTTCAAGGGGAATAGAAAGGAGAGTGGTCCACTCCAGGAGACCACTATATACACCCAATGCAGGGCTCCTGGAAACTCTGAGGCCAAACACCAGTGAAAACAATACTCCACAGCCTCTATAATTCTGGTCGCCAACCAAGAAATCTAGTGCTGTCCATGATGGTGCCCGTGATGGTGGCCACATGCTGCACGGAATGTTTGAACACTTGAGATGTGGTGAGTAAGCCTGAAAAACTGAACTTTTAATTTTACTTTATTTTAGTTAATTTAAATACAACCCTAAAAATTGAATATTTTAAAAATATTTTAAGTATTTTAAATAAATAAATAATCTTTAAATAAGATATTTTCCTCATTACATATAACTTCATTGTTTTTGCTTATTGCACTCCAACTGTTGAAAATTTAGCATCCAAATTGAGATAGATGTACTGTAAGTGTAAAATGCACCTAAAGTTTGAAGACTTAATAGAAAGAAAAGAATACAAAATACCTGATTAATAATACTTTGTATTAAGCATGGGTTGGAATGATAATGTTATGGATATATTGGGTTACATAAAATAGATTTAAAAAATTATTGCTTCTGTTTCTTTTTACTTTTTGAATGTACATTTTGCATAGCACTGGTGGAGAGGAAAAGGAATCAAGCCCTGCACCTTGGCACCCGAAGTGATCTGAATGCTCTTATCTCACTAACTCTTTCCAGGCCATCCCATCAGGAAGGCAACATGCCATACCTGCTCCCAGCCACCTGCTTAGAAGTTCAGAAATAACTCCTCTCTCTCCAGATCACAAATGGCTGGGACAGTCTGGGCATAAAATAGTTTGACAATTTGTCTGGGAATCTTTCCCAGGTTAGAGAGACATGTCATTGGACAAAGTCAAGAACTGGAGCTAAATTGATCATCAGTAAGTTACTCTGTTGAGCTTTTTAGAGCTAAACAATTTCATTTGAAACACTTCTATTGCAGATTACTTCATTAAAATGAAGGGCAGTCCACTGTTCTCACTCCTACCACCATCATAGACATCTCCCTAAGAGGTGCTCTGCACCCACTTCTACATACTTACCCATCAAAAACATGATTTTGGATAGAAAAGGATAAAAGAGGGATGTCATGAAAAGTAGTGTGTGGGGGGGAAAGGGGGTCTCCCAAACCATTCATAGAAAGATAGAATGTTGTAACAAGGTGAAGAATATTTTCAGATCATGGGCCTGCCCCTTCCTAAACCATCCCTCCTTGCTTCTCCATATCTAGGAGTGGTTTCCCTGGTATTATTTGAAATAAAATACCAGTGGACTCCAATGGTCCCATCTTATAAAAGGTAGTAACAGAGGTAATAGCAGCACCACAGAAACTCTAAGCGCCCATCTCACCTTTGTTGGTGGGTAAAAAAAATCAATATAAATCACAATAAAATTATTCAATATGTATATGTTCCTTCCCATACACCCTTATCCCAATATTCTGCTCTTTGGGTCTATGATCCAAAGTTTATCTATTCTCCTTCTGCACTTAGGGCCATCCTAAATTGTAGGAATTTCTGCAATCCTCTTTGGAGAACAACTAAATTAGACAATCTAAGAAGTTTCCACCCCTTCTCTTGGGGACCTTACCCTGAACTCAGGCCCATTGTGATTCCTTGATAGTGGATAAAAGGCTCCCAGCTGCATCCATCTTGTGCAGAGCTCATCTGTGACATTTTCTGTATAACCACAGATGTTGGCACCTACCTGGAGAATTAGCACACATACGAGTACAGTGGTCAGTGAGAGAGGAGAAAGCGTTACTGTACACCTATGTACTAAGGGGAAAAATATCTTATTTACACCATTCCACACTTAAAGGGGTTCTCCAGGCTTTCAGTGCCAGTTCCCAGCCAACTGGAAGAAAGTAGCAAATACGCATCATGAATCAACTGACAAGAGGAAGACTGATTAGTGGTATATCAAGGGCTCATTCTCAATATTCAGCTCCCAATTTCAGCCTTTGCTATTCACTGATGCTTTGCTGATGGACCTTTGCTGTGATGTTAATATATTTTGCTCATGGTGTCTCCATCCTAACTTCAGAGATTCCATGGATGACTACCCACTGATAAAGCTTTATCATTCTATCTTCAAAAGATAGTTCATGCCACATATAAAAATGAATTTTCTAATACATACCACAGGGAGACATATATGCTTCTTGGTTTTCAGACACCTCAAAGACTAGGAATGGAAAGAATGCCAAAGGACAAAAAGTTAAGTTTTCTTGGTTGAGAGTAAAACTCACCATGGGGATACCAAATAGGTTGAACTCAAGGATACTAGGGATGGACCATCGGAGATCATCCCATGTGGCTGCATTGTCCCCCAACCAATGAGCAGCAAATTTGCCAGACCCAGCAAAAGTAGAACGGGATAAGACGAAGTTCCTATTGGAGATACCCTCCATGGCCCTGAAAAGGAATACAATCAATTGAATGTGAAGTGAGCTGTGAATGTCTAGGACTCACCTGTATCCAAGGGCAGCAGTGAACTTTCCAACTGAACAGAAAAACCATCAGGGCATCATAAGCTAGGTGAGCAAACTAGTTTAGCATTTTTAAGAGCTTCTTTCCCACTTCTGAATAAGGTTTTAGACTTCCTGTAAGACAGCACAAACGTCTATAGTCCAACCCCCTAAGAAATGTCTCTAGACTCCTGTCCTCTTGATTATGCTTTCTCCATCTCATTGGATCTGGTTGTGCTCTGACACTCTTGGTTGATAATACACTGAAATCATGCCTTGGGTTCCTGACTCGATCTTCTCCCTCTAGACAAAGATTTTCCAATGTCCCTTATTTCCATGCCTTGCTGACCACTTATCATCCTGTTTAGTACAACACCAGTTCATGTTGAAACTCTGTAGTTCCTGCTGACCTAGGAGGACAGTTTGTACACCAGCTGGGCTCCAGGCACCCGAGTTCCTCTAAGGCTTCAGAACTTACCATTAGCAATTCTCAATGTTGGGAAATCTTAACCTATGCCAAATAATAATTAATATGAGATGAGTCTCAAAAGATGACATATGAAACTCTTTATAAAGTTAAATGCAATTGAAATACAAAATATTATTTGCATTATACTACATATAAGATATTATATATCAAATAAGACTAGATATAAGAGAAAGCAAAGGAATTGAAAAGATGGAGTGCAGAAAGATAAAGACTTCAGGATGGAGGGGAGCATGGGGTGGGAAGAACACACAGTTAGATGTAGGCTGTTTTCCTAGCTTTTATTCTGAACACTATTTTGCATAGGCACTTCCCTGAAATGCCTCTCCCTCCCTTCCCCTTTCCTGCTAAACAGTTCACACCTTCTTTTATCGATCTCAAATTAAACAAAGTTACACCTATGGGATGGTGATACCCCAGCCACAATTGCTGTGAACCCTTTTCTTTCAGTACATGGTCTGAGACAAATGTATCAGCAGGCACTGGGCAGTTCCTCACAGACTCTGCCACAGCCACCAATGCTTCCCCACTTCACGTTCCTGAGCACTACCTCATGAGGAATCTATAAATGCAAAATGACTTATAATGGCAGAAGGGAGAAAATTCTGAAATAGAAGCTGGGTTTAAAAGAGTGCAGTCCTCCATTCACACAATTTACTGACCCAGTGGCAGAGGTAACATAAAGGAGAAAACTCACTCTTCCACTCCTACCAACACATCTACTTTGCTCTCAATGAGCAGATACTTTGCCTTTATGACCACTGGCTAGAGTGTTTATTGTATGCTCTAGTCATGGATCATAAAAGAAACACCTTCCAGTTATACAAAGTGAAACTGAAACAGGGATAAAGTTATCTGAGGTTACAAGCTTATCTAGAGGCCAACCTTTGACCTTTATGGTACCACAGATTAGATAAGTCTGTTTTCCAGCCTAGAGGAACAATCTTATTCAGAGATTCTCAAGTCTCTCTTTTCTATCCTTCAGGTTTGGTCTGCTTTTCATCTGGTCCTGATCTCTGAGGGGATCTTATCTTTCTACTTTCAGCTTAGAGGGAGGAGAAATTCATTCTTGGGGTAGACCAGTAATCACTGTCCCCAAACAATACTTCAGGAAGGCTGAGCCAAACAGTCATCAGCTCTATGACTTAAATTTTCCCGATGCTCAGACCCCACTGAACAAACATCTTATTTGTTTTTATACCACTCTGCCTCATATCCAAAGTCCAAGTTCCATTTATCTCCAGGGACTTAGGTCATTCTGTCTGACCCAGAGAACTTAGAAAGGCACTTACTACCTTCTCCATCACAGTTACCTTCTAACTATTAATCATTGCTATCAGAGTATATTAACCAAGCTCATCATGATCTTCTAGCACTGTTATTACATGGAGACACCAGCCATAAAGCAATTTGCAACTCTCTTACCCTCTTCCTTCCCATTCTTTCTTACCCTGGTCACATAGCCACTCTCCCACCCACCTTCCATTCTTAGATAGAAGCGTCTAGGAGTTGAAATAGATCTGAACTAAAAGAAAACTGTGGCAAACATCAGTCCAAGCCTATCATTCCAAAGATGAGGAAACTGAACCTTATTCATCTAGTTTATTTCCCAGGAAAAGTAGAGTGAAGGAGACAGAGGTCAGAAAGAGAAGATAACAAAATTAGAAATGTGTCCTTTTTCCTGAAGCTTTTCTTTTATTGAGATCAAAACTTTGGCATTTATTGGACAAGGACTCTCTCGCACCTGGACAATCCAGCATAATTCAAAGTCTGGAGGGCAAAATGGCACTAGAAAACAAGAGGTGCAGTCTAACTCACCTCTAACTCACAAGGCCCCCTATGGAGCCCTTCCTGACTTCTCTCCCTCAGGCAGCTATTCAACACACATCTTTAGCACACACTATTCCTCAGGCTAAGGATGCAGGGATGGCTTTGCCCTCAAGAAACTTACAGTCCAGCAAAGAAGAAAAAATGTAGTTTACAAAAGTTATAATACAAGATTTTTGCACAGTAAGCTTATTGCAATACAAACAAAGGTAGCACACAAAAAGGGAAATAGTCTTTTTCTAGAACTGACAGGAAGGTTTCCAGAATGAACATCTAAAGAGAGGCTTTAAAGATAAGCATAGGTTTGCAGGCAGGAGAATGGCAAGGGAAACCGGGGCAGACAGTGGGGAGAGAAGCTAGAAGCTAGGAATGTTGTATGCAGCATTGCCAGGTAAACACAGGACACTCAGGTAAACTTGAATTTCATTTAAACAATGGATGATTTTTAGTATAAGCATGTCCAGTACAATTTTAACTGGGTCTTATATTTTTATTTGCCAAATCAGGCAACCTTAGGCTGGTAACTACAACAACATTGGGTAAGAGGACCTCAGCAAGGGATGGCTTCCAAATGGATGCTCTAAATACTTTGCACCTTACTGCCCTTAGTCACAAGCCAATCAAAACTAATCTCCCACAGGAACCAAGGGGCTATATGAAAAGAGGTCTTTAGTAGCCTATAAGATCTGAGTTTCTATATCCTTATCACCACAAAAAATATTTGAAACACATACTTCTGGAAGATTCCCAAAGGCCTCTGCCTCCTAACTCCCCAAAGTTGGAATTAGGGAGAAAACCAAGAACTTACTCGTACGTAGCTTTTGCCATGGAGTAGCCATACAGGCTATGGAGATCATAGTGAAGGCCCTGGTGAAATTCTGCATCCATGCAGAGGGTTCTTGCAACAAGCGAGAGGTCCAGAACACCTGTGGGGAAATAAATACCCATTAGCGAGGCACTTCCCTATCAATGGGCTCTAACAAAATAACCACCCAATTGTTTGCTTCCTGGTTACTGTACCTTCCTACCCAGTCTCCGCCTAACAATATCCTTTCGAGATTTTAAATTCTGCCATAAATGCTACTTCCTACAGGGATCTACACGAAGCCCCTCTCTGAGATAGCTCATTAAAATTAATGGATATGCCCATTGAGGTCACAAAAAAATGGTGCTGGATGGAGTAATTGAGGAACAAGATCATAGCAACAGGAAGTTGGCCTGAGATCAACTGTAAATGAGACACACACATTTCTCTACATATATTTGGTCAAGAAGAACTGAGTGTGTAAGGAACAGACATGAGGGGCAGTGGAAAGGAAAACACTTTCACTCTTCTGTTATAGGCACTTATACGCTGGGTAGGCTTTTCAAAGAAATGGGAGATGACGTTTGGGTGGTTTCGTGAATGAGAACTCAGATGCTGCCTCTAGAATCACCACTGTGACTGTATTTTCCCTAAAATGCTCAAAACTTTCTGCTTTGTAGCCTAGAGTCTCGTTCTTCCTCTATTTTTTCTCTTGTAGACCAGTAACTAGAGCCATAGCAGCCCTCCTTCGTGAAGCCCTTGCCATGGACATAGGGCCGCAGTATGAAGTATGACTCCAGAAAGCCATGGAACCAGGAAACTCTGAGGTTGAGTTTTCCCCACCAACCCAACAGAATCCCACCAGTGCAACTTAATTAGAAATTAAGCTGAATTACAAAACATAATGAAATGCGTATTCTTGGCACAGCTTAGTCTGTGGAATGAGACTCATAACCACTTCATTGATAAGAAAAGACAGTATAGGGGTGACCAGGTGGTTCAGTGGGTTGAGCAGCTGACTTTGGCTCAGGTCATGATCTTGTGGTTCATGAGTTCGAGTCCTGCATGGGGCTCTCTGTTGTCAGTGCAGAGACTGTTTTGCATCCTCTACCCCGCCCCTCTCTCTCTCCAAAAAATAAATAAACATTAAAAACAAAAAAAGAAAAGACACCTCAACTGTCCAAAGGTCAAAGGTAATTTATCTAAGTCTTTATCATGCTAATGTATGCTGTCCAACCTAAAAAGGTGAGAAGCAGGCCAGCTCTGAGGCAGAGGCTAGTCATAGGTAGACACAGTACTGCTAGGTAGGAAGTGAGGTCTTTGCCAGAAACAGGCAGAACAGGATGATGTTGCAGTTTTTTTTTATAGAAACAAAACAAAACAAAACAAAACAACAACATAACAACTTAGTTCTGGCTAAGAAGAATATTAAGAGATTACATGGGAAACATAATAAACTGATCCACAGTGAAAAAAATTGGGGGGAACACAGACTGAGCAGAGAAGAATAAAAGAGTAAACAGGGCAAGCAAACAGTAGATATTGCAAGTTGTTAAATGATCTGAAGCCCAGATTTCTCCTAAAAATGTTTTCCACTCCTTCAGTGACCAGAAAGGGCTCAAAAAACAGGTAAACCTTAGTCCAGGGTGCAGGTAAAGTGGACAAACCAGAATAAACTGGCAGAGACTGGCCAGATGCTCACCAGGCCTGTGTTCTCTTCCTGGGAGAGGAAGGTTATATTTCACACTTTTGCTCCAAGTTAAAGTGAGAATACGTGATTGGCTTTCTGAGCAAAGAAATGTGAGCCAATTGAATACACCTCACTTTAAGGCCAATAAAACTCCCTCTACCTCCACCGTCTCTCTCTCCTCTACCCAGGAAGCTGCGAACAAAGGACTCTGAAGTGGGAGCACCACGCAATGGAGGTAACTAGATCCCTGAGTCACTGCTTGGATGACAGCCACACATTTCATGCTGGAGAATTAATTATATGAGCAAAAAATAAATGTTTATTGGGTTAATCCACTGAGATGCTGGGACTCACTTGTTTCACAGCACAAGCTATTCGATGCTGTTTTTCTCTCTCTCTCTCTCTGTCTCTCTCTGTCTCTCTCTCTCTCTCACACACACACACACACACACACACACCTATTTCAAAATTAGGACTGGAAAATTTGACTAGAAATGAGACTTAAAGATAAGAGAGACCTGGGGCACCTGAATGGCTCAGTCGGTTATGCATCTGACTTTGGCTCAGGTCATGATCTCATGGTTCCATGTGTTTGAGCCCCAAGTCAGGTTCTGTGCTGACAGCTCAGAGCCCCGAGCCTGCTTTGGATTCTGTGTCTCCCTCTCTCTCTGCTCCCCCATACTCTCTCTCAAAAATAAATAAACCTTAAAAGAAATTTTTTTTTAACTAAAACAAAATAATAAGAGAGACCTAAAAGGGACCATTGATGCTTTCACTTGTGGCTAATGAGAAAAAAAAAAAATTACCGCTTTACTTCAATGCAAGGTAGTTTGGACCTTGAGGTATTCTGAAGAACTACTTGTCTGAGGGGCTTGGAGACCACAAAGGGGCTGGGAGGACACAGAACCCCGAGGGGGAGGCGGGCCTCCACCATAGGCGCGCCCTGGGCTCGGTGCCTGCAGCGAGAAGGTGGCCAGAGCCAGGGCAGTGACAGGGCCTGCAGCAGAGGAACGGCCCCCCATCTGCAGGTGCCTTGCGCTGGAACAGTGGACCGTGCTCTGCCACAACCAAGGCTGCTGAGGCTGCTCTAAACAAGCTTTGCGACCACTTACTGGGAGTGAAAGGCGGAAAGTTCAAGTGATTTGATTCACACTTATGATTGGACCCATGGAAAATGCTGGATACTTCATCCATTTCCTGCAAAGACACAGAAGCCACACGAGGGAAAGGGTTACCTACAGTTGGGTTAGTTGTCCGGGAATGTTACCTAACCTAGGGGCTCCATGTCTGGGGTCTCTTACCAACTGACTTTGGGGTCTTGAGTAATCTTCCTAAATTATCTTGACATCTGTTTCATCCTTTGGATTACATTGTGTCTAAGCTGCCCTCCAACTCTCAGTGGTATCAGGCACGTTTTACTTTTTGTACCTTGAATTCAGTTAGTTAATTGAATTGAAATACCATCCCAAAGGCTGATTTTTACCCATAAATGCTATTGTCGCTGTTATTATTTCAGTGCTGTGTTTAAAAAAAAAAAAAAAAAAACAACTTGGGGCACCTGCGTGGCTCAGTCAGTTAAGCATTAGAATTCAGCTCAGGTAATGATCTTGGGGTTCGTGAGTTCATGAGTTCAAGCCCCGTGTCAGGCTCTGTGCTAATAGCTCAGAGCCTGGAGCCTACTTCAGATTTTGTGTCTCCCTCTCTCTCTGCCCCTCCGCTGCTCACGCTTTGTCTCTCTCTCTCAAAAATAAATAAACATTAAAAAAATTGTTTAAAAAACCCCTAAGACAGAGGAATATTTCTATTTTATAATTTCCCCTGTCTTGTATTCCACTCAGTGAGGGACATGAAGATATAATTGAGATCAAATCTATTTCCTCAAAAATGGATTAAAAATAGGTGATGCCTAATCCTGCTAACAGAGATAACTTCCCAAATTTCAAAGAAATATCTCTACCGGCTATCCCCACTTAAAAAATAAAGGGGATTCATTAAATCATTCTCTAATTAACTTTAAATTTTTAATGAATCAGTGTAACAAATGATATCAATATAGCCTCTAATAAAACAGTATTTTTGATGAATGACAGTTAATGGAAGAAAAAGCTTAGACCACAAGAAAGCAAAGGACTTTCTCAAAAAGGAAATAATCAATTGGTGGCAGAT
Organism: Cryptoprocta ferox; assembly: GCA_028646485.1. Lineage (NCBI taxonomy): Eukaryota > Metazoa > Chordata > Mammalia > Carnivora > Eupleridae > Cryptoprocta > Cryptoprocta ferox. Next base: position 89,074,734 of record CM053559.1, on the reverse strand, counting down.
CCAGAATTAATACCAGGGCTGTGAGGGGTCTATTTCACTGTATAGAAGCTCAGCATTAAGTAAAAGAATTCTAATTTTTTATAATGTTTATTTATTTATGAAAGACAGAGAGAGGCAGAGCACAAGCTGGGGAGGGGCAGAGAGAGAGGGGAACATAGAATCCAAAGCAGGCTCCAGGCTCTGAGCTGTCAGCACAGAGCCAATGTGGGGCTCGAACCCACTAACGTTGATCATGACCTGAGCTGAAGTCTGACGTGAACCAACTGAGCCACCCAGGTGCCCCTAAGCACTATGCCAAGGAGACAATTTTATTACAGATCAGGGTCAAAACTCATTCTCAAATCTTGGAACATCCATTTTCAAAAGAAGTTTGATCCAGGAATAACAACTTACAATCCACACTCCATCAAACTTGAGAGTTTCATAAAATTTAATGAACTGCTCTTTCCACCACTGAATACAAACTGGATTGCTAAAATCAGGAAAGACCACCAATCCAGGATATCCCTAGAGAACAAAGAAGAAGGCACTGCAGTTGGTGCTGCTGGTGGGTGACTTACACATTTATGGCAGGCTATTGTTTCTTCTGCTAGGAGCCCCATGAATCTTTTCATTTCAGAATCAAAATGTCCCCCCAAACTAAATAGTAAAACAGATAAAAGGAACCAAAAGAAAAAAAAAGAGAAGGAACAACTGGTGATCATAGAACTGAGACATCATCGGATGTCTATTTTCTATGAAAACACAAAAGTCACATTTCATTATGTCACACCAGATGGAAGAACTGTTTAAAATACTCATACATCTAACTAGATAATATTTCAGGAGCGAATGATTGGATTCATTTAATGGGTTAATTAAAGAGCATGTAAACCTGTGTGGAATAATCATGTTTATAAGGAACATGTTGGTTTGGGTTTATAAATAACCTGTTTTAAATGGCAAAATGAATTTAAGGAGGGCACTTGGGATGAGCACTGGGTGTTGTATGTAAGGGATGAATCACTGAATTCTACTAAACCAATATTGCACTCTATGTTAACTAACAAATTTAAATGAAAAAAAAAACTTACTGAAAAATGAATAAATAAATAAGATGGTAAAATGAATTTTGTGCTTCTTATTCAGTTCCAATATTTTTATCCTCTCTTCTCTTCCTATCTATTCCTATCAATATAGCTTTCAACATTTTCCAGAAATAGAGCAAAGATAGGACTTACAGCCAAATTATTGAAAACTCTAAATTGATAGGGGATACAAGCTTTTGTGCTTACATTATTACTTATTTTCCCAACTAATTTATTGGTTACCATTTAGGATCTTATGTTCAGGCAATATAATGAATATATATATAACATGAATTATACGTAATATGAACAATATTCAATATGAATATATATTATCTATGAATATTATGTTATGTATGACATATTTATTTGTATTATAAAATATATAAATGTATAATGTAAAAAATATATACATAAAATTCAGAGACTTCTTAAAACTCAAGATGAGAGCTTAAATTTCTCAATTTAAATGGATTGAACTATCTGATAGGGCACCAAAGAGTGAATAGATGATAGGGCACAAATGAGGTAATTTTGGAAACGGGCAGTGTGGTAAAGAAGTCACCTATAGCAACACTCTATCTAGAGCAGGCCCAGCAAGTTTCATTCTAACCAAATGCCTTTATAATAAACCTCCAACCACCTCCATGACTACTGCCTCTAATTATATGCAACTTACTAATTGTATACCAGTCAAATATGAGTCCTACTGAAATGATTCACAGGTCTGGATAATCTACTTTTTAGATAAACAAAATCATGTTTATGTGTCCATGGCCTCTGATTTTGTACTTATAGATGAATATCAGTCTACCTGATATTTTAGAAATTCACTTCAAATAAAACCATAATAGCAAAGCATTGATTTGGGGAAGGAAGGGAGCTTCTCTACTATTTCCTGGAAGGTTAGACCCAATGAAAAAGAAAGCACATAGAATTAAGTATTGTAAATAAAGTCAATGATAGGAATTCAGTGAGCAGTTATGTAAGGGGCATTGATAACCCTGAAAAGAGTTTTGAAAAGTAAACTGCCCAGGAGTAACACAACTTGCAGCCACATAAACTTTCAGATTAAGTATGTTTTAGGAAATCTCACATAATCCAATTATCTAGGGCTGACCCTGCAAGTAACTGGAATAGAAAGTTGCCTACATGATTTGATTTCAAGTACTCTGAAAACAGGCTTCTAATCAGCCTACTCCAATGCCTGAAACTGCTACCTTGGAATGAAGGCTAGGCTCTACCTATAAGTGTCCTGTAAAATAAAAGCACATTAGGTTGCACATTAGCCTATGAGCATATTGCTACATTATTATAGCTGAATGTATTGGGAAAGAGAAGGAAATTAGGATGCAGGAGGACTTTAAGACTAAATGAACTTTCTTCTAATAATACATTGCTTCTTAAATATCTATAGTCTAGAAATTCAGGAGCTAGCTTTTTAGAGACTAGATATTAATTTTCCCACCACAAAAAAAAAGATAATTATGCGATGTGGTAGAAATGGTATAGCCACAATGACAATCATATTGCAAAACAGAAATGTATCAAATCAACACATTGTTTACCTTAAATTTACACAATGTCGTATGTCAAATATATTTCAATTTTTAAAAATCCTTCAGAATTTTAATTACTTTACTATGACATCTATTGGTCTAAAAATAGTAATAAAGGAAGCCTCCAAAGCCATGAAAATAGTAATGATACTGCCTTCTATTCACTTTCATAACAAAAGTACAGACTTCCCCGGATGACTGTAATTTAGTGATTTTCTTGCAAAATTACCTGCCCAAGGGCAAAGTCACTGCCCCCCAGGATCCATACTCTCCTCGTACTTCCATTCGTATAGGGCTGGTAGCCAGAGTTTTTTAAGATTCCAGGATGCTAATAAATAAATATGGTAACAAATATTATTTTTGTAAATTTCTTTTACACTCTGAAAGGAAAAATGAGGCAACGGACTTGTTTGAACATACCATCATGATTACGTATTTCATTCCTTGATTATGTAAGTCATTGGGAAAATCTGTGAGATTAGGAAAAGTCTTGTTATCGAACGTGAAAACCTTTCCCTCTTCCATGTAGTCTATGTCAGAGTACTGGACGTCCTGAAAGATACAGCCAGCCAGTTAGAAAATATCCCTGTGCTCACGGAAGGTATCATCGCTCTGGTATTTGCTCACTAAACCTGAAGCTGTGTTTCTCAGTGATCCTCAAACTTCTAGGACTTGGCTACCTTCTAGAAGTAAATAAGCCCCTTCTGAAAGATGCAGGTGCTTTTAGGTGGTAGTTTTCTCTCTCTGTCCTGACAGATGCATGTCATAAGTTATCGGGAGAAACTTAATGGTAGGGACTATGTCTTGTTCATCTCTGTAACTCGAGAGCTTGGATGTTTGACATAAAACAGGTGCCTTTTAAATGTCTGTTTGGGTGACTATATTTGTAATGTTCTAACACTGTGCAAACCTGGAGCCTAAACATTAAGCTAGGATATATCATAAGAGGAGACACCAGTCTTCTTGCCCTATAAAACTACTAGAGCAATAACTCACAAAGATCAAGGACAAAGGGGCAGAGCTTTAATTCACCAAAGTCTCAGACATACATGTTTTTAGTGTTTGCCTAGCAATCTGAGAGGGGCAGGTGTTATTCTCAGTGTAGAAGATTGAAATGTGAAGGGCTGGAGCGACATTTCCCAAGGTCGTATGCATGGGTGGGTGGGGGCGACTGGGGCTTTGTGATAGGAGATAGGAGTCAAAGGTGACTCCAGCTGCCCTTTTTTCCCCCCAATCTGCCAGAACTTCAAAGACATCTGAAGGTCTTTTAAGTAAGTGTTTCTCATGTGTATTAGAAGGCTCTAGCTTCCAGGCCTGAAGGAAATGTGGCTTGTGGCCTGTTGCCAAGGCAGCACATCTGTTCTAACAGAGGGCAGTCAGTTAGGACACAGATATCCTCCAGTACCACATGCTGGGAAAGATCCAATCCATGGAAGAAAAGCTCATTTGTTTCTGAATCAGCAACACCTCAGGAAAGCCTTTCCCATCAGAGGTATGGGGAGAGATACTGAAATCAATACCGCTTGTAGTCAAAAGCACTATTTTTGAATCCTGGTCCTGCCATTTAGCTAGCTGGAGTAGCCTTAGAAAAGTTATGAATTGTGCAGTGTGTCTCTATTACCTCATGTATAAAGTACAAATAAATGAGGGTTACCCATGATTGTGAAAGCACCTTATAAAATAATAATGACACGGCGAGACTTGGCCTGATTCCTCCTGGAATTGAGTGCTTGCAGATAGCAGATTTGGGAGCATTAAAATGAAACACTTCATCAGTTACTCCAAAACAACACAACAAATTTTCTCACAGGAAAAATTCACCTCTCCCCTTTCTGCCCTGACAGGGGTTTGAAAAGTCCTGAGATCAGGCCAAAGTCATTTCCACCTGCACACTCTTCCTTTGGATGCTAGCCAAACATATGCTTGCAATACAGTTCCAAAGATCTAGCCCAACATTTTGTTTCGATAACCTCATTAACAAGGTTATGTATCTCCTGGATGAACTTGTCAAATATTATACACTTAGTAATTATCTATTTACTGGTGGACATTGAACATCATAAATTTAGAGCTTTGGAACAATAGAGCTTTTGGAATCAGAGTCTGCTAGATCTTATAGGAGTGTGCAAGGTCACTATCAGATACTCACTTACTCTTAGTCATTTTTATAACCATCAGCTCTTGTTAACCATATCACCCCAGGTGTTGCTTTCTTTTATAAAATAACAGCTAACTTTGACAAGAGTTCATCCTCTGTGCTGCCTGCCTTCCATACAAAGTGTAAGGCAGTCCTCACTACCAGTCCACCAAAGTCAGCCTTACCTTCTCATTTTATAAAGGGGGAAACTAAGACTCAGAGATGCTAATTAACTAGCCCAACTGTGACAGAGCTAGGAAGAAGTAAAGTAAAATTCCAAACCATATCCATCTGACTCCATAAGCCATGCTCTTCTGAGGATGATATAGGTAATTTATATGCACATGCACATTTCTGACAATACATGTCCCTATCTCTCTCCCTCTCTCTCTCTATGTATCCACCTTTCCATCTATCTCGCTGTAGTTTTTCCTAATAAATTGAATTAGATGCAAAAACTAAAAGATAGGAAATGGTGTCTTACACTGATAAGAGAAGTTCCGACTTACATATGGGATCTCAGCCTCACGATTTCGTTTCACAACTCTCCTCAATTCGTCGATGCCACCATAGTTTCTGCGACTGAGCTGGAACCCGAGACTCCAGTAGGGAGGCAAGGATGGTCGTCCGATGAGCTGAAAAAATAAATATACACATGGCTAAGCATTTAAAAAAATACCGTTTTCAGGACTGTGTCTGACACAGAAAACACTGTCTCCATTTCACTTTCTATAAAGCCTCCAGATCTAAAAATGTCAGAGTCTAAGAGTAAACTCCTAGGGTGATTTGCAAAATCCTACAACCCACATCCTTCTTTACTAAGTACCTAAATGTATTCTCAGCAACTGCAACATCACAAAATAATGGGATTTGCAAAAATGATTGAATAATGGTGTCATACTTGGAGAAAAAAAATAATATTCGCTCACTCAGTAAATATTTTCCGAGTGTTCACAATGTGGTAAGCACTAATGTAGGCACTTGGGATATAGTGGCATAAAGCAAACATAGTTCCTGCTCTCACAGAGATGCAGGGAAATATATAAATGTCTAATATAATTTCAGATAGTGGTATGTGCTAAGGAAAAAGGAATTAGGACTGATAGGATTATGAGTGGGATAAGTGAAGAAATACTGGACTATGTTTAAAATCCAGGTCTATAGGGGGCGCCTGGATGGCTCAGTTGGTTAAGCGTCTGACTCTTGACTTAGGCTCAGGTCATGATCTCCTGGTCTGTGAGTTCAAGCCCCCTATCAGGCTCTGCGCTGACATTGTGAAGCCTGGTTGGGATTCTCTCTCTCTCTCTCTCTCTCTCTCTCCCCCCGCCCCCGCTCTCTCTGTCCCTCACCTGCCTGCTCTCTATCTCTCTCAAAATAAATAAAACTGAACTAAAAAAAAAAAAGTCCAGTCTACAAGTTGCTCAAGCCAACACTCCAAGAAAATCTCAGCCACAGCCCTGTATCACTTTGTTCCCTAGAAGCCGCTGCCCTCCAATGTAACAGTGCCTCTGAATTCCCATACAGTTTCTCTGCAGCTCATTAATGGCACTTATTATAAGGTGTCTCCTACTATAATTATTTCAGGCTGTGTCATACTTCTCCTATTTGATTATAAATTAGCTGGTGTCGGGGACCTTATTTCACATGCCTGTGTGTGTCATCTTGAACGAGTCACTTCATCTTTCTGTACCTAAGTTTTTCATCTGTAAAATAGGAAGTTCAGGCTAAATGGTATCTAAAGTTCTTTCCTGTTGTACAGTTTGAATCAAAACTAAATAGCACAGTTGCTTTTACATAGTTTCTTTTCACTACATTTTTCTTTATTGAATGAACAAATTCTGCCGATGTGTGGCTGCTGATGTTGGAATGACTGATCACACATCGATGGACTATGATATCCTTGGGAACAGGATGGTATCTGACTTATTTTTGCATTTAGCAAGCCTTGCACAGCACCTCTTTAGCATGCAGAAAACACCCAACAAACGTGCACCAAAATAAACACACAATGAATGAAAGACGCACAGGCCCAGCATTCAGAATGCATAGTTTACATAAATGTAATTTTTCTCTTCTTAATTTATAATGAGTGTATGAGATAGCAGCAATCAATTATAACTCTCCACAAGCAAAGCCCTTACCTCCAGGTATTCCTGAACCACTTGTTCCGGAGTATTTCCCAGGAATACATAAAAGTCAAGGATGCCCCCAATCGTGCGGTAAGTGATTGCAGGAGCAGGCTGAAGGGTGACCTCTGAAAAGATTAAAATGAGAGTTATTAGAATTTCATGGTTGCAAATATATTTCTCTCTAGAATGTGAATACCTGAGCTATCCAAAACAATCTCAGTCTCATTTTGAAAGAGATGAAAATCACATGTTTCTTTTTTTAGGTGATTGCTGAAGTTTATCATAATATTAAGTGAGTAAAACACTAATGAAGAACTGATTTTTTTTAAGAGAAATAAGAACCAATTCTATTTTAATCTGGCTGTGGAACAATACTAATATCTGGAATTTGGGAGTTAGATGAGTTTAATTATAATTTACAAATAAAAACAAGTCCTTATTAGGGGCTCTGTTAGTCCAGAAGCTGGAGGAGGAAGATTCTGGAGTGGGGGAGGGATGAGCTATGAGAAACACAGCCTTGCTATCTATAGACAGACAGACAGCCTGGTTTACGTGTTGAAATCCACAGATACCACTGGGACCTGCCTGTCCATGGATCTTATTATCCACAGAATATTATGAAAAACATTGCATCAAAAGAGAACCCTGAAGCAGTTTTCAATGTAAATAGCTTTAAGCATGAACTGGATTTGTAACAGGTTATCCTACTTTTGGCTTCCTGCCTTTATGAAAGCATTGTAGGTTAAACACACCTTTGGTTAAACAGTGATCTGATCATGAAAGTCATTTTTACAATAGCCACATCCCAAAACACATCCCTATCAAAATAAAAAGAAGCCTCATACCCATGGCATTACTGTTTAACAGAAAAACCCCAAAAGAGGAGCCACTGGTGTCTTCGAGGCACAGGAAGAATGTATGAGCTCCGTAGAGATTAATCATGGCCTGTCAAGAAAATGATAGGAAATAATAGTAGTATATGTTAAAAATGTTTTTATTTACCCTAAAACGAACAAAATCAAAATCTGTGTACAACCTGTACTTGGTCAATACTTGATGTAGTTTAGTATTGTATCAAAAAGGTATTGATGGGACGCTTGCATGGCTCAGTTGGTTGAGCATCTGACTCTTGATTTTGGCTCAGGTCATGATCCCAGGGTTGTGGAATCGAGCCCCACATTGGGCTCTGCACTGAACATGGAGCCCTTTTGAGATTTTTTTCTCCCTCTCTCTCCCTCCCCCTGTGTCTCTCTCCTTTACTTACTCTCTTTCTCTCTCCCTCTCTCTCTCTCTCTCAAAAAAGGTATGGAAATGGTAACATCAATTGAAAAATGGATAAACAAAATATGGTATACCCATACAGTGGAACACTATTAGTACTAATAAGAAATGAAAAACCAATCCATGCCACAACATGAATAAACCTCATAAATGTTATGCTAAGTGAAAGAAACAGACACAAAAAAACATATATTGCATGCTTCCATTTATATGAAGCATCCAGAGAGGTCAAATCTATACAGACAGAAAGAAGATTAGTGATTGTCCAGGGCTGACATGGGCACTGAGGTGGGAAAGGTGATTAGGTCTAAAAAAAAGTATAAGGGATCCTAGTGGGGTGAGGAAAAAATATCCTAAAACTGGATTTATAGCTGCACAACTCGATAATGTGCTTAAAAAATTACTGAGTTGTACACTTAAAACAGGTGAATTTTATAGTTTGTAAATTGTATCTCAGTCAAGTTATTTTTTTTTAATTTGGAAAATATCTGCAAAGACATACAACAAAATGTTAGCAGAAGATGATGTTAGTTTGAGAAAGTGTGAATGTCTTTATTCCAGCTGTATTTTCTATTTTTTCTGTAATTTCTATATAATACTTAGGTAGTAAATAAGTTTAAAAGAAAAAGATATTGAACCCATCACAGGGCTGTTATGAACACTGATCTAAAAAGAAATAATGTGTACAATAGTGAGTGAAAAAGTGAGAGGGAGAGAGAGAGAGGAGGAGGAAAAAAGGAAGGAAGGGAGGGAGGAAGGAAGGTACACAAGACTTTAATCTGTAATTACATAACTCAAGAATTGTTTAGCTATAGAAAGCTAGGCTTAGTATGATGCTCAGCGTTCCATATTTGTCAGGGTCCTTGAGCAAGCGTTTTAGTGAATGTCCTAGCCATTGCTTTTTTTTCTCTTTGTTTCATTCAGGAAGTAAGCTCCCTTCGTTGCATCAGATAGTGGTAGGGGGGCCAGTTAATGGGCTACTTAATTTGTTCATCTCCCGTGGAATATGAATCGCAAAACTTCAGTGTCATTCCTCCCTCGCAACGTACATCGACCCGAACCTCTTGCACAGATTTGGGAAACATTGTCAGCACAATGGAGACCTCAAGACATGCTCTGCAGAGCAATGCTACTCAAAGTGTTGTCCACGAATCAGTACCTCCTCACACGCTTACTGTAAGTGAGCAACAAAGAAAGTACAAAAATCAAGAGAGTTTAGGACCTCTAACAGACATTTAAAAGAGTAATTTAAATCTGTCCAATTTAAAATTCGAGTTTATATTTTATATGTCTTTGAGAAATCCTATTTCATTTTCCTAGGATTAAAAAAAGAGAAAGAGAGAGAGAGAAAGGAACTGATCCTTCACTACAGATAAGTTGAGAGACACTGCCCTAGAACAGCTTTAACATCCATGTGGTTCCCTGTGGGTCTTGTAAAAATGCAGACTCTGGTTCACTAGGTCTGAATAATATTAAAGTTGCCAAAAGAAGTACTTTTTAGTCCACAAAGTTCTACTGAGGATAGCTCCTACTGAGGCTCTCCCCTAGATGCTACTCAATTATTCAAGACAGAATCATTTTGCAGAAGGATTTTCTAGTATATATTAGGCTATCATACAGTCAATAATTATATTTTCCTTTAAAAGTGAGATTTTTAAAAAATTGATTTATTACTAATCGTGAGTTTATAAACCTCAAGAACTAGTATCCTCCAGCACAAAGAGATCTAACTTGGACAAACTAACATATGGATGTAACTCTGTGGGTTGCTTGACCCTAGGTCACTTTCTGGAAAGGAGAGAAGGGATTCCTTCCTGTGAGCAACAGGCAGGAGGAAGAGGGGCTCACATCGGTGGGGGCGGCATCCCGAGTGAAGATGGGCCAGGTCTTCCAGGTCATGTTGTGGCGGTACCGTTGATGCACGTGTTCTCCCAGCCCATACAAGGTGTCGCTGGGCAGCCGGAAAGACAGCTGCAGGTACTGATGGGAGAACTGCAGAGGCCCGATGCTTGTGTCCAACCTGGGCCATGGGGTAAGGACAAGAGTCACCAACCAGCTATCTCTGCCAGGAGACTGTCTCCTACTCTCCCTATTGACTTTGAAAACAGTCGTTTCGTGCATGCTCTCATCCACTTTCAGACTACCTTTGGAGGCCTTTCTAGGGTGTCTCTGATTCTTTATTTCTAGAGGAGTGTAGCACCAGAGACGTGACACCAGAAACTCAAGTTGGATGATTGGAGGAAGAGAGCAGATGCAACAACCTCTCACTTGCATCTACTTCTTGCCAGGCACTACTCTGGATGCCTCATGAATATAGCAACAGTGGACATTCTGATTCCCTTTCTATGGACATGGAAACTGAGGCTGAGGTGAGATACCTTGCCTAACCTCACAAGGCTGACTGGTGACTTGTGCCAGACACAGCCAGTGACTGTGACAAGTGCCAGAACTTGAATACATGTTTTACTGACATTAACCCTTGTATTTTCTGCAGTACAATTTATGGTTTATGCTCAGGCCACTGTTAGGCTCTTCATGGCAAGTTTCTCAGGACATAAAGATTTGGAATGATGGACAGTGAAGTTGAGTTGCAAAGTCAATGGTAACCCAAAATAATGAAATTTCCTACTTCAGAATATATATTAACTACAAGTGGTTTTATCTAACTTAGCACAACAGCACATTTATTTTTTAGTATGCTGTGCTCTGCAGACATGACAGATTAATAGTGTTAATGATTTACAGTAAAAGCTTTGACATTTTACTGAGGTCCAAATATTTTTCCCAATCATACTTATCTCATCACCCACCCGTATTAAGTCAGAGTGAATGATACAGAGACTATATATTCAAAGATACACAAAGAGTGCTTAAGAGCTCACAAGACTCTTTTGTTGCTGGCCCGTATAATCTTGACGCTGAAGGGGTCGTGAATAACCTCTATGTGATAGTTGAAATTAGAGGTATTGACAGTCCTATTAAGTAGGTCAATATTTTCAAGGGAGACTTCATAGCGTTTGCTATCCATATCAGTGATCTGTCAGAATAAAAAGAGAAAAAACAACTCCAGATAAGACTACTTCTGCGACACCTGGGTGGCTCAGTCAGTTGAGTGTCTGACTCTTAATTTCTGCTCAGGTCATGATCTCTCGGTTCATGAATTGTAGCCTTATGTTGGGCTCTGCACTGTCAGCACTGCTGGGATTCTCTCTCTCTCTCCTCTCTCTCTGCCCTTCCCCACTCATTCTACCCCCCCCCCCCGCCAAAATAGATAAATAAATAAATAAATAAACTTTTAAAAAATGATCACTTTTATGTAGAGCTACAAAGGATTTTCACTCTCAGTGAGAATAGCTTCTAGTCCTTATCCCTGTGTTTCCTGATTTATGAGAAAAAAAAAATCACCCAATCATATGTCCCCCACAAAATACAAAAGAGCCTACCCCTCCCATTGAGAGATTCCTGCAGAGGGAAACAGAGGCACCTTCTGCCTCCATACCTCTATGCAGTGTCTGAAGGAGAATGATCTGAAACCAGAGTAGCGCCATGGCATTCTTTAGAGATGTATTCAATGGTAACCGTCAAACCAACCTTAAAATGAAAACGATTAGATGTCTGATAGTCAGCCGTGAAGAGGGCGTTGGTGACATCATGTCCAAACAGAGATGGGGATGGTAGCCTTGTCAAGTGGGTGGTAAACCCTAGGAGTGGTGGGGGGAGACAGCTTTTAGCCTTTATTTTGCAGTTAGTTTATCTGAGTCAAAAAGAGTTGTTCTCTGGGACCTCATTAGGGCAGTACTCACTTGTATTATTCTGTTTATTGTTGACTTTATAGCCCCAGTTCCTAGAAAAAAAGCACTTCGGGACATCCGTATGTGACACAGGCTTCCAGCAGCATTTATATATCCATCTGCAGACATTCTGTAACAATGGCATGGTTTTAGCATTGTATGAAACGAAGCAAAGAAAGTACAGTTTAAAAGTGATAATCAGTTTTATTCCAAGAAGAATTTAAGATAGGTCATATTTACATTCAGTCATATGTTCATTCTTCTTTTATTCACACATTTATCGAGTCATCAAATATGGATTTATTAGCTACCAGACAAGGAGCTGATAATACAGATAAATAAGACACAGTTCGTGCCTTCAGAAAACTGACATTTTTGTCTAGTAGTAATGCAGACAATTACAGTACGAGAGGAGTACATACACATCAGCCATTGCACACAGCCTAGAAGCCACAAGTGGGGTAGGGAGGGCTTCCAGGTAGATGAAAGGTGAGTCCAGTCCTAATGCACAAGGAGAGGTTAGTTAAGTGAACAGTGGAGCAGTATTCCAAGAAGAGAGAGCAGCAATGTATGATAGATTCATAAAAACCACAAGTTCATTGTACGAAGAACACCAAGAGAAACAAGGCTGGAGGCACACAATATTCATACCACAAGTGAGCTGGATGTCAGACCAACCAGCTTAGACTTTCTCATGAGGAAGAGTAATGGAAATAACTGACAATATGGCATAAAGAAATGCATTTCTAAGATGTAAGAAAAGGAAAGCAAAGGAAAATAGAAAGAGGTTAACATAGAACTAGGACAGAGGGTGATGAAAAATTCACAATGTCCACAAGGTAAAAATAAACCAGATATGGTTTCTTAGAGTGTTTTGGTTATGGGTTTTTGAAATGAGTATCACTTGGTGAGATGCTTTTTTTATAGGTCCTACAACTTTAAGATTAACTTCCATGAAAATGGTTTTGTTATAATAAAGAAATAAAATAGATGGCAAATTGTTGAAATAAACATAGGGATCCACCTCTTCGCCCAACTAAATTTATATGAAGTGACGGAAGTATCATTAAGAAAAGAATGCAGAACCATTATAAAAAAGCTATAATGCAACTGGCAGGCCAGAAACACAGGAAACAGATTTTATCAACTCTAGGGAAAAACACATTCATAGCTTAAAACACAAGAGGAGAAAAAGAACTGACTTCTCCAAGCCAATGTGGAGAAGTAGAAGAGAACTGGGGGCATAGTTTTGGATGATTAATTGGGAAGTTCCAGTATGAACACTTAGCTGCCTAATCTGACATTCCTTATAGCCACTGGTAAGCTCTGGCTAATCGATGGGCATCCTGAAGTACTTGTTTATAGGCTAAAGGAGTTAGGAAAGATGCTAGGAGCCGGAAGCCACGGCAATGCACCAGCTAATACGCTAGCCCTGCTTATTGTGAGACAAGTACCCACATTCTCTCTAACAGTCATTTCCTTCTCTTCTAAATACTCAGTGAGAGCCAAGGTAAATAGGGCAGGCAGTCATAGAGAATTAAATACAAAGATGACAGTCAAGAACCACCAAACATGAGAGAAACCAACACTATGGTAGGCACCAAACTTAAAATGCAAATTATAAAATAATACATAGCATAATTTGTGTTAAAAGAAAACAAAGTTATATTAATATATGTGCATAATATATAAATATATATTCATAAAGTGCTGTCTATTGATAATCAATTTTATATGCAAACATAATCATAAATATATGCAAAAGCATAGAGAGATCAAGAGAAGGATACACACCATGCTATTGACTTGATTCTGGGAAGTGTCTCTGGAGGTAGGAAGAACATTATGAATAAGGAAGGACTTTCCCACTTTACTCTGTATGTAACTATAATGTTATATAATGTAACTATAATCTTTCTTATTAAAGGAACGTATCTAGTATAAATTTTATGATTAAAAAAACAAAATAATATGTCACAACACTACTCATTTGGAAAAGGTATCTCAGATGCTAACATCTGATGTAATTGCTATGAAAAACCACAATATGAATATAACCTAAATCAATGTTTCATGTCTATTATAAACAAAGCAATCACATCATAACCATAAAATATTCTTAAATGTAGCCACTAATTCTCCATATATATAGTTAATAATACTGCCCCATCCTCTCCATATAACAACATCAAAATAAGCTGGAGGCCATCAGTGGAGAGTTTGTGAGTTCTGGGTAACTTCTAGATAACGGAGATTCCTAAATCCGAGGCAGTCATTCAGTGCTTCTGCTACCTCTGAAACTGAGGTTGGTATAAAGTCCAAGAGGTCAGTTTCAGTGCCATAAACTGTTCCAAAGTCTATAGACCTGTATAAAAAGCAATAAGACAAGAAATCCAATACCTTCAGGTAAATACTGTATTTTTGAATGCAGTCTGCCATAACATCTCTACTTCAGTTTTAAGCCATTCCCAGTATTGCAGATACCAAAGGTCAAATCTCTGACATAGATATATCTCCTTATTTTCCATTTCCACTGCCACCACGGACTGTAATACAGACCCTCATAAACTCTTCCCTCATCTACACCAGTTGACTCATGACAAGCCTCCCTTTCTCTAGTCTTCTTGTAACACCAAACTTTCCCAAAGAGTATTCACCAGTTATCTTCCAAATAGACTTTTATACTATTTTCCGCTCAAATTATTAACTAATAGGATTTGAGAATAGACTTGGAAATTATGTAATCCAACTTCCATTTGCTATAAGTGCCTCTGAAAGATGCTTAAGTTCTGTGAATGACATGTAAGCTACCTTCTTCCAAAATCAGAAAATTCACCTTCATAGTTCATATTTTATTACAAAGTTATTTCTTCTGTTTAAAATCACTCCCCAGGAAATTCCATTCTCTGAAACTTACTGTAGCTGCATATTGCCTTTTAGATAAAATATCTATAACTATATTGAAAAATAAGAAGGAAAACGGATTCTTAGTGTCTTCTTACTAGACAAGGAGAAGAAGAAATGCATAGTGGGGGAAAAAATGTTTCAATAATGTTTAGAAACAAACTAGAATAATTAATAAATAAATTAAAAAGGTTTCTGGTTACAAGATCAATATTCAAAAAATCAATTTTAAGTCAATGTGCCAACATCAGCTAAATGGAAAATTAAAATTTTAAAATATTTAAATAAAATCAAACATCAAATAGCTAGAAAATATTTGGAAAAACTTTTTGGACGTCTACACCAAAAACTTAAAAATTAAAAATCTCAATATATGAAAAAAATATATATCATGATCATAGATTAGAATATTTACTCTTGTCAATATGGCAATTCTTCCAAAATTAATCTGTACATTTTATGTGAACAGAATAAAATTTCTGGAAGATTTTGTAAGGAAACTGATGGACTGATTCTAAAATGTGTTTAGAAATCTAAAGGGTGAAGAATAAGTTAGGCAATCTCAAAGAAAAATAAGAATGATTTGGAAGACCTATACAATCACATATCAAGACCTATTATAAAGCTATACTAATTAAGGGAGTGTGGTATTGGCAAAAGAGCAAATTAACAACGGAACAAAATAGATATTCCAGAAACAGATCCTCACATATAAAGACATGTAATTTACAGTATAGTTGCCAATACAATGTAGAGAGGAAAAGGTGGTGGTGATGGATCTATTAAAGATTTTTTAAAAATGTTCTGGACTCCTACTTGAGACCATACACAAGAACCAATTCTAGATTGATTAAAAATCCAAATTTGAAAAATGAAACAATGCTTTTAGAAGAATACATAGGAATATATTTTCCTAACCTTGAAGTAGGCAGGAATTTTTAAATAGAATACAAAATGTATATTAAAACTTGATAAAGTGAACTTATTAAAGCTAAGAACTACATTTCATCAAAAGTCACCATTGGGTTAAAAGTCAAACAACAGAGTAAGAAAAGATACTTACAATGTATATAGCGATAAAAGATTTATATTCAGAATATATAAATGATTGCTACAAAGCAGTAAGAAAAATTCGAACAGCCCAACAGAAAAAACTAGTTAAGAAAATTGAAAAGACACGTAACATATATGATTGTCCATGTCCCCGATAAGTATATTAAAAGGTGTATAACTTCATTAGTCATGAGGGAGGTACACAGCATAGGGAATATAGTCAGTAATATTTTAATAACATTGTATGGTAACAGATGGTAACTATACTTATCATGGTGAACACTGTATAATGTATAGAAATGTGGAATCACTAATATATATCATAGTGTCAACTATATTTCAATATTAACATTTTTTAAGTTAAAATTACATTTAAAAACAAAGAAAAAGGAGAGAACACCAACAGTAGGTTAGAATATAGAGCAACTGCTATTATATACTGATGGAATGTAAGTTGGTACAAATACTTTGAAAAACTATTTTGCAATATCACTGAAAGATAAACATGTACATATTCTATGAATTAGGATACAAATATATACTTAACTACTCAAGAAGAAGAACTACAGAAGCCATTTAAATACAGTAGGAAATTTCAGTTGGCTAATTATCTTATTAATATATTCTGATACAAAGAACATAAATATGTAAATATAAAATAAAATAAATATAATAAGTGTAAAATCATCATTATAATAAAAGAAGCACTAGGTGGAAAACAAAATGGATCGTATATATAATAGAAACTAAGCATATGAAAGATTTAGGGAAATATCCTCATAATGCATATGTAATAAAATGCATATATTTTTTAAATGTTTATTTATTTTGAGAGAGAGAGGGAGAGAATGAGTGGGAGAGGGGCAGAGAGAGAGGAAGAGAGAGAGAGAATCCCAAGCAGACTCTTCACTAACAGCGCAGCCTCCATGCGGGGCTCCATCTCACAAACCGTGAGATCATGACCTGAGTCAAAATCAAGAGTCAGACGTTCAACTGACTGAGCCACCATGCACCCCTATAATAAAACGCATATTAAAGGAAATATAAAAGCCAACTAAGAAATATACATATATAAAAAAGAGTTGAAATGGAGAGATTTCCTGTTTTTAGAATGGGAAGATTCAAAATTACTGAGATATGAATATTGCCTAAATACATTTAAAAGGGGGGGTGCCTGGGTGGCTCAGTCAGTTCAGTGTCTCACCTCAGCTCAGGCCATGATCTCGCAGTTCATGAGTTGGAGACCCGCATTGGGCTCTGTGCTGACAGCTCAGAGCCTGGAGCCCGCTTTGAATTCTGTGTCTCCCTCCGTCTCTGCTCCTTCCCCACTCGCACTTTGTCTCACTCTCTCTCAAAAAGAAATAAACATTTAAAAAAATGCCTAAATATAACCTAAAATTCAATGCAGTCCTAATTAATATCCCAATAGGATATTATGGGATATAGAATGTAGAATATCAGAGAAAGGAATAAAATCTACATACATACAATCTTTATGATAAAGTCATAAGTCATAACCAAGCAGTGTTCAAGTAATTGATATTCTTGTGTTAGCTACTCGTAAACATAACAAAAATCTATGTTTTTAGCACATGTTCATTTGGGTGATTTGTTGCCAATACACGATTTTAGAGGGCTCTTGTTATAACAAGTCACTTAGTTCTACAAGTGACTCAGTCATCCATATGTGCTTGATGGCCTCTGTTCTCAAGGAATACGTAGTCTAGCCCACATTTACTCTTCCCATGGCTATCCTTGGTATTACATTTATGACACATTTAGCAACACTGGGAACTCCCCCTCTACTCTGGACTTTAGACCCCCATGAACCAACTCTCTTAGTTCCTCCTCCTCTCCCATTTACCCTACCTGGCTTTCCCCACTTCCACAGTGTTGTTGTTTACCTAAATAAGGCAAGAAAGAAATAACTCCAAACAAAGATAGGCCCATAATCCACTCTACCACCACCCCCTTCCCATTTGACATACTCATTTCATTTAAATAAAAAAGATAGTCTCTTCAACAAATGGGGTTGGGAAAAATGGATGGTAACATGCAGAAGAATGAAACTGGACCACAGACATAAAAATAAATTCAAACTTGATAAAAGACCTAAATATGAGACAGGAAACCATCAAAATCTTAGAGTAGAACATAAGCAGCAACTTCTTTGACCTCAGCTGTAGCAACTTCTTACTAGACATGTCACCAAGGGCAAGGAAAACAAAAAGCAAACATGAACTATTGGGACTTCATCAAAATTAAAAGCTTCTGCACAACGAAGGAAACAATCAACAGAACTAAGAGGCTACTTATGGAAATGGGAGAAGGTATTTGCAAATAAAATATTTGATAAAGGGTTATTATCCAAAATGTAAAAAAAATGTATCAAACTAAACACCCCAAAAACAAATAATCCAGTAAAGAAATGGGCAGAAGACATGAATAGACACTTTTCCAAAGAAGACATCCAGATAGCTAATAGACACATGAAAAGATGCTCACCATCACTCATCATCAGGGAAATACAAATCAAAACCACAATGAGATACCACCTCACACCTGTCAGAATGGCTAAAATTAACAACACAAACAGCAGGTGTTGATGAGGATGCAGAGATAGGGGAACCCTCTTGCACTGTTGGTGGTGCACAAACTGGTGTAGCCACTCTGGAGAACAGTATGGCTGCACCTCAAAAGGTTAAAAATAGAACTATCCTATAATCCAGCAATTGCACTACTAGGTATTTACCCAAAGGACACAAAAATACAGATTCAAACAGATGCACCTTGGTGTTTATAGAATCATTATCAACAAGAGCCAAGCTATGGAAAGAGCCCAAATATCCATCGACTGATGAATGAATAAAGAAGATATGGTAGATATACACAATGGAATATTACTAAACCATGAAAAAGAATGAAAACTTGCCATTTGCAATGATGGGGGTGGAGCTAGAGAATATAATGCTAAGTGAAATAAGTCAGAGAAAGACAAATACCACATGATTTCATTCATATGTAATGTAAGAAACAAAACAAATGAACATATGTGTGAGGGGAAAGAGTGGGAAACAAACCATGAGAGATCCTTAAAGAGAGATAACAAACTGAGGGTTGATGGAGGGAGGCGGATGGGGGATTGGCTAGATGGGTGATGAGTATCAAGGGGGACACTTGTTATGATGAGCACTGGGTGTTATATTTAAGTGATGAATCACTGAATTCCACTCCAGAAACCAATATTGCACTGTATGTTAATTAACTAGAATTTAAGTAAAAATTTGGGAAAAAAAATAACATATAAGGGAAAATATGAAAATGGGAATAGAAATAATATAATGCAATGCAAAACTTCGAGATGACAAAATATAATACAATGATAGGAGTTCAGAAGGAAAACATATATGTTCAAAAATCACTGTCTGTCTTTTTAATGTCCACAGATTTATATACATGTACAAAGGGCTTTTTCTGATCACTTCAAATAAGCAAGAACACTTACCAAGCTAATCAACATGTGAATAGTGATGCTTTAGCAAAAATCACCATGCCAGTCAGCTACTGACAAAACAAACTGTTTTATTATCAGTGAAATTCCTATAGAAATAAAGTCATTTTATTTTATTTTTTTAATTGTTTTTATGTCTTTATTTTATTTTGAGAGAGAGAGACAGAGAGTGAGCGGGGGCGGGTCAGAGAGAGGGAGACACAGAATCTGAAGCTGGCCCCAGGCTCTGAGCTGTCAGCACAGAGCCCGACGCAGGGCTCGAACCCACGAACTGTGAGATCATGACCTGAGCTGAAGTCATGGAGCCACCCAGGCACCCCTAAAGTCATTTTAGCTGATAGAGAATAGATAGATAGATAGACAGACCAGTAGACCAACAGCAGAGAGCCTATTTCTCTGACCTCTGTCACCACCTTGCCAGGAACACAGTCTATCCTCTCTGATTCGGGGATCTCTGGGCAGTCTGGAAGAGATGAAGTCCCTGCATAGGAATTAAAGGAAAAATTTGAAAATTGTAATGTAATCATAATTCCATAAAGGATGCAGGCAAAGTTACAGACTTCTTAGCCAAATTCTCTAGGCAATGATCACTAGTAGCTGCTGTCTACCTGTGCCTACAAGTGTTAAACACAGTTGCTTTTCGTTTGGTTGCTTTTTATTCAGATATAATTTACATGCCATAAAATTCACCCTTTTAAAGTGTACAATTCAATGGTTTTCAGTATTTTACAAAGTTGTGTCACCAATCACCACTATCTAATTCCAGAACATTTTCATCCAAAAAGAAATCACATACCCATTCATGGTCACTTCCCATCCTCTTTTCCCAACATCTGGCAAACACTAATCTGCTTTCCATCTCCATGGATTTGCCTATTCTAAACATTTCATATAAATGGAATCATAAAGTACGCGGTCATTGCTGTCTGGCTTTTTTCACTTGGCATAATGTTCTCAAGGCTCATCCATGTTGCAACATGTAACAATACTTTAGTCTTCTTTTTTAGGGCTCAATCATAATCATTGTATGGATATAATACTTGAAAAAATCTGTTCCAAAGTTGATGTACATTTGTGTTGTTTCCAATTTTTGACTATTACAGAGAATTCTGCAATGAACATTCACATACAGGTTTTTGTGTGAACATATGTTTTGAATTCTCTTGGTTATATATCTGGAAATGGAATTGTTAAGTAATATGGCTGACCTCTATCTTTTTTAACTTTTTGAGGAACTGCCTAACTTGTCTCCAAAAGGACTAAAATTCCAGAATTTTACATTTCCACAAGCAGTGTGTGAGAGTTCCAATTTTTCCACATCCACAACACTTGTTATTATCTGTCTTTCTTATTATAGACATTTTACTGGGAGTGAAGAGTATGTGATTTTGACTTACATTTTCCCAAAACTGATGATGAATATCTTTTTCATGACATATTCGCCATTTGTTGATTTTTTATGAAGAAATGTCTGTCCAAATTCTTCACTCGTTTTAAAACCCGGTTATTTTTCTTTTTAGTTTTGAATTGTAAGGTTTCTTTATACATTCTGGATACAAGAATCAGGTATGTTATTTGCAAATATGTTTCCCATCCATTGGCTATTTTTTCACTTCCTTGATAGTGTCTTTTGAAGCTCAAAAAAAATTTTTTAAGTAAAATTTGCCTGTCTTTTCTTTGGTTGTTATGTCTTGGGTGTCATACGTAAGACACTGTTGCCGAACCCAAGGCCAAAATATTTAGAACTATGTTTTCTTCTTCGAATTTTACAGACTTGGCTCTTACATTTCAAACTTTTATCCATTTTAAGCTAATTTTCATACGTGATGTCAGGTAGAGATTCAGCAATATTTTTTTACATGAAGCTATCCTGTTGTCCCACACATTTGTTTTTTGTTGTTTTGCTTTTTTCCTACTTATTTTCAGCCATCTGTGAGGTACACTAGGAAGAGATTATTGTCACCATTTGAACAAAGACCTTCACTCAACACTGGCTATTCTTATTTTAGCCTTTATCACTTTTGTGAACCTCTCTCCCCCACCCATCAATGTAACATCAAAGGCAGGATCTATTGCAGTAGGCTCCATGAGCCAGTCAAAACCCAGATTGCATTTGAGGTTTGAGTCAACAGTGGACATAATAGGTACCCTTTGGTACCTTTGTTTCTATTCAAAAAAGACCTCAAAACAGCTCTCCCACCTTTATGGCTTTACAGTTGTTTGTATATATATTTAAGTAAAAATTTATTTTAAAATTGGATTGAAGACTTAAATATAAGAACCTTGAAACTGTAAAACTCCTAGAAGAAAACATATGAGAAATACTTCATGAGATTGGTCTTGGCAAAGATTTTATGGGTATGATCTCAAAAGCACAGCAACAAAAGCCAAGAGGGACAAGAGGGACAACATCAAACTAAAAAGCTTCTGGATACCAAAGGAACCCATCAATAGAATGAAAAGTTAACACAAGAAATAGGAGAAAATATTGGCAAACACTCTATCTGAAAATGGGCAAAATTCTAAAATGCACAAGGAACTTCTACAACACAATAGTAAAACCAAATCAAAAAAGAATAACCTGATTAATAAATGGGCTAATGACTAGAATAAGCATTTTTCTAGACATACAAATGGCTAAAAGAAAAGATGCTCAGTGTCACTAATCATCAGGGAAGTTTAAATCAAAACCACAATTACATATCACTTCACACCTTAGGATGGCTATTATAAAGAAAACAATGGGTGCCTTGCTGACTCAGCTGGTAGAGCATGTGACTGTTGATCTCAGGGTTGTAAGTTTGAGCCCCATTTGGGGTGTAGAGATTACTTAAAAATAAAATCTAAAAAACAAAATAAAACAAAATAAAAGAAGTGCTGATGAGAATGTGAAGCAATTGGAACTCTTGTATGCTAATGATGGGAATGATACAAATTGGTGCAGCCATTGTGGAATACAGTATGGAGGTTTCTCAAGAAATTAAAAATAGAACCACCATATGATCCAGCAATCCCACTTCTGCTATCAGCACAATTGAATAATTCAAAAGAATGGAAATAAAAATCTCAAAGAGATATTAGCATTCTCATGTTTATTGCAGTGCTATCCACAATAACCAAGATGTGAAAACAATCCAGGTGTCCATCAATCAATGACTGGATAAAGAAAATGTGAGATATATATATATATATATATATATATATATATATATATATATATCAGAATATTATTCAGCCATAAAATAAGGAAGGAAATCTGGTCATTTGCAACAACATGGATAAATCTGGAGGACATTGTGCTAAGTGAAATAAGCCAGTTACAGAAGGACAGATGCTATATGATTCCATTTATAGGAGGTATCTAAAATAGTCAAATTCACAGAAGCAAAGAATATAATGATGGTTGCCAGGGCCTGGAGGGAGGAGGAAATGGGGTGTTGCTAATCAATATGCATAAAGTTTCAGTTATGCAAGATGAATAAGTTCTACAGATCTGATGTCCAACATTATGCAATAACAATACCATATCGTACACTTAAGAATCTATTAGGAGGGTAGACCTCATGTTAGGTGTTCATACCACAACAAAAAAAATTACATTTAAAAAACCCTCCCTTTTAATTCATGTAAACATATCTTCAGCAAGCATCTTGAGAGTAGCCCAGTATATTGAACAGTTAAAAGTGAAACTATTCTGCATGAACTAGAGTGTGATTTAGGGTAAATGCAGGTGTGAAGATCTAGTACTGTTTTAACTAAGAGGAACTACTCATTCTTGTATATTGGAGAGGAATCTCATGGGACTTGTTACCCAAAACAAGTTTTATAGGGAAAAAGTAGTAACAGGCTAAAAATAGTTTATATCCATGGTTTTCAAATATTCTGTCGAAGATGTAATTGTTCCTAGGAAGTGCCCTAATGCTTACTGGGGACAGTGGTGAAAAGAGATTGAGGAGGTAGGCTCTGCAATCAGCATAAGTTCCTTTCAATGCATGCTTAACCTCCATTTATAAAGTGAACTTCAGCAAGAAAAATAAACTTCAAATTCTGTTTTAATTAAGGATAGATTTTTGTATTACACACTATTATTTTATTATTTAGAGTATCATGTGTTCATGGAGGAGAGGGCATTCTGTTTGATGCTTCTGTGTGAGAGAGAACAGTTTCAAAGCTATTGATGAAGAAATCATAGCTATTTCAGAATATGGGCTGGAAGCTAACTGTAATGGATATATTTAGGCCAAGTTAATCAACCCTCAACTTGCCTGCAACATAATTTCCTTTTCCGTGATGTGATGGGATTGGGCACTGTTATCTCAACTGTTCTTTCTCTTTGAAGGCTCTACTGCTTCATGACTGGATTGAAGAACAGAAATCCAATGAGCCTAATTTTGCATCTTGTTAAAATTTCATCAAAGAAGACTTTCATCAGGAGATCCTGAGTATCACTAGCATTAAAGCATTTCCTACAGAAAAAGAATACTTGTCTTTTGAAAATTGACTTAAGTTTAGTTGTGGATGTGGATTTTGAATAATGCAATGTGGTGCCATGCTGAAGAGTAAAGAAATATAATGATGGCTTTGGCAACCAGAGGGAACTTTCCCAATCCTTCCAACCCCAAAGCAACAAGCATCTTCCTTACCTGTATCATTGAACACCAAAAGCATCAATAAGACATCTAAGGCCAGTATAATTAGGAAGAAGATGATCAGAAGGATTTCCAGCACATTCAGATTCCTTGCCATCTATATGGACACAGATAATAGGATTTAAGCAAACCTCAAACCCCATCAATCCAAAAGATAGGCATCATGATTAGAATGTGAACTCATTTGAAAGATGACTTGATTATAAGCATTCCCCTTTATATAATCAAGAGAATATTGGTTTCCATCCATTACAGTGTTTATAATGAACTCTAGTCTGTGCATCTAACACCTCGAAGGCTCCTGTCTTTTTTATCTGCAGAGAGATTGAGTATTGTCCAAGGAAAGAATATATCAGACATAAAAAACTTGAGGAAGGGGCGAATGGAATGGAGTACAGGAGAGAGATGAGGGTTTAAAGTGGCTCACAAAGCCCTTCTAGATGCCACTTTGATCCTCACACCCACCCTGGGCAGTAGAGAGGAGGGTACACTCAGGGAGGGAAAAAGTAACAAAACCTGAATTCTAGCCATCTTATTCCAATTCCCATGCCATGATGGTAAGGAGTTTAATTATTTAGAAGTGACTAAACCTGTTAAGACTCTTGTAACAAAAAGGAACCTAATCCTGATCTCCAGCACAATGCTTGTTTGCATGATCACAGCACACAAACCCATATAAATTTTGTGGCTCACAGTAGCCCTGTTGATCATGCATACATAGACCCGTGTTTTAAAACATTTTGTGTATTGGAGTGTGTAGTGAACTGGGAACCAAAGAAGTTCAATTCTCCTGGCTTGCATACCAACACATGGGTATTTTGGCTCTTTGGATGTGCATTTCTTCATCTACAAAATGAAGTCAGATTCTGGAGTTACTCTCATTCTTCTGCTCTAATTATAGTAAATCTCACATTCTATCTATGCCTCACAATTCCATGACAGCCCTCACCATGTCATTCTTTGGCTCTTTACCATTCCCACCACGCTTTGTACTATCCCTGCACATTGGCTATTCCCTGGAATTTATCACCTCCCCAGAATTGTTCCACTTCTGAACTCTTAGCCTCTACTTCCTATTTCCTGAGCAGAAGCTCATGCCCTTTTACCTTCTCATTGTGTTGTTTCCTTATTCTTTGATCACATTGAGGCTTCTGCTGTGTTCTGTTTCCTCTTAATCTCTTAGTCCCTCTTGGCTACTATCCTTCCCTGATGGAGGCCTCAATAGCTATTATTTCCCACATATTCCTTGCTTCCTTATGTGCTAACTGAATCTATACAATGAAACCATTGATCCAAACTTCTGCCTTCTGGCTTTACTCACTCAGCCCAGTGTAGATGCCACTGGGTTCATAATCTGACAAATATGCTGGGCTTTAAAGCTGACTGAAAATCTAGCCACTTTCTCTCATTTTTCACAGGGGAAATTTCAAACATTGATCCTTGTTTTCAAGCTCCAACCTTTGTCACTTATGCTGTTAAACTCAGCCCAATCATCTCCAACATCAAAAACAAAATAACTAGTTTACAGAAACAATGTCATCTCGTTGCTTCTCAACCCAAACTTTTCCATAAAAATTATCTATATCTAGGTAAATTCTTATCTTTTCCCCTCTTCTCAGTGTACAAGTTTTCCCTCCTCTTGTCTAAGCATAATCCTTGTATCTATCCTATAGATCTCACACATTTTGAATTTCTCAAAAATCTTATTTCACCAATTATCCTTCCTCTTTCTTGAATTAGCAAACTCTCCCTCTGAATGTGTTCTTCTCCCTGAAAAAGTATTTCCCAGGTCGTCCTAAACTCTAGTGATGATTCTGTGATCTTCTCTAAGTATCATCATAACTTTCTTTTTCCTCCACAGATAACTTTCCAAAAAAGATAATTCCACCCTGCCTGCATTACCTTCCTTGTATAATACTGGCATGGCTTCTGTTTCTTGTATTCCAATGAAATTCCTCCTGTCGAGGTCACCAGTGATTTAGCTGCTGAATACAATGGGCACTTTCTTAATCATCCAGCACTATCAACCACTCCCTCCTCTTTGAATTTCCCCATGTTTGGGTTCCTTGATTATCATTCAATCTTGCTTTTCACCAATGTTTCTGGCTCCTCTTCAATTTTCTTTTAGTCCCTTGCTTCATTAAGTATTGCTATTCCCTATATTTTCAACATAGGTCCACTATCCTTTCTCTTTTAGCAAGCTCCACCACTCATGACTTCATATAACACCTGAGGAAGGACTGTAGAACTTACAGATCTAGACGATGGATCTCCAATTGTGGAATTTCAGGCAGTGAAAGAAGCCTGAGGGACCCACTCCATGTGCTCGCAGCACCTGACTTCATTTCTTATACACACAGCCCATGACTCATGACCACAACAAACACACTATCACTCAGCTTCCCTTCTCCAAGCACTGTGTTTCTCCATGGGGAGACTTTGCTTTCCAGCCTCTACAAAACTAAGGCAGGTTCCTCTTTCACAGCTTCTGAATCCTCCCGGGGGAGTAGGCTCAACATCTGTGACTCAGGAAGTTCAGGATCCTCTGGGGACAGCCCTAGGCATTTTCCTGACTCAGGAACTACTGCCATCCTGGCAGCGAGTGGGTAGGTGGGAACTCCAAAAGGTAGAAAGTCTCTCCTACTCAGAAACCCTCCCTACCCAGAGTCACTTTTCATCAAACACAATTTTAGAATAATTAAAATCCAGATAACTATTAAAAACCTTAATGATTGTATATCATTTCCTTTCCTGCCCAAAGAGATGCATCCACTGTCCTTCCAATCCATGCCACTTTTAGCTAGCTTCCAGAAGGTCCTGTTTATTCTGTCTTTGTTTCCCCTAGTGGGAGAGGAACATCTCGCATTCAACCCTCCCTGTCTGTTACACACACACACACACACACACACACACACACAATCTTCCTAGTCAGCCTGTAACTTCATGTACTATCTTCACCCCACTCCTCAAGGTCTCTGGAAAAGGAAGAAAATATCAGGTCCAGAAGAAAACTGTGAGTTGTCCAGATCATTTAGCAGAGGAGACAGGGACATTTAAAAGAAAAAAGGAACACTACTTATTCAAAGCACCATATGCATGAAGAAAAGTACTCACCTCATAGCCGTATCCCTTTATTTGCTATGTCTATCCCTCGGCAGTTCTTGAGGAGCACTGAACAAAGGTGACCAGGCTGAAGTAGCCAGCTTCTGTCAGGATCAATTTATTGCCCTGTAAACTTGATGGTGATTGGAGGAGTGTTTTTTAATTGACCATAAAAGGGCCCTTGCTTTCCCTGTGACTTGGAGAAAGCTCTGTTTGTTAATAAAAGAGGAAGGTGGTGTTTTATTCTAATAGTTATGCCTCTTCTGTGTTCCTATTCATATCCAATTACTTTGCTTGTCACATTATACTTGCTTGACTGTCCATGTAGCCTAAAGAGCTCAGGAGCTGGATCTTCACTTTTCCCTGGATCTCCTGTGCTTAGCCCAATATTGATAGATAGTTTTAAATATAGAGCTATTTGTTGAATATGGAAGTGGAAAAATGAATAGCTCTTGGTTCACTACATTGTTCCTTTCTCCATTTCGTCTCCCAAAGTTCTCTTGCTAACTCAGCTTTCCACTGTTTTTTTTTAAGTTTATTTATTTATTTTGAGAGAGAGGGGGAGAGAAAGAAAGAGCACGAGTATAAGGGTAGCAGAGAGAGAGAGAGAGGAGAGAGAGGAGAGAGAGAATCCCAAGCAGGCTCTGCACCATCAGTGCACAGCCTCATGTGGGGCTCAATCTCACAAATAATGAGATCATGACCTGAGCTGAGATCAAGAGTCAAGTGTTTGTTTAACTGACTGAGTCACCCAGGTGCCCCATCCATTAATTTAAATAAGTGTTCCCACCAATTATTCTAAATAAAAGAAGCACCATTAAAGTAGAAATTACATAATATTGAAGACACCTTCACTGGAAATTTGTCATGCTCTTTAACTGATGGGCATTTTCAAAAAACTTCTAATATTTAAGGAACTTTCCACCTTGAGAATTCTGCCTCCCCAAGGAAAAGGCTAGAAATGCTCTTTCACAATCTCCCTTTCAACCAAGGTAGAGGCAAGTGGTCTGTGCTGGGCCAATGAGGTGTGCCTGTGACCCAGAAGAAAGTGAAGAAAAGGAGGTATCGTGTGGCATCCAGGATGGTGAAGAGACATTGTTTTGGAGGCAGCAGGGACAGGCGACCTAATGGCACCCTATGCTCAGTATTTAAAGTACAGGCTGCCAGACATGTGCTAAGGGCAATGGAAGCTCCCACCAGGTAATTGGACTATTGTTCCTAGCCACATAGCCTACAAATCTCACACTCTTAGCCCTCTTGGACTTTCAATGAGTCACTAATATCTTTCAAAAGTTTTTTTTCTTCTTACGCTAGCCAATGCGGGTTTTTATTGAAATATAATTCACATACCATGACATTCACCCTTTCAAAGTGTACAATTAAGTGGTTTTTAGTATATTCACAGAGTTTTGTAACCATCACCACTACCTTATTCCAGAATATTTTCATCATACCAAAAGGAAGACATCACTCATCTGTGGTCACTCCCCATTCTTCTCTCCTCCATCCTTGCAACCACTAATCTACTTTCTATCTCTATGGATTTGCCTATTCTAAACATTTCATATAAATAGAATCATACAATATGTGACCATTTGTGTCTGGCTTCTTTCACTTGGCATAATGTTTTCAAAATTCCACCCTATTGTATGTATTAGACACCCTCAAGTTTTGGTACCTCATTCCTCTCTATGGCTGGATCATATTCATTACATTGATACACTAAATTTTGTTTATATACTCATTAGTTCATGTACATTTGGGTTGTTTCTACTTTTTGGCTATTATGAGCAATGCTGCTCTGAACATGCATGTACAAGTTTTTGTGTGGAAATATATTTTCAGTTCTTATGGGATATACCTGGAAGCGAAATTTCAAGATCCTATGGTAGCTCTATTCTTAACTTTATGAAGAATTCAGAACTGTTTTCCAAAATGGTGGCAGGCAACACTTTACATCCCCACCAGCAATATATCAGGGTATGTAGTATATATAGGATACTGGATATCCTAAATGTAATGAAATATAAGGGCATGCCATTATTTAATGGCATCTAAGATCCATAAGTAGTTTAGTTGACATAGCAGTCTATGTTTGCTTCAAATGCTCAATGTATGGCAAGTACACACACACACGCGCACACACACACAGAAACTTGGTTTCTACCTTGATGAACTTCAGGAATGACATATCTACCTTATCTTTCATTCCAGTAAAAGACAGCCTTTGTTAGAGTGAAAAATGTACCAGGATCTCATTTCAAGTTGGGACGATATCTTGGCAAGGGATCAGGAAAGGAGATTTATTGCTACACAAGTTCATTTTATTCTTCGTGTGATACTTTACTTTTGGCTCCTCATATCCCATGCTCATTTATGACATCATTTACATTACAGTGCTGACCGAGAATCACAGCTATACTCTGTTTCCTAAAGTGTAGAAATTAGCTAACTTTGGCATCCTTTCTTGCTCACTAGCAACTGGAAGATACTGGGTCACATGCTTGTGTTGACCAATAAAAAAGAGGCATTTTTGAAGGGAAGAAACAAGCATGCGACCCAGTATCTTCCAGTTGTTTATTAGCAAGAAGGTATGGTGAAGTTAGCTCTTGGCAGAACTTATAAAGTGATCAAAGCAAGCAGATGGTTGAATGGCCAATTCAGAAACCACAATATGTATCACCCTTAACTTTCAAAGCACCGTCCTCCAAGACAAGTTACAAAAATCTCAGTGATATTGGTGCATTGACAAGAAGGGAATGTTGCAGACACATATCTGCCAAGGCCAACACAACCTTGTCTTTATAGGTATTTATATTAAGTCATGTTATAATAAGGATACTTTTTATAAGAAATGGAATGAATTTCTTCCTCTTTTAGTCAAAGGGTTTCAGATTGTTACTTCTTTATTTTGGCATACCTACAAAGATATATAGTGAAACTATTGTGATCTTGGGGAAAGAGAATATCTCAAAAAGACTCCAACCTTTCTGCTAATAGCTGGCCAGGAGTTACAAGTGTAGGTCCATGTTTCTGGGTCTGCTTCAAGGTAGCCACAAGTGTATATGGCTCCAGGTGTAGTGGTTCTTACTTCTTTCCCAAGTTTTTATTTAAATTCCGGTTAGTTAACATACAGTGTAATATTGGTTTCAGGTGTAAAATTTAGTGACTCACCACTTCCATACAATACCAGGTGTTCATGATAAATGTCCTCCTTAATCCCCATCACCTATTTCATCCATCTCTCTATCCACATCCCCTCGGGCAACCATCAGTTTGTTCTTCATAGCTAAGAGTCTGTTTCTTGGTTTTCTTCTTTCTTTTCCCCCTGTGTTCATTTGTTTTATTTCTTAAAATCCACATATGAGTGAAATCATACGGTATTTGTCTTTTCTCTGACTGACTTATTTCACTTACGTTGTACTCTCTAGCTCCATCCATGTCATTATAAATGGCAAGATTTCATTCTTTTTTAAGGCTGAGTAATTTTCCATTGTGTGTAGATATACCACTTCTTCTTTATCCATTCATCAGTCAATGGACATCTGGGCTCTTTCCATAATTTGGCTATTGTTGATAGTATGCTGTAAACATCTGGGTACATGTATCCCTTCGATACATTAGTATTTTTGAATCTTTTGGGTAAATACCTAGTAGCACAATTTCTGAGTCCTAGGGTAGTTCTATTTTTAACTTTTGAGGAAACTCTGAAGTGGTTCTTAAAGTGTGCTCTGGGGACCAAACTCTGGGAGATCCTTGAGATCTCTTCAGCGGGTGTGTGAGGTAAAACTATTTTCATAAAAACACTAAGAAGATATTTGTCTTTCTCACTCTCTTTCCG
Source organism: Cryptoprocta ferox (assembly GCA_028646485.1). Classification (NCBI taxonomy): domain Eukaryota; kingdom Metazoa; phylum Chordata; class Mammalia; order Carnivora; family Eupleridae; genus Cryptoprocta; species Cryptoprocta ferox. Next base: position 89,043,710 of record CM053559.1, on the reverse strand, counting down.
AAGTGTACAGTGAAGTTTTCAAGAGACTATATAGCATGTGATATCACAAAAGATTGAATGTAGAAGCATATTTGAGGTTTGGCGATTTTTCTATTAAGCCAGATTTTAAAGAGATTTGCAAAAAATGTAAAATAATGCAATTCTAATTATTTTTGGAAAATATAACTATTTTAATTTTTAAGTTTTTATCTGAATTCCAGTTAGTTAACATATACTATAACATTATTTTCGGGTGGACAATGAACTATTTTAAGTTTTAATATGATAAATCTCAATAGCTATAAAAAATATCAACAGATATAACCCCATGAAAAAACGCTCTTGGAATCCTCAATAATTTTTAAGAGTATAGAAATCTCCTGGGACCATAATGTTTGCGGACTGTTTATCTGTCATATTGGTTTTCAAACTTTTTACATAAATATGATATATAAAATGCATATGAGGGTACATATATTCCACTCAAATAAAGAATTTTAAGTGTATTTATTATATATTTTAATATATTAAGTATATATGTGTATTACATATATATTTAAAATTCATTATTTTTTATTGTTTAAAGAGAGACAGAGACAGAGAGAGAAGAGAGCATGTGAGTGGGAGAGAGGCAGAGGGAGAAAGAGAGAATCCCAAGCAGACTCCATGCTTAGTGGGGCTCAATCCCATGACTATGAGATCATGACCTGAGCCAAAACCAAGAGTCAGATGCTCACCCAGGCCCCCCTTAAAATTCTTTACTCAAATGGAATTCCAGTATGTAATTGAGTGAAATGACTGAAGCCAGGGTATGGAGCTCAGATCCTTGCCAATCCACCTTCTTCTCTCTTCTACAGAGCAACGCAGAGCCCCTTTCCAGAATTTGAAAATCACAGCTTTACTCTGACACCAGCAGTTTGCAGATGAAGAAACATGATCCCAGAGCAACCAAAGTGACCTAACCAAGCCTCCTGACCCTAAATATTGCTTCTGAGTTCTTCTCACACAAATGAAAGGAGCAGAAAATGCTCGACCCGTGGACCAGACACTTGTGATGGGGTGAGGCAGGATGCAACCTTCTACCTACAGGACAACTCTGCTCAAAGAGAGAACCATGGGAGCCATGGATCCATTCCTTCACTGACCTCCTCCCCGGAGCTGCTGAGAATCTTTTCAGTCCTACACTAAAGGTCTTCATGTTCCTAAGGAATTGGCGGTTTAAAAGCCAAAAGAATGAATGAATTCAAGAGACAAGTGACTGGCCGAGGCTTGGGAACGCTTAAAATTGTTACAAGTACAAGGCACTGAGTTGCTAAACTGGAGTCTGGGAAGCAGATGTGCCTTAATCTAGGAATTCTTGAACTAGGGTCCCCAGAGCTCCAAGGGGCATAACTTAGGGAATCTGCAAACATTGATGGGTAAAAGATACATCTTTTTTCACTAATTTCTAACTGATATTTAGCATTTTCTTAGATTATAAATGTGGATAGCAGAGTGTGGCAGTTTTAGTAATACATGAGTCAAAAACAGAATCACAGATATTTTTATATCACATTATGAAATGGTAGCAGATATCTCAAAATATTGTTTATGCTGATTATCACATGGAAATTATGATATTATGAAGCCCACTGCTCAATCTTATTATTTAATGTGATAATTAAAAAAATCATCACCTGTTACTATATTAAATTCATATAAATGTATTTTAATATATTGGGATTCCTTAAAAAATTTTTTTTAATGTTTATTCTTGAAAGAAAGAGAGACAGACCATGAGCATGAGAGGGGCAGAGAGAGATAGGGAGGCACAGAATCTGAAGCAGGCTCCAGGCTCTGAGCTGTCAGCACAGAGCCCAATGTGGGGCTCGAATTCATGAACTGGGAGATTGTGACCTGATCCCAAGGTGGATGCTTAACCGACTGAGCCACCCAGGCATCCCAGGATTCCTTGAAAATTTTATTTTATGCCTCTAGGAACATCATTCTTCAAAGGGCTTCCATGTGTCTCATCAGACTGCCAATGGGGGTCTATGACACTACAACTGTAGTCAGCCTTACTCCAGGATGTGGTGATCAGGATTCTCTTGCCAGAAATCCTCTTCTGGAGCATTCGGTGGCAACCAGAGCTAACTCCCACCAATGTGGCCTTGATGATAACATAAAATATTTCTCAAATATTAAGTGAATGATGCTTTCCTTCTGGTAGCCTTCCTGGGTGGATTAGAGGATAGCTGACGTTTCCCATATGTTTAAAAATTTATTTAAATTTTAGGTAGTTAACATACAGTGCAATATTGGTTTCAGGAGTAGAATTCAGTGATTCATCACTTACATTCAGTACCCAGTGCTCATCCCAACAAGTGCCCTCCTTAATGCCCATCACCCATCTTGTCCATCCCTCCACTCTCTTCCCTCGGTCAGCCCTCAGATTGTTCTCTCTCTTTAAGGTCTCTTTTGGTTTGCTTCCCTCTCTCTTTTTTCTCTGTTTCCCTTATGTTCATTTGTTTTGTTTCTTAAAATCCATACATTAGTGAAATCATGTGATATTTGTCTTTCTCTGACTGACTTATTCTGGTTAGCCTAATACACTTTAGCTCCATCCATGTCATTGCAAATGGCAAGTTTTCATTCTTTTTGATGGCTGTGTAATATTCCATTGTATGTATCTAGCACATCTTCATTCTCCATTTATCAGTCTATGGACATTTGGGCTCTCTCCATGGTTTGGTTATTGTTCATAACATTATAAACATTGGGCTGCATGTACCTCTTCAAATCTGTATTTTTGTATTCTTTGGGTAAATACCTAATAATGCAATTGGTAGATTGTAGGGTAGTTCTGTTTTTAGTTTTTTGAGGAAACTCCACACTGTTCTTCAGAGTGGCTGCACCAGTTTGCATTCCCACCAGCAGTGCAAGAAGATTCTTCTTTCTCTGCATTCTCGTCAACACCTGTTGTTTGTGTTCTTAATTTTAGCCATTCTGACAAATTTGGGGTGGTATCTCATTGTGGTTTTGATTTGTATTTCCCTGGTGATGAGTGATGTTGAGCATCTCATATTTTTTTTATTTTATTTAATGTTTATTTATTTTTCGAGAGAGAGACTGTGAGCAGGGAAGGGGCAGAGGAAGAGAGGGAGAGACAGAGTCAGAAGCAGGCTCTAGGCTCTGAGGTGTCAGCACAGAGCCCGACACAAGGCTCGAACTCACAGACCATGAGATGAGACCTGAGCTGAAGTTGGGACGCTTAACCAACTGAGCCACCCAGGCGCCCCTATTTTGATAGGGGAAGGAGCAGCGAGAGACGGAAAAAGAGAATCTGAATCAGGTTCCACGTCCAACATGGAACTGGAGTGGAGCTTGATCCCATGACTGTGAGATCACAACCAGAGCTGAAATCAAGAGTCAGAGGCTCAACCAACTGAGCTACCCAGGCGCCCTGAGCATCCCATATTTCTGATCAAAGGAGTCCCATGATAGTTTTCCATACTTCTCTAGTTGCATCATTAGCTCAAGCCCTCATCCAAGAGCCCCTTATTTGGCTAATTAGAACATTAAGCCAATTTAACAATACTATTTTCTCTAACCTTAGGCAGGCACTGACACATGAGTGCACAAGCAGACTCTGGCCTCCTGGTGTTTTTAAAAAAAAGAGAGAGAGAGAGAGAGACAGACTTAGGAAGTAAACACACTTGTTTCCAACACACTCATTTTCCAGGAATACCAAAAGTAATTATCTCTGTTGAACATTAATATGTAATTATTGTATCCCAAATTTTAACCATTTCATGTTATGACCCATAGTGTTACAGATTCTGTTTTTGCTGGTTGGCATTTTACCAGATATAGCAGCTGTTATGATGAGTAAAACAGCAACAACCTCTCATGTACATGCTCCCACACACCTCAATCTTATGAACGCCCCATGCCGGAGGTGTGAGGGAAAGGGTGGATAATCATAAATCTGATCATCTCATTGGTGGGCTAGACTCCAGGAACTCTGATGCCAAAGAGAACAAGACCAACTTACAAGGGCTTGCCAAACAAGAAGACTTAACCCCAGAGGGAGGTTACCCAGGGTAAAAATGTTGCCAAGTTCAAAATTTCTTGTAAATTTACTTGCTTTATTTTTCTCTGGCATGTAAGTTGCATGCATTTGTGTGAACTGTGGTTATGTATGTTAGGCACAGAGCAAAGAAATAATTTTACACATTTTGAAACAAGCCACTGCAAAAATAGGTTACATTTTTTACAAACTCCTTCCTTCAGGTTTGCCTGCTTAAATCTCATCCTCACCCCACTTCTCATATGCTAAATGACCCCCTGCCCCACCCCATCTCCCTGCTTCCTTTCTCCTCCCCATGAGGCTACTATTCCTGAGATCTTTGCATTTTCTTCTTACTTGTAATAATTGCTTTTATCACCATCTTCTGTTTCCTCTCACCTTTCCTGCTAACCTTTCCTGCGTTTCCTTTCCTTCCCCTTATACCATGTTATTGCACCCTTCTCCCTATAACCAACTAGCAGATGTTCTTTCTGGATACTTTCTTGAGGCCTTAGTCAACCCCAGGACCTGGAACAGACCTGGCAAGCTTTTTTCTTGTGTATTTAGCAAAAGTGGGGCCTGTTCCCTCATTACACACACACACACATACACACATGCATGTAACTTCATCATGGACCCAGTCCATCTTCAGTAGATATTGTGTGATAAGCCATCATAACCACGTTAATCACACAGGGACAGTCAGACAACACACAGATTTCCCACACTTCCCTACAGCCTATCCCACTGGGCTAAGACATGGACAAAATACATAACAAAATTAATAAAATACTTTACCCGCACTCAGCATGAACCAATTAACACCACACAATGATTTTATGAGCATGAAGTATAAGTAGTTTCAAAGCTGTTTATAATCAGTATCGCTCTAAAAATCCAGAGTGCTTCTCCACATCAGTGAAATGAAATTATGGAGGCTGATGTTTATGCTGGTCATATCAATGCTTAACACCTGTTGGGAACCAAAAGGAAAAGTAGTGGGTATCTGGTGATTGAAATTTCCTGCACTCAATCAAATCAGATGCAAGCCAATGGTCCACATGCCACTCTGCTACTTTCACAATGCATTGCTATTGGGCAGGCCTCAAATTTTCAGATGAGGAGGGTGTTTCTTGATTCCTTAAAGTAGAAAGCTAGTTCAGGGATAGGGAAAAGATAACAGGCCCTAAACAATGCAATACAAATGACTGCAGAGAAACAACTGCATAGACAAATGGGAGAAAAAGCCCTTATTTCCATCCAACACAACACTCCTTTGATTTCTTCCTTTGCCTGTTCTCCCATAGTGACTTGGTGGTTGTTCAGTGAAAGTCCAATGGTTCAGCTTTTTTCTAGGCAAATGCTTTCTGTACATGTCACTGCAGGTGCAGGCGTGAGCTTGTGTAACAGTCCATGATCAGCAACAGTCCATCGGTCAGCAACAAAGTTGGGCAAAGTCCTTCATGAGCTCTTGGTAAGGTTCGGGGAATTGGTTAACAAGAAAGCCACAAATATGAGGAAATGAATGAAGAATACAAAACTGGAGGAAAATTTTGTTTCAGGCCTTGTAATCAGGAAGGATTATGAAAGAAAAAACAAGTCTAAGAAAAAGCAAGAAGCAAACACACAAAGATCCATTTACGGCAAGGCTAGGTGTTGGAAATGCCACACTGCATGATGCCAAGGTGCACATTTTCCACGTATACAACACTCATGAACTCAGAATGTGTCTTGCAATCAACAGCCTTGGAATTACCCATGACGGTTGTTATTATCTGTGCAAGCATGAACTTCATTGTTGTTACTGGTATTATGAATGGATGAACTACAAACCACTTAAAGATTATTTCAGGAAAGAATATGAATCCTAGCTGACAGTGAGATCAAGAAAGTTCTAGGATGAAAACTTGTATAAAATATGTTGCTAGCCTTGGAGAAAATTCCATAGATATTAGTGGAAGAATTTTTATGAAATAATCTATCACCAATGCTTCTGCTATCACAGAGGAAATACCTTAACCCATTCATCCCACATATATTTATTTTAAATAATAATACATAAAATAATTTAAAATATTTACATAAAATTTGCATAATAAAACGTGTGCTATAAATTGATTAGGGCATTTCTAATATTCCTTCACATTCAGAGTTTACCTTGTCTAAATTACTTTGATGCAGATTTGTCAATGTCTGTGTGTCTCTACCCAGTATTTTCCTCTGTATTATCGCTAACATTAAAAGGATAAAAATCTTGGTTTAAAGAAAGTTGCAAAGCTCTCTATGTGTTTAAAGTAGAAATTTTAAATGACACTAAAGCATTGTATCATACTTCTGTAATCCTCTTTTTCTTCTCGTCGTGGTACATGAAATAATGGGGCAACTTTGATGGTGTCTTATATTTGACAAAATATGGTAACTTGGGCTGTTTGGGAAGTAGATCTTTGAGGTGGAGTGAAGGAATAAAGATAAAGTTTTATATAAATTTGCAGACAAGAAAAACATATATGCAAAATAAGGCTCCACACCCTCAATTCCAAGTGATGATGAGTCAGGAGGTTTCCCTTCATCTCCATGCCATCTACTACTGACGCACTGAACACACAGAGGGCTTCCCGAAGGGCTCTACAGGAAGGGCTGTCATTTGGAAGGGAAATAGGCAGGACTGCCCTGAGTATCTCAGGATTGGGAAATACCACTGGGACTTTTCACCGGTCACAAACCTGTGATGCAGGATTGTGAGTGAAGGTGGGCGTGATAACGATGCCGCTCACAGAGACACTGACACTGGAAACAGGGACGCTGCCCACTCCCCAGATCTCCACGTAGCCCAGTTTCAAAGGGTTTGTATCCGTGATGTATTTGTTGAAAATTATATGACTCTGCATCGTATTCTGTCGATTAGAGATAAAAGAAACCAAAGACAAACATCTATTTAAATTTTTCTCAACCTTTTCTTAGTCACAAATGTAGATCATGAAGCAAGACACCGTGAAAGTCACCATCTAGTGCCCTTGGTAATGCAGACCATGATTTTAGCCCTCTATCTCCAGCTTCCAACTATCATCCAATGTTGCTTTGGCTAAGCACCTGCAGGGTCTCTAGACTCACCCTGAACACTAAGGAGACCAAGAGTGTCAGCTATCAGGAACCTCATATATAAGGATATTTTTTAAGTTCTACATATAGAGAAGTCACAAAATGTGCAGGCAATTCCAAGGCAAGATAGGAACAAGGGCTAGGTAACACAGAACAATCTGTCTACCTGTGCTTTGGTGAACTGGAATACATTACTGATGAAGCATGAATGGGTTTAACCACAGAAAACTTCCTGAGAGTATGCTAAATGTCCATCTGAAGTCCAGAGGAAGGGAAAGACACAAATGAACGAGATGAACCGTGAAGGGATTTTAGGAGGCTCTCTATGCCCTTATGATATCCAGCATCCAACTACACCAGCAGAACTCTGTTCCCTTCATAGTATCAGTCGCACTCACCTGGCTGGCAGAAAAGTTGGCCAGGTAATAGAGCCCTTTTCCATAAGTATCTGCAAACAAGCAAAAAGGTAAGCATGATCTGGAGCTATGTTCTCGAACTCTAATTGCTTGCTCGTTAAGAAAGTAGGGATGATTTTTGTTTGTTTTTCATTTTACTCTTCTTTATAGAGTTCCATTCTGTGAGATTAGTCAGACTTTGCCCCAAACTCTGTTTACACAAAATGTTTTTTAAGTGATTTTGAGAGAGAGAGAGAGAGAGAGTGAAAGAGTATGCATGTGCAAGCAGGGGAGGGGCAGAAAGAAAGGGAGAGAGAGAATCTGCACTGCCAGCACAAAGCCCAACTCAGGCTTGAACCAACAAACCACGAGACCATGACCTGGGCCAAAATCAAGAGTCAGACACTTAACTGACTGAGCCACCCAGGTGGCCCATACACAAAATGTTTGAAATGAGTATCAGTGGATCTAACAGAGTAACCTCATATAATGCAGTTTCCTGACACCATTCTTAATCTGCTTCTCTTATTCATGGTCTACCATTCCCAACATCTCCCTGGTCACCTCAGAATTTCCAGATTCCACCTGCTAGAGACACACATATGTGTATATACATGCACATACACCCCCATCACAAACATCAACACTGGTGTCTTGGTTAGCTTATGTTGAGAAGTTTTAGGTAATTTTTTCAAAGCAATCTCCAGAGAACAAAGAATACCAAAAAAAAAAAAAAAAAAAAAAAAAAAAAAAAAAAAAAAAAAAAAAAAAAAAAAAAAAAAAAAAAAAAAGAAAGAAAGAAAATTAAAGAAAAGAAAAAAAAAAGAAAAAGACTTCTTTGTCCTGGGAGACTATGAGCTCAGCATGTCTAGTCTAGGTGTCCCCACCCTACCTCCTACCTTTGGGGCTTCCTCACTTTTCCCCATATTCTGGACTCTTTCTAGATTGTTATCACTCAATCAGAGGGCGTTAGCTACCTTCTAGAACTGTGCTATCTTAGAAACCATTCACAATATATCTATTTAAATTAAAATTAATCATAATTAAACAAAACTAAAAATTCAGTTCCTCAGATGCACTTGTCACATTTCAAGTGCTCAATGGCCACCTATACCTAATGGCTACCATATTGGGCAACACAGATATAGACTTATTTCCATCACAGCACTGGACAGCATTGGCTTCAACATAGCTAATGGTAATGAAGCCTTCCTCCCAGAAGGTTACCAATTCCTATAAACTCCTAATGGAAAATCCCCCCAGATAAATAGCACAGCTGATAGAGGCATTGCCTTTCTTATTGGGATAGTAAACCGTGTAATTAGGGAGCGTGCCCTTTAACTTAAACCATTGGGAAGTATATCTCATTTGGCTACAAAGAAACTTTTCCTATGGCTTCACGGTTGTCTCCCACAGTGAATTAGGACAGTTGGGTAATGGTGAGAGATTCATAGCTATGCTTCCTTTACATGAGGCATAAAGATCATATACAGTGTGTATTATGCACTTAAAATAACAAATGTCCACCTTTCAAAATGCAACATTGTTTTTTTTAATATTTATTTATTTTTGAGAGACAGAGTGTGAGCAAGGGAGGGGCAGAGAGAGAGGAAGACACAGGATCTGAAGTAGGCTCCAGGCTCTGAGCTGTCAGCACAGAGCCCGATGCAGGGCTAGAACCTGCAAACTGCGAGATCATGACCTGAGCTGAAGTCTGACACTTAAATTACTGAGCCACCCAGGAGCCCCAGAATGCAACATTGTTTTAACATGAGAAAGAAAAAAAGCACCTGCCCCCCTAGTCAGTGGTATTGACACGAATCCAAGGCAACCTTACTCACCAATGCTTTGCCCGTCATCCCAGAAGAGCCAACCTTTAGCAGTCCCCTCATCATCCAAGGCAACCTTAAAGCCAATGAATTTCTGCCGGCTGCAATGATGTAGGAAGAGCCATTAGCTAAAACCAAAACCACAAACCAAGGGTTTTCATAGAAGCATAACAAAAATGCCACCTGGTGTAAAGACTGGGTAGGAGGAGGATTCAAGAGACTTGTCATCTGGTTCTAGTTCTGTCTCCAGTGGCTATATGACTTTATGTCAGGAATGAATGAATGAATGAATGAATGGAATTTTCCTTTAGAAGTGCTCTAAAAGCACTGCAAGAAACTGCAAGCAAACCCACTGGATCTGTGAGAAAAATCCTGAAATGATCTTTCTCTTTTCATGATCTAATGTCCTAGGCACCTGTACAGTGAGCTCCAGTTACAAATGTCCTAAGTTCTTTAGTTTTTAACTGAATTTCCTGAATTAAATGAGCATGGATCTAAGAATTTTAGCTTGACATCAGGCAGACATGGATTTTAGTTCCTGCTCAACTAGTGGCTAGTGTGTGACTCTGAGTAAATCTCTTAGCCACCTGAAAACTCTCTTTGCTCATCTGTAAAATGGGGATAATAGTACTCACATCAGAGTTTATTTTTTCCTTTTGTTAAGAAAAATAATTTCCAAACAGAAACCTCCATACTAGTAGAGTCTTAGGCACAGAGCAAGCATTCACTTGATGTTAGCTATTATTAATTATTATATAGACTTAGGCCTAGAATTTTAAAATCCTATATATGATATCTCAAGCATCAGTTGCGATGTGGCTTACACAATTTTCCAGCCACAGTTTTCTTAGCAGAGTCCATTAAGATGCAGAAAGTCTTCTAAAACTAGCATGAATCAGGTTGGTCCACGTTTGATATCCATTTGAAGTCTGAAAAATTAGACCTATCGTCTCACCCACTTAAATTTAAGATGGTTGTCAACAATTGTTAAAGAGCACAGACACTGAAAAAGGTTAAAACACAATGAGCAAACAAACAAGCAAAACAAAGTCTTTAGTAAAATTCCTTTTGGGCCTGAGAGCGCTGCTTACAAATTGTCAGGCTTCACCGGGCTCTGAGCTAACTGGCGGTAAAGGAGAAATCTTGTCGAGTCATTCACCTTAAGTGGGTGTTCTGTGCAGGCTCTTGCCAGGGCAGGATGGAGCCCCCACGGACATGTAGATTAATGTGGTCCAGAGGGGCCGGCAAGGACTTCCATTCTCCCCTTGCTTTAATGTCCACACCCTGAGGGGCCAGAAGAAGGTAAGACAGGATGAGGGAGTGAACAGATCTCACTGAACACACATTTACCAGATGCCTTGTCCACTTTCCTGAACTTGACGCCTGTCCGTGATCCTTCAGCACACAGCTGTTATAATGCTTCTCGAACATTCACTCAGCTACTGCGTGGACTCTTGCACGGCTGCTACAACACCGCAGCAGGGCCCATGTCTTTCAGGGTTTCTACTCTACTTAGGACATGAGATCATAGTGTGGGTCTTTGCTACAGTCACTCCACATCCTGTTTCTGCTAGGGGAGGCTGAGCAATCCTGCTACTTATTTCTGGTTGGCTCCTGATACACACCTTGCAATGGCATTACTAGACATTCTCTTTCACTTTGCCCTGCTCAGTCTCCTTTCACCGCCTCCACTCCCCGCCTCCCACCAACTTAACCAACACCTGACTCCTACTTGACAGGATTAAAAGGAGCTGACTCACTTTACAAATCCTTATCTTTAACTCACTACAACTTCCTTTATGTTTATCATCTTTATCTTGCCTCTTGTGTGGCGGGGCTCTCTTACTCTTGAGCCAGGCTCAGTTTCTAAGATACAGCCTTCTACGTTTCTTCAACCTCCGGCAGGGCTTCCCAGCTCCAGCACTGTGGCCATTTGGGGCCAGATAATTTTTTGTTGTGGGGGCTGTCCTAGCTTTTCAGATGCCTACCTGTGACTATCCACTAGATACCCCCTGCCCCTACCACCACATGTGACAACCTAAAGGTTTCCAGGCATTGCCAAATGTCCCCTGGGAGACGAAATGCCCCCCCCCCATTTGATAACCGCTATTTTAAAGGTAAGGAGGAAAGCTCCCATAACACTCCTCCACTTTGGTCCCTTATGTTCATTTTAGACATATTCAGCCTGTAGGAACTGTAGGGGTAGGAGATCAGAAGGGCGCACCGTGACAGGTACATGCTCCCTGGAGTGGACTCTGCTTCACTGGCCTGCCTCAGGACTCCAAAGTCAATAGGATTTAATAAAAATTCCAGCCCTACATCTCTGGGCTTCTTTAGGTTTCTCACTGATAACATGAGAAAATTGGATTGTGTGATCTCTAACATTTCACTCTGATATCTTATGAACACTGGACATTTCCTCCATTGATTATCCCGCTGTCAAGTGCAACTCGACATATGTAAAACTGTGAAAGTTATCTCTCTACCAAATTCTTTATTTCTCTCCACAGTATTTCCATTCTATCACATGTTATGTAAATATGATGTGATTTTAATCTCATGATTACATTTCTAATACCTAATGTGTCACAAGCTTGTCTACCTTCCTGCAAATGGTTTCTGACCAGGCTAGTCTAAGGAATTAGTGTTTAAATATCCATTAAGATAATGACTGTAAGATAAAATTTTAAAGCAGCATTATTAAAAAAAGGAATTGACAACCCAAATGCCTTTGCACAGCAGAAGCTACATCAACTGCATAGTCACCAATTATGCTGGAGAAGCACTGTTTTAAAAACCCAACATATGTTCTACACTGAAAACAAAGAAAATGGCCACAAGTAGATAAAACTTTAATTTATACACATTGCCTGGTCTTTAGCTTCACAAAAATAGGTAACTGGGTAACCAAGAAGACAAGGCAGAATAGTCCCATGCCTCCCCTCTCCCAAATAAAGTCTACAAACTACAGTGTCCAATATGACAGAAAGGAGGGGGATTGGGTAGAAGACACTTCATGGCATGCTCAATCACATAGGCTTGTCTGAGGCAGGCAAAGAACTCAAGAAGGAGATGTAAAGTGCTGGTTTTTGTAGCTTATTTGGAGAACCTAAGAGTCAGGGCAGATGAAGTCCCAGTCTTACTGAAGCATACCCGGTCTATGAAGCACATCAAACTTTCCTGCCTCAAGGCACCTGCCACTTCACAAAACAAGTTGGGCCTAAGGGCCAAGCATTCGGGTGCCTGTTGCTTCCGCTACTCAGATCAACATAGATAGGACAGTACAGGGATGGGAATTCAAAGCTACCAAGGTAGCTATGATAGGATTCATGTTCCTGGAGAAATGAGAACTACTCACCAAAATAGGAGCCTCACATTTTTAAAAAAAAATATTTATTGTTTGAGAGGGAGAGGGAGAGAGAGAGAGAGAGCAAGATGGGGAGGAGCAGAAAGAGAGGGAGACAGAGGATCTGAAATGGGCTTTGTGCTGACATCAGAGAGCCTGATGTGGGTGGGGCTCAAACTCATGAACCATGAGATCATGACCTGAGCCGAAGTGTGAGATCATGACCTGAGCTGAAGTCAGACACTTAACCTACTGAGCTCCCCAGGCCACCCAGGAGTCTTTCGTTCTCCACCTATCCTTCACTCATGGCATTTTCTTATTCCCAAGTTCCACTGGACAGAGCAAAAAATCATGCAAAAGCTGGTAGTTATAAAACTAAGTAGGACTTCCTTATTTTTTTCCTCTCCTGTTTTCCTTCTCTTTGCTTTTTTTGTCCTATTTTTTGGATAGGTGTTATTATAATTTGTTTTTAAACAAAATTTTAAATTTCTGTATCATGCCTTTAATTTCCAAGGTTTTTAGTCCCTCGGCAAGATGGCAGAGAAGTAGGGAGTTCCCTACTTCCTGAATGCATCTATCAAACAAAGAAGGGCTGATGCCAAAAGACAGTGAACCACAAGAGTCTGAGAGGAAAAGAGACAGAGTACACTAAGAAGACAGCCTCATAGGGCTACCTCAAGAAACAAGCCAAAGTACACACAGTGGAGAGTCCCAAATATCACTATGAGTAGGGAAATGAAATAACCAAAGGCACAACAAAAGAGACCAAGGGACACCATTAAAAGAACCCTTCCTGAACGGACAGGCCCTGGAGAGTCAATGAGCCTCCTTAGTATAGCAATACTCACAGGTACAGAGTGCATAACAAGTTTTTAAAACTGGCAAGAAACAGAAAGCTAGCCAAAATGATGAAATGGAAGAACTCTCTAAAGAAATTCCAGGAAGAAGTCACAGCTACAGAATTGCTCAAAACAGATATAAGCAACATAACTGAAAAAGAATTTAGAACAATTGTCATAAAATTAATCGCTGGAATTGAAAAAAGCATGGAAGACATCAGAGAAGCTATTGCTACAAAGACTATGGACCTTAAAAATGGCTGTGATGAATTAAAAAATGCTATAAATGAGGTGCATAATAAAATGGAGGTGGCCACTGCACAGATTGAAGAGGCAAAGAGGAGAAAAGTGAATTAGAAGACACAATTATAGAAAAAGAGGAAGCTGAGAAAAAGAGAGATAAATTGATCCAGGAGCACAAAAGGAGAATTCGAGAACTGAGTGATACAATCAAATGGAACAATATCCGTATCATAGGAATTCCTGAAGAAGAAGAAAGAGAGAAAGGGGCTGAAGGCGTACTTGAACAAATTATTGTCAAGAACTTCCACAATCTGGGGAAGGAAACAGACATTGAAATCCAAAAGGCACAGAGAACTCCCCTCAGATGTAACTTGAATCGATCTTCTGCATGACATATCATAGTGAAACTGGCAAAATATAAGGATAAAGAGAGAATTCTGAAAGCAGCTGGAGATAAAAGGGCCCTAACATACAAAGGGAGACCTATCAGAGTGGTTGCAGACCTATTTGCTGAAACTTGGCAGGCCAGAAAGGAATGGTAGGAAATCTTCAATGTGATGAACAGAAAAAATATGCAGCCAAGAATCCTTTATCCAGCAAGCCTGTCATTCAGAATAGAAGGAGAGATTAAGCTTTTCCCAAATAAACAAAAATTAAAAGAATTCATCAACACTAAACCAGCCCTATGAGAAATCCTAAGGGGGACTCTATGAGGGAAATGTTGCAAGGACCACAAGGTACCAGAGACACCACTACAAGCATGACTCTAAAAGAGAACACAATGACTCTACCCATATTTTTCAATAATAACACTGAATGTAAATGGACTAAGTGCTCCAATCAAAAGACACAGGGTATCAGAATGGATAAAAAAAAAACAAAATCCATCTATTTGCTGTCTACAAGAGACTCATTTTAGACCTTAGAACACCTTTGGATTGAAAGTAAGGGGATGGAGAAATATCTATCATGCAACTGGAAGTCAAAAGAAAGCCGGAGTAGCTATACTTATATCGGACAAACTGGACATTAAAGTAAAGGCAGTAACAAGAAATGAAGAAGGGCATTATATAATAATTACATTATATAATAATTATATAATAATCTCTCCATCAGGAAGAGCTAACAATTATAAACATCCACGTACCAAATATGGGAGGACCCAAATACATAAAACAATTAATCACAAACAGAAACAATCTTATTGATAAGAATGTGCTAATTGCAGGGGATTTTAATACTCCACTTACAGGAATGGATACATCAAGTAGACAGAAAATCGCTAAGGAAACAATGGATCTAAACAACACATTGGAACAGATGGATTTGACAGATATAATTAGAACTCTACATCCTGAGGCTAGGGAATTGACTTTGTTCTTGAGTGCACATGGTACATTCTCCAAGGTAGACCACATACTGGGTCATAAAGCAGCCCTCAATAAATATAAAAGAATTGAGATCATACCATGCACACTTTCAGATCACAATGCTATGAAACTTCTAATCAATCACAGGAAAAAGTCTGGAAAACTTCCAAAAAACATGGTGGTTAAAGACCACCCAACTAAAGAACGATTGGGCCAAGCAGGCAATTAGAAAAGAAATTAAAAAATATATGGAAGAAATGAAAATGAAAATACAACAATCCAAACTCTCTGGGACGCAGGAAAGGCAGTCCTAGGAGGAAAGTATATTGCAATCCAGGCCTATTTCAAGAGACTAGAAAAAGCGCAAATACAAAATCTAACAGCACACCTAAAGGAACTAGAAGGAGAGCAGCAAGAGCACCCGAAACCCAGCAAAAGAAGAGAAATAATAAAGATCAGGGAAGAAATAAACAATATAGAATCCAAAAAAACAGTTGAACAGATCGATGAAACCGAGAGTTGGTTTTTTGAAAAAATAAACAAAATTGATAAACTTCTAGCCAGCTTCTCAGAAAGAAAAGAGAAAGCACCCAAATAGACAAAATCATGAATGAAAATGGATCTATTACAACCAATCCCTCAGAAATACAAGGAACTATCAGGGAATACTATGAAAATTTATATGTCAACAAACTGGACAACCTGGAAGAAATGGATAAATTCCTAAACACACATGCACTACCAAAATTCAACAAAAAGTGATAGAAAATTTGAACAGACCCATAACCAGTGAAGAAACTGAATCAGTTATCAAGAATCTCCCAACAAATGAGAGCCCTGGGCCAGATGGCTTCCCTGGGGAATTCTACCAGACATTTAAAGCAGAGTTAATACCCATTCTTCTCAAACTATTCCAAAAAATAGAAATAGAAGGAAAACTTCCAAACTCATTCTACGAAGCCAGCATCACTTTGATTCCCAAACCGGACAGAGACCCAGCAAAAAAAGAGAACTACAGGCCAATATCCTTGATGAATACAGATGGAAAAATACTCAACAAGATACTAGCAAATCGAATTCAACAGCATATAAAAAGAATTATCCACCATGATCAGGTGGGATTCATTCCTGAGTTATAGGGCTGGTTCAATATTCAGAAATCAATCAATGTGATACATCACATTAACAGAAGAAAAGATAAAAACCATATGATCCTGACAATAGATGCAGAAAAAGTATTTGACAAAATACAGCATCCTTTATTAATAAAAACCCTTGAGAAAGTCGGGATAGAAGGATAGTGGCTTTTTCATAAAAGCCACTTATGAAAACCCATAGCTAATATCATGCTCAATGGGGAAAAACTGAGAGCTTCTCCCCTGAGATCAGAAACACAACAGGGATGTCCACTCTTACCACTGTTGTTTAACAGAGTGCTGGAAGTTCTAGCACCAGCAATCAGACAACGAAAGGAAATAAAAGGCATCAGAATCGGCAGAGAAGAAGTCAAACTTTCACTTTTCACAGGTGACATGATACTCTACATGGAAAACCCAACCGACTCCACCAGAAGCCTACTAGAACTGATCCATGAATTCAGCAAAGTCGCAGGGTACAAAATCAATGTACAGAAATCAGTGGTATTTTTATACACCAATAATGAAGCAACAGAAAGAGAAATCAAGAAACTGATCCCATTCACAATGGCATGAAAAACCATAAAATACCTAGGAATAAATCTAACCAAAGATGTAAAAGATCTGCATGACGAAAACTATAGAAAACTTATGAAGGAAATTGAAGAAGACACAAAGAAATGGAAAAACATTCCACGCTCATGGATCGGAAGAATAAACATTG
>CM053559.1:88937411-89026202 GCA_028646485.1 Cryptoprocta ferox | reverse complement strand
AAAACCACACTGAGATACCACCTCACACCAGTCAGAATGGCTGAAATGAACAAATCAAGAGACTATAGATGCTGGCGAGGATGTGGAGAAACGGGCACCCTCCTACACTGTTGGTGGGAATGTAAATTGGTACAGCCGCTCTGGAAAACAGTGTGGAGGTTCCTCAAAAAACTATCAATAGAACTTCCCTATGACCCAGCAATGGCACTGCTGGGGATTTACCCAAGGGATACAGAAGTGCTGATGCATAGGGGCACATGTACCCCAATGTTTATAGCAGCACTTTCAACAATAGCCAAATAATGGAAAGAGCCTAAATGTCCATCAACTGACGAATGGATCAAGAAGATGTGGTTTATACAATGGAATACTACATGGCCATGAGAAAGAATGAAATCTGGCCATTCGTAGCAAAATGGATGGAACTTGAGGGTGTCATGCTAAGCAAAATAAGTCAGGCGGAGAAGGACAGATACCATATGGTTTCACTTATAAGTGGAAGAGGAGAAACTTAGCAGAGGACCATAGGGGAGGGGAAGGGGGAAAAGAGTTGCGGAGAGGGAGGGAGGCAAACCATGAGAGACTCTTGAATACTGAGAACAAACTGGGGGCTGATGGGAGAGTGGGAGAGGGGAAGGGATGTGATGGGCATGGAGGAGGGCTCTTGTGGGGATGAGCACTGTGTGTTATATGGAAACCAACTTGACAATAAACTATAAAAGAAAAAAAATATTTCCAAAGTTTTATGAGTATGCCTTTCCTTCTGGCATGCTTTCTTGTCTTCATTACATCTTCCTATCTCTCTGAGGATGTAAATTTTCTCGTTAAGCATTGAAATAATATAAGTATACAGCTCAGTACAATTTTACCAGTGAATACACCCATTAAGCTACCAACTAGATCAGGAAGTGAATATTACCAGCACCCCAGAGGCTCTCTCATTCCCTCTCATAGTCACCACACCAAAGGCAGCTACTACTCTGATTTCTGTCACTTTTGCCTGTTTTTGAACTTCTATTTCATACATGCTTTGACTTTCCTGTATCTGGCTATTTGTGCTCAATCCTACGTCTGTGATGTTCATCATTTTTACTTGTGTAGCAATAGTTCATTACTTACACTGACCTATTGTATTACTTTAAAAAATAGAATATAATCTATCTACTTTACTATTAATCATTTGGTTTATTTCCAGTTTTTTGCTAGTTTACAAATAATGCTATGAAACATTCTTGGACATTTTTTTTTGGTGACAATATATATACTCTAGGAATAAATCTATAACATTTTCATTTCTTCCCATATATGAAATATTAATATACTATGTAATATGTATAATGATATATATGATAATGTATCATATCATGTAGTGCAAGTTTGTTTCTAATTTTCTGGATTGATAAAATTGTTTTAGTATCATCTGGGAGAATATAAATAGCAATCAAAAACATTTCTGAGAAAGGATGGCATATTGGTCTAACATATTAAATTAGAGTCTAAATATGCAGTCCTTAAAAATGTTCAGGACTGACAGAATAAACAATTCATCAATGAATATATCAAAAATAGAAAAGGGAAACCTTAGATAAACTCTAAAAATGTAACGTGTAAACGCAAATCAATGTGTTCATTATGTCTCTGTGTATAGTCTCATTAACATTAGAGAAGATACATATTTGGAGATGTGTAAAAAAAAAGCAGTACATGATAACGTTAAGTTTAGCAAAGCAAAAGTATTGGTAAGTTTGACAATTTGGAAGGGAAAAAAGTTATACCTTGACCTTTAACTATTGATAAAATGCATTCCAGTGACTTAAAACATTAATTTGACTATATAAAAGTTAAAATTTCTATCTAAAATTAGAAACAATTAAAAAGCAAATGACAAAGTGGAAAATATTTCCACTGAATATGGCAAAGTGTTATTAACTTAAATATCTAAATATCTTTTCAGATCTTTTCAGTTTAAATATTTTAATAAGAAACCGGTAAAAGAACAGTGTGGTCCCAGAAATATAAATGGCCGGTCCCGGATAAACACAAATCAAATTGGTGATGAGCGTTAGGAACCACATTGCCTTTAAGAGTGATACAAAGATGAATATATAAAGATTTAAAAAAACCAAACGCCTGAGTCAAACCTGACAAAGATTTAGGGACATGAACACTCTCATTAAGTGCTAATAGGAATGTAAATTGTTTCTGAAGTGTTGCCAATTTACTTTGAGGATTCTTGTTTTAAGCCGCTTCTCCATCTGGAAATTCAGATAACTACTGGCTGATGGGTGGGGGTGGAGCTCATGCCAGGGTAGGTAAGATGGAAGCCTTGGATGGACAAGACAGAAATTGAGGCTAACTTAATGTTCTGTTGGGTGAAAGAGATGGAGACTTAGACTAACTTCAGAAACAGGAATTGTATGAATTATACATGAACTCCTGCCTCATTTAAGCATACAATAACCTGTGTGACTACAAAGAAGCCTAGTTCAGAAATAGGATGTGCTTGAATCATCTGCTCTAAGTGGAGGACCTGAGTCTCCTTCCTTGTTTTTAAATTTTTTAAGTTTATTTATTTATTTTGAGAGAGAGAAAGAGCACAAGCAGGGGAGAGGCAGAGAGAAGGAGAGACAGAATCAGTGCAGAGTGCAATGCGGGGATCGAATGCACAAACTGAGATCATGACCTGTGCCGGGATCAAGAGTCCAACGCTTAACCAACTATGCCACCCGGGCACCCCGAGTCTCCATTCTTATATGCCAGGTGCAAACCTCTTCCGTGCTTTTGCTAACATCTGTAAAAACATCTTTCCTCTTCATCTTTTAAAATATTAAGTATTTTCACCTGGCACTTCAGTAAACTGTCAGTAGGACTGGGTAAAATCTTTCTGGAAAGCAATCTGCCAGTATCTGTCTAATTTTTAAATCCCAGAAATCCTACTGACAACTTAGAGATACAGATACAATGGTGTTTCCTACAGCCTTGCATCATTACTTAGAAAAAGGAAACAAGAACACAAGGGGTTTGCTAAATGATTCCATACAGTGGAATATAATAAAGTTGCTTAGAAAAGGAGGGGGGAAGAGCTTCAAGTTCAAAGAGTTCAAGTTCCAAGTCCTTTGATATACAAAGATCTCCAAGAACTATTATTCAGTGAACTAATCAAGGAGCCGAACAGCATGTACAGTAAGACACTACTTGTGTAAATAAAAAAAGAAAACACTTATGCTAATCTATGTACATATTTTTATCAGCAAAGATATATAACAGATTGTTAATGGGGGTTAGCTTTAGAAGGGGGGCCAAGGGTTGGGAAATAGGGAAAACGGTGAATTTCACTTTCCATTTTCCAATGCTTGCCCTTCTCCAATGTTTGGCTTTTTACGAGTGGAGGTGTTTCCACTTTCCTAGTGTATTTTTGGCACCCTATATGTCTTTCAAGGTACCTTTCCAATCTTATATTCCCCCGGGGGTCTTTCATCCTTTAACTAGTACATCTGCATCTCTTCTTCTAAATTCTCATGCTGTGTTTTAATATTCCACAGTGCTCCTTATATTCAATAAGTAATTTGTTCCTTTTCACATGATCAGATGGTGGACTGGGTCTCATAGTGTATGTATATCTTCTAGAACTGGAATCAGCAAACTTTGTCTATGAAGGACCAGACAGTAAGTATTTAGGCTTTGCAGGCCAGATGGTCTCAGGTGAAACCAATGGACACTGCTGTTGTATTGTAAGCACAGTTATTGTGGGTAATAAGTAAACAAGTGTTCATGAATGTATTCAATAAAACCTTATTTATAAAAACAGGTATGAATCCTTTTTGGCTGTGGCTGGTAGTTGGCCAACTTCTGCTCTTGTACAAAAGTAGTTACCGAAATGTGTGGAGATTAACTAAGAAGACACTTCTCCATTAATCCCAACCATTAATCTTCATTTGAGTTTAACATCAAAACCTAATTTTTTTCTAAATGTCTAGCTCCATCAATCTGTGGCTTCCTAAGTGATTTTTTTTCCCTTTCGTTCCTCAACCAAAACTCTTTTATTTAAAAGCCATGTATAAAATCAGCAATTTCAGGACACAGTCCTTCGTTAGCTCTCACACATCACTTTCTTTCATATAGTACATATGATTAGGTACACAAGCACTAGTGTTGAAGACATGCAAATATCGATTCTAGGTTAGATGGTGACTGTGGGGAAACTGTCCCAGTATTCCAATACCAGGAGCTCAGTAAGGTGGCTTGCACCTGGGCCAGGCTGGGACTAGAGTGAAAGAAGCCAGGTGCCTAAGGTGCACAGTTTAAGGCAGTGCTCACTCTCAGGGTCATGCAAACGCTGGCTCAGCCTTAAGAAGGGGTACCTTTTTAAACTTCATGCCCAGTCCCCTCACTTGCTGCACCAGGGAACCTCACTGTACTCAGGATCACGGACTGCTAGTGAATGGGGCAGTCAACATGCAAATTCAGGACAAATGCTAGGTCACTTAAAACCAGTTGGCTGCTCCCTCCTAGAAAGCCATGGTTGGGAAGCACACAGCAGAGTTCTAACGTAGGGCCATCCAGAGGGCAGATCCTGCCCAGCAGAAAAAAAAAAAAAAGTGTGGGTGGTGGGGTGAGTGTCAGGGAAGTACTCAGGGCTCCATGAAACAGAGAAGAGGAAGACTTCCATTGTCCTTGTACAGTTTTCACCTAATCCTTAATCCCACTGCAAAGCCACTGACTGAAGGAACTAGAGTATGCTCAGCCTCTTGCCCTCCTGCTGTTCCCCTTTTGCTGTATTTCCAGCCCTCTGCTTTGCTCCCTGCTGAAAAGTCAGAAGGGTAGGCCCGTTACAGGGAGAGGAAATGCCTCCTTTGATTTTCCTCAAGAATCAAAGCCTGACTTGTGTCCCTGCGGGAGTAAACAGCCCTGCGGTTGCTTCAAAGGGCCCTGTTTTCCTAGCTGAGTCTCCCAGGCTAGGACTAGCCTGCAAATGTTCTAGGACCGAGAATGATGTGTTCATCTTGCATTTCTGAATGCACTTGCATTGCTTCCACACACAAGGGTTGGGTCCCGTATCTCCGCGTTCATTTTACACACTGCCTAAAACTATGCTTAGGACAGGAGATTACATTTAACAACTCCTTGAACATCTACGCTATAGAAGGAGACATTTAATAAAACGACAGTGAGGAAAGGCCCATATACATATGAACTTACAGTCTCGTAGGGGACGATATGAACAAAATCTACAGTTTACAGAACAATTTCAAGTGTCTTCTAGTATTGCCATTACACACCATTGTCAATAGAGGTGGTATAAAGATAAAAACTCATACGTAAAGAGCACTCACAAAATAAGTTATTTTATAACAATTCTGTGAGGAGGGTGCTCTTAACCTACTTAAAGGTGAAAAAAATTGAGGCTACAATGTTAAAAGTAACTTATCTAAGATCATACATCAAATGAGTTAGAGCGCCAGAATTTGACCAGTGGGCTGTCAGATTCTAAAGCCTGTGCACACTACCATTTTCCCCAAGTTGTATGAATCATCAGAAAAACTTACCGTGTAGTAATCATACCAGCGGGCTCTAGGGAAATATGCAGTGACATTTCTGGCATTCTAAAATTAAACACAAACAAGGCTTGGGCAAGGTAACCAATTTGTACAGTAAAAGGATCGAAACAATAGTGGTGGCCTTGGACCTACATGCTCATCTTTTTCGAGGCCAGGAGTATTGGGGAAGCCTTTCTTCCCTGCCTTCTCCCCAAATGGGAGATCTGCCTGCCCTAAACTGGCAGTTTCCATAAAGTCCTTTGGGATCAGAACTTTGGAGGGGAAATCATTTGCTTATAGAGTCACCTCATATTCTCTCTAAAGAGACAAACTGAGTTTGGGTCTTGGGCAGAAAAAAATTTTGTAGATTTTATGGTACTAGTACTTCAGGGATTATGATTAGTGCAGTAAGTTTTGGGGAGAATGCAATTGGCTGGTATTTTAATCAAAATTCTATACATCAATAGAAAAAGTGAAGACAGGGCTTTTGCTTCCTGAGGATGTCTTATAGAAGGAAGGGAAGGGCTAGCTGGCAACAAGATTATGCACATGGTACAAACGATCCTGAAAAAGTTGTTTTAATGGAGTAAGAGACCACATCTCAGGAACCCCAGCAGACCAGACCTCTTGTCGCCTCTAGTCACTAGGCCTCACAGGGCTGTAATTCTCTATTCATCAGAGGCCTTCATACTCACAGCCTCCAGGACAGGGCTGACCAGGAAGGCTGGGCCCAGCAGAAACTGACTGTCCACATCCCAGGTCACCCGGTCTGACACAAACCTGGAAAGAGAAACCAAAGTACCACAATCAGGACCCAAACAGGGCCTCAGGCCAAGACCCTGAAGAAACTCAAGTTCAGACCCAAGTCAGAAATCCAGCTGCGTTCATCTTCCTTTACTCTTGCCCTATGTCTCCCTTTAACCAGCTGTATGCTTACTTTCTATCATGTTCTTCAAACCCCAGACATGGATGTACTTAGACATGTTCTCATCTATCAATTCCTCCATGTTAATTAACCATTGCACCTTTTAAATGCAAGAATGTCCTTCAGCCCTCACATCTTCATCCCTCACATCTGGCCTTGTTTTGTGACCCGATCGGCTACAAAAAATAAGTAGCTCTTCATATGCCCAACTTAGAAAGAAATTATTCTGTACTATATTGTATCACTTTGAATTTTTTTCATTCAGTAGTCTTTTGCCAAGGACCTAGTGCATGACTGACACTGTGCTAAAAGGAATTATTATGTATGGTTTGTGCCCAGAAAGCTTATGGCAAAGGGCAATTGTGTCTTTAATTTAATTTGGAGGAACTTTTTCTGCAAGAGCCACCACATAGAATGATATTATTCCTTAGTCATTGGGATCCCAGCTTGACACTCACTCATGGAGAAGAGGCCGGACAACAGTGCTGCCCTTCGTGTGGGCCATGTGCATCAGGGTGTAGAGATACGGCAACAGGGTGTATCTGGTTTGCAGGACACTTCTGGAGATATTCACAAAGATTGCATCCCAGGACACAGGGTCTTGCCTCTATAGGAGGAAAGAAGAATGTTTGGAGCTCACTAAGGGGACCTGGGGACCTAAGGAAGTCACTGAACGCTTATTACAAATGAAGATCATACATAGCTAAACCAAAATTGATTATTGAGGAGACTAAGAATACTTTTTTTAGACTTTTCTTTTCAAGACTAAGAATATTCTTAATATACTGAAAGAAGTCACTGAAGCTTTCCCAAAACAACTAATTAAATTTCTCCATAAGACATTCTTTTGGGGATATATTTGGTACAACACAGCCTAAACAAACAAACAAAATAAGGTAAAGAACACTGAGGAATCTGGTTCACTGAAACACCATGATCCTTCCATGTACCTGTTAGCCATTTGTATGTCTTCTTGGAAAAATGTCTATGTGGGTCCTCTACCCATTTTTAAATCACATTGTTTGTGGCTTTTTGCTATTGATTTGAATGTGTGTCTTATATTATTTTGGATATTAACTCCTTTTGAGATAGATGGTTTACAAATATTTGGGTGCTTGGGTGGCTCAGTCAGTGTCCGACTTTGGCTCAGGCCATGATCTTGTGGTTTGTGGGTTTAAGCCCCGCATCAGGCTCTGTGCTGACAGCTCAGAGTCTGGAGCCTGCTTCAGATTCTGTGTCTCCCTCTCTCACTTCCCCTCGCCCACTCACTCTCTCTCTCTTTCTCAAAAATAAAATAAAACATTAAAAAAAATTAAAAAACAACAAATATTTTCTCCCATTGCATAGGCTTCCTTTTCATTTTTTGATTGTTTCTTTTTCTGTGCAAAAGATTTTGAATTTGTTATAATCCTACTTATTTTTATTGCTGTTGTCTGTGCTTCTTATGTCATGTCCAAAGAAGTCATTGCCAAGAAAAATGTCAAGTAGCTTTTTCCCTATGTTTTCTTCTAGAAACTATTTCAGATCATACATTTAAATTACTAATACATTTTGAGTTAACTTTTGTGAGTGGTATAAGCTAGGGGTCCAATTTCATTCTTTTGAATGTGATTACCCGGTTTTCCCAACAGCATTTGTTAAAGAGACTGCCTTTTCTCCGCAAGTATTCTTGGCTCCCTTGTCAAACCATAGTAAGTGCAAAGGTTTATTTCTGTAGTTTTAATTCTATTCCATTCATCTATTTTTAGGCCAATAGCATACTGTATGATTACTATAGCTTTGTGATACAGTTTGAAACCAGGAAGCGCGATGTCTTCAGCTTTGTTCTTCTTCTCAGGGTCGTTTGTAGTTCCATATGAATTTTAGGATTTTTTTTCTATTTCTGTGAAAAATACTATTGGAATCTTGATAGTGATTGCATTGAATCTATAAATAGTTTGGGGTAGTATGGACATTGTGATAATGTTAATTCTAATCCATGAGCATGGAATATCTTTCCATTAGTTTGTGTATTCTTCAATTCCTTTCATGAATTTCTTAGAGTTTTCGAAGTCTAGATCTTCCATCTCCTTGGTTAAATTTATTCCTAAGACTTTTATCGAGTTTTGATGCTACTATGAAAGGGATTGCTTTATTTCTTTTTCAGATATTTGCTGTTTATGTATAGAAACACAAGTGATTTCTGGATGTTGATTTTGTATTCTGCAACTTTACTGAATTAATTGATTCATTCTAATAGTTTTTTTAATGATATCTTTAGGATTTTCTATATATAAAATCATATGCACTGTAAACAGAGACAATTTTACTTCCTTTCTGATTTAAATACTTTGCATTTCTTTTTCTTGCCTGACTGCTCTGACTAGGGTTTCCCAGTACTATGTTAAATAGGAGTAGTGAGAGTGGGCAAACTTGTCTTATTCCTGATCCTAGAGAAAAAGCTTTCAAGCTTCCACCTTTAAGCATAATATTAGGTGTCATCTTGTCACATATGGCCTTTATAATAACATAATAATATACAGAGGTACATTCCTTCTATACCTAATTTGTTGAGAGCTTTCATCATGGAAGGAGGTTATATTTTGCTAAATTGTTTTCTGCATGTATTGAGATGATCATATGAATTTTATCTTCCATTCTATTAATGTGGTGTATCACATTTATTTATTTGTGTATGTTGAATTATCTTCATATCCAATGGTTAAATCCCATTTGATCATGGTGTATGATTCTTTCAATGTGTTGAATTCAGTGTGCTAATATTTTGTTGCAAATTTTTTGATCTATATTCATGAGGTATATTGACCTATAGTTTTCTTGTAGGGTCCTTATCTGGTCTTTGTGTCAGGGTAATGCTGGTCTTGTAAAATGAGCTTGGGAGTGCTCCCTCCTCTTCAATGTTTTGGAACTGTTTGATGAGGTCTTGGTATTGATTCTTCTTTAAATTTTCAACATAATTCACCAGGGAAATGAGCTTTTCGGTGGGGGGGGGGTGTGATTTTTGATTACTAATTCAATCTCCTTATTCATTATTTACCTATTCAGCTTTTCTATTTCTTAATGATTCAGTCTTGGTAAGCTGTATGTTCATAGGAACTTATCCATTTCTTCTAGATTGTCTAATTTGTTGGCTTATAATTGTAGTCTCCTTTGATCCTTTGTATTTCTGTGTATCAGTCCTAATGTCTCCTTTTTCATTTATACTTTTATTTGAGCCTTCTTTTTTCCATAGTAAGTCTAACTAAAAGCTCATTCATTTTGTTTATCTAATCAAAGAACCAGCTCTTTGGTTGATCTTTTCTGTTGTTTTTCTGGTCTCTGCTTCACTTATTTCTCTTCTGATTTTTGGTAACTCTGGACTTAGTTCTTTAGCTAGTTCCTTGAGGTATAAAGTCAGGTTTTTTTTATATGAGATCCTTCTTCTTTTTTAGTGTAGGTGTTTATCACTATAAACTTCCCTCTTAGAAATGCATTCACTGCCTCCTGCAGGTTTTGATATGTTGTGTTTCCATTTGCATCTGTTTCAAGATATTTGTAGGTTTTTCTTTCGATTTCATCTTTAACCCACTGGTTGTTTAATTTCCACATATTGTGGTTTTTCCACTTTTTTTCCTGTTATTGGTTTCCAGTTTCCAAAGAAGGCATACAGATGGCCAACAGGTACATGAGAAGATGTTCAACATCATGTACCATCAGGGAAATGCACATCAGAACCACAATGAAATATCAACTCACATCTATTAGAGAGCATAACGGTGGATATCAGGGACTGGAGGGTGGGAGAAATGGAGAAATGTCAGTCAAAGGGTACAAACCTCCAGATACAAGATATATATATTCTGGTAATCTAATGCACATCATGGTGACTATAATTAACAATACTATATCATATACTTGAAAGTTGCTAAAAGAGTAAATTCTTAATGTTCTCACCACAAAAAAAGAAATGGTAATTATGAGAGGTGATGGAGGTGTTAACTAATCCTGCTGTGGTAATCATTTCACAATACATAAGTGTATCAAATGAAACAAACAAGAAACATGAGGGTTTGATGGTTTTGAAGATGTCACAGAGGATACAGAATGCATTAATTGTAGCTCAGATTTGGAGGCTGTATTCCTAGTGATACACAACTTTTGAGCTATGAGCTAACATCCTACCCTGGTCCCAATGGTGTTGTGGTTCCTCGAGAAGGGGTAAAAGGCCCCCAGCTGCATCCAGCGAGCGCACATCTCATATTCAGCATCTTGAAAGAACCCACAAATATCTGCTCCTGTCTGAAACAAGGTAGAATGAAACTAGCCTGTTGCTGATTTCTGAAAGATGTTACAACCTGCTTGGGATTAGAAGTGACCCCAAAGACACTTACATAAGATATGCCAAAGAGGCTGAACTCCATCATGCCTGCAATGAGACCACAGCTGTGTCAGAGGCAATACTCGTGATCTGCCTTTTTCTCCCCACTCAATAATCCTTTATCAAGGTTCCTAACCCCCTTCCCACCAGCAGAGACCCTTCGGGATAAGCCCATGCACCAATGATAGACTTCTTCAGCTGGTCCCAGGCAGCGGTGTTGTCTCCCAGCCAATGACCTCCCCAGCGGCCAGAAGAGGGGAATGTAGAGCGGGTGATGACAATCCCTCTCTGTCCCGTCACCTCCTGCACAGCTCTGGATGGAGGGGAACAAGGAGGTGATTTGGGGCAGATTAGGGGAGGAAAGACCACAGAGCTTCTCCTCCTGGAGTTTCTGAGCCTGAGGCGCGGTGACAAAACGTCTCCTGCATTACTGGAGGAAATACAGAAATCTGAGCCATAATGGCATCCCCACGGACTGACCCTAGAGGACAGAGATGATAATAACAGCTGTGCCTTTACAGAGTGTTTTACAAAGAGCTTTATAATAAACTTACGGCTCACCTAAAAATTATGAGGAATGACTAAATCTTACTCCTTATTTACTAAGTACTAAGATTTGGTATTTGGGGAGGAAGAAGGTGAATTCCTTTATAAGGCTTCTTTAGAATAATTCTTATTCATTGACTGAGTTCACAAAATGGGATAGTGCTAGTTCAGGAGACCATTTGTTGGCTCTCCAACAAGAATTATAAACAAACAAATAAACCCAACAGAGATGAGTCACTTTTGAAATAAAGGAAAGAGATAGCCAGTCCTCTGTGCTCCCTTCACCTCTTATAATTAATCATAGCATCAGCCGCACTGTGTGATCATGGCCTGTGTCTGTCTCCATATGTGTCTTCTCCACGAGGACTGTCAAATTCCTCACTGGCAGAACCAGGTCTTACTTAAATCTGCCCTAGCTATGATCACAGAGCCTGGCTCCATGCTCGTGTTTGCTTAATAAATAAGAATTGTGACATAGTCATAATTAAAACCGTCTTAACCCTTGAGAGGGTGCATGAAAGGAAAAGCAAAGTAACTTCACCAGTCACTGGCTGGCCCTGCAGGTCATGTGGATCAGAGAAGGGAGAGGGCGACTCACTCGTAGGTGGGTCTGGTCTGGGCCCATCCGTACAGGCTGTGCACGTCATAGTGCCGCACCCTTGAGCCGTCTGGCAGGACCTGCTCACTCTCCATGCACAGGGTCTTGCTGCTCAGGCCCCTGTCCCTGGACTCCAAATCTGAGGAGAAAGATCTAGTGATGTAAATGCCATGCCCAATCCTGTTTATCCCTGACCTCCCTTTAAGGGATTGGGCACTGGGTCTTAAGACTAATATGACCCCTACGTGGGTCCCTCTCCTCCTTCCTCCCCAGGGGCAGGGGAATGTGTCTGGTTCTGAGCTGCAATGGAGCCCACAGGTGTTTTCAACATCAAGTGTCCTGCAGCGTTCTCCAGGAGAAAGCAGGGGCAAGGGGAAGAACACACAGTTGTCAAACACCTACCTAACCACGTGAGAAGGCAGTCTAACCTTTATTTCTTGTAAATCATTTCATGTAATTCTTATCATAACTCTATAAAAATGATATCACTATCTCCCTTTACAATAAAAAAAAAACTGAGATTTGGAAACATCGAGTAATCTGTTGAAGGTTGTACAATTCATAGTGAGTCTAATTTCCGGAGCCAAGATATGAACACAAGTATTAGTGCCAAAGTCCATCGACTCCATGATAAGGGGAAGCTGCTACTTTCCCCCCACTGGTGGCACAACAAACTCCCATGGGGGAATTCACATGAGCCTGAAGAATTAAGAAACTTAGTTCTAGAATCCTTTGGGGACATTACCACTGTTAAGTGTTATTTGAACAAATTTGAGAAATTCACCCAATAGGGCCAGTAACTTGTACACATTCAACTGGGTAAAGTGCTTGACGTGTGCTAGTCTTTGGCCCCCTAAAATCCACAGCATCAGTGGGGCACCTGGGTGGGTGGCTCAGTCTGACTTCTGCTCAGTCATGATCTCTCACAGTCCGTGAGTTCAAGCCCTGTGTTGGGCTCTGTGTCGACTGCTCAGAGCCTGGAGCCTGCTTAGGATTCTGTGTCTCCCTCTCTATCTGCCCCTCCCCTGCTCACACTCTGTCTCTCTCTCTCTCTCTCTCTCAAAAATAAATAAACATTAAAAAAATTAAAAAATAAAAAAAAAAAACACAACACAACACAGCTAAGGTGTACCCAGAACAGTCAGGGTAAACCCTGGCTGCCGGGCCCTTGTGGAGGTCACTGCTTGTAGCCGAGGCTCTGCCAACAGGGGAGGTGGAAGGCTCTTACGTGGCATGTACGGGGGGTGGTTCAGAGTGGCATCCCTGCAGCCTGGGGGCACTGCTCCATTGACAAAACTTGCCGGCTCATTCATATCCTAGAAATGTCAAACACAGATATATCCTACTGTTTTAAAACCATCACATCCCATCAACTCAGAGACAAGGAAGGAGTGAAAAAATCACTAACCTAACAATCCTGTATATACCAGCCCAGAGAGACTCATCAAATCCAGCTGAGAAATGACTAGAATGATCAATTAAGCCCTCCAGAATGACTGGCTAGAAGACTAAAAAAAAAAAATTCTCCCTCAAGGTATGAGGCAAGGCTCAATTCAGAGAAATTCCTTCTAATCACCTTGGTGTTTTACTGGAGGAGCTGCAATCCGATATGTCCAAAGTCTTTCTTGGATGATTATTATCCTCTTAATTAAAGGTCATGATCACATAAGCTTAGACACACAAAGACAGAAACTCACCTGTCCACATGGACACAGACATAAACCCACACACTTACAATCCACATGCCATCAAACTTCAAGCTCTTCTCTGGATCCCGGGGATTGGTGTACAGTTCTCGCATCTCTCTCTTCCACCACGTGGCAGTTGAATTACGGAAAAAGTCTGGGAAGGCCACATAAGCTCGGTATTGCTGTAAAAATTAAACATAATGTGTTTGTCGTCCAAAATGATATTAGACAGCCAAAGGGCACTTCCTGAGAGCATAACTCATATACACCCCTGTACTACATGGTGACAGATACACCAAACAGAGCTTAAATAACCTTCTTGACTTATTTGAAATAGAATGAGTGCACAGAAGAGACGTTAGCATAAATTAGACACCTTTTTAGCATTTGGAAAGCATCCACGGACTGCCTTCCTCTTTGTATCAACATGAATGGTAGCAATTAAAACCCTAAACTCACTGTCTCACACATTAGATGGTTAACTTTCAACTTCTGTCCTGCAATTTCCTAAGCACGCCTCAAGGACAAAACAAGAAATACAGAGTAAGCTGAGGGTTGCTGGAGGGGAGGTGGGTGGGGAGATGGGCTAAATGGGTGATGGGCATTAAGGAAGGCACTTGTTGGGATGAGCACTGGGTGTTATATATAAGTGATGAATCAGTAAATTCTACTCCTGAAACCAATACTACATATATGTTAACTAACTTGAATTTAAATAAATAAATAAATAAATAAATAAATAAATAAATAGACAAAACAGGAGCTAGGGAGAGACTGCAGCTTGAAACAGTCAACAGGTTGGAAAGAAACATCCAGGTGATCTTCTCCTGTCTCATTCCCACTGGGGAAAGAAGATGAGGGAAAAGGTCTCTAACTAGTGGGCAACTGTTTTCTACAGCTGCAGAATCACTTGAAAATTGCAGTGTCAAGTGACTGAGGAGGAGGTGAAGGGGAAGGTTTAACACTGCCCCCCTTCTCTTTGTCTCGCGAAGATAATAAAAACTGTGTCATTTTTTAAAAAATTATTTTTATATTTTTTTAATTTATTTTTGAGAGAGAGAGTGAGAGAGTGGAGGCAGGGGAGGGGCAGAGAAGAGAGGGAGACACAGAATCTGAAGAAGGCTCCAGGCTCCAAGCTGTCAGCACGGAGCCCGATGTGGGCCTCAACCCACAAACTGTGAGATCACGACCTGAGCCAAAGTCAGACGCTTAACTGACTGAGCCACTCAGGTGTCCCTAAAAGCTGTGTCTTTATTTTAACCTGGAGATTGGATCCAAAGCTTAACTATATCGTAAGGTTTTTGAGAGCAAGGACCTTGTTTTATACTCATCTGGCTGGGCTTTGTATGCTCCACAGGGCTTAGCTTAAAACCTGACATAAAATATAAATAAACGCTCGGTGCATAATTGTGAATTCGTACCACTGAGCAGCAGCAAATATTCATAAATTTCTATACAGCCCATGTTGCTTGTGATGGAAGTTCATGGTCTTTTGTATGTCCCAGTAAATAGGTTCCTCTGTGCTCCTCAGTGCATTTTAAGAGTTAAAGAGCTAAGTAATGCTGGTGGCAGAGAGGGTAGGTCATGAGGGGGGACCACAGAAAGAGGACTTGGTTTAGGAAACATCCAGTTCTTACACACAAGAGACAAAAGGCAAGTAGGACCCCGTATCTCTAGATAAAAGGCAAAAAAGGAACACAGCGCAGATAACAGAAATGGAACAGAATGCAGGGGTCCAGCTCACAAAGTAGTGAGAGGTAGTGAATCACATCACTGAGAATGCTTTGGAAGGGAGGCATCCCAGAGATGCCTTCTTGTTAGAACATAGAGGTAGAAACGTGGAACCAAAAGAATAGAACCTTTCACCAGAAACAGAGCTCCAGCTCAGGCAGGGTTAGAAACATGGTGTAGAGGAGAGGGATGGAGGACTAGGGTAAACAGAGTCAATACCCACCATGCCACAGTCATAACTGAATCCCGTATGGGATCCAAGTGAGAAATTTGACCAACTCTAATTCATTAACCTCAGTAAAAGGTGCTCTGATGACTCTTACCCATGAAACAAATGTTTTGCCATTCTCCAAAGTTGTGGCTCTGCCTCCCTCCTGTGTGTATTCAGCCCTTGCCTTATTACTTCTGCCCTTACCTTCATTGGCCCCAGCTCACGATGCACCGACCTGCACGTAGAGTCATAGGATCCCTTATGACAGCCCACTGTGTGCGTGCTACCAAAATGCAATTCTAAGGCCTAGTCCTAGTCTTACTGAATTAAATCGAAGTTTCAGACTCAGAAATCTGCTTTCCACAGGCTTCTTGCTGTTTTTTGTTTGTTTTATACTACCCTCAGCAGGGCCAGACCTGGACATCAGGAGCTTTTGTCCCTATCAGCCTCATGAAATGGGTTTTATTAATATAAACAGTCATAATTATTCTATCTACTGAGAATCTCCCATGTGCTATCAAATCCATATCATGGCCCCCTAATGGAGTGCTTCTTATTAGAGTCACAGCTGGCATTTGGGGCAGGAGAATTCTTGGTAGAACATCCCCCTGCCATCAAAACTATGAGCATCCCAGTAAATAAATGAAATTTGGTGCTGCCCTTGTAGTAATCCAAACTGCTCCACAGATTTCCAAATGCTCTCAATGGCTGATTAAATGTGGGGCTCATATGGCGATAGCCAACCTCTTCATTCCTGAAGTGGGCCCTTTCCTAGTATAAAGAGTTAAAAGTCATGGTACTGGTTTTTACTGGTGTAAAAACAGATCCATAAACGAATGACACAGAATAGAAAGCTCAGAAGGAAATCTATACTTATACCATCAATTAATCTTTGACAAGCATGCTATGAGCACACAATGGGAAAAAACAGTCTCTTCCATAAATAGTGTTAGGAAAACTGGACATCCACATGCAAATGAATGAAACAAAACCCTTATCTTATACTACCCACAAAAAATTTTCAACCTGTTTTAAAGACTTAAATAGGGGCACCTGGGTGGTTCAGTCTGTTAAGTGTCCACCTTCAGCTTAGGTCGTGATCTCACAGTTTGTGGGCTGGAGCCCTGTGTGGGGCTCTGTGCTGACAGCTCAGAGCCTGGAGCCTACTTCAGATTCTGTGCCTCCCTCTCTCTCTCTGCCTCTTCCCTGCTTGTACTGTGTCTCTGTCTCTCTCTCTCAAAAATAAATAAAACATTAAAAAAATTTTATAAAGACTTCAATATAAGACCTGAAACCATAAAACTTCTAGAAGAAAACAGGGGGAAAGCTGCTTGACATTGGTCTTGGCAATGATGGGGGGGAGGGTGGGGAGCGGTGTTGAAGTCTGACACCACATACATAAGCAACAAAAGCAAAAATAAAAAAACAAGTAGGACTATATAGAACTGAAAACATATGCACAGCAGAGGAAACAGTCAACAAAATGAAAAGGCAACTTAGGGAATGGGAGAAAATACTTGAAAACCATATATCTGTTAAGAAATTAATTTCCAAAATACATAAGGAATTTATACAATTCAATAGCAAAAAATAAAGCAAAACAAATAAAAAGATTATGGGGCACCTGGGTAGCTCAGTCAGTTGAGCATCTGACTTTGGCTCAGGTCATGATCTCGTGGTTCACGAGTTCAAGCCCCATGTTGGGTTCTGTGCTAACAGTGCAGAGCCTGGAGTCTGCTTCAGATTCTGCGTCTCCCTCTCTCTGCCCCTCCCCTGCTAATGCTCTCTCTCTCTCTCTCTCTGTCTCTCTCAAAAATAAATAAAAACATTAAAAAATTAAAAAAGAAACAAATAAATGGATTAAAAAGCAGACAAAAGGACTGAATGGGTATATTTCTAAAGAAATCATATACATGGCCAACAGGTACATACATCAGTAATAATCAGGGAAATGCAAATCAAAACCATAATGAGATATCATCGTATATCTCAAGGGATATACTCAAGGGATAGCTCTTATCAAAAAGACAAGAGATAACAACTGTTGCCAAGGACATGGAATAAAGGGAACCCTGCACACTGTTGGTGGGAATGTAAATTTGTATGGCCATTATGGAAAATAATATGGAAGTTCCTCAAAAAGTTAAAAATAGAATTACTATGTGATCTAGCAATCCCACTTCTGGATATGTATCCTGAATAAACTGAAATCAGTATCTTAAAGAGATTTGTGTACTCTCATGTTCATTGCAGCATTATTCATAACAGCCAAGATGTGGAAATAACCTAAGCATCCGTCAATTGATGAATGGATAAAGATGTGGTGTGTGTGTGTGTGTGTGTGTGTGTGTGATGAAAAATATTCAGCCATGAGAAATAAGGAAATCCTGCCATTTACAACAACATACATGAACTTAGAGGATATTACGCTAAATGAAATAGTTATACAGAGAAAAATAAATACTTTATGATCTCATTTATATGTGAAATCTAAAAAAAAAAAGGTTGAATTCATAGAAACTGACATCAGCACAGTGGTTACCGGGGGCAAGGGGTGGGGGAAGTGAGCAGATACTGGTCAAAGGGTATTAACTTTCATTTTTAAGATGCATAAGTTCTGGGGATCTAATATACAGCCTGGTGACTATAGTTAAAAACACTGTACTGTATACATAAAGGATGCTGTGACTGTAGATCTTAAATATTCTCACCCCACACAGATAAATGATAAATGTGTGAGGAGATGGATCTGTTCATTAACCAGATTGTGATCATCATTTCATGATATGTATGTATCAAATCACACACTGTACACTTTAAATAAATATATAATTTTATTTTCAGTTATACTTCAGTTGTGGTAGAGGAAAAATACTAAAAAAGAAAATGAATAAATGAATGAATGAATGAACAAACGAATGAATGTCTGTCTGTCAAGGAGACCCTGACCTTCTCTGGCCTGGCAGATTCCTGTGTCCATGTGGTCTGGACCAGGAAACTTCAAGTGGTTTTCTCTGAGAAGCAACAGAGAGAAGAGGAAGCAAGGTCCTCCGTCTCAAATACCTATCTAAGAGCCATGACATGTAAGCACTTGTTCCCCGGTTAGAGCAAGTTTTAACGTTAGGCTGGAAACTAGAAGGTAAGAGAAAAATTGAGAAACCTAAGGAAGGATAAGGGATTTGTAAAAGTGAAGATGGAAAAGCCTGTCTGTGGAAAACAAATTTAGAGTGAAAAAGATCTAAAGACAGGGTTTAGAGACTATGTTTAACAGGGATACTCAAAAACAAGCACAACAAATATACTAATTCTGGGCAAACAGTATTTCTTACAGGCAGAAATTTCATGGGCCTTTGGAATCTGACAGCCTTGGATTTGAAATCATCACTTGGTCACCTAAACCATGGACCAGTAATTTAAGCTCTCTGAATCCTAGTTATGTTGAGGATGATAATACCCACGTCCCAGCTAGGAGTAAAATATTACATGTAAAGCGACTGGCACACAGATGGGCACACGGGACAAAATCCCTTGGTGTATTCCTCGCCACTCCCCCACCCCTGGCATGGGGATGTCCACTCTCCCGGGTCAGCTGCACCCTCCTGGCAGCCATGACTTCACCCACATCCACAAAGGGCCCTTTACCTCCACTTGACTCTCCCAGTCTAGAGACCCGTTTATAACGACATTAGGGAAGTCAGGCCACACCTGTGGAGAGAGAACTGTTCAAAACCAGTGCACTAGATAATCTTATATAGTATTTCCTGAGAAACTATAAACAATGGGTCTTATGGGTGGTAATACTTTCATTCTGATCTAGAGAAAAGTGGATCTCATAAAGCACATACACACATATATTCTCTAAAAGTGTCAACTGTGTTTACAAATACTGATTGAGAAAATGAGACCTTCTGATCTCAGAGCCCAAATGGAAAAGGCCCGAAAACAACATGCACAAACACACCAACAGTTATCCACCCCCAGGCTGGGGATTAGTGGGTCACTGCTCTGGTCATACCTTCCCCCAGACAATGCCACCACCATTTGGAGCTTTGATGAAGACATCCTCCTCCACACCCCGAGTGAATGCAGGATAGGGCTGTGTCTCGTTCCCAGAAATGGCTGGGTCCTGAAATTAAAGCAAAGAAGCTGAGAAGAGCAAAGCCAGAGAACATCTCAGGACAGAAGAAAGGAGAACTCTTCAAACAGGAGGGCACAAGCTTCCACCTGAACTGTAGGCTTCTGTGCATCCTGGGAAATACACCTTCTCATTGAACCTCAACTTCTCTGCTCGTAACATGGAAGCAGGCACAATATGAAGCTTTCTCCACCAAGCCCATGCACTCTCCCCAACAAGCTCCGCCCACTTAGAGGGGGACTAACCAGAATAAGGATGACCCGCATCCCATTGGCCTTCATGCGAGTAATCAGAGCTGGAAATCCTGCAAACTTGGGGCTGAGGGTGAAGTCCAGCTGCCGCTCCATGTAGTCGATGTCTGAGTACTGAACATCCTGGGGGAGCACACAAGGAAAAGGAGAGGCTCCCCGTTACAAAAGGCCAGGTGCCAGGTGAGAACACATCTCCACTAACTGATGGTGGATTTCAGCTGGCTTCTTTTTGACTTTTTCTAATCCCAGGTATCAGGTATTACATTCTGGGAAATTTTCAAATTTTCAGTTGTAAGATAGGAAAGAAAAAAAAAAAAGATGATAATGCCTTATCTGGCAAGTCTGCTGTGAGAATAAATGAAAAGAACAGATGAGAAAGTGCTTTGTGAACGGCTGGTAGGAATGATCGTGGTGACCTGCCCCAAGAGGCTGGCCCTGCGATCAGTGGTCCACTCTCAGAGAAAATAATATAATGTAAACTACCCACTACTAATACAACTAGACGGATGGCAAATCTATCTTTAAAAAAAAAAAAAAAAAGCCCCTGTAATTGCTTTGGAATCTCCAATCCTGGGGGTTCTCAGACATGGCTTTCTTATTAAAAATGAAATACCGCATGCTATACTTATCATTAATAGCAACAATTATAAACAACAAGAAAATAAACAGAAGAAAATTAAAAATGTAGGAAGTTCATGAGATCAATATCTCTGATTATTGGACCCCTCTTGCCCTCAAGTGAAGGACAGAATTCGTTTCCATATGTATTTCATTAGGAGACCAGATCCCTACCTACAACCTCAGAGCAAAGCTGAGGAAGACTGTGCTGTACCAGCAGGGTCTTGGAACTGAGGTTATATCTACACATATGGTGGTCTGACTGAATTTGGGTCATTTTATTTTTAATTAAGCAAAACGACTGTTTGAGTAACCTTGCATTTTTATGATACCAAGGATATTTTTGACTAAATGTTTTAAAATTGTGTAGTTCTAAACCCCCCACCCTCCAAGTCAAGCCAGTCCAGATACAGAGACAGCTAGTGTTGGCCATGAGGCCCCAGAGCCAATACACCATGCACGGAGAACCTACGTAAGGAATCTGGGCAGCCACCATCTCATCATACAAGCTGGCGATCTCAGAGTCGTTCTGGTATCCATAGCGACACAGCTGAAACCCCAAGGCCCAGTAAGGAACCATCACCGGCCGACCAATCAACTAGAAAATAGACAGAAAATTTAGTCCTTCAAAAGGAGAATCTGGATTGAAATTGTCAACAAATTAATAAGAACATCTCCCAAGTTAGATAACCAACAGATTCAAATATGGAGAGAAACTGAGAGGATGCAAAGCCACAGGAATACCTTGGAGAAAGCTTTCTGCTGGATCTTACCTCCTTCCCTAAGAAGTTTGGAAAATCTGATTTTACTCTGATTCCTAGAGGCAGTCTAGCTTACTGGTTAAGAACTCAGAATCTAGAGGCAAAATGCTTGGCTTACCATCCAGGCTCCAATCCCTGCTGGCTAGGTGGCCCTATGCAGAAGGTAAAAACCTCTTGTTCATGAGTTCCTGCACTTGTAAATTGCAGATAATACTAGTATTTGCTTCATGGCATTCTTGTGAGAACTGAATGAGTTAATATATGTAAAATGATCTGTGACACACAGTAAGTTATATACTTGTTTGTTGCTGCTGCCAAAATAACTGTCATGGCCACTATGACCACCATTACTACCAGCACCATCACCATTACCACATCACCATCACCAACACCTGCAATACCATCACCACCACCGTCACCATTACCACAACACCACCACCTCATCACTCCTCATCACCACTACCTCGTCACCTCCGTCACTGCCACCACCACCTCTAACACATCACCGTTAACATACCATTACCACCACCGCCACCGCCATCACTGTTACCACCACCACTGCCACTGCCAACACCACCAGTAGCATCACTACTACTTCTGCTACTCTGCAATGCTTTGAAAGGCTGCAAATTTAATGGTTCTTGGGATATACTTTTTTGCTCCTTATTTTATAGTCTATCTATCTTCCAGAAAGACCAACAATTCCAGTTATCATCTAAGAGCTATACTAACAAATGTGGATTTGGGAACTCAGAACATACTACATGAATACTTGATAATGAGTTTAATTCCCTCTTACCTCAGTATACTGCTGAGTGACAAGCTCGGGAGTTGGCCCCAAGAACACATAAAAGTCCAGAATTCCCCCTATGGTGCGGTACGTCAAAGCAGGCAGGGGCTGGAATGTCACATCTGAAAATACAGGAAAATATCGGTCAAGCTGGAAACTTCCAAGGTGAGGAATTAGCCCTAAAATCCTTTCCTTTTCTTTCTCTCAATGCCTCTTTATTACAGAATATTAAGCAAAAGTATTTTTACTATTCCTGCATAGAATTAAAGAAGTTAGATGAAAGTCTACAGGATGCTACCCCTGGATTTTTTTTGCCATTGGGTCTATTATTTTATAATTTGTTTGTCATTCTTCTCTTTTAAAATTATTACTATAACTTTTACTTTAGAACAGTTTAAGACTTCTGAGAAGTTGCAAAAGTAGTACTAGAGTTCCTTTGTACAGTTCACCCAGTTACCCCAGTGACAACATCTTATATAACCATTGTATATTGTCGAAACCAGGAGCTGACATTCATAAAAACCTATTAAGTCAGGAACAGACCTTACTCTCATTCCACCAGTTTTCACATGCATGCTTTCCCCTTCACTTCCTGATTTCCCACCCCTTTTCCAATAAACCATACAAAATTTCCTCACATCCTCATAACTCCCCTAGTGAGCACTCTGACCCATAGCTTCACCACTAATTCAGAATAAAAAGATGGCTCCCACTGG
Organism: Cryptoprocta ferox; assembly: GCA_028646485.1. Taxonomy (NCBI): domain Eukaryota; kingdom Metazoa; phylum Chordata; class Mammalia; order Carnivora; family Eupleridae; genus Cryptoprocta; species Cryptoprocta ferox. The sequence continues at coordinate 89,003,338 of CM053559.1, read as the reverse complement.
CTGACCTCCAGAATATTTGGGACTTGCTTGGTCTTGCTATCCCTTCTTACATCCCTTCTTACATTTTTGCCAAATAAGAGTTAACTCTTGTTACCACATGTTACTAAACTGAAATAAACAGAAAGGCTAAATAGAAAGTAAAAATAAAAAACAAAAACACTGTCCCCAAGGTAATAATTTTAACTTTAGGGGGTAGCTAAGTCAAACACATTCTTTTTTTTTAATGTTTATTTATTTTTGAGAGAGAGAGCGAGAGCAAGAAAGAGAGCAGGGGAGGGGCAGAGAGAGAGAGACGGAGACACAGAATCTGAACGAGGCTCCAGGCTCTGAACTGTCAGCACAGAGCCTGATGTGGAGCTTGAACCCATGAACTGTGAGATCATGACCTGAGCCAAAGTCAAACGTTTAACTGACTGAGCCACCCAGGCACCCCTAGGTCCTACACATTCTAATGTTACTCAAGAATGACTGATTCACTATCAACAATAGCCAGATTATGGAAAGGGCCCAAATGTCCATCAACTGAAGAATGGATAAAGAAGATGTGGTATTTATATACAATGAAATATCACTCAGCTATCAAAAAGAACGAAAACTTGTCATTTACTATGATATGGATGGAACTAGAGTATATTATGCTAAGTGAAAAAAGTTAATCAGAGAAAGACAAATACCACATGATTTCACTCATATGTGGAATTTAAGAAACAAAACAGATGAACATAGGGGAAAGGAAGGAAAAATAAGATAAAAACAGAGAAGGAGGCAAACCATAAGAGACTCTTAAGTACAGAGAACAAACTGAGGGTTGCTGGAGGGGTGTGAGGTGAGGGAATGAGCCAAATGGGTGATGGGCATTAAGGAGGGCCCTTGTTGGGATGAGCACTGGGTGTTGTATGTAAGTGATGAATCACTAAATTCTACTCCTGAAACCAACACTATATTATATGTTAACTAACTGGGATTTAAATAAAATTTTTAAAAAAAGAATGACTTGTTCACATAAATAAGGGGAGATGCTGGCATCATCTTACCCATGGCGTTGCTGTTTAGCAGGAGCACTCCGTGGGCACTGCCATCCTCCTCCAGTGCCATGTAGTAGGGGTGGACACCATAGGAATTCTTCTTGTACTGGGAGAGTCATGGGGGTGAAATGGTAAGAGGTTAAAAGTCGTGGCTGAGAAAGAAACTCAACAAAAAATGATTGATAAGGTCCATGCAATGAACTAAATACATGAAAAACAAAGGAGCCTGACAACAAATTGGCCTTCTTGTCTAAATGCGGAATGTGACCATGTAAGGTTAGCCTGGGAAGATGAAGCATGAAGTGTACACAGTGTGAGAAGAGAGAGGCAGACACAGATCCCCAGTGCTCTGCCCTTACCCCTGGGGGCTGGTCTCGGGAGAACATTCCCCACGTGTGCCAGTTCAAGTCTCTCCGAAAGGCTGTGTGCTCAGTTTCCCCAAAGCCATAGATGTACTGGGAGGGAAGGCGAGTAGAGATGCGGATGAACATGTCATTGAAGGTAAAGCCAAGGAGCTGAGAGTCCCAGCTGCAACACAAAAGGTTGTATTTGGAAAAGAAATGTGCTACCCTATTGGCTTCAAGCAGCCAACATCCTGCTTGCAAGAACAACAGAACTCTTGATTCCCTCTCCCACCCAGAGCCCTGTTAATCTTCCAAACAAACACAAAGTCTAGTTGATTAAAATGATCTTAGATGCACTTGCTACCAGCCCAGGAGCCATCCCTCATTCTTCTATTTTCTTCCACCACTGCCTCCCTTCAGTTATCTCTCCAAGATGCCATGTCCCCTCATGTGTCACCACTTCCATTGCTACGTCTCCACACCAGCCTGGGGTCCCACTCCTGCTCTTCTATAGTCTATTTGCTACATAACATCTGGAGCAATCCAACCACAATGTTCCCTAACCACAATGGACATCCCCTCCCCCCCTTAATATGGCAAGCTTGCTCCTGCTTCATGGCCATGTGCACCTATTTTTCCATCTGTTGGAAGTGTTCTTCCCTTTCCCTCAGATCCACATGGGTGGATCCTTCTCATCCAAGTCCTATTTCAAATGTCACCTTTTCTGAGAGCCCTCCTCTGACCACAGTATCAAAAGCGGTCAACACTCCATAACTTTTGATTACCCTGTTCTTTTTCCTACATAGTAGCTGTCACTATCTAAACTTCCTTGTGTATATTTTAACTTAAATTTTCTTTGTTATTTATCATTAATTTTTAGCATGAGAAGAGAGACCTTATCTTCTATAACCACCTAATATAGGGATAATAGATACTAACCATCCCCATAAACATTGGTTGAATGAATCCCTAGTACATGTAAGTGCCTCAGTAATTATTGCCAGGGAACTAAATATTTCTCATAAGAACAGACCCAAAAGGATAAACATATTCATAAATCTGGAAATGGATGGTGTGATGCTTTGAGCCAAGGTATCTCCAAGGACAACAGACCTGGCAGTGCATGTGCAGGTAACCATCAATTCTGAATCTGACTAGGAGTCACCTACATTACAGAACCTGTACTCTTGCGGCGAATTTCAATTCCAAACGGATTCTTCTTAATGAGGACATCATAGAGCCGACTCTCTGAAGTACTGGATGGAATCCTGGGTATGTTGAGAGGCACTGGGACTTCATACCGATTGTTGTTGGGATCATAAATCTAGGGTGAGTGGGGGAAAAATTAGGAAAATATAGTACTCTGGAAAACTATATCCTTAGCAGAAACTTGGTGCCTTTGACACAGAGTCTGAATGCTAATATTTCTCTGTCTTCTGGAAGCTCATGGTACCAGGAATTTAGTTACCATATCGAAGAACAATATTAGACTTAACATTTTGATCTGAGTCTGTCATATATCATTTTTAACGCCTCTATCACAGTAATACATTCCCTTTGACATTGGTGATATCTTGGAAAAATCAGTCTAGAAATCAGTTTGGTATGTATGAATATATTATTTATTACTTTGTGGGTGTATGCGAACATCTGAAAGCCACTCTGAACTGAAAAAAAATCCATCAAAAACACCAACTCTACTTGATTAAAATAATTATAGATGTTCTTGCTAAAAATGGGGTCTAAATTGATTCACTGAGTACCTACTCTACTCCTGCCTGATACTATATTGGACACTAGATATACTAAATCAAATAAGACGTGATTGTTGTTTTAAGAAATTCACATGTTAACGGGAGGTAAAAAGAAGTACCCACAATACCCGGGTGATGATATGTGCTAAGGTGGAGCTATGTAGGAATGTTGTGAGATTATAGGGAAGAAAATGCCTAACACAGTTACTAGAAGACTGAAAAGGTTTCACGAGAAAAATACAGGCTGAATGTTAAAAACTTTGCAGCTATTATTAACCAAACACAGCAAGGAGATAGAGTCATTCCTGGTAGAGAAATAAATGCAAAGCACAGAGTATTAAAGCAGGGTCAAAAAGAGACAAATCCTGGGGCCCCTGGATGACTCAGCTGGTTAAGCATTCGACTCTTGGTTTTGGCTCAGGTCATGATCACCTTTTTGGCTCAGGTCACAGTTTGTGGGTTCAAGCCTCGCATCGGGCTCCATGGCTGGCAGCATGAAGCCTGCTTGAGATTCTCTCCCCCCCCCCGTGCCTCCCCCATTCCCACTGTCTCGGTCTCTCTCAAGATAAACTTAAAATAAAAGAGTCAAATCCTGGGGAGAGAGCTATGGTATGATCAGGAAGTAGAGTAAGAAAGCGTTGAAGCAGGAAATGCAAGCAAGTTTATTTTCTTCAAACTCCTTAGGTGCCTACCACAGGCCAGTGCTTTGGTGAGGACAGAAATATAAAAGAGCATTTTCCCTGCATTAGAAGATGTAAGAGGACTCACAGTCCAGGTTGATAGCAGGCTGTGAAGAACTTTTTGGGCAATGCCTTATGTCTTTCTTTTACTCTCTCAATAAACATCTGAGTACTAACTATATACCAGGCTCTATGTCAGGTTTCAGAAACACAACAATGAATGGAGAAATTTCTTTGAGAAACTTACAGTTTAGTAGAGAAATAGACATAAGAACAGCCTGTCACGAATTCGCAGTTGTGATTAAATCATAGGAAAAAAAGAGATCACTACACTTCTGTGGCTATTCCACAGATATCCTGAATTCAGTATCCCAAACTGAACTCATCATCTAATTTTTCCCAAGCCCAAGCCTTTCCCGCATTCCCATTCCAGGTAATGGCACCAGCATCCATACAGAGACACACGACGGATATGTGATTATTCTTGATGCCTCCCTCTCCCTCATCACATACTTGAAGTCATCACCAGATCCTGTGATCCTACCTTTTCAATTCTCCCAAATGCCTGCCATTCTTCTCCTTTCCTATTCCTGATATACACTTGGTCCCCACATGGATGACCGAACTGGTAGCCTCCTTTTTCACTCTTGTTCTCCCAACCATTTTCCTTACAGTAGCCACAGTGATCTTTTCAAAACAGAACAGATAGGACTGTTCCACCAGTGGTTTCTCAGGGCTCTAGGATAATGATCTAGTATATTGGGGCAGGGTTGGCTAGAGGGGCACACTTATTTTAGGGTTCCGTAACCTCCACTAGCACAAGTAATGGAACTGCCAACTGCTCAGGCAGTACTTGATACATAGATGTACTGTAAACACACACCTTAAACTGCAGCATGTCATTCTTATGGTAGGTCACTTGCACACGGAGGGAGGTCACAGGTACAGAGGGCAGAGCGGAGGCGTAGAAAGAAGACTTTAAGGAGATGGTAGCAGTGGCACCATGTGAGTCATACTGAATGTCGCCGACAGAGTACAGATCATTGACGAAATAACAAAATGGGACTCCGGGAGAACTAGATGCCTGAAAGGGAAAGCTAACATCAGCTCAGCATGCGGTCCTAGAACGATCAAGTGTAAGGGGGCTAGAAAAGGCAATTTACAGGGAGACAAAGCCAGACTATCACTCGCTTCCTCAGATAGTCTTTGGTAGCAACCTAAGTTTAAATTCCTGGTCTCCTTGCAAAGTAGTTATAAAAAAAAAGAAAAGTCCCCATCTATTCTTTATAGTCAGATAAAAACTCGGGTACTTTTGGAAATCTTTCCTTTCTATGGGTTTTGAGTAGTGACATGGGGACTGGTGCTGCGCGCATGAAGCCAGAGATGAAGCGCCGCGTATTTCCACGTGTGTTAGCGCCCTCAGCAGGTTACCTCCCAGGCACAGCCACGGGCAGTACAGTTTTCTGCGGAAGCACCAGTCTCATCGGGATAACAGTCTATTTTTTCTGCATCCCTTATCTTCAGGCCCCACTCCACTGTGTATGCTTCTCCCAGGACAAGATCAATGTTCTGGATAAGGGCGACCTGTAGGGACGGTAAGTGGCAAGGAAATTAATGCTCAGGACAAAACCCTCACAAGGCCCGAAACTTCTCTTAGAAGAGAAGATAGAAACCAGACCAGACTCTCAACAATCCAAGTAACACACCACTGGAGCTTCTAGAAAGACAGCTATCTGGAGGGATGGGGAAGAGTACAAATGTCCAAACTCTGTCCGAATCTTGTACATCATGTTCGGAAGAGAATTACGGCAAATAAAATCTTCTGTGATCACCCATTTTCTTTCCTTCCCTGACTCCCCTTCCTCATCCTTACTTGGTCAAGAAGGTCTTCTGCATTTCACTTGTAGCATAGCACACACAAGCTCACGGGGTCATACCAAATTGAGCTTATATTCTTGCCCTCCATTTTGCAGACCAGTGTCCCGCCTTGGTCTGGAGTGGTGGCAAGAACACAGGAGTAATAACATGTGGCTTGGGTTGTCATCTCCATTCTGCTGTGGAAACTTAGCTAAATAATTCCAATTCTTTGGCCCCCAGTTTCATCAAAAGCAAAACTGGGGAGTTGGCAAAATATTATAGTGCCTTCTATTTCTAACATCCCAACCTCTTCATTTATCCAAGAGCAAAGCCTCAAAGCCTGAAACCTGCTTCTTTGAGTCCCACTAATTCAAATATTTAACATTTTCTACATATTTTTATCTCTTCTTTAATTAGCAATTTCCATAGTGAAGGTTCTCATTTGTCCAGAGTTATAAAATCATATTTTAAGGATAATCACCCTTCTTCCAGGGTCTTCTCAGACTAAATTCACCTTAAACTTCCCTGTTCCACAAATCCCATTCTCCAGAGCCTTGATTCAAGGATCCATATGACCCACTTTGAGAATCAGATCCTTCTCTCTTTGGTGACTAAGACCCTCCCAAAACTAACCACACATTATTTGTTCAAACCAATCTCTTCCCTATTCTAGTTATACAATACTCACAGACTAAATAATGTAAGGCTATTCTCAATACTTAGATTGGCTTATTCTGATATCTCAGCTTTGAATGTGTTATCTAGACAAATGCTCTTCTATGAAAATGGCGCCCTTTTGTGGAACATACTGCTAGTTGCCTACCTTATATAAAAGTTCCTTTCTTCCTCACTATTTCAGTTTGGAATATTGAAGTTCCTGATTAAGAACTGAATTTTTAATCCATGTAACATAGCTGTGGCCATTAATAGGTAAGTCCAAGTCCACTGGGAGTTCCTGGCCCAGAGTTTCCTTCTTGATTTAAGGACCTGCTCCTTCCCTCCACCTTTTCTTTCCTGCCTCTTCTTTTATTCTGCTGGAGCAGGGCCATAGCAACTGGTATTAAGCAGCCTCTTCCAATCAACCCTGACATACTTGAGCCACTGAACCAATGACAGCAGCTGATCACTTTCTAAACTTGTTATTGCATGAGGAAGAAAATTCCAACTTGTTTAAAGCCCCATTTAGCTCAGTTGCCTATCACTTGTAGATGAACAAATCTCTACCTGATACACCATCATTCAAAGTCCAGCTCAATCCCTGACTTTCCCAATGGCTTTGCTCAGCTACTACATTAGTCTCTGACATTTAAATTAGGTATAGTATAAGTTAACATTTCCTCTGTGTTGCTTTGGACTGCCTGTCCCTTGCCCAGTAGTTTCACATGTACAAATTGTGTCTCCCAACCACCCAAATTCAAGCAATAAGAATTCCGTTGCTCTTGTATTAATTAACTTATTTAACAGATATTTACTGAGTTTGTTTTCATATATACACTCTTCAAATGGTTTGCACTGTGCTGTCCACATAACTAACCATATAATACAGTTGTCCTTTGAACAACACAGGTTTGAACTACATGTGTCCACTTACATGCACGTTTTTTTTCAATAAATACAGTACAGAACTGTAGATGTATTTTCTCTTCTGAATGATTCTCTTGATAACATTTTCTTTTCTCTAGCTTGCTTTATTGTAAAACTACAGTATATAATTCATATGACACATAAAATATGTGTTGACCGATAACTTATGTTATCTGTAAGGCTTCTGGTCAACAGTAGGCTATTAGCAAAGATTGGGGGAGTCAAAGGTTATTCACAGATTTTTGACAGTATGGGGGGGTCAGTGTCCCCCCATGCTATTCAAGGGTCAACTGTACTTTATTTCTAACTTCATAATGTGAGCATCCTCAATATATGTTGTAAGGCAAAATGGCCAACATCATCAATACATCATTATAGGAGAATAGCAGATTTACACATTTACTCCAGATTTGGAAGGTGTCTCACAAACATGCTGACCCAGCAGCTCCCAGTCCCTGATCACTTATAGGGCCTGGAGTAAAGGAGGATGGGGAAGGATTCTTCTTAACATAAGATACCAGAGGAACTGATTACAACCTGCTCAAAAGCATCAGGTCTCATTGTAACCGATGAAAAGTTGTTGTTTTTATTATTTAATGTTCTATAAACAAATAAGTAGGATTAACTAGGCTTATCAGATTATTTGACTTGAAATATTTCTTTAAAATATATGTATTGGAGAAAAAGTCTTTATATCTGAACACAGCAAAAAAAAAATGCACTTCAAATTTTTAATTAATCTGAGTCCCAGCTCCCACTTTGCCTTTCTTGCTTCAGCCAGCAGCATCCAGACCTGCTTTCTCTCTAACCCTGCTCCCCACACTCCTCACTTTGCTCCTCTGTCCCAGTCAGAGAGAACAGAAGCGTGAGGGGCAAATACAAGAATAGGGATCGAAAGTCCATTTTATCTGATTCCAGTACCTCCCTGATCCAATCTAGCTCACTGTCTACTGCCTACTTTTTTTTCTCTCCTAACCTTCTGACTTCCCCACCCCAGAACTCAGAATGTGCCCTTGTCCTTCCAAAGCAACCAAGGCGACCTTGACAAGAAGGGACACCATAAGCTATGAATTCTTGATAAACTGTCTCAACAAAATGAATTTTTACCTGTAGGTTAGAATCATAAGTGACATTAGGAGAAATCTGACTTGGGACACCGTTGTGTTTCACTATAACATTGTTAGGTTCCTGGATCCCAAGAATTTTAATCTCTTTAAATACTAAATTATTGGGGTCTTTGTAGGTTGACTGCAAAATCTTCACATCCAAGCGGTTCTGCAAAACAATTAAGCACAAAGATCTGCGTATAGATTGTCAAGTCACTCAAATATTCTGTCCTAGACCAGATACCCAAAACTGCTTTGAATGCCTCTTAGCTGTCTCTACTCATGTGAGCTCAAGGAGTATAAACTCATTTTAATACTCCCCTGTGCAAAGAGAAAGAGAGAGACAGACAGACAGACAGAAATTTCTTTTAAATTTTTTAAAATTTATTTATTTTTGAGAGACAGAGAGAGACAGCATAAGTGAGGGAGGGGCAGAGAGACAGGGAGACACAGAATCCAAAGTAGATTCCAGGCTCTGAGCTGTCAGCACAGAGCCCAATGTGGGGCCTGAACTCAAGAACTGTGAGATCATGACCTGAGCCGAAGGCGGATACTTAACACACTGAGCCACCCAGGCACCCTGAGAAAATTTTTTAAACTGTATTTTAAAAGGCTGATCACTTTGATTTTTCCATATCATTGCTCTTTTTACTAACATGGATGATTCAATGTTGGGAGTTAAGTCATAAATTGAAATGCACTCATCTAAGCACCGGGTGATATACGGAATTGTTGAATCATTATATTGTACACCTAAAAGTAATACAACACTGTATGTGAACTAACTGGAATTAAAATAAAAACTTAAGGGGAGCCTCAGTGGCTCAGTCAGTTAAGTGTCTGACTTTGTCTCAAGTATGATCTTGTGGTTCATGGGTTTGAGCCCTGCATCAGGCTCTGTGCTGATAGCTTGGAGCCTAGAGCCTGCTTCAGGTTCTGTTTCTCTCTCTCTCTCTCTCTCTCTGCCCCTCCCTCACTCATGCTCTCTCTCTCTCTCTCTCTCAAAAATAAATAAACATTTAAAAATACTTTAAAAAATAAGAACTTAAAAAATAGGGGCACCTGGCTGGCTCAGTCGTTTAAGTGTCTGACTCGTGAGTTTGAGCCCTGCATCAAGTTCTTTGCTGTCAGAGTAGAGGCCATTTCAGATCCTGTCTCCCTCTCTGTCTGCCCCTCCCCTGCTTGTGCCCTCTCTCTCGCTCAAAAATAAATAAACATTAAAAAACCTTAAAAAATAATTAAAAAATAAATTTCTTTTATTTTCAAAAACATAGGAAATGTGCCCATCTACAGTCATAAGGGCATATGAAGCTATAAAAACAATTACACACATACACAAACATATGTGAGCTAATGGTCAGACAAAAGCCCACACCTAGGATTCATAAAAATATGCTACTTACCTGGGTGACGGAAAACTCACATAAGAGATAGACTTTATTGGCCACAGTATCTGCAAGTGAGAGAAAGATGAGTCAGCCTCTGGCCTGCCCGCCACAGAAGAACAGATCTCACCCTGGCTGTGCTGAAAGCTTCATCCCGAGAATGGCAAGATTGTAGACAGAGTCTCCGAGGCCGGGCAACTGTTCTCCCTTTTCCTTTCTACTTTACCCTTGAAAAGACTCCCTTCCAAGTGTTTCTAAGGCATATTCCTCATGAGTGCATCTATTGCCTAAGCTTGAGCCACAAGAGTTGTTAGTATATTGGGGCCAGAAAAATGTGCTAAGAAGCATGGCCAGATCCAGGCACGTGAGAAGAATATAGTCTCACTCTGCCTCACTGGCATGGGTGAGTTTCATATCACTGACATTTGTGCAGAAGTATTTTGGGGGAAGAGATCTACACTGAATGGCAGGAACAGTCTTGAAAACATCTCTTTCAGATGTCTGTTGACAATAAAATGAGAGTCTGTATATACAGCTTGTCTGATGGAAGCATTCTAAAAGGTAGAAATGTATTTTCCTTCCATCTGTGGTCCACCTACCACTAGCTGTGAACAGTGCAACCGAAACTAAAGTTCTTATCTTGAGTGATGAAGGCTGCTGTGCCTGGTGAGATCTCTCCCATGGCTGAATGGCCAGAGGGCATAACTCACAGATGCAGGTTGTCCTAACAGTGCTTACCTTTAGTTTCCCCATCATCCCAGAAAAGTTCGCCTTTGGCTTCTTTGTTCTCATCTAGGGCAATGATGAGGCCAAGAGGGTTCTGTCGACTGTGGAAAACAAGGTTTAGGTGGGAGACAAAGACTTAAGACTCAAAGAACTTTGTCAAACAATCAGGGAATGTTTCCAAGAGATTTCAAATGGGAAAGGTTACTAGCAGCAGATGGCTTGGGTTTTCTCCAGGCACAAAAGCAAAATCAACAGGCGCCTCTTTCTCTAGAATCAATATTGTCACCGGAGACAGAAATACTGCAAACATTAGCAATAAACATCTATGTAGGAGGCCAGAATTTAAGTGCCAGAATTACTGCAATAGCTACTATAAAAGTTACTGATGCAACTATTCCTTAGAAAACAGACCATTAGAAGAGAAAGAGATCCTAGACAATAAATAATTGGTTCAGCCTAATTGTAGAGATGATTTGTGCAGGGGAAGTACTAACTATGGTTGGGGGGATATATTTGTTTTCCCTGCTTAAGAACTGTTTTGATTCAGAAAGTAATAAAGTACAATAAAGTTAAATGGCAACTTTCCTAATTTGATTATTTATTATTATTTCATTTTGAGAGAAAAATCAAACCCTATAGATCTCTGCTTCATAATTTAGATTATGAAGCACAAAACATGACTTAAAAAGGTGGTGAAGTAGATGGGCATAGAGAAGGATGGGGAAAGAGAGCCATTTCATATGGAATCCCTCTTTATTTCACTTGCTCCCATTGGCCCATCACTGACCTCACATTTTATCTTCTTTCACATGTCAGCCCTCCACTGTGCCCTATGTAAGTCAGGTTCTGTTATCAACCAAATCACCTGCTTTCACTCAACACACATGTATGAAGTAGCTTTCATTTGTTAGCAAGTCTAAGGGATACAGAGATGAATAGATCACAACTCTATTGATGGATGACCTTAAATATTATAAGGAAGATTAAACATATTCACTAAATAATCCAGGCAGAAAGTAAAGAGTGACACAAAAGTTGGAAGACTTACAGGAGTCCAGAATGACACTTCCAGCAGTGTGGCAGACTAGATAATCTAAAGGACACTAGACACCCTGAAAGACCCACCCAACACATGGTCTTTGAAGGGAGCTTAAGATGACCTCAAGTTGACAGAAGTCCTGACTCACAACTGAAGAAATGGGCAAATCCATTCTGGAGGGTCCTTTTTTGGATCCTTAAGATCACTACATTTGAAACACATGCAAAAATTACCGAACACACAAGGTAATACGCCAGCATGAAAGAGAGTTTGCAAAAACAACAAAAAATATTTTGGATTTTCCAAAGGATTTTAGATAATAGAATTTTCAAATACAAGGTATAAAGTAACTATGCTCGAAATGCTTAAAAATATTAAGAAGGATGGGGCATCTGGGTGGCTCAGTCAGTTAAGCGTCCGACTTCAGCTTAGGTCATGATGTCACACTTGTGGGTTGGAGCCCCGCATTGGGCTGTGTGCTGACGGCTCAGAGCCTGGAGTCTGCTTCAGATTCTGTGTTTCCCTCTCTCTCTGCCCCTCCCCCACTCAAGCTCTGTCTGTCTCTCTCTCTCTCTCAAAAATAAATAAACATTAAAAAATATTAAGAAGGAAAGAAAAAAATCAGCTAAAGAGAAAATAGAATTAAAAGTGTCCAAAACAGTATTTTAAAAGTTTGGAGCAGCAGCACTCCCTCTGCTGGAAGAATTGAGGAAGATTTCTTGTAGATAAAATTTTGGGAGAGTCATTACAAAGGCACAGGGCAAAGGATGTTGGAGAGGGTAATAAGAGCAGAAGCCCAAAGTCGGATAGTTGGGTATGTCTGGGGACCAGCAAGATTTGGGGTGTGGCTGGTCTGTAGGCGTGCATTCCGAGGCATCAGGAGGCACAGTAGTTAACTTGGAATGAGATTGTGATTGGCCTTGAACACTCCTACTCATGAAAGAGTTTGAACTTCATGCAGGGGAGCAACAAGTCAAAAATCTTCATCTTGGAAATAAAATTTTGGTATCAGTATGCAGAATAGCCTGAAGCTGAACAGCTAGAGAAAAGGAAACTATTTGGTATTAGATGTAGAAGTATCATTTAAAAAGTCTGCAATTTGAAAAACTAAGGTAGTAAGGAAAGTTCAAAGGAAAAGAAGGATTTCTAACCTCCAAAGAACTCCCAGTATGTTAAAAACAAATAAGCTAATACTTCTAGAGACAGATAGAACTGTGTACCTCTTCAGTATAGATGGAGTCTATAATTTCAGAATCACAGGGTCAGAACGGAGAAATCAGGGGTATGAGGGTGATTTGAAGTGAACAAGTAATTTTTGAACCTTATTTTGCATCATAAGAAAGAAATGGCTCATTGGAGGAAAGGAACGGGGAATTGAGATTATAGGGGAATGCAAAGTGGACTCCCTGTCCCTAGAAATGAAGATGAATGAGTCAAGAGCACAGAGCGATGGACGGATGACCTGGCCAAACAGGTAGGATGATCAACAGACCCTGTTTGCCAGAATGAGACACTTCCCAAGGCATGAAACTTTCAGTGCTAAAACTGAAGTGGTCCTGGGAAAACCAGCAAGGATAACCACCCCAGCAGTCAGTGTCTTTTGAGGAGAAATGCAGGGGGGTTAAGAAAGAACAGGGATTAAGTTCTTTCAAAATCCATCTTGTAAATCACAACTTCCTCAGAAGAGGCTGAGGGAAATGCAAGAGACAGTGTTTGGGGACCACACCCCCCTCCCCCCTCCCCTTCCTCCCCTTAGGCCACATAAAGCTTCAGTAGCTTCTGACGGGTGACAGATGGGGACAGCAATGACCAGCTCAGCAGCCTCCCCCTTAGAGGAAACTCCAGCCACACTGTACCTGGCTACTGTGGTGGTGGCGGGCTGTTGTGTGGGCAATATGTGGCCTCCGCGAAGGTGAAGTCCAATTTTGTCCCCAGGAAGTTCCATCTCCACTCTTTGCTTCCTCCATCTTGCCCGGGCCCCCTGAGGCAGGCACACGAATCAAGCACCTTGTTACCACAGCACATCCATGCCCCCCTCTTCTCCAGGTGCTGAGTTATCTACAGCTCCCTCCTTTCCCACCCAGCTGAGTTACTATCTAGTCAGGCAATTGAACAAAAGGAAGGAAAAACAATGAAGAACAACAGGTTTTGCCATCACTTGGGAATTTGGGGGGGGGCATTTACACCAGTTCACATGCAGCATATCAACTGATAGTTTTAAACAAGTCAGCTGACTCCTGACCAAGCTGAAATTCTCCCTTGGACCCTCCGCCATTTGCCCTTTACTTACTGTTGAATAAAGTATATGAAAGTATTTTTTTCTGGAGCTCATCATGACTGACGTTAAGTGACTTATGCTATGAAATTACAGAAAACACGACCAACACACTCCTCAGTGCATGGATAGATGTTCCTCTCTCCAGGGAGGTACCCTGTCTATGCAGCTGTGGTCATGAGGAGTTTAAGAAAAGTCGAAGCTACTTACAGTCTCATAATCATACCAGATGGCATCGGGCATATATGCCGTCACTTTCTCTGCACCCTGAAATTAAAACAAAATATTGTTCTTCATGGCCCAGCAGCTGAAAGGGATGAAATGGATTTCTTAGCATTCCCAAGGGAGCTTCTTAACCATATACTGAGAGAGCATAAATGGCCTTTCTTTCCTCTGTTTTCAAATTGTCCCTTTCTTCTAATAGGAATAAGAGAAGCAGTAACTTGGAAACACAAAGAAAAATCCCAGGAGAGTCACACTAGGAATAATAATAATAATATTGAAATATGTTTTGTGGCGAAAATTCCAGCTTTACATTAACTCATGAAATCCTCCCAACTGTCCCCAGTGGCAGGTACTCTCATGATCCGACCTTTCCAGCTAAGGAACCAGCTCCAGACCACTCGGTGCTAAGAGGAAGAGGCAGCAATCACACCCCGATTCCATTAGAGAGGGTGCTGGGCCCCTGCTCCATTCTGCCTCTACCTCAAGGAGCAGTGAGAATCTAATGATGAATAGGACGATCCCTAAACCCAGAGCCACCAGTAGATGCGTCTACCCTGGCTGGAATCTTGGCCAAGAAAAAAGACTCGGAAAAAAATATGTAAGTAACAGATCCCAATTTCCCCAAACCTCAGCACCAGGCCGACTTCCAGGCCGACTCAGCCATGGAGGCTGGAAACGGGCTTGGGATAAAAAGAAGATAAATGGTTCCAGGAAGACGAGAGTTTGGAGGGTAGCAGGAACAGAAGCGGAGGCCATCTGTGTGCCTCTGTGCGACACCTGCCTCTTCCAGAACTGGAGTGATGAGGAGGCCAGGTCCCCATAAGAACTGTTGGTGCACATCCCACGTGTTGCTATCCTTGTAGAACCTGGAGATCAGAGAGATGCTCACTGAGACCTGGGCCAACGCTTCCTGACAACTCTCCCCCCAACTGTCCAAAACACGCAGGCTCCCTGCCTGCCATAACCCCCTAAATTATTCTGGGACACCTACTCGCCCCTCCCCCGATGCTCTGGCAGACAGACCCACGCTCCCCAACCCATGCACCCTCCTTGTCTTCCCCCTGATTGGACATAGGGGCTTATTCCGGGACATATGCTAGGCAGGGTCCAGACTACAAGTCTACTCATCATATGCCCCTTTAAATACAATAAAAGTAAAATAAGCAATACATCTTAAAGCTTCAGCTGACTATCAAGAAGGAAATGGATGTGATCACAACAAAGAGCAGATAATAAAATTCCACTTTTTTCTCTTTTAGGGTATATGCCTTTTAACAGGAAATTCCAGGAGATGGTAAACACTGATTCAAAATAATGAATGTATAATACTAGGAATAACAATAATAATAGTAATAATAGAAGATATGTGCCTGAGGGTCTAGAACATCAGACACTTAAGGGAGTTCCCTGCATTTTGAGAAGAAAAGCCTCTTCAGTGCCCTTTTGTAAAGTTCGGTTGGAGATGCTCACTGGCTGGCAGTAAAAATTCTGGAATTCTAGAATTCCTCTTTAACATTCTTATTTGTGGGGCGCCTAGGTGGCTCAGTCGGTTAAGCGTCCGACTTCAGCTTGGGTCATGATCTCATGGTTCATGGGTTTGAGCCCAGCATCGGGCTCTGTGCTGACAGCTCTGAGCCTGGAGCCAGCTTCAGATTCTGTGTCTCCCTCTCTCTCTGCCTCTCCCCCTTTCACTTCTGTCTCTCTCCCTCTCAAAAATGAATAAACATTAAAAATTTTAAAGAAAATAAATAAAATTCTTATTTGTGTGTAAATGACAGGTTCAGCCCAAGGCCTGAACATAGGGCATTACAGAAGAGACCATCCTGTTCAAGCTCCCAAATGCTTTAAACTAAGAATCAAGAAATGAAGGATGACAGAACTTCAACGCTTTGTCTAAGACAAAGAGTTAGTTGGTGGCAGAACAAAGAAAAGACCCCAAAGTCCTGTGATGTTGGTCTACTATCCCCAAGGGAACAGGATAAAACACTTAAATATATCTTGGGGAAATATATACATATATATATATATATATATGTATATATATATATATACCTCAGGAACAGTATATAGGCAGCACTAGGCTTGCAAATACCAATGGACTATTCCCGTTAAAAACAGAGAGAAGTATTTCACTGTTCACTCCAATAGTTGATGAAACAGTCCATATCACCAGTTGCATTAACAAAATCCCTTTGGGGGAGCCTGGGTGGTTCAGTCAGTTAAGTGTCCAACTACAGCTCAGGTCAAGATCTCACGGTTCATGAGTTCGAGCCCCGCGTGAGCTCTGCTGACAGCTCAGAGCCTGAAGCTGGCTTCAGATTCTGTCTCTCTCTCTCTCTCTCTCTCTCTCTCTCTCTCTGCTCCTCCCCTGCCTGCACTCTGTCTCTCTCTCTCTCTCAAAAATAAAAAGTAAGAAAAATTAAAAAAACAAAATCCCTTTGGATTAGGGGAACTTACTCATGCAGAAGGGGCCTGGCCACCGTGTCCCCCCGGCTGTGGGCCCGATAGAAGAGGGTGTAGAGGTAGGGTAACAGGGTGTAGCGGATCGTAAGGTAGTGTCTGGAGGAATTCAATAGCAGGGAGTCAGCTCCAAAGGAGGCAGGATCCTGGGCCTGGGAGGAAGGAAAGTTTGCGATCATGATCCAGCTATGAATGACAGAAGCATCTGGAGAACTCCATACCCCATTCATCAGAACCAAGAGTTTCATTCCCGAAAGACCTGGGACCTAGGTGTAAGCTTCACCTCTTAGCAGTACAGGTGGGCAGAGGCAGATCATTTCACCAAGTGCCATTCTTCACCTCGCAGCTCACCCAGCCTCAATCACGCTTAGGATTGCTAAGTGCACCATTTCAATCGTTTTTAACTATTTCCCCCATTTGAATCTCATTACAAAATGAGCAAAGTAGATCGAATGCACAGACGTTTGTTAAAAACTTTCACAGACTTGCCATCTCCTCGATGCAGCAGTGTCTATAGCAGAGTCTTTGACAGCAGGGCATGTTAATGGCGCATCGTTGGGGGCCCTGGTTAACTGCGAGTTAGGCTAAGTTGAAGCACCAGGGAGGAGGTCGGCTCAACGGATGTCTTGGCAAGGATGAGGACAGACCCAGGTCAAATGCATGCCAAGTTTACTTTGATAGTGTCTCCTGGGAGACTCACCTTGTAGCCTTGGCCATTGTGATTCCTGGAAAATGGATAAAATGCTCCCAGCTGCATCCACCGCCTGCAGAGCTCCTCGGGGGAGTCCAGTGCAAAGCCACATATGTCAGCACCCACCTGGAAGGACACCCGGACGGAATGTATACCTCACTTCCATCATCCCTCTCCCAGCTGGACTTTGCCACTTTTTACAGAGAAGGCTTATATAGTGTGATCAGAAATGGGTTATGTCCCATGTCTTCTCTTTACTGTCAGATGACTGTGAGTAAGCTACTCAACCCTTCTGTGCCTTAGTTTCCTCCCTGGGTGAAAGTGGTCATTAATTAGCTACATGGGGTTTTATGAGATACCATGATGTAGATAATGTAAGTAAAACATTTGACATACAATAGCTTTTTGATGAATAGAATAAGAGATACTGTTGATGTTATTAATTTGACCACTCCACTATCAGAATTAACTTTCCAAAGCCCAAATCTGATTCTGTCACTCACCTACTCAAAACTCTCCAGGGTCTCCTTACAGGTGAGCTCGTGGCTCCTCAAAATCTGGTTCCAACCTACCTTTGTAGCATCACTTACCACTCCAGTCCTACAAACCAATCCTTAAAGACGCATCAAACTCTCCCCCTTACTGCTTTGGCTCACGTTTCTTTCTTAATCTTAAAATGACCTCCCCATTAGTCTGATAACATAAACACACTTTTCAAGGGTAAACTCAAGTGCAACCTTTTCCATGAAGTTTCTCCTGACTTCCTTCCCTGACTCCCTGTGTTCCTTGTAATTTTGTAATTTTGTTAGAATTAATAAGTCTCTTTCTCAGGATTTCCCTCAAAATTTAACTTCTATGTCCTGAGCTTGTCATAATTATTTGTATATATATATTTATAATTATATGTAATTATTTATAATATATAAATACATACAAACATATATATAAACATACATTATATATATGTACACACACACACATATAAATTGTAAACTTTTAGGGGAACGAGAAGGTGTTTCTGTTACTGTATTTATGCTTTTCTCTACCCTCACTGTGCACACCTAGCTTAGTATCTTGCATACAGTAGGAGCTCCATAAATATATACGTTAAATTTAACTAAAAGATGTCAAAACCATCTCTAGGGACCCGGTAATGTCATGTTTTCTCATCTGGGTACTGGATACACAGATGTGTTCAGCTTGTAAAATTCATCAATTGTATACTTAAAAGTATATGTGTACTTTTTTGTGTGTATGTTATACTTTGATAGAAGAATATTCCAATGATATCACTTTAAGGTTGCACTTTCTATCTTAATAAGACAGTGCAGGAAAGAATGTTGTAGTATCAGAGCCATACTGACGTAGATGAAGCCACTGTTCTCAAGACATTAAATCCCTGGGCCAGGAAGGGTAGGAGAGGTGAGCTTTATGCTTTGACAATTTTCGAGGATGAGGCTTTCTGGGAATTGAGGTTGGGATGTGGACTCACCATTGGGATACCAAAAAGGTTGAACTCGAGCATGCCAGGGATAGACCATCGGAGATCATTCCAGGTGGCTGTGTTGTCTCCTAACCAATGGGCTGCAAATTTGCCAGACCCCGCAAAGGTCGAACGGGTTATAATGAAGCTTCTCTTATTAGGGAACACAGTCTTGACAGCTCTGGAAAGGGAGAGAAACGTAAGTAGTCAACGTGTGACCTTAGGGTGTCTCAATCTAGCAGATACAGTGATAATGCCAAGTATCTAAAAAGTTCATACCTCATTCTCTTTCAGCTCCTTCCTAGTAGGGTCAGAGTTGCTGTGGAAGTAGACTGCACCTTTAAGTATGTTTACATTTTTCTTTGCTTTGTCTTAAAGTGTTTTATGTACATTATTAGATTCATAATGTCCAAGAGTTTTAAAAGCAGCCTTGAAAAGGCTAGTAACTAGAAGTATACAATTTTTATGGAACAAAGGTGAAATCTAACTTTACGTGGATGTACGTCCATGGATCTTTCACATTGTGTGATTTTAAACATACACCAAAAAATGAACATACGAACAGCCTTTTGGAACTTAAGATCTTTTGAAGTAGAAATACTTTGCTCCTAATTTTGTAATATAAAGACATTTTAAATGTATAGATGTCTGTGTGTACTTTTATAAGTAAGTATAAATATATATCATCTATATTTTAGAAGTTTATGCATGTATTTAAAAACTTTTGCTCTATAATATTTTAAACATCTTTCAAGAAGGCTAAACCTATACTATGACTTTGCATAGGTTTGAGACTGGCTTCCTGCTGCCGCAGTTACAGTAAATTCTGAGGACATACTCCTCACTGTAGAATTTGAGTCTATACACAAAGGTGGACACAGCACAGTAGAAGGATGTTGAGCTAGTATCTAAAACCCTGAGGCACATCCACTCTCAGTCTGTCTAGTGCGGCACAGGGGAAAATAGATGGGCCTTGGACTCATGCAAAACAGGGTTTAAATTTTGCTTTTACAATGTGCCAACTGTTTGCCCTTGGTCAGGTTATTTCTCTTTATTTCTTCCAACCATCCATTTTTTCATTTATTCATCCACCCTTTCATTTTGTACATTACACATATATGTATCAGATTTCTTCTTCCCTATGGGCCAAGGAGTTTCTTCATTCATTCAGTATTAATAACCATATTTGTCTTGCAGAGTTTTTAAAAACAACACCCCGGCACCTGGCATCTAACAAGATCGATAACTCGATCGTGTATTAAGTCCGTAGGAACAGGGGCCTTACTGTGCGGTGGCAATCGCCATGGAGTAGCCGTACAGGTTGTGGACATTGTAGTGCCTGCCCCAGTGCTGCACTGCATCCATGCAGAGGCTCCTACAGAATAGGTACCCATCCAGGATCCCTGGGGCAAAAGAGGGAGCAGTCAATGATGGCCTGAGATGTACCTTCCCTGAGCCTTGACTGTTGCAGAAACTGAAACGGTGGCACTCTGGGTGGGGTTTGTTGTGGCCATCCTGTAAATGATCATACGGCTTCCGCACTACCAGAGGGTTATACATCTGCAGTAGTTTCTCTGATATATAAATAAATTGTGCCGCCCCATGCACATTCTCCCCCCCCCCACCCGCCCAGGTGCTCCTGTGACTACAGGCAGGCATTTCAAAGCCGGAGGATTCGATTAGACTTGAGACTTAATCAGAATTCTTCAAACTGAGCCTAATTACGTGGTCTGAGAATAGAAATATTGGATGAAACCGTAAATTCATTGTTCACCCCTTGTGCCCACTGACAAGATAGTATAAAGTACCAAGTCAGTATAAAGATAGTATAAAGTCAGTATAAAGACTGACTCCCCAATCTCTTCCATGCATCTATTCTTCTCTGCTTCAACTGTACCATTCTGACTCCGATCCAAATTACTTTCGCATCTTAACTACTGCAATAGTTTCTTAATGGCTTATTTACTTCTGATCGACTGATCTTCTAATTCATATGGCACACGAATGTCAGATTAATATTTCCAAAACCATTTGACTATCATATTTCCCTTAGACTAAAACATAAATAGCTTCCATCACCAAAAGAATGAAGTGCTAACTCTTTAGCCCCCCATCCAAGTCCCTGGCCCATCTGCCCCAATTTCCTATTTTTTTCTTTTTCTTTTTTCTCTTTTTATTTTCCTATTTTTCTTTTTTGAAAGAAAGAAACAGAGAAAGCATGAGATGGGGAGGCACAGAGAGAGAGGGAGAGAGAGAATCTTAAGCAGACTCTACATCCAGCTCAGAATTCAATCTCATGACAATGAGATCACAACTGGAGTCAAAATCAAGAGTCGGTCGCTCAACCGACTGAGAGCCCCAGGTACCCCCATTTTCCCATCTTCTCACCAGATTGGAAGTATTCAAAAGATGCTATAGTGCTAGCACCTCATTCTTTCCTTAATCAAGATAAAATGTGTCTGTGAGTCTCTAGCTTTCTTCAAACTACAATGAATGCTGTAATTCTAGGGCCATACCCTGAGCGGTGGGGTTGCTCAAAGTTCAATCAGAGCTCACTAGCATCATAGTCACTGACTCTGACTTTGACCTTCAAGGCCATGGGTTCTGGCTTTTTTACACCCTACGGTTGATGTCTGTTCTTCAAACTTTTGAAATCACTGGACTTCACCCTCATCCATAGACCAAGCCCTGTATCTGGTCTCTCTCTGGTAAGCCCCGACCTTCAGGCATATGCACTCGAGAGCAACACAAACTAACCGCTAGCCTCTGGCTTCTGCACTGTATCTTCTCTTGATCTTCCCCTAGAAACAGCTCAGACTGTAGCTAGAAACACAAGGTGCCCCCTTTGAATTTGTACCTCATTTAGGAAAGCATGGGGTACTTTGATTTTCCTTTCCTAACTGCCTGTATATATTACTCACATTTTCCTCTCCCTGTGCACATTTACATCCAAACTCCCTTGGCAGGGCTGTTCATATCTATCCTTATGAATTAAAAATGCCAAATATGCATTGCCACTTTAATCATACTACCACCAAGACTTACTGGGAGTGAATGGGGGATAATTTAGGTTGCTCATGGAACATCCTGAAACGGAACCATCAACGAAGTTGGAAACTTCATTCATATCCTATGAGACAAACAACAAAACTATCACTAAGGAAAAGTAACGTGCCCCCTTATGTTGTACTGATGTTTGTCTCCCCCCTTTTTTTGAGGAATCTGAGAAATGATTCCAGATATTTCTTCTTTAAACAGGTTCTTATGCACATGGAGGGAAATAGATGCTCCTGTCTTCTCTACCCATTGAAGGTTTCACAGAGAAGGTTCTCAAAATCCCTTCAAAATGCTGTCTATAATTACAAAAAAATGAAAAATTTCCAAAAACATTAGGTGAAAAAAGATTTCAATTTATATCATTCCATATATATCAACTTACACATTCTCTATATATCCAAATTTAGCTACGAATGCACACACATATCACTACATATATACATACACACACACACACACACACACACACACACACACACACCAAAATACCTATTTGGAGAGAGTGAGGGGGCGAGCCTGTGCCAACAGCTGGGCAAGGAGGGGTCTGGAAAGATGCACACCAAGATGTCGATGGTAGATGTCTTTGGCTGATAACATTTTAGAGGGTTTTTGCCTTCATCTTTTTAGCTTTCTGTGTTGTTAGAATTTTCTACATTTCTCTTATAAACAGAAAAAAGTTTAGCTCTAGAGCGCCCCCAATTTTGCTGAATATCTCCTGCTTTGCATTTGGTTTCCTTTGGTATTATACTTGACATTTGTCCTTACCACAGCCACAGTTTGGTCATGCACCTGGGTACTTTGGTTCTGGCCAATTTGTCCAATGAGTCCAAATGAAAGAGCCCTGAACTGGTAATCAAACAATCTGTGTACTTTGTGACAATGTAAGGCATCTATGACCTATTTTTACTTCATTCAGCTCATTCATTTTGAAAAGAAGAGGTGGATTCAGAAAATAAAAAACAAATTTCTGAGTTTACTTCCAGATCTAACGATCTGATTTAGATCCTAAGCTACATGTTTTGATAAGATTATTTACATGCTAGGATTGGGAACATTAAAATTATTGCCATATTCTCTCCTCCTATTCCTGGTATGTTCCTTGACTCAGTGACATAGATACACACCATGGGAACATTAGTCACCGAACATTCAAAGTATTAAAAACTCACAATCCAGATCCCATCAAACTCCACTTGCTTGTGGAAAAGCTCAAATTCCTTTGCCCACCAAACAGCACAGTTGGGGTTGGTATAATCAGGAAACACAGTTTTTCCAGGCCAGACCTACAGGAGAAAAAGAAAAACATTGATTAGAGTCAATTAAATGAATAGGGAGTAAACTAGAGTACTTTGTAGAGATTCCTAATATGATCATGGCAATCGCGGTGTCCAGGTACAGGTTCTTTCCAGTTAGGAATGTGAAGCACTTTGGATACGTAGAGTAAACATCAGGAGGATTCAATCAGTCACTTGAGGGAAAATGTATTTTAAAAACTGGTTAAGCCCTTGGGGCACCTAGGTGGCTCAGTCAGTTAAGTGTCCAACTTCGGCTCACATCATGATCTCACGGCTTTTGGTTCAAGCCCTGTGTTGGGCTCTGCTGACATCCCAGAGCTTGGAGCCTGCTTCGGATTTTGTGTCTCTCTCTCTGTCTCTCCCCCACTCACACACACACACACTCTCTCTAAAATAAATGAATAAGCATTTAAAAAATTATAATAAAATAAATAAATAAATAAATAATAAAAAAGGGTTAAGTCCTAAATGAATGAATCCATGGATCCAGTATCATCTATCTTTACCTCTGACCTCTGCTTCACTGTTCCCTCTCACTTTGTCTAGGCCCAGGCCCTGGGACAGCAAATGCGAGAGTCCTATCGAAATGTCAACTGAGCTGCTACAAGTTGTGGGTTCACAGCATCAATTCCTCTTCTGTATTCCCAGCTATCCACTTTCTCTCCGACACCCTGCACTAGGGTCGGCAAAGGCATTAGAAAGGAAGGAGGAAGGAGGAAGGAGGAAGGAGGCAGGAGGCAGGAGGAAGGAGGAAGAAGAAGAAGAAGAAGAAGAAGAAGAAGAAGAAGAAGAAGAGGAAGAAGAAGAAGAAGAAGAAGAAGAAGAAGAAGAAGAAGAAGAAGAAGAAGAAGAAGAAGTGGTGAACCAGCAGAGAGGCACCTGGGTGGCTCAGTCAATTGAGCATCGGACTCTTGATTTCAGCTCAGGTCATGATCCCAGAGTCATGATCTACACATCTCGGTCCACACTGAGTGTGGAGCCTGCTTAAGATTCTTTCTTCTAGGGAGGGGGGGGCGGCTGGGTGGCTCAGTTAGTTGAGCATCTGACTCCTGATTTTGGTTCAGGTCATGATCTCACAGTTCGTGTGTTCGAGCCTTGCATTGGGCTCCAGGCTGGCAGCATGAAGCCTGCTTGGGATTCTTTCTCTCCCTATCTCTGTCCTTCCCCTGCTCATCCACACTCTCTCTCTGTCTCTCTCTCAAAATAAATGAATAAACATTTAAAAAATTGAAAAAAAATATTCTCTCTCTCCCATGCTCTCACTCACATTCTCTCTCTCTAAAAATAAAAAAAAGCAAAGAAAAGAAGTGAACCAACAGATAACAACCTTGTGAAAACATGAACATGTAAAAGTTTGAGGCAGAAGTGGTCATACTGATGAAACACTACAAAGAAACAGAGTACAAAGTGGGATGAAATGGTTCCATTGGCTCTGGCAGTTAGGAGGTACATGGTGGCATCTGTCAGGGCAGCACCAGTGATGTGGAGGGGAGGACAGCCACCTGCAGTCATCTGGAGAAGGAAGGGGAGTGAGGGTGAGGACGGGGTATTCAGTGTGCAGGCTACTGTTTCAAGGGACCTGGCTGAGAGGGAAATGCACAAGTTAGATGGCTGGTAGGTATCTGGGGATAAGGCGACAGGGGCAAGTTTACCCCCCGCATGTGTAAGGCATCTGAAAGTGTTCAACAAGACAACTACACACACACATGCAACACACACACACATGCACGCGCACTCACACAGTGCCACAGCCTCTTTGCCAGCACCAGCCCCAGATCCCCCGTTCAGTTACCTCCCCAACGAGCGGAGTCACCCCATCTGAAGCATTCACCCATATCTTCGCGTTCGAACCCCTGTCATACGGGCCATAGGGATTGCTTGGGGAAGAGTTGTTGGAGATGGCTGGATCCTAAGAAGAGGAAAAATACAATGAAGGACCCAGCTTCAAGCTCAAGCCATGGGCAGGAGGTTGGGAACTGGGGGGCAAGGGAGAGGGGGAGTGGATGTAATGACAAGGAATAGCAAGCACCTGACCTGGAGGAAAAAGAGGATGGCACGTACCACAATGATGACCAATTTCTGTCCATTATTGTGTAACTCCTTAACAAACTCAGGGAAGCCTTTAAAATTTACTGGATCATAAGTGAAATCCTTCCTCTCATCCATATAGTCAATATCAGCATGCTGAACATCCTGAAAGAATACACAAAGTCCACAACTACGTGTTCCGGAATTTCACTGTTCGAATGACTCAGTCATATTATCACTGTTATAATCCACGATACACACTGACACTGTGCTGTGCCCTGAACAGGGTTCTGAATCAGTCCCTGGCATCTAGGTGCTTCTTTTCCAATAGTAATTTCAAAAACATTGGACCTGTTGTTTCCCTAAGGCCTGACCCCCACCCCTAGAATCAGGTTAACTGCATCATCTGGCCTTGCTGCCTGGCCCTCTGGCATTAAAAACCATTGTAACAAACCACAACAATTATAACAAATCACTAAAGCTATCAAAAACATATCCATACCTAAATCCTACCCCGTCCACAAGACAAGGGGGAGGAAGGGACTGTCTGTCCCACGTTTTGTTTCGTTGTTTCTCTCGTAATTCAAGTTTCCTTTGGTGTGGGGAATCAGCTTAGGAATCCCCTGGGCTTACACCAATGGGTTAACAAGGCATAAAAAAGTACAAAGCCATAGGATGCTCACACCCGAGTTTGTGTAAACAGGATAAGGCCCCCAAGAATAGGGAGGTGCAAAAGCACCCCAGAATAGACAGGGGGTGCAGAGCCCCCAGAATAGAGAGGGAGGGGCAAAGGCCCCAAAATAGAGAGGGGGTGTAGAGGCACCCAATACAAAGGTATATGAGGTAAGCAAGATTAGGCATTCAGGACAAAGTGCCCCCCAATTAGGTACTATAGCAGAACGCTGCTCTTATAGGAGGGAAGGACCAAGTTAGGTAAGCAGGTAAATAGGGATATAGACCACTGCACTGCGGGTGATGCTGCCCAGAGCTGATTTACGAAAGAAAAGGTGCCTTGTTAACCTTGAAGTGTTTTGTCCTATCTGTCTTATCCCCTGGGCTAGCTAAGATAAACAGACAAGGCGCCTCTTGCCTGCCATTAACAACAGTCTGCCCATCTGCCCTGCACCAGGATTTTGTTTTATAGTGACCCAAACCCCAAACACCGTATATCTTCAAAACCCCCTTTCCCTCATGCCCATGAGTTGATGTTCACTGATTCATTGTCTCTTTGTGCACACCCATCACATTCGTAAGCCTTCTAATCCTAATAAAAATGGGGCAAGGACCGTTATTCGGGGCTCTTGTCTTTTCCCAGACATTAGCCATCTCTTGTTTTAATCCTGCGTCCTGCTTTCTTGCTAAGACAAGAAAGAACTTTAGACTCAGAGTCTACAGCACTTTGGCACTTATTTTTTTCCCTAATTTTGCCTGTATGAAAATTGTGGAGCCCAGAATGAAAGGGACTATTGCTCTAGGACCTACGTGTCTGGAGTAGGGGAGAGAAGAGTATTATTCCAGACACTACTGGGCTTTTCCCACTGTGCCGCCTGAAAAACCTCACTCTCCATGATATGCCGGATACATTCAGATGTGACCACCCCAAATACAAAAATATGGTATTATTATGTGTATGTACGATACGCTTTTGCTCACTTAAACTAGGGAAAGAAATCCTTTGAGAACTCAAATCAAAACACATTCTATAAATGTAGTCAATAGAGTAAGCATAAGAAAACTTTGCTAATAAAACATTATAAGAAAAACAGAGACAAACAGATTGCCTCCTAACCCCAAAATTGTGGTCTCTACTATTTCCTACTAAAAAGAACTAG
Source organism: Cryptoprocta ferox (assembly GCA_028646485.1). Classification (NCBI taxonomy): domain Eukaryota; kingdom Metazoa; phylum Chordata; class Mammalia; order Carnivora; family Eupleridae; genus Cryptoprocta; species Cryptoprocta ferox. The sequence goes on along the minus strand of CM053559.1, from coordinate 88,976,492 downwards.
TTCCTTAAAGGAATGGCTGGCCCGACAAAATGTCTCGCATTCTGAATATATAAAACTCTTTGTATTATACACATAATATAATGTATAGTTATACATATATATAATGTATATATTATATGTATAATATATATTATATGTATATATACATATATATTTGTATTATATGTATTATACAATAAATATATATGTATATATACATATATATTTGTATTATATATGTATTATACAATATATATATATTGTATTATATGTACAATATATATATATTATATGTATATATACATATATATTTGTATTATATATGTATTATACAATATATATATTGTATTATATGTACTATATATATATGTATATATACATATATATTTGTATTATATATGTATATATACAATTTATATATATATTGTATTATATGTACAATATATATATTATATGTATATATACATATATATTTGTATTATATGTACAAATATATTATATGTATAATATAGAGATACAGAGATAATATAAACAGCTGTGTTTATTCCCCAAGGGAATTCTTTTATTACTGGAGGATGTTTAAAGCCTTACTTACATAAGGGAGCTGCGCTGCACGGTTTCTCTCCACAACTTCTTTCATGCTCTGTAGGGTTCCATAATCATAACGACTGAGATGAAATCCAAGTGCCCAGTATGAGGGTAGGGCTGGCCGTCCAATGAGCTGATAGAAGTATGTGAAGTAAAAGTTAACAAATACTCTATTTTTTAAAGTTTTATTTTGAGAGAGAGGACAAGTGCACGAGCAATGGAGGGGCACTGAGAAGAGAAAGAGAGAATCCCAAGCAGTCTTCACGCTCAGTGCGGAGCCCAATGCCAGGCTGGATCTCACCATCCTGAGATCACGACCTGAGCCAAGATCAAGAGTCGGGGGCTTAACCAACTGAACCACTCAGGTGCCCCGCAAATACTCTGTTTTAAACAAAACTTTGTAAGCATTGATTTGTGGGCACAGGACATATTCCATTTTCTAAGATACCATTTCCTCAGTGTTAGAATGTTAGTCTATTTTCTTAGCCCCTTTGATAAATCATCGAGGGTAGGGTCAATTTGTAGTTGCAGATTTATAGCAGCAACTTAAAATAGCAGATCATTTGTGACTGGCGCCTGCCTATTAAATTGACTTTTCTTTGTGCTATTTCGGATTAATTTCCTCAGTCATAACCATGATATCATAAGCTCACCTCTAGATATTCTTGAACAACTTGCTCTGGAGTGTTTCCCAGGAATACATAGAAGTCGAGGATGCCTCCGATGGTACGGTAAGTGACAGCTGGGGCGGGCTGGAAAGCTACCTCTTCCAAGATTAAAAGTGAAAAAAACAAATATTAGAATTTACTCTAGAGTATCAATTACAAAATTTTAGACTGCGGGATCCTCTATCATCTGAATGGTAATAAAGTGAATCCAATGCCTCAAGTTTTATATGCAAAGGGGCACATTATGCTGATCAGGTCCACCCTCGCAGGGGAGAGGCAAAGCATTTATTCTGAGACAGATCTCAGTAACTGGTGATTGGAGTGTCTTCACTCCTTAGGTCAGGAACCAAGCTTTCCATGAAAAAGCAATCAGTTTCTTGAAGTGGTCCAGAGAAGCCACCATAATACAGAAGTTATTTCAAGCTGAAAACATTTGAGTTTCTGAAGGCCCTTACCAACCAAAAAGCTGGGCTTCCAGAAGAACTTGCTTGTCATAAATTCCCACCCCTGGAGCAACTCTAATCTTCCCTGAGACAAAACGTCAGCACCACACCTGAACAGACATCTTCACAAGAATATTCTATCTCCCCACTAAGGGCTCATTTATCTTTCCAAAAAGTCCTTTGTTCTTCATAAGTGCCCTTTCTTCCCCTCCCATTTACATAACAGGGTGGAATATAAGCCTCAAATTCTAAACACCCCTCTGAGTTACTCTTGGCTGAGCATTCTTTTGTATTCCCATGTTGCACATGTAAATAAACTGTCTTTTCTCTTGATAACCATCTCTTGTCAGTTTGAGTCACAGGACCCCAAATACCACACTGATGAGGGCATGAGGACAGGTCTTTCTTCTCTGACGTTCACAACTACAAAACACATTGCTCCCACCCCACACCCCATCATCATTGCAGGAATGGAACCCAATTAGACACACTGAGCCTCAGTTAATCTCACATCAAGCAAAAGCCAAGTTAAAAACAAGTCAGAGATTATATTATAAATTCAAAATCCTTCTAAGCCCCAGTCACAGTTCTCAGAGGTGAAGTCTCCCCGTAGCCTTGATTTGCATTTAGAAATAAAAGAATTAAAAAATTCAAGATCTACTGAAATGTACTCTTCAGTCACAAGAACAACTCACATGGAATATAGGATCCTGGGACCCTTCCCTTTAAGCCTCACTCAACTTGTTTTATGGTTCCTTCCAACACCCTGAAATAATTGTACAATCCCTGCACTAACTCAGTCTATCCTTAGACTATTAGGTATCTTAGAATCATCTTAGGTCACCTAGAGTGAGTTTCAAACAATCGGTAGTGAAGGACCCGTGCTTTATTTTTTTTAATTTGCAATTCTTTGGAAACTGATGCTTTGTAAAATAACATGAAAAAATACTAGAAAAGAGTTCATGTGTGCCCTTGGATACTATAGCAATGTTTGCTTTCCATTTCTAGACTCATCTTAGTTTGTGAACCATCAGTGGGCCATGCTTTGAGCAGCTACTATCCAGTCCATTGATTCTCAGTTGAGAAGAGGGTAGGGATCAATATCGCATGCCCACCATCAATCCTGGAAAATTCTAATGTATGTCCTCTTCCCATGTAGTGATTGATTACCCCTGAGATCCACTGTTACTGGTATAAGCAGGAAAAAAAAGTTGAGAATCATCGATCAAGTCTAAACTTTTAAAGATGGGGAAGCTAGCTACTTTTTGGAATCCTATGATGTTACAAATGTTTGTTCTTAAACAAACTGATCTTACTGTGGATGACCTTGGCACTCCACTTTACCTTGCTATCTTTGGATTATCTGAATGAAATATTCACTGCTCAGTTGTAGCTCCCTGGTTAAGCCCTGCTATTGTCATCATTAGGCCCAGGGCAATTGGCTGTTTCCTACTAGAGTTTATATCAACCACTCTACTGGATGAAAGTCTAAAGAAGGAAAAAGAACAAATTGGTAGAAACTGCCTCTGAGTAGATTATAGGATCATAGGCTTAGTTGTTTTAACTCTACAATAGAAAAATATTCCAAAAGAGGCAACCAGATTCAGGAAAATCATAAGCTAGGAGACAAAGCCTTATTCATGGCTCCCATATAACAACCCGTAATGAAGTAGGGATGAGATAATCAGAGAACATGCCAGCCCCTGAGCTATGGTTTAGCCATTCCTAAAGGGCTCCTTTCCTTTTATCATAGGGCTGAAAATTGCTTTTATGCATTTTTTCATGAATATTCCCATAGTTTTTTACCCATGGCATTGCTATTCATCAGAAACACTCCAAAGGACAATCCGCTAGCATCTTCAAGACACAGGAAGAATGTCTGTGTACCATACAAGTTAGTCCCATCCTGCAGAAAGGAAATGAAAAATAAAAAAATTTACCATCTAATAATCTAAACCCCAAATGGCTGGAAATGACTTAAGAAATCAGTGTTAATCATGTGAGTAATTGACAGGGACCTCATGGTCAAAGAAGACACACATAAATCTTTAAAATATCAAGTCTAGGGGCGCCTGGGTGGCTCAGTTGGTTGAGCGTCCAGCTTCAGCTCAGGTCATGACCTCACGGTTCATGGGTTCGAGCCCCGCATTGGGCTCTGTGCTGACAGCTAGCTCAGAGCCCGGAGCCTGTCTTCCGATTCTGTGTCTCCCTCTCTCTCTGACCCTCTCTTGCTCACACTCTCTCTCTCTCTCTCTCTCTCTCTCTCTCTCTCTCAAAAATAAATAAAACATTAAAAAATTTAAAAAATAAAATAAAATATCAAGTCTACATTTAGTTGACGTTAACCAAGTGAATTAGAGTTCTCTCATTGAATAATCCAGTTATGACCATTTATCTAGTAGAAATGTGAGAGCCTGTGATATCTTTTAAAATGTGAGAGAATAAGAATTTTTAAGCTGTAATTCAAAAAGCTCTTCTCTCAGAGGCTTAACCTAACTCCATCTGCAAAAGCTCCATCAAGCCTTAATGTGAATCAAGCATCTTTCTAATGTACAACTAGATGGAGCTCTACTCAAGATAGCTGGTCTTCTAGTCTTTAGAACAGTAGACTTTAGAACTTAAGCTGATTTTCTAAGACTTTAGAACAGTAGTTCTCAACCTGGGCTGCATCCTAGCCCAGTTAAAACAGGATTCCTGGGGGTGGAGCAAGCACTGATAGTTTGTTAAATTTCTCCAGGTGATTCCAATGCATAGTCATGCTTGAAATCACTGCTCTAGAAAAGCAGATCTCAAAATTTGGTGTGCATAGAAATTACACATGGGGGCACCTGGGTGGCTCAGTCAGTTAATCATTCGACTTCAGCTCAGGTCATGATCTCACAGTTTGTAAATTTGAGCCCCGCATTGGGCTCTGTGCCGACAGCTCAGATCCTGGATCCTGCTTCAGATTCTAGGTCTCCCCCTTTCTCTGCCCCTCCCCTGCTTGGGCTCTCTCTCCTTCTCTCTCTCCACTTCTCAAAAATAAATAAACATTAAAAATTTTTAAAAGAAAACAAATTACATAGGAATCGTAGTTAATTGCAGATTCTTTTTTTTTTTTTTTTTTTTTTTTTTTTTAGAGAGAGTGCACATGTAGGAGCAGGAAAGGGGCAGAAGGAGAGAGGGAGAGAGAAAATCCAAAACAGGCTCCACATGGAGCTCAATCCCATGACTCTGGGATCATGACCTGAGCCTAAATCAAGAGTCAGATGCTCAACCAACTGAGTCACCCAGGTGCCCCTAAATGCAGATTCTAATTCAATAGATGGAAGAGGGAGCATAGAGCCCACATTTCTCACATGGCGATGCCCATTTGAGTAGCAAGGATCTGAGGCTCTTTATCAGATAACCATCACCAGTCATTCACAGATAAGCTGCTTTGACTCATCACCTTTTCTGCCTTTCTGATAGGCATATGGTAGAATAAGGGGCTTTCCATTAGACAGGCCAGGATGAGATCCTATCTCTGTTACATCAAACTTTTTTTTAAACATTGGGCTATTTCTGAGCCTCAGTTTCTCGCGTATTAAATGGAGCAAATTATACTTCTTTTTTTAGAGTTCTTTTGGTAATAGAGATACTATATAACAAGAATCACTTAACCAATCATTCCAATGATCTTTATCCACACTGTTCTAGAGACTCTGGACATATAAATTCCTTTAATTCTTATCATAACTCTATGAGGGAACTATATTCCCCCCATCTTATAGATGAGACACTGAGGACGCATAGAGGTAACTTGCCCAGAACCACATAACTGGTGAGTGGCAGAGTCAAAATTCAAACCTCAACAGCCTCACCCTAGAATCTCACTCAACTATTATTCTGTACTCCTAGGAGTGACTGTCAAGAATGAGGCTATGACCTTCAGTGCAGAGGGGCCCATCCTGAGAGCTTACCCCATTGGGGGTTGTGTCCCTGGCAAACAGGGACCAGGTCTTCCAGTTCATATCATGCCGGTACTGTTGGTGCACCTGTTCTCCCAGACCATACACGTTAGCACTGGGCAGTCGGGTGGAGAACTGCAGGAACTGATCGGCAAATAGGAGGGGTCCGATGCTTGAGTCCAACCTAGACACCAATGCAAAATGCAGGGACATGTGGGCAAGTGGAGTGGACAGAACACAACCTCTCAGAAAAGTGTCCTTTACATTTTGATGACTCAATATCCCCTATTTAACAGGCCCCATTTGCCCTTCTGTGATGTTTTCTCATAGTTACCAAGAGGTCAGGACTTCTTTTTCCCTTAGACACCCTACTGCATGACCAAAATACTATTCTTACACTATAATAGATGTTCCATAAATAATTACTGGTAGACACGTGGTTAGACGGATGGAGGAAAGGGGAAAATAAAGAAGAAAAAATGATCACACAGTAGGAAAAATGGAAAAAAGGATACTGCCCAGTGCCTGGCCTATAATTAATGCTTAGTAATAACCACAACAACAAGAAAAGGAAGGAGGAGGAGGAGAAGGAGGAAAGAGGAAGGCAGACAAAAGTATACATTTGGAGAGAGTCTGTTCACCAACAGTGGGCTCACAACCTTCAGGAATATGAAACCCTGAATTGCAACCCTTCCTCAGGCTTGCAAACCTCCCTCCCCCACGTCCTTCCTACTCTGATCCCTAGAAAGTTTTCCAAACATACAGAACACGATTATTGCTTCTTCTGATCACTCTGATGCTAAATGGCTGCTTGGAGACATCAACTTCATAGGTCAAAGGAGAAGCAGCATTTCCTTTGAAGGGTTGCACGTGTTCGTGAGGCACTTCATACCTGTCCTTGCTCTGGTCGGTTAACTGCCCGGAGACATGAAGGGAAAGAAAGTCAAAATGGAAACTTCTCAGTAATTCCAAGATAGAAACCTCCCTACCAACAGCAATGCTCCCCAATGTCTATGGTCATGGTACTGAACTCAGGCACTGATCCAAATGGCACTATGTCTGAGGTAGATGTACCCACTATATTACCAAATTCAAATGGTTAACACTTGGGCAGAAGTTAGTCTTTTGGTAAAAATATACATAGTAAGTCTACAGGGAAGGACTATCTTTAGAGTTTTCACAGCTGTGATAATTCTTTCCTTTTCCCTCCTGACTATATTTCACATGGTATCAAGGACACATACATGAAAGCCAAGTTTAACCAGTTGATTCTATAAAATATATTCAGGAGAGATCACACTGAAGGAAGGCAATAGATACCTTCAACATGTAGGTACTAGGTAAGAATAACGTCAGTAGAGAAAAATACCTCTGTTAGCAACATTGCCTATATTGTAGTAACTGCAGCCATCAGGTAGGCAACAACATTTCAAAAAGATGTTTGAAGAATAAAGAAATCACAACCTTAAAGTGGAAACGGTTGGCTGTCTGGTATTCTGCTGTGAGAAGGACATTGTTGACATCATTTCCAAATATGGATGGAGAAGGCAAACTTTTCAACTGGGCTGTGAATCCTAGTATGTAGAGGGGAAAAGGTTTACATAGCTGGCAGTGTAAACTAGCAAATGGTAGCCAATAAAAATTAAGCTTTATGTCAAATAGACTGTCAGCCTTTTTTTTTCTCAAAAGAAGGGAAGAGATAGCTATATCCCTATCATATACACATACTACCTTGGGCCAGATTGTGAATCTAGGTACTGTCACTTCCCCCAAAAACCATCTTGAAATCTGCCCCCCCAGGCCTAATTCTCATTCAATCAGTCCATCAGGCATTCTGTGTTAATCACATACCCTTTACATACTTAGCCCTTGAGATATATATATATTCTGTTCATTCTCAGTTATTCTCATGTTACATTACAGGTGATCATATACACTGATGCCATCTCCCAGGTTCTGTGATAAGGCAGGTGAGATTGAGACCTTATTAGAAAAGGCCATCAGGCCAAGAGCCTTGGAGGGGCAGTGTGCCCCTTCCTATATGCTAAGAGCCTCCTCAAAGTAGTCGCCCTCTGTTAACCTCCAGAATGTTCATTATTATCCTCTGCATTTTCAGGTGGGAGAAAGAAGAGATGTTTAGTTCATAAACACTGACATTGACTAGCTACCTTTCATAAAATGTGTATGAAATTGGAATTGTTTCCATATCAGCAAAATCACATTATATTAGAGTTGTAAGTAGTCTCAGAGGTTACTAAGTTCAAACCCCTTTCTCTAAAAATTAGAAACTTGGGGGCACACGGGTGGCTCAGTTGGATAAGCGTCTGACTCTTGGTTTTAACTCAGCTCATGGGTTCGAGCCCCATGGTGGTGTCTGTGCTGGCAGTGCAGAGCCTGCTTGGGATTCTCCCTCCCTCTCTATGCCCCTTCCCACTCGTGCTGTCTCTGTCTCTCTCAAAACAAACAAACAAACTTCAAAAGTTAGGAACTTGGGGACCAAAGAGGTCCCAATGTTTGCACAAGTTTACCAAGGGACATAAAGGTAGAGCCAGGAATAGAACATGCCTCCTAACCTCCAAGATTGGATATTTTTCCTGAAGCCAAAATAGCTCGTCGCCCATGCGTTAGAGCAGCACCCACCTTCTGTCACCTGCAGTCGGGTGGCCATGCAGGGTGATACTCTGCATGCCACTAAGGCTTTCCTCTGCTGCAAACAGAGCCAACCTCCAGAGGATCTAGAGCTCCTGCCTCATTGGCTGGATTACCTGCATTTGTTTTCACAAGGTCACCCTCCATTTGATAACCATGGTTTTTAGAATAGTAGCACCAGGGCACACGTATGGTCCCCTGAGGTCTCCAGCAACACCCACGCTGATCACATGTGGCCTGAAATAAGAGATTAATCAAGTAATTTGTAGAACATTATCACTTATAAATAAAATTTGAGCTTGTGGTACCATTAACCTCATTTTACAATGATATTTAGAGACATTGTGCTATATCTCAGTCAACGCACAACTTGTACTCAAGACTAACTTTTCTGGCCAATGTCCTTTCCTGCCATTGTTATTATACAATAATATAGGGACCACGATGCAGTCCCATATCTGCCATCACAATAAAACTGATAAATTTATTTAAACATCCTAAACTATAATACAGGTATATCACCAGTAACCCAAAATTACAAATGAAGCTTCATTTATATTGATTTTGGTTCTTTAGAAAAAGGATCTTGCTTTATTCAGAAACTTTGAGATCAAATCAGTGTTTTTCTTTTAAATACATCTATTATGTGTGTGTTATGTATATGTGATAGATAGATAGATAATAGATAATCTCTCAACTTCCCCCAAGGTAGAAAGTAATTATTTCTTGAAACCCATATACAGTCTAATTTTTAGTTTTGAAAGGTGCCTGCCTTATACCACAATAAAAGACGGAATCCAGTGGAGACTAAAATGAATACAATCCCTTTCTCACATCAACTAATTTATCTGAGAGAAGCAACCAGGTTAACTATAAAAAACGTACAAAGAAACCTCTTCCTCCTGAGTGTGAACTAGACCTAGTGACTTGTAACAAGTAGAATAACACAAAAATAATGGGATATTGCTGCTAATATTAGATTACAGAAAGATGATGTCTCCTGTCTTGCTTGCTCTCTTTCCCTTGCTCTACTGCAGCCCTCGCTCTGGGGAGGTGAGACGTACTGCGGATAGAATCACATGGCAGGGAACTAAGGGAGGTCTCTGGCCAGTGGCCTCCTAGGAACTGAGGCTCTCACCCAGCAATACTGGAGGATCTCAATCCTGCCAACAATCACATGAATGAGCCTGGAATGTATCACGCCACAGTCCAGGCAGACACCTTGACTGAAGTCTTCTAAACGACTCTGAGCCAAAATCATCCAGCTATATCAAAGCCAGATTTGTGACCATAAAAAAAATGTGAGAAAAGAATGTTTTTGTGTTAAGCCATTAAATTTCAGGATAATGTCATGACACAATAAATAACTAACACATCCCGCTACATAGATTTTACAGATGAGGAACCTGAGACAGACAAAGGTTCACAGAGGTTAGGTGACCTGCCAAAGGTTACTTAGTTAGCTATTGAGAAGGCAAGACCAAAACTTAGTTCTCTTGTATCTGTTGCCTTTTTTCTATACTCTGGGTTGAGTTTCTGTTAAGCACATTGCCAGGAGGACATGGCCATGCTTTGCAAATGATAAGACAAAAAGCAATTGCTTACATATATGAACGTAAGATCTAATCACATGCTTATTTTTTTAAGTTTATTTATTTTTGAGAGACAGAAAGAGAGAGTGTGGGGGAGAGGCATAGAGAGGAAGACTGAGGATCTGAATCGGGCTCTGTGCTTACCACAGAGAGCCCAACTCAGGGCTTGAACCCACGAACCGAGAGATCATGACCTGAACAGAAGCCAGATGCTTAACCAACTGAGCCACCCAGGGGCCCCCATGCTTATTTTAATACGGATACCAATTTAAGGAAGGGAAAACTCTGTCCATATGCAGATGGTATGCTGTGGGATCGGGTTTCACTGCAAACCCAACTTCAATCAGCAGGTTTTGTTTTTTCCTTTCCACGTCCACTCAGATGAAGCCTGACTGCATCAGGAAAAGAGAAAGGCGCTGAAAAGGGTGTTAAACAGAATGGTTTTTGCCTGCTTCCCAGCGCTTAATATTGTCTTCATTGAACTGGAAAGGGTAAAGATCAAAGAATGGCTGCAGTAGCCAGAAAAGTGAATCGTCTCTGTTAGCCAACTTGAAAACAGCAGTTCCTGCAGTAGAAGCAAGCAGTCATGGGAAGTGGAAAGAGAAGCCTGGTGCACATAAATAAGAGAGTAAAAAGGATATGAAACCTAGGAAAATAGTTGTAGACAGAAGCTATGAAAAATGATGACGTGAATAGGATTAAAGGAGCCTAAAAGGAATTAGACCCAAGACACAAATGTCCCTTTAAGTTGGATGTGAGAATTTAAGTTTAAGAGCTACTGAAATAATATAACCCATGTAACTTCCAATACAGTATTGAAAACTCAGGGGGAAAAAATCCTCAATGCAAAAAATAAGGAAAGAAAACATGTAGATGGGGATGGGGTGGGGAATGGGTAGGAAGCAGGACATAAAGACAGAACAAATGCAAAACACAAAATGAGACCTTAGGAAAAAATGTGTTATGTCAATTATCATGTGTCTTAAAAACTTAATTTAAAAGACAAAGATATATTAAATTTACAGAAATACATTCAGCTACAACTGCTTAGAAATCAATTCAGCTGAAATGCCACACCTAAGATTTAAGCTCACAAAAGTACGCAAAAGAGGAAGAAATAGGTTATGTGAGTAGGATGCTAACCAAAGGCTAGTGTCACCATAGCAACACCTGACAAATAGGCCTCAAGTAAAATTGCACTAGTAGGGAGACAGAGTCACTATATAATGACAAAAGGCTCAACGCTCCAGGAAGATATGAAATCACAAACTTGACATGCACCGAAGAATAAAAGACTCACATATTTACAAAAAAGTTTTAAAGAATCTTATGAGGCAAAACTGAAGAAGATAGTACTAAATAGAATATTTATAAAGAGTCTCCTCAGTAATTAATGGACAAGGTACACAAAAATGTAAAGATGTTTCCACTTATTTTACTTTTTACATGATGGATATGTAAAGGCTCCGCACCAACACAAAGAGAAGTGAAGTGGGGTCGGAGGTGGTGAGAAACCAGATGCTGAGGACACTGTTTAAGAGCTGATCCAGCTCTGCTCTACCCAAGTCGTCATGGAGGTCTCCCCAACCCTGATGTTTCTAAAAAATTAAAAGAGAGAATGGAGCGCCTGGGTGGCTCCATCAGTTAAGCGTCCGACTTTGGCTCATGATCTCACAGTTTGAGTTTGAGTTCCACCTCAGGATCTCTGCTGTCAGCACAGAACTTGCACTTCAGATCCCCTGTGCCCCCTCTCTCTCTGCTCCTCCCCCCCCCCAAGATAATTAAACATAAAAAAGCAGTCTTAAAAAAAAAGTGAGAGAAGAAACAAAGGAGGTATGTTAAACCAAAATGAGACACGAAAGTCAAAGAAAAACTAAGGCTCAGTCTTATCCACGAACATAAATGCAAAAGCCTAAAAGAAAAAGGCCACACAGCATTAACAACAGAATTCAGCAATAAGTTCAGTAATGACCAAGTAGTGATCCTTCTAGAAATACATGGATCTTTCGATATTAGAAAACCCACTTTCATAATTCACCACAATAAGTTATTAAAGGAAGTACAGCTTACAGTCATTTAAATTCACCAGCTATTCATGATAAAATTCTTAGCAAAGTGCTATAAAAAGTAACTTCCTCAGTTGGAGAATGGGTATCTACCAAAAAACTACAATAAGCATGTTACTAAATGGGGAAATGTCAGATATAGTCCTTTAAAATAAAATTTAAAAAATACAGGTGACCCATGTTTATGACTTCTTGGAATTAAAAGTATATTGAAGGTCTCAAAAACATAATATACCAAGAAAAAAAAAAGACACTTTGTAAGACTAAAAAGAGTAAAGCCAAGGGGCGCCTGGGTGGCTCAGTCAATTAAGCACCCGACTGGCTCAGGTCATGATCTCCCAGTTTGTGGTTTCAAGCCCCGGGTCGGGCTCTGTGCTGACAGCTCCGAGCCTGGAGCCTGCTTCAGATTCTGTGTCTCCCTTCTCTCTGCCCCTCCCCTGCTCGTGCTCTGTCTCTCTCTCTCTCTCAAAAACAAATAAACTTAAAAAAAATTTTTTTTAAAGAATAAAGCCAAATTATCATTATTTCCAGACATAATACTGACTAGGTAGAAATCCAAGAAGATTTAAAGAAACAAATTTATAATGTAGTTATTATTATATTAGAACCTTTATTTTCTTCTTAAAGTTGAAACTTTTTCCAAATGCAAGGGAAAAAGGCCAGGGTTTCCACTACCAAGATGCGGAGGCTACAGGAAGAGGTTTTGGTGTGTATGTGTGACACCAAAAGTTCCGTTTTGACATGTCTGTTTTGAAATATCTTTTAGATGTCCAAGTGGAAATGCTGAACTGGAAACTGAACAGATCAATGTGGAATTCAGGGAAGTGATTTAGGCCGGGGACATAAACTGGGGTATGTAAACATGTGGGAGTTGCCATTCGAGGAAAACATGACATTGGATAAAATCATCATAGATTGCGTACAGATAGAGATTTGGCAACGTTTAAAGGTCATAAGAAAAGGAAGAATCAGTAAAAGAGATTGAGAAAAGAAGTGGCTGTTAGTTTACCCACAAAGAATATGTGACATATTCTGGGAAGAGAACTGGCCCTTGGATTTAACTGTGGCATCAGCAGCAGCTACAATTGTGAAGATGAGGATAGTGAGCTCAGAATTCTCCTGCTCAGGTTTAAGCCACCCACACTTCAGCTCTTTGTGGATTACCCATGTTGCCTCAAGATATGGGGTTTACAAGTTATCAGCTTCTGTGGAGAGACTATCTGAGCTTATTAAACGGGCAGTCAGTAACAATTGAGGGACTGTCTTATTTTACATTTTTTTTAATTTTTATTTTTGAGAGAGAGAGAGTGTGCAAGTGGGAGAGAGGGACAGAGGGAGAGAGAGAAACAGGCTTCAGGCTCAGCACAGAGCCAGATGCGGGGCTTGATCTCACGACCCTGGGATCATGACCTGAACTGAAATCAAGAGCCAGACGCTTAACCCACTGAGTCACCCAGGTGCCCGGGGGATTGCCTTATTAGATGAGGAAAAATTTGGGGGGAGAAAAGCAAAACACATTCAAAGTTAAAGTTGAAGGCTAGGAGCCATATAAATTTCATTATTAAATCCATCTTATATCCCAGGCTGATGAAAACGTATTTGTTAGAACTACAATTCTACATTCCAGTAAAATACATAATGTGAATGAATATCCCTTTAGAGCATTCAGAATGCCTTCAGTACCTTCTTGTCTCCTGCTGATAGGCTAATAATGATAAAATTTATAAAGCTGTAACCTATCGCAGTAGAACATATTTGCAACATATAAGATAGAGACAAGAATTAGAATCCGGAATAACACAAACAAGAAACTTGTACAATTAGAAGAGACAAAGAAAAGCATTTCCACATAAAATTGGACAAAAGACAGAAAGAAGAAATTCATAGAAAAGAAATAACTGAAAGATGTTCACTCTCACTGGCGTTCAGGAAAATTGTCATTAAACCACATTGAGATACTATTTGATAATGTTCTAAATGGCAAAATGCCACACGGTACTGGGGAAATGACAGTGAGGTGAGAAATTAGCATAATCACTTTGGTGATAAGTTTGGCAACATCTAGCAAACTTGAATATGTGTATCCAAAGTCACACATAATACAAGTAAAAAAGTGTATAAGAATATTCACAATAACATTGCTGCGATTCTAAGATATTGGGGAAAAAACTACACTTGTATTAACCACAGAAAGGAAGATATTGATACAGCATTTCATAGTGAGCATAAATGAACTAGAGATACATACCAATATAGGTAAATGTCCCAATGTTAAGTGAAAAAAAAATTTTGCAAAAACGTATTTTGTTTATAGGTCATATATTTATTTTTTTTGTAAGTATCTATATGTAGGAAAGGTACAGAGAAATGCATGATAAATGCAAGTTCAGAAATGTGATTAGCTCTGGGGCACCTGGGTGGCAGTGGGAAGCCTGCTTGGGATTCTCTCTCTCTCTCTCTCTCTCTCTCTGCCCCTCTCCTACTTGCTCTCTATCTCTCAAAATAAATAAATAAACTTTAAAAAGAAAACAAATGTGGTTATCTCTAAAGAGAATAGAGAAGACAGCAGGGGTAGGGGCACAGAGGATTTCCTCTCTACTGGTAATATTTTATTTCTTAAGCTGGATAGTGGTTATATATTCTTATACATCTTAAATACTTATGAATACTTCTTTTAAAGAAGTTAAGCGTCATAAAAAGAAGATCAACAATAAAGTGAAAATAACTAAGAAATGCCCATTTTCTTAATTTCTCCCTCTTTTTTTGAGTCCCAAATTCATTATTATTTTCAAAGCTTCCATATATCAGATTATCAAAAAGTCGATAGCCATCATGCCTAAAAAATATGAAAAGATGGTCTGAAAACACTCCATACTTTCACCAGCATCCCTTCCAACATAATAACCTGAAGAACTGCTGGAAAATGAACAACTTGCCCCTTTGGGTCAGATTCATCTTACACAACTCTCAAACTGTGGCCCCTGTCGGAATCACCTGGGAAATTTGGTAAGAGCACAAAAGCCCAGGCCCTATCCTAGTTCACTGAGGCTGGGGCTCTGGTGGTCTTTTTTTTTTTTTTAATATCTTCTCTGACTTTTTTTTTAAACTTATTTATTTTGAAAGAGAGAGAGAGAAAGAGCACGGAAGGGGCAAAGAGAGAGGGAGGGGGAGAAAGAGAGAGAGAGAGAGAGAGAGAGAATCCCAAGCAGGGTCCACACTGTTAGCACACAGCCCGAAGCAGGGCTTGAACACACGAACGGTGAAATCATGACCTGAGCAGAAATCAAGAGTTGCACGCTTAACCAAGTGAGCCACCGAGGCGCCCCTCTGGCAGTCTTTGTTAGCTTCCCTCTCCATCCACCTGAGGTGATTCTGATACAGACCAATGTTTCAGGACTACTGTTCTAGAGCAGTAATTGTTCATCTTAGCTGTACATTTGAATCACCTGGCAAATATTTTAAAATAGCATGACTGGGCTCCCCTCTGGGAGACTGAAGTCAGACTCTCTAGGATGTAGCGTGGACATGAGTATCTTATAAAAGCTGTCCACGTGACTGTGATTCTAATGTGCAGCCCAAGCTCGGAACGACTGCTTTAAAAAGTCAATGCCATGACATGTACAGTTCAGGCAGAAAAGAGCACCAAACAGGAAGTAGTAAGATGAAAAATGCAGACCATGGAGGGATAATCCATGGCTCACTACTGTTATAGGAAAAAAGAAAAGACCCCAAACTTTTGTGGCACTCATATCCTACATAGCAAAAGGAATATGCCAAAGAAGAAATCAGTTATTGACCAGAAACTTCCCCAGAAGTAATTCCACATGTCTTCCCACAACGTGAGTTGAAACTAAGGTACTGATAAGATTATGCATGCCTTGGAACTCATGCGTCATTAGGTCATTAGGAAGCAGCAGATCTAAGAGTAGAAAAATAAATCAGGACCTCAGCAACTGTAGCATTCAGCAAAGAAAGAAGGCAAAGTTGCAAGGGCGAATACAAACAGGTGCAAAGGAAGGACTCCAGGCCTAGTGAAAGTCAGCAGCACTAGCCACCTCCTGGCACTGGAGGAAATGGGGACGGGCTCCCTTCTGGTCTGCTCTGGGCCTTGCTCACCTGGCCTGCCAGTTGCCCTACTCCCGGTGCTGGCTCCTCTAACCCCGTGCTGCCCCATCCTGCTCAGCTACACCATCCAGGGCACTCCACAGACAGCCTTTACACTTACTAATACCTACTCTGAGCAAAATAAGCATTTCTGGGCTGCTGTTTAGAATGGCTGCAAATTCTCTGACATACTTCCCCTCAGGAGGGGGGGGCGGTCTTTGCCCTTGCCCTTGAATGGGGGCTGGCCTCTGCCTGAGGTGAGCAGCAGAGTGCAGCAGAACCAATGCTGTGTGGACTCGGGGCCTTGCCTCGGGAGGACTGGCAGCTTTACTTCTGTCACTCTCATCACTCATGTAAGGAGGACAGCTATCCTGCTGGGAAAGACCACTGAGATGGCGAGGGAGATCCTGAGACCATGTGACAGAGAGGGGGCCCCAGGGGAGGTCAGCCCTGTAGCCGTCTTCACCAACGTGCAGGGCATGTGCAGAGCATCCTCCGGACCAGATGAGCCACCAACTGTACACCCCCAGGTAATCCTGATCAACGCCACGTGGATCAGGAGAACCATCCAGCCCAACCCCTGCCCAAATTTCTAACCTGTAAAATCATGAGAATACAATGATTGTTGTTTTAAGCCACTAATTCTTGGGTAGCTCACTTTGCAGGAGTAGATAAATGGAAGGGCTGTACTCTAAGAAAGTGGGACACTTGGAGCCATTTTAGTTAGGCTAGTGTTTAGTCTCACATGGAGGGAAAAGCGGGTAGGTAAGAAGTAGCAGAGCTCACAGCTTTTCAGCCGTTCGCACAAGAGCTGTATCGCCGGCCTTCAGGGGATCCCAAAAGCATTGGATACACTCATTCAAATACAGTAGATTCCATATCCAAATATAAATATATTTTTTAAGTATCTGGTTTCATTATTTTTTCTGCCCTCTATTGTTACAGGTAACAAAGGCTTTCCTTTCTAAAAGGCCAGTAGAACCTGATGTTGTGAGCAAAAAGAACCAGAGAGCCTCAGTACAAGGGCAATGAGTAAAATAAGGAAGAATTTACCATTTTCAGAGAGTGGCAGAAATCTTAGCAGTTAAAAAAACACTTAATGATGTAGGAGTTCCAAATCACCTTCCATTCATCAAAACATTACCTATTTTTATAGTCAGGACATTTGGACAAATGAATGAATGAGTAAAATTAATCTTAGTGAAATGTAATTACGATTACAGACTATTCTATAATAGAATAGATTATGTATTTTGAGTCAGGTTTTATAAGTTAACTTGTGCACTTCCTTCCATCCCAAAGTGAAGTCTGAGAGCATACACTTGTTTTTTATTTAAAACATGTTTAAGTTTATTTATTTATTTTGAAAGAGAGAGCAGGGGTGGGGGGCAGAAAGAGAGGGGAGAGAGAATCCCAAGCAGGCTCTGCATTGTCAGCACAGAGCCCAATATGGGGCTTGAACTCATGAGAGTCAGAAACCAGGAGTCAGACTCTTTTTTTTAAAAATTTTTTAATGTTTACTTATATTTGAGGGAGAGAGAGAGACAGAGCATGAATGGGGGAGGGACAGAGAGAGATGGATACAGAACCTGAAGCAGCCTCAGGCTCTGAGCTATCATCACAGAGCCCAACGCGGGCCTCGAACTCACAAGCCGTGAGATCATGACCTGAGATGAAGTCGGATGCTTAACTGACAGAGCTGCCCAGGTGCCCCCGACAGCATAGACTTTCAAACAGACACGACACCTCTGCAGTTCCCAAGATCCAGACTTTCTAGCCCCCTGAATCATACCCCCGTGAACGTTCAGAAAAACATCTGCCAGTACTTTACAGGTTACTGTTCTAAACTCTTGGGAAGATAGTTCCTAGTACATCCTCAGTCGCATCTGTTTACTGGGTAACTTTACCTAAGCGCACTGCCTCTTGTCACTGACAGATAATTTGATAGTCTGCAAGGAAACCAGACTTCGTGACAAGTCACAGAGTTTTTCAAGCCAGAACTAGAACCTGGTATGGGGGCTCCCCTAACATGCTGCTGCCCAAAGGGTACACTATCAATTCAGGGCATAAAGCAGAAACTTGAGTCTGTACGCAGGACCTGACAGCTCATTGCTCTTTCCGGCACCATATATGGCTCTTACCTAATGCTGTGTAAACACAGAGTAATTTTGAAGGGGGAGACCCTTAACAACCTTCATAAAATGCAATTTACTTGCGATATATCATAAAATTTGATCTGTTAAACACTTACCGATAAGAAAATGGACTTCTCAAAAATATATCACAAGCCAATAAGTCAATAATAAATATATAATTACCAAGTATGTTTGCTATAAAATATGACAAAGTTTCTGAATAAGAAATATGGTAACTTCTCAAATATCATCATAAAGATTACCATTAGCACTACTGTTATCCACAGAAAAGACTTAATTGTAAACCGTTCTCAGCTTAGCCATTATACACATTAGTTAGGGCATGCAGTTTAAACATGAGAATGTAAATCTGCTCTCTCACGTTTATACAATACATTCTAATTCTGATGATCAATGAGTTTAAAATTACTATCTACTGTCTCTTTCCTGAGCTGGGGATCTGAAATGGACTAAATCTTTCTGCTCCCTGCCGTCAGAGGGATCTTTCAACTCTGGGGTTTGGAGTAAAAGGTTCTGGGATTGTGGGTAAAAAACTTCACAAGGAAGTAGGAAGTGATATGCTCTTTCAGAATGGATAGATTTCAGTTAAGTATAGAAAGCTATTTCTAAAATCTGCATGGGAGAATGGTCTATGTGCAGCTTTAGAGGCACAAAGGTTGGTTAAATAGGGTCATAGATGATGGACCCAAGTGTCTGAACTTGACTCAATAGACAGTAATGGATGCTGTAAGTCCTCAAGTTAGGTAGCAATATAATGAAAGTAGGATGTTCAGGAGGGCGGTTTCAATCCACATGTAATGGAACAGACTTTAATCCACATGTAATGGAACAGGCGGGAGAGAAACATAATTCAGAAGAGGCACTGGGAGGGGCGCCTGGGTGGCTCAGAGTGTCTGACTCTTGCTTTCAGCTCAGATTATGATCTCACGGTTTCATGGGTTCAAGCCCTGCATGGGGCTCTGTGCTGGCAGCATGAAGCCTGCTTAGGATTCTCTCTCTCTCTCTCTCTCTCTCTCTCTCTCTCTCTCCCCCTCCCCTACTCATGCTATCTGTCTCAAAATAAATAAAGAAAACATCAACTTAAAATAAAAAGAAGAAGAAAAGCTGCTGAGAGTCTGCAGGAGTAATCTACACATGAAGTGGTGGAGGTCTAGTGTGGCCACGGTGAGAATGGAAATGAAGTGCTTATTCTGGAAAATACTGTTAAGGAA
The DNA here is from genome assembly GCA_028646485.1 of Cryptoprocta ferox. NCBI lineage: Eukaryota > Metazoa > Chordata > Mammalia > Carnivora > Eupleridae > Cryptoprocta > Cryptoprocta ferox. The sequence goes on along the minus strand of CM053559.1, from coordinate 88,957,107 downwards.
AATATTTAAAATGCATGAAATACTGGCCAAAGGGCTTAAAGAGAAGAGTCAGGCAAAATTTCTGCTGTTTCTGCCTCTGAGACAAGAAGCATAACAGAAGTAGGAACAGAATCTGATAGCTGAGGAAGGAGAGCAGATTTGGTGAGGAGGGATAAGTTCAGGCAAGGTGATCGGGAGACCCCCAAGGAAGATGCCCTGCAACCAGCTGCAAGCCCGGAACTACAGATCAGGCTAGAGATTTTAATAACTGAGCCATCCATTTTTATTTTTTTTCTCCCTCTGAGACTCACAGAGAGGTCTCCTGGAGCTCATTCTCTCCCAAAATGTCTCCCAAGAGTACTCCATGTGGTTTCACAAATAGATTCATAGGATTCCCTCTCATTATTGGGAGTAAGAAACAAGGGGGTCGACAGCAAAGAATCATCTGAAGGGAAATCTATACTGTTAGTTCTTTATTAAGTAACCCTGGGGGGAGAGAAAGAGATAGGAGTGATAAAATGGCCTCAACAGTGGAACATTCCGCTAGTCTGGTGTCATATTCATAATTTCATTCCTCCATACAACCATATACTTCCCTTTAACATGTACATTATATAAATACATCATTATCCATAGACTCAGCCTCTCAACAGCAGTCTGGAGCAGCATATCGGCACCCAGGATACTTAACACATGCAACAAAATACCAAAGATATACCTCCTATGAAAAAAAAAAAAAAACCCAGACCATTGAAAGTACTCCCAGAGCATTTATCTCCAGCTGAGCTAAAGAGGAGCAAGCCAATGAATGAATGCCAAGGTCATGGATTAATTTGGTTGGGCACAATATATAGAAAAAGGCAAAGTTCATTTATAATCTTGATACCCCAGAATTTGTTAAAAGTTCTTATAAGCAAACACCAAAGAAACATTCCTGAGGCAGTAATGACATCTGAAGTTCAAAAGCCAATGACAAGACGGGGTGTTGTAGGAGAAGGAACAGACTTAGGAGACATTAGTCTTCCAGGTGGGCTTCTGAGCAACGGGGCTCCTAACACAGGGTGACGGGGTCAAGTGAATGAGTGTGGGTCAACTTTCTGTGAACACACTATGCCAAACATCCTGCTTAGACCCAGCATATCTAGATCACAACTTCTCGTTCCTATGGACAAAGGAGCACATTAATGGTCCTCTCTTATCAAGCTCTAATCTACCTTACAGTCTCAGGCATTATCTTCTCCCTGGCACCCACCCAATATCTTGGCCATACTGGACCATTTGATATGCCACATATGTGCCCCACAATTTCCTCTTCCATTACTTTGTTTACACACTTCTATCTCAAATTCACTTTGCTTTCCTCCCATATGTGTCAAAATCCAGCTTATCTTTAACTGCATATTGTCAGCTTCTCTTTTATAATAATCTCTTCTCTTCTGTGATTATCATATTTCTTTTATATCATATGACCTTTTGTTTCTACTTCAGTTATTTATTTACTTGGCTTTTCTCTTCAACAAGAATATATGAGAAGAAAAATATTTCGTTTAATTGAACCTATCACCCAAATGCTGAACTTTATGAGATTTGGCCCCCTACCAAAGTGCTCTGTTTCTTATTTCTCCCTGATATCTTCTTTTTCCTTTATTCTGCCTCTTACTTTTTTTTCCTTTGTTTCTCATTACATGATTCCATTCAGCCTGAATTGGTGGTTCCCAGCTACTGTGTATCATGTCAAAACCCAACCTCCTCTATCTGAGTTCCAAGGTCTTCCAAAATTTAAATCCACCTTTTCTGTTCAGCTTCATTTCTTCCTACTCCCAGCAGGAAACTCTGCTCACTAATCCAAGAGAAGGCCAGGGTCATTTCAGTCAGGGCAAGATGCCAAGATGCAGGGGATTTAACACTATGATAGTCTTGGTAGGCTAAGTTGGTCTAACTGGAATTGTTTCCTACCTTAGCAGGCTTGATGTCCAGGCCTGTAACAGCTGGTCAGAACTCTGCATTGTCCTGTCCAGGGGATTTCCTGATCCTGAGCTATATACCAGATTGGATCTCTCACTTGTCTTCAACACAGCATGTGGACTTCCTGACTAGGTTTATCCCATCACTCTGCTCCATCTTAGGCATCTTCTCTAGGCCAAGCTACTTACATGCCTCTGGTTCCCTTTTCTGCCTTAACTTCCCAGTCCCCCCAATCCCAGTCCATCACATCTTATGGAGGACCTTATCTGTTCTCTCTTTTCTGTTTTGCTTCTCACTGACTTAGCATCTACGCCCAGGCAGAACAGCAAAGGCTCAAGTTGTAACAATTCCCCCTTTCCACAGTTCCCGTGTCTATGACTCTGCCATGTTATGAGCTGAATTATGTCCCTAGAAAAGACACATTGGAGTCCTAATCCTTAGTACCTCATATTGTGACCTTATTTGGAAATAGGATTGTTGCATATGTAATTAGTTAAGGTGAGATCATACTGGCATAGGGTAAGGCCTTAATCCAATATGCCAAGTATCCTTACGGAAATGGGAAATTTGAACAAAGACACACACACACAGAGAAGCCATGTGAAGACAGAGACAGAAATGGAGTGATGTGGCTACAAGCCAAGGAATGCTAAGGATTGACCTCTACCACCAGAGGCTAGGAGACAGGCACAGACAACTTCTTCCTGAGTGCCTTCAAAAGGAACCAACCTTGCCAGCATCTTGACTTGGGACTTCTAGCCTCCAAAAGTGTGAGAGAAAAAAAAATAGAAAAGAAAAAAAATATCTTTTGGTACTAGGACCTTCAGATAAACCAAATAGCCACTCTCAAGAGCATCACAGAGTATTCCAGAGTATCAACAACAGGATGGCTGGAGTGATACATATGAGAGTGCCACGTGCTCAGGTGTCACACGCAGCAGGCATCCTGTCTGTGTCTGACACAAATCTGCCATTTCACAACAGTGGACTTCACTCAGAAGGCTGCATTTGGCTTTCATTCATTCTCAGGGTGAAAAGTGACTGACACAGTGTATGCAATGAACTTTATAATCATAATATTCAACTGGACTTCAGCAGATAACCAAGAAATACTGCCCTAAGGTAAATACTGAGATGCTGGCACTATCTTTAACCTGGTATTTATTACCTTCCTTCCAAAACATGGCTCTTAAAACTTTGTCCTTATTTTAAATAATGTTTCACGCATGTGTATGACTGTTTATTGTAGATCCTAGATAACGTTTTGGAATCATGACAGGAGAAAGAGAGACAGAGAAAAGGCGAGAAACAGAGGCAGTAAGAGAGAGAGAGAACCAGTAACCAAGTAGTGTTGCCAGATAAAGGACAAATCTATTTGTAGTATAAATAAGTCCCAAATCTTGCATGGGACATCCTTATACTAAAAATGTATTCATGGTTTATCTGAAATTCATATTTAACTTAACCTGTCAATGCAAAGGAATTTTCTAGCTCTTCCTCTCCCAGAGCTGTTCTGCCATACAAGTACGGATACAGGATTCGTCTGCCTGAGCCACCAGGAGCTGCAATGCAAGCAATTCTCTGGGAGTTACACACAGATAACAAACAAACAAAACAACAAAAATAAACAACAACCAAAACTACCCAACAGCATAAACTCTGACATGAAAACAAGATCCATAATTCAAACCTTTGTTGGTGGCTGGTCAGGGATGCAGTTTATCCGTTCCACTTCATTGACCACTGGGCACTGAGCAGAACCCAGGGTGGTACTTGCTGTCCCAGGATCTGGGGTAACTGTTGTCCCAGGATCTGGGATATCCCAAAAACAAATATAAAATGACCATCAGACAGATCTAATATCACAGGTATTCAATATCGTCACAGTTTTCGAGGCCTCCAATTGTATGAACTCCACTAATGACTGGAATTCACTCTGATGTCCTTGAAATGTATACTTTCACTTTAGAAAGCCTCATTTTGTTCCAGCTGACTGTATTTACTAAGAACCAAATCCACCTTCTCTAGTCCAGGAGTCAGAAAACTACAGCCTGTGGGCCAAATCAGGTCACAGCCTGATTTTCAAATACAGTATTGCTGGAACATAGCCACACCCATTTTTTTAATGTATTATCTCTATCTGCTTTTGTGCTACAAATGGCAAAATTAAGTAGTTTTGGCAGAGACCATATGGCCTGCAAAATCTAAAGTATTAAGTATCTGACCCTGAACAGAAACACATGTGGACTGCTCTTTTCCCTTATTTTTAGCCCCAGCGGCCGGTTCATAATAGATTTGCACACAGAACATGTCCAGAGTATGTGGCTGCCTTGAATGTTACTGCCCTAATCATCATAATCTCAATTCTGGTGGCTCAGTTAATAGGCGTTCATCCCCTAAACACAGACCACTTCTGAGTGTTACATACTTATGTAAATATAAAAGCTTCCTATGACAAAAATGTAAAGGGAGGACACCAATCTAAAAACGGGCAGTTAGGATCTGCCCAAGGGCCTTGATTCAGATTTAAAAATCAGTCAATGTTCGTAGCGGCACTTTCAACAATAGCCAAATCATGGAAAGAGCCTAAATGTCCATCAACTGATGAATGGATTAGGAAGATGTGGTTCATCTATACAATGGAATACTACGTGGCCATGAGAAAGAAGGAAATCTGGCCATTCGTAGCAAAGTGGATGGACCTCGAGGGTGTCATGCTAAGTCAGGCAGAGAAGGACAGATACCATATGTTTGCACTCATAGGTCTAACAGGAGAAACCCAACAGAGGACCATGGGGAGGGGAAGGAGGAAAAAGAGTTAGGGAGAGGGAGGGAGACAAAACACGAGAGACTCTTGAATCCTGAAAATAAACTGAGGGGGGAAGGGGAAGGGAGAAAGGTAAAGGGGGGTGATGGTCTTGGTGGAGGTCACTTGTGGGGAAGAGCACTGGGTGCTATATGGAAACCAACCTGACAATAAACTATAAAGTTAAAAAAAAATAAAAAAAAAATAAAAATCAGTCAAATAAAAAAGACTCTTATTTTGCATTCCAAAATAAGGAAGTGAGATTTCTTTAAGTCACTCTACGCTAAGTTAATAAGGACATTAAGACAAAACAATGAGGCTTTTAATTAGCTTTCATTTCTTTTCCAATTCAAAAGTGGTGGATTAAGAGAACTCCATATATGTGCCAGTTTCTGCATAAGGATTTTGGTTCCATCTTCAACATCATAGGATTTTAAGAGTTGAACAATCTTTGAGATTAATTGACCTGACTCCCCACAAAAGTAGAAATTGTCAGGGCTGGGATGGAGGGAGGAGGGGCAGAGAAGTCTTCTAGCCACAGGCTGACCTTTCATCACTTGGTTCGTAGAAGCTGTTTCTAGATGAACCACTCGGCACACCCCAGCCCCTCTTTCAGAATAAGACAGCTCAATAAAGTTTTAATTAAATAACTCTGGTAGTTATTCTTTTTTAAAGAACAGAACTTTGGCCTAAAATACTTTGATTATAAACTTACCTGACAGCCTTGCATATAAGGGGTAATTAGTTAATAAGGGTTAATTACTATTGTTAACAAAGTTAGAATTATTCAATGCAGTTCAGTAAATTTATTTCAAGAGTCAGTTGCAGAATCCTGCACTGCGCTAACTGGGAAATAAAAGTATCACCTTAGGCCTACAGAGAATACCTAAGTGGCTGCCACAGTTTCAATCAGGGATTCAGCAAGGCACATATCACATCCCCCTACACACACACACTCACACCAGTGGATAGGAGAGCATCACTTCCCTGCCATTTATGAGGTTTCTGCTCTGACAAGAGCAACACACAGAGGGACAACACCAGAGTTCCTTGTTACCTTTAGATTCTGAGGAATCTGTGGCTGAAAGCACAAACACAGGAATAGTGATGATAAACACCACAAGCAGAAGAACACTGAGCATAAGCTCCAAAGTCGTGAAATACTTCAACTTCTTTCTTGCCATCTATAAAAAAATAAGTGGGGAAGAGGACAATTTAAGATTTGAGTTTTATTTAATATACAGCTGGTAATTTTTAATGGCAAAGCTCAAATCTAACATAAAATGAATAACTCACAAACCGTTATGGATGTACCCATCACCTGGATTAAAAATGATCAATTCAAGGGCGCCTAAATGGCTCAGTTGGTTAAGTATCCGACTTTGGCTCAGGTCATGACCTCCCAGTTCATGAGTTTGAGCCCCGCATTAGGCTCTGTGCCGACATCTCAGAGCCTGGAGCCTGCTTCAGATTCGGTGTCTCCCTCTCTCTCTGTCCCTCTCCCATTCGTGCTGTGTCTCTGTCTCAAAAATAAATAAATGTTTAAAAAAATGATCAATTCATGACCAATCTCATTTTGTCTTTACTCCCAGTTACTTCTCTCCCTAACTCTGGATTATTTTGAAGCAAATCTTAGATAGCTTTTAATCTGAAAATATCTAAGAAGCAGGGCACCTGGATGGCTCATTTGGTGGCGCATGAGACTCTTGATCTCAGTGTTGTGAGTTTGAACCTCATGATGGGTGTAGAGATTACTTAAAATTTTTTTCAATATTATGCATTTAAAATAAATTTCATTAAAGCCAAATAACATACTGTTGTTATACAAAAAATATTTTAAAATAATTCCTTAATCATCAAATATCTAGTCAATGTTGAAATTTCCCTCGTTGTCTGATATTTTATAATTTGTTCTACTTTCATCAGGATGCAAGCAAGGTTTATATACTGTAATAGGTTTGTGTCTGTTAAACATTTTTTAATCAAAAGCTTTGTTCTGTTGATTTCCCTATAATCTGGATTTTGTCGACTGCATCAGTGTGTATCCTAACATGTTTTTCTACTCTTATATTTCCTGAAAATTAATGATCATATCTAGGGTTTTGACCAGATGCAGGTTTGATTTTTTAGCAAGAACAGTTCACAGCTGGTATATAATCATAACAGGAGACACATAAAATCTAGCAGATTCTCCCTTTGTCATATTAATAGCCATTGGCAAGCACTTCTTAGATCCATTATTTGATTAGTTGTGACAGTGATACTATAATTCTATCATATACTGGATGAAATATTAGAGAGAAATTTCCCCTCATCTATTACTTAGATCATAAAGGTACAGTTCATATAGGAGAGGTGGTATCAATGTTTGACTCTATTTTCTGACTTTCAGAATAAGGAGTTGTTGCCCTACCATCCTCTGAAGAGGACCAGTGAGAATATTTGTCCAATATTTTTATGAACTCATGGGTTGAAACACATCTGTACCCACCCATTGATATTATTATCATTAATGCTCATTTTGCCTCATCTTTACCCAGTGGGAGTCTCTTCAAGTTGGTCCCTGCTAGTCTTTGATAGTTTCCTTGCTCTCTGTTATAATCAATGACCTAGGCTCATTTTGCACATTTCCTGCCCACAGTCTCAAATCAAACATCTCCAAAGAGGCTTTGTTCTTTTCAGTGGGAACAATATTTGGAAACCACAGTTTGGATGAGAGCTGTTAAATTCTACAACTAAATGTAACTGATGGGTCATCCCGACCAGGTGGCTACCTCTGAATTCCCAGGAAGAATGGTCAAGTTCAAACAAATACAGAAAGAACGCATTTACCTATGTCAAAAGTTGTTACAAGTCCCCACTAGGGATTAAAATATTTTTCTAAGAAGTTTAAATCAGATGTTCGGCATTTAGAATCTCTGGGGTTAAAGTCTAGATACCTGATTTTAAAAAAAATCCACAAATAATTGTGATATGCAACTATTTTTCAGAAACAGTGACCTTATTATAGGCTTATAAATTGTAATAAACATATTTTATTAGGCAAAACTATATTAGAAAATGGTGTCCATGAAGTTAAAAACCAGAAGTGGAACAAATAGTTACTCAACCTCCTTCATTTTATGCATAAATAAAAAAAGTTACAGTAGGCAAAGCACCTTGCTCAGAGTCACATAGTCAAGGACTAGCTAGAACTGAATTTTTCAAACAGCTTAATGTAGTTCTCTGTGGCTACTCTATCTATCCTGGCAGCTCTTGGTGGGTCCCTCACCAAATAGAATATTATTAAGCCTACCACAAACAACCTTGGTCTTCAAAACTCACCTCAACCTATTCCTGTCTCCTTCTTCTAATCCACTCTTGATCTCCATCAGATTCAATTCAAGGTATTGCATTCCACACCGTAAAGGACTTTGATACCTATCAACTGACTGCTACTATAAGCCACCTTGGAACTGAGTATCCTTCTCCTCAATACATCTGATTTCCAGAACCTCCTACCACAGAATGTCCCACACAGATGGTGTCCTCCCTCTGTGGAGTCTGAGGCAGCAGCTTGTGGTCCCTAGGTCAGTGCTTCCGACCAAACAAACTACATGCTGGAGTCAACCATGAAGCTGGTCTTGTTGGGGCGCTCAATATAGATAGTATTTTAAATCAAAATTTGTGTCTTAAAGATTCATAGAATTCAAACCCTAAAACCATTATCCTTCATATTCAGAGGTTGAACATAAAGTAGGCCTTGAAATATCCTCTCACTAATAAGGGAGGATTAGGCAAAGTAACCCTCACTCATTCAACCTTCTCACACCAGGGGAAGATACAGGGAGATCTGTGCCCTGAGAGCAGCTGGACTGCTCCCGGGATGGATACTGACACCATCGGTCCAGACACGGAGCCCAGCAACATGGCAAATGTCCTAATAAAAAATAAAATACCACATTCCTAAGGGTGTGATGATCAACACAGAAACAGGACCTGAAGGAAGGAGGAACTTGCAACTGTTAAAGCAGGGACCATGACTGGCACTGGCACTGAGTCTCTGAGCAGGTTCCCTTAGACCAGAAACACACAGACCATGTTTAAGGCTTTTTCCTGACATGGAGTGAAGCACCCTGTGCACGTTCAGATGAGGATTATGCCTTGCAGGTGGTCCTTTCTAGAAATTTCCCTTGGGGCCTCCATTGTGGGACTTTGTCCTTTGTGAAGGACAATTTTCATTCTTGCTTGAGCGGTGGCACTACCCTCCAGGAGTAGCAAGGGATGTAACTCCCCTGTCACCCACTCCACATCCTCCCCAGTATTACCCTGGACGCCACTGCATTTACCACCTCCTTATTCTGACCCGCTACAACCATTCTCTAGAAGGCTTCCCCTTTACAGGTTAACATTCTGTTATTCTCTCTCTCAACCATTAACTAAGTCATATCTTTTGGTCACTTGTGTCAAATTCCAATGGCATTTTATTAGATAACGTTTGCTGTCTTTGAAAGGGAAAGCTTGACATTTCATGCCATTAACTGAGCTAAGTTTTGAGAACCATAGAAATATCCTATCTGTTGACCTAAGATAGCAACATCCTACTCAGATTGCATTCTATATTTGCAACAGCATGGAGATACGAGAATGACCAGGCTAATTTTCCATTTTACCAGTGAAGGACTGGGGGTCTGTGTGTTTGAATGCCAGGCTTCCAAGGCTCAGGATGAGTCTGCAGCACAATTAGGAATCCTGACTTCCACCTTAAGGATTGTCCTTGTGACCTCACTGCCTCTTAGGCAAGGGCACACCTCTGTCTTTCACATTTTGGGTGAGAATGTACATCTATAGACACAGATATAGCACTGCTTTAAAAGCATGAGAGACTCTGTGAAGCTATAGTATAATGCAGAAATGTGTCACTCAAGAGAGAGTGAAGCTGATGAGTCACAATCAATACACAACCAGAATGGAGAAGGAAATTCCCCTATAAGATCTTACATAGAAGCAGTAAACAAATCCATTGTCAAGTTGGGTAGTGTGATGGAATGATTTCTAAAGTAAGTTTCATTGATCTAGTTTCTTATATCCCCTTAAGTTATAGAAGACTATACGTCAGCAGAATCTTGAATCAGTCTTAGTGAAAAGTGTAAAGGAAAAGGGAAGAGGAGAGCAGAGTAGCAGAATTGCTTCCATTGGTCATTGGTTTTGAGGCCTCATGAGCTTGTAATGGCTTCCATTATTTACAAGATTAAATGGTATCATCTATAGTCTAAATTTTTTTAAGTTTATTTATTTATTTTGAGAGAGAGAGAGAGAGAGAGAGAGAGAGAGAGAGACAGATGGATAGAGAGCAAGTAGGAGAGGGGCAGAGAGAGAGGGAAAGAGAGAGAGAATCCCAAGCAGGGTCCACACCCTTAGTGCGGAGCCTCTACCCAAAAACCATGAAATCATGACCTGAACTGAAGTCGGATAATTAACCAACGGAGCCACCTAGGCCCCCCTATAGTCTAATTCTTAATAATCACTCTAGCTAAGGTTTGGTGCTTCTGTATGCCAGGTATTTTCCATACATTACTAGTCACCTTTATAATCTTGAAATACAGGTATTATTCATCTCTATTTCATGAGCAATGAAACAGAGGTCAGAAAGTTATAAAACTTATCAGCAATGATAAACAGTAGAGCTGAAATTCACTCTAAGTCTATGCCCCAAAGGCATAGTTCTCTTCATGACTACAGGAAAACCCACACTCTCCTCCAACCCTATCTTCTACACTTACCAGAACTGTGTTTCTTCAGTTCAAACAATATCTCCTCTGAGACTTAAAATTAACCCTTCCTCCCTCTCCTGCTCCCTAGCACTCTATCTGTACCTATACTCATAACTCTGAGGACAGTATATCTTCCTCTCCTAAGTTTTAAGCTGCTAGGGGCCAGTGAGTGAGAGTAGCTCACCCATCCCTGAGTTATCCCTCTCAGCCTGAAAGTCAGAGATACTGAGTCTCTGGTTCTGTCGGCAGCTGGGTGGTATGGGCATAGAAAGTACAGGACTGGGCCATTCTCCTGTTGAGCATTGCCTCTTCTGGAAATCCAGATCCCTTTCAGTTAGCCTCATGATGCCTCCATCATTTTCTTTGTGCTCTATGATGGGGAAAATGTTGGGAAGAACTCCACAGTGCCTCACGAGATGCCCCTGGCAAGTGCTCTAAATGAGTATTTGCTGATTGAGTCAGGAGCAAGACTGTGCTGATTGAGTCAGGAGCAAGACTGAGTGGAAACAACACCGTAAGGTGCTCTGTGTCCTTGCTCAGGGACCTTGTTCCTCTTTCCTGAGGGATAAGGGAGGGATGAAATGAGAAATCTTACGCCTTCATCCCTGGAATCTCGCCAGTAACCACAGGAGTCCAATTGAAAAAGAGAAAAAGAAAAAATTGGATATAAAAAATAATATAAATTGGAATGCAGTTATTTATTTTACAAAAGGATCCAAGTCAAGGTTTCTTTTAACCAATCATTTTTGAAGTATGAAGGAGATGTAATCAATATCTCTAGATCTCTAGGGAGGTTTTTTCAGAATATACAGCCACTTCCCTCTCCATATGACCTTTGTAGCTATTTCTCATATGAATAACAGCCTTCATACAGTTGTAAACATAAGAAGAAATAACTGGAAACCATCTCTTTATAAAAAACACATATACTAGTAAATCTATTTGCTGGAAGATAATACTCTTCACAGCCCATTTATTAAGCCCAACCATAGCTGAACACTGGTTCATACCCCCCTGCTGCTCTATCCTCCCCTACTGTTAGCTCAGAGCCCAGTGATTTCTCTGAGCAGAACTGCCTCCAACTCTACAGACCCCTTTCCTCAGGCTGATTATGAGCTGAGATATTCTCTGTTCTGCTATACCCAGCACAATGGTCATGTCTGATTTTCTTTTTCCACTTTGTTATAGACTCATTTGGTACATCTTTATAAGAATATCAATGGAATTTTGGAAAGGAAAATAAAGTCCTATGATCAGTCTAACATCTTGAACCTTCCTGGGTAGGTTTTAAAAGCTCTGAATGACTTTAATATTCAGTTCCTTCCACTACTGTATGAAAATCACATTGGAAATTTTGAGTTCACCAGTGGATTTAATAATATCATATGACACTACCTCATAGGGTGGGAGGAGGAGTGGCAGGTGTAAATTGAGGACAGTGAAAAATGGTACAAAAATTAAGTTGGAGACAGTAACAACAAAAAACTGGAGGGAGTCATAGGGGATGGGTGGCACCTTGTGAAATTATCAAACTCATCAAAGCACCCCTAGTATGTCAATGTACCTGCTCTACCCCCAGCTGATTTGTGGTCAAGCACATAAGTTTTCCAAAGGCGTTCTCTCCAAGTGTGTCTACTTCCTGAGGTTTACAACGCCCCTTTTCTTCCTCAAATTGTGAGCTCCCAGAGAATAAAAATTATGCCCGCTTCTTCCTCTTTATTTCCTTCCTAAGTATCTACTGGTAGAATCTGCATACTGTGCTAAATATTTCATTATTATTTTCCTTCCTCTATCCCCAAGTTCTCCTTCTCAGAACAAAGCACATGCTAAATAGGGCATGAGAATACCTGAGCTTGACTTCCTGCCCTACTTGCTGTCATAGTCAAAAGAATTTCCCTAATACTCTTGAGTCTTGGTTTTCTTTGAAAAAATTTTTAATGCTTATTTATTTTTGAAGGAGAGAGAGAGAGAGAGAGAGAGAGAGAGACAGAGTGTGAGTTGGGGAGGGGCAGAAAGAGGAGACAAAGAATCCAAAGTGGGATCCAAGCTCTGAGCTGTCAACACAGAGTCCGACGTGGGGCTCAAACCCACAAACCATGAGTTCATGACCTGAGCTGGAGTCAGACGCTTAAATGACTGAGCCACCCAGGTGCCCCTTGAGTCTTGGTATTCTTATCTGTAAAAATGAAAGTAACAATACCTATTGTTATTATTACCTATCATCACTTTCTTATTGAAAATCAAATAAAAACACTCAAATTTCAAAGCATTACATGCCATTATGTTATTATTTGCCTTAGACAAGATAGTGGGTGCTGGGTAAGAAGCAGGATGTTCCTAAGACATATGTTCACTCACTTTCAGTGAGTGTGGCAGCGCACCTCACTCGGTGTTTCATGAAATGGCAGATGCGTGTTCCTGGCTACTGTCTTTATGAACTTTTTCTGATCTACTTTCTTATCTGCTTAGTGCTTTAGGGCCTCACGTGTTGGGTGAGTCACTCACTACCTGAGACACAGGTGCAGAAAGTCAGGAAGAAACAATGGGAGGCAAAGTGTCAGTCTTGCCCATTCAAGACCCACTTTCTGCACCCACATCCACAGCTTCTGTTCCATGCTGCCTTGTAAATCACACTAGCTTTACTAAAAATGCACAGCCCTGTTCTTATTCCCTCAGGTCCCAATTTAAAGCTCCCAGCTTGGGAATCTCAAACTTACTGTTTCATTCTGCCTTGCAGCCTCGTTCTCTACCCAATCAATGTGTCCTCATGAAAGTTCCACATTCTCCACAGTCCTTCACCCAAGGATTAAATGACAAGAGGATTTGCTTCCTATACACTGATGAGAAATTGCTCTTTGTCAACATAACGCCCTCTTACTTTGTGAAAGGAAATGTGGCTGGCTGTGCTTTTCCTTATAAGGATGAATCTGGGTCTTCTAAACTAAATTACCCAATTCCAATCTTTCTTTCCCAATACCTCACACTCCCAAAGGCCTATAATATTAATCTCCCATAATATTAAATTTGCATATAAAATTCCATAAAAATTAATAATCTCCCATGCCTGAAAAAATGAAGTTGGCTAATGAGGTAAAGAGTGATCTCATGTTCACTGGCAAGGACAGGAGTTATCAGAATGCCTATCTAAGTGGTCATAGCTTCTTCCCTTTGGTGGTTGCTAGTAACTATGAGATAGGAGATTGCTTATTTTAAGTTTCTCCGTTGTTTATAAACACAGTGTGTGAGACACTATGAAGTAAAAGGTACCCACACATTGTACCCACAGTCAAACCGTAAACACCATATGCTTGATGAAGATTTGACAAAAACTATTAAAACTACATACAATCAATTTGGAATTTCATTTGTAGACATTTAGCCCACAAATATACTTGTACATCGATGTACAGATAAAGGTTTTTCATTGTTGCTGATATGAAACATATAACAGCAAAAGACTGAGAACAGTGTAAATATCCACAGAGAGGACTGAGTAAAGTATGCAATAAAATAAAATTCATTATTATCAAAATTATGATATGGTAGCTTTTTAAACATTTTTAAATGTTTATTTCTGAGAGACAGACAGACAGACCGTGAGCAGGAGAGGGCAGAGAGAAAGGGAGACACAGAATCCGAAGCAGGCTCCAGGCTCTGAACTGTCAGCACAGAGCCCAATGTGGAGCTTGAACTCATGAACCATGAGATCATGACCTGAGCCAAAGTCAGATGCTTAACTGGCTGAGCCACCCAGGTGCCCCTGATATGGTGGTTTTAAAAAAAGTCCACAAATTCTTTGATAATCCTCTCTTCAGAGATGGAGTCAAATCCCCTATCCCTCACTCTTTGAGAGTAGGCTGGACTTAGTGACTCACTGCTAACAAACAATATGGTGGAGGGGATGGTGTGTGACACCCAAGACTACATTATAAAAGGCAGTACAGCTTCTTCCTTTCTATTTCTCTTGGATCATTTCCTTGCTCTTTTTCTTGGTTCACTTATTGGAGAAGCCAGCTTCCATGTTATAGCAACATTCAAGCAGGCCTATGTATAGGTTCAACAAAGAGTGAGAAACTGAGGCCATTAGCCAATAGCCAGGGAAGGGCATCATCTCAGAAGTGGGTTCTCCAGCCCCAGTCAAGCCTTCACAAGACGACAGTCCCTGGTGACATCTTGGCCGCAATGTCATGAGACATCTTGACCCAGAACCACCTAGCTAAGCTGCTCCTGCACTTCTAACCCATAGAAACTGTGAAATAAAAAATATTTATTGTTTCAAGCTATGAAATTTGGGAGTAATTGATTATGCAGCAATAGATAATTAATAGGCATGGCTAAATAAGACTTCCTGAATAATGTATCATTTGCATTAAAAAAAGCTTTCTGCCTCTTACCAAAAGTCTTTTTGTGTCATATATTTAAATATGGTTACCTATTCTATGGAACAATAATAATAATTTTTTAATGTTTGTTTATTTATTTTGGGGGGGGGGGGACAGAGAATCCCAAGCAGGCTCCACTCTGTCAGTGTAGAACCCCATGAGGGGCTTGATTCCATGAGCCATGAGATCATGATCTTAGGTGAATCGATAGTTGAATGCTTAAGCAACTGAGCCATCCAGGTGCCCCTGGAACAACAATAATTATTTTCTACCTACAGAAGAGAAACATTTCCTTAAGCCTTAAAAAACACAACAACCTTCTTCGGCATCATCTAGCTGACATTACTTTCTGAATCACAGGGACCTTGATGGTGAAATTTACAGTCTAATTTAGGAGCGCAACTTAAGAAAACGAAATTGAGACAAATAGCAAATGGCAAATATAATAAGAAAGCAATTTAAATTGCTTTTAAAAGAAAAATGTTTAAAAAAACCCTGTTACTTGGCAGTCCATCATCAATCTTTAAATATTCTATTCCATATAACAAAAATTGCACAATTTGGTAATAATGATATAAATAACTAATGATGATTGAGTGAATGTGCTAAAAGGTTACATTATTTATTTCATGCAATCCTCATGACAATCCTAAGTTAATTACTGTGACAGCCCCACTTTCTGATGAGGAAATTAAAATTTCAGCAAGGTCAAATAACTTGCCTGATTTCACACAGCTGATAAGAGAAGGAAAGCCACAATTTCAACACCTGGCCTTTGGACTCCACAGCCAGAACTTTCAACCATTACCCTGTAGCCGATATCATAATGCCCCATGTTGTACACCAGCTCAGGCTTGTTGCGAGATTGCAGTTTTATCAGATAGTATCTGGGTCATTAACTAAGTACTCAGAATGTGCACGGTACAAGGCTAAGCACTTACATGCATTATTTCCATCAGTTCTCACAACCACTTTACGAGAAGGGACTGTTATTATCTCCGGTTTACAAATAGTTAACTGAGCTTGATAGAAGTTAGGGTGCCCAAGGTCCAGCACTCAGAGCTCAGCTTCAAACCAGAGAGTCTGACTCCAAATGTCATGCAGTGCAGGAAAGTTATATATTTCTGAATAATTAAGGCGGGTAAATTAAGAGGAGATAACAATGGACAGAAGATGGCTGTGTCCTTCCAGAGATAATCATGGGGTTGAAACCTTTATAGAAAGAAAAGGAAACAAAAATTCTGCAACATTTCAGTCCCCACAGCACCTGGAGGATTCGAAAGTGTTTTTGCAGGCATCCATAGAAGTCAATTCACTTTAAGTGTGTGGCCCATGGCACAGTGTTAAATTCTCCATGAGACCAAGAACAAGCGGCTGATGCATGCTTTCCATGACTATTCATCATCGGGTTATCAATGTTATGTCTTTGGGGGGGAAGGGTAGATCTGATAACAGTTTATTTATTCACTCATCAATTATTTATTAAGCTCCCACAATGTGCCAAGCATTCTTCTAGGAGCTGGTTCTACAGCAACAAACAAAACAAATAAAAATTCTTGCCCCCATGGGACTTATGCTCTTGTGGCTAGAAAAAATATGCATAAAAAAATTAGTACACCTGTCATCTAGGTTAGGCTGTGGTAAGTGCTTTGAGAAAAATAAAACAGGGTGGAAGATGAGGAAAGTGGGGATAAGGGTTGCACTTTCAATTAGACTGCTCGTGGAAAAGCTAACTTGGAAGGTTCAAATTATTACTCTATATAAACTGTGCAGACTCCAACAGTAATTTTTTTCCTTCTGAATTAAAATGATTATATGATGGGCACCTGGGTGGCTTAGTCGGTTAAGCATCTAACTTTGGCTCAGGTCATTATAACACAGTTCGTGAGTTCAAGCCCCACATCGAGCTCTCTGCTCTTAGCGAAGTGCCTGTTTCAGATCCTCTGTCTCCCTCTCTCTCTCTCTTTCTCTCTCTCTGCCTCTCGCCTGCTCTCTTTCTCTCTTTCTCAAAAATAAATAAACATTTCAAAAATAAAATAAAATAAACCAGTTATATGAATAATTGTCAATGGTCATTTTCCTGGTACTGTTATAACTATTTAGGCAAAGCAGTAATCAACCAGGTAGGGGCCCAAACTGTTGAAATAGCTATCAAAAGTAATTTCAGAAAAATGGATAATCAATTGTTATATTTTCTAAATACAGTGTCTGTATTTGCATATGATGACTAAGCAGTTGTTTTAAAAATCCTTTGATAACACAAGGCAAGAGATCTAGTGGGAAAGAGAGGATTAGGTTTACAGAGACTAAGAAGAACTTTCAAAAAAGAGCCCAGCCAGTCATGGCTATTCCTCAAAATTCCTGGGCAAAACTTACTGGGTTGGTTCATTGTCTCCCAGCTACTGTCTAACCCCTCAGGGCCTCAGTTTCCCCATCTGAACCATAAAGGGATCATCTCTAGAAGACAGGTATGGTCTACTGTGACCCCAGCACCAGTGGGTACAAAGGCGTATCTTCCTCATCACCCTCTGCGGCTAACTCCTGAACCAACTTTAAATGGAAAATGTCTTCTAAGTCCACCTGCTCACGGGTGTTCCATGCTTATGGAACAGTTTGTAGAGTCACTTAATCAGCGCATCAAAGCTCACTTTACAAGGCAATGGCTGACAACAGCAACAACACTGGCATTGCATGTCTAAGTGTGAGTGAAATAGTGAGGAACTATCTTAAAAGTGCGGTACAGGACAGAATGTCCTTGAACGTCATTTGGTCCTTGATATACGTTGGCCCTACCCAGCACAACAAACCAGAGACCCCTACCCTTTCGTGGCCACCCAACCCAGCACACCTGCACTCACTGTTCCACAACATGACATCAGAATAATGGCCAGCGTGGACAGCAGGAGGTCCCTTTAACATATGAAAGCCACCACCGTTGGGACCCTGTATCAGGGACCACGGGTAGCCTTTTCTGGTAGCCTTTTCTAGTGAGCCCATGGCACTGATATTGGCCTCCTTCTCCTTCCCCAACAGAAACTCTTCCTTCCCACCTCAGTGGCCAGGAAATGCCCACATGGGTCTAGCACCAGTGAGGACCCAGCTTTCCTCAGGCTTTACCAGACAAAGGCCATCAGCAGCAAGCCATTACCTTCCCCTTTCCTCGGCACTTCGATTCTGTTTCACACATGACTGCCAGGGCAGGCCCTGTTTCTTTCCCTCCATGTCCTCCTCCCAGACCCCATATGAAGTCTCTCACACTCCCCACAGCCCCTGGCACACCAACACCTGCCCTCGTCCCTGTAATTCACACACTACCTGAGACTCTTCCTTAGAATAATTCTTTATTCCATCACTAAGGCACCCAATTCATGGTGATAGCAATAGATTTCTCAATGTCCTGACCACAATGGACTCTAATTACCACCTCTCAACCACAACTTGGCATCTTTTCAGAAGGAATGTTCCTACAGACTCTTCTAACCCCGCTGCCTCCCTTCCCTCACCTCATGTCCTGAATCAGGAAGAACTGCTACCCTGAATACTAACTCTTCCATCACCCTCCCCCACATACACACACACACAACACACACATGCACAAAGGTTTAGCTACAGTAGGGCTTGTAGACCCAGCCTTGGTCCAGAAGTGGGCATGCGCATGCACACACACACACACACACACACACAGCAAGAAAAAAATTAAATGAGTTGAATCCTGTTTTAAGTGTGTATTTGTGTAATTATGTTTGCTGTTTAGTTCTGTGTTTCACCAATTGCAAGGACAGTCTGACTAAAGGAGATCAGCACCCGTCCACACACACTTGCACACACATCTAGAGCCATCAATGAACACACGGTTCACACACATACCTCATCACCTCCTGCCACTGTTCCCCCTCTCCCGGAAGGATGGCCTAGTCACAAAAACAAGGAGCACAGTCCACAAAGTGCAGCCGCAGCCCTGGTGAGCGGTTACTGTGTTCATGTTAATGGGTTTCAAATGCAAATGACTGCCCAGCTTTCACTCTCAAGATCAGGTTTGCTAGTTAATTAGTAATCATGGTCTTCTCTGAGAACATCCCTAAGAACCTGGAGAAAGACATGACCACCTGACCCTCTCTGACCCCTCCAGGTGCTGAATTCAGCAGTAAGCATGCTCAGGTGCCTAGCAAAGGAACACAGACTGACTCAATCAGTAGATAATAAAAAGAAAAATAAATAAATAAATAAACAAACCATTGCAGTGTCCCACTGACATTTAGTAACACAATCTGCTGACTTGTGATTTGAAGGAAATAATTTTGAAAATGTTTTCAGAATAGTTGTCTTCTTTTCTTGTCTCTCGAAGACCTGTCCACAAGCATTTCTGTGCTATGGAGGTCCTTTGGCAGTCTGGTGTCTCCTAAGGACCTCTCCTAGAATTACATTTTTTTTTATCTTTTAAAAATGTTTACTTATTTATTTATTTTGAGGTGGGGGGGCAGGAGGGGAAGAGAGGAGGGAGAGAGAGGATCCCTGTCAGTGCAGAGCCTGACTCGAGGCTCAATCCCATGACACTGGGATCATGACTTGAGCTGAAAAATCAATAGTTGGATGCTTAACCGACTAAGGCACTCAGGCCCCTCTAAAATTACATTTTCAAAAGCATGAGACAAAATACATAAGGATACAAAGAAAACAAATTCGATTGAATTAGTTACTAGAATATTTTTAAATTGCAATATAATAATGCATGTGTCTCACGCCAGTCAGAGTGGCTAAAATGAACAACTCAAGAGACTATAGATGCTGGCGAGGATGTGGAGAAACGGGTA
>CM053559.1:88881429-88936911 GCA_028646485.1 Cryptoprocta ferox | reverse complement strand
GATGGTCTTGGTGGAGGTCACTTGTGGGGAAGAGCACTGGGTGTTATATGGAAACCAACCTGACAATAAACTATAAAGTTTAAAAAAATAATAATAATAATGCATGTGTTTCTCTAATGTATTAGCTAACAAATCTAGCAACAGGATTAACAGCTATTACAATCTCAAAATAGTGATAAGTGTAAATAGTATCTTGAGATCATCTTCAAAATATGATACAAAAGTAACTGTGGCTTCTCTTGGAACCAAATTCTTAGGTACTTCTAACACTACTTGTGTTTGTGACCTCACTGTATACTTAAAAGACATGCCAAATTTCAGCTGGATTTTACCAAAGAAAAAATACATAAATACTGCCCCTTCTAAGTTCACTTGCTTTCTGATTATATCAAGCCTGATTATATCCATGAATCCCAGGTAAAGAGCTCTGCTCCAAACTTCCCTGGCAGACCCTCCCTCAAATGTGCCATTCCAAGTGTGACCCGTAAGCCTGTTTTTGCCAGTCCCCAAGGAAATACATACTAAAATTAGAAGGTTTTGCTGCAACTTGACAGAATAATTTTGTGTCCTTTGACCCTAGTAATTAAAAAATGGAGTGGGTATTTGTGAATGCCTGGTTTTTCATTTTGTTTTTCTTGTAATTCATTTGTATCTTAAGTTTACAAAAATCTCAGTCAGTGACATAGTGGAAATTAAAAAAAATTCTCTTTAGCATAGATGGTATAAAACACCCCACCCAACTGTTATTCCTAGATTCTTAGACAATTAATTGCTTTTTTGGACCAGTGAAAATTCAGGAAAAATTAGGGCCATTGGATCTAAATTTATAAATTGTGTACATCACCTGGAAAAACTAAAGTCATAATTTATTAATCATTGCCATTTTATAGGGGACATAGACTATTAAAATGGACTCAATTTATCTTTTTGAACAGGTCACTTCCTTGTCCTCATTTTTCTCATCACCGACCATCAGCTGAAATGTTGTCAGGAACCAACAAGCCCTGCCGACCAGATTTTGGGAAACACGGACTTATCATATTTCTCTGGCTTCGTTAAGTCAAAGAATTTAGAGCTAAAAGGGGAAGGAAGGAAAACTAAGGAGCAAGGAAGCCTGCTGGGCACCAAGGCCTTTTGTCTACATTAGCTCACCAATATTCACAATGGCCCAACAGTAGCAAGGGCCTGAAGTGCCCTCCAAATGCTTGTCTGCTCAGCATTAGGGACGAGGTGGATTGGAGCATTTGGTATCATGTCTAAGGACCACCAACTACCACTGCCTCATTATACAGATGAAGAAGCTGGGGCCCAGGAATTTTGTGAGGTTTGCATAAGCATAGTGACAAAAGGTCCAGATATGACATTAGGCAGACCTGAATTCAAAGCCCAGGTCTGCTTACCGGCTTAGAATGCAGTGCCACATAAGCCTCAATGTCCTTAACCTAGATGAAGACAGAAATGGTACCTATTCAATCACATTATAAAGAGATAAAGAGATAAAAGCTATAATACAAGTAGAAGACTTGGTGTTACCTAATAGCTACTCAATAAGTCAGTTACATTTATTAAGATTATTATGCAACTTCACAGCTACCACTGGAACCCAGACCCTGCACTCCCAACCCAAGGCAACCTTCAACTATGTCAGTATCTCCTTCGCTCCCAAATCAGGCTTCTGAATACAGTAAGTACTCATTAATGTTTAAAAAAGAAAACTCATCAAGCACCTACTTTGCACAAGGCCCTGTACTACATATTGACATCTATGTTGTTGCCTGAGTGAAACAGCTTAAAAGCTTAGCCCCAGGGTACCTGGGTGGTTCAACTGGTTAAGCGTCCAATTTCAGCTCAGGTCATGATCTCATGGTCCATGAGTTCGAGCCCCACATTGGGCTCTGTGCTCACAGTGTGGAGCTTGCCTAGAATTATCTCTCTCCCTCTCTCTGTCCCTCTCCCATTCGTGTGCATGTGTGTGTTCTCTCTCTCTCTCTCTCTCTCTCTCTCTCTCTCTCTCTCAAAATAATTAAACTATAAAAAATAAAAAATGAAAGTTTAGTCCCTGGATGAAAACAAAAGATAGGATTCAGGCTAGACTGAGGTACAAGGACCATGCTGCCTAGAGGGGTTTGCTGCCCTAGTGACACAGCCTTCCCTGGCCTGAGGATATCAGGTAAACATGTCTGTTTGGGAGCCTTGGAAGCTGTGCAAATATAGGGGCCAGTAATGTGATGACAGTACTTCTTCCTCCCCATTCCCTGGACAGCACCCTTACTTAAACTTTCATCACCTCCTGTCCTTGCTCCCAACCCCTGAAAACACAACACCAACCACTTCCAAAACACAGGTCAGTTCGATATAATATGTGTGCTATAAACAAGGCATTATCCAAATAGCAGCAACAGCAGCACGGCATGCTTCCTGTGTCCTATGCATTATGTTAAATGATTCACATGCATGATTTCAATTCCTCCTCTTCACTGAGGTAGCACCTGTCATCCCAGTTTCACAGACCAGAAACCTGAGACACAAAAAGAGCAACTGGCCCGAACTTATGTAACTAGTAAGAGGTGAAACCGAATGCAAACCCAGGCAGCCTGGTCAAACCTGCACTACAACATGAATGTGAGTGGTGTTCCCATAACCTCATGACCAAGAGAATGTAAGAAGTCAAGTGGCTACCATACAAAAGACAAGACAGCATTTACTAATCCTATTGACAAAGTACACAATTGGGAAGAACAAGAAAGAAACTGGAGGCATGGATAGATGGGAGTGGGCAGGGAAGAAGGAAAGACATGTTGAGCCAAGGGATCGGCATATGCGAGGCTCAGAGGTTAGAAAGAACAGGACCTGTTTTAGAAACTGCAGCAAAAAGATATGGCCAGTGAAGACAGTGAGGGAAAGTCAGGGACACTACAGGCAAAGCACATTGGAGTTACACTGTGAATATTCTAGCCTTGAGCCACAAGGAACCATCACAGATAAGAAACTGCCCAGAGCGGTCATAAGCATGACCTAGATTTCTGAGCTGTCTGCCCAGGCCTCAAAATGCTGAAATATCTGTCTCTTTAAGTCTTTGGTCAGAATAATTAGTGTCCCCACACCTCCAAACAGAACAAGTGCATATCAGTAGTGAACTGTGGAGGCTGCACAAGCTGCCTGTCCATTGAAGTGACACAGAAATGGGGAACTCTACCACCCAGAGATCTCCTAAAGATCAAGAGAGCGGTGAACCACCTCGCCGATGCTGATGAGAACATCTGTCTCTCCACGTGCTGACCTTCCCAAAACAACACTTGATTCTGGCTTCTGTGCTAAACCCTAAAATAGTCAGAGTCTGGTCTTCAGGATAGATTTCAAATGCTTCTTTCTCTTTAAGGTCGCTTGTTCATTCTTGATTTTATCACTCCGATATTTTTTTCATCATTCACCACTCAGCTTGGCTCACTGCTCTTTCTGCATTTGTGGTGCAGGCTTCACCTGAAATATCTATGTCCTCTGTCTTCCTATGTAAACCCCACTTTTATTGCAAAGCCAAGTTTAAACTCACTTTGCCATGAAATTTCTCTTAACACTCAATTTGTGTTGATGTATGTTTCCCCTTTTCCGAGATACGGAAGTAACAGTAGGTTCAAGAGTATATGGTTCTGTTTTATAGAGGTACCTACCCCAAAGAGCTCTGAAGAGTGCTAGCCACTCATCAAGCCCCTACTGGCTCAGTTCCCCCCAAAGGCTCCATCAGAGCCAGCCCCAGGTAGGGACTGAGCTAAGAGGAGACGGCTGAACACTGATGGTGTGTGTCTCCATCTTCCTAGCACTGAACACATTATCGGATTCTCCCTTCCTGGAAGAAAATCCTATAGAAAACAAGGTACACATCTGCTTTCATTTTACCAGGAATAAACTAGGGGTGGGTAAGATATCCCTAACAGGTGAATGCAATGTTTGAATAGAGATGTCATCTCTTGGGGAGTGTTTCCATGTGAAATCATCAGATGGTGGTTCACTGATCCCCCCATCTGGTGTCCTGGGAAGGGCATAGTGTTTGGAATCAAACTAGCCCAGGCTTGGCTATCAGAGTCTCTACTTACTTGCTACACTCATTTAAATTCTCTGAAGCTCAGTTGCCTAATTGTCTGTAAAGTAGAGGTGACAATATGCATGACATAATATTATTTGAGCCAAAGCTGAGATAGCAAGCACCTGACATCCAGTGTCAGTTTTCCAGTCTCTCCCTAACTGGTCTTTTCTGAAAATAAAGTCAAATAAAATCCAGCACGCAGTGGCATTAGCTTACACTCTGTTTAGAACTCTTCCTCCTCTTCCTTCCTCCTCCTCTTGATTTTGGCACAGGTCATGATCCCAGGGTCTTGGGATCGAGCCCTACACTGGGCTCCTCACTGAGCATGGAATCTGCTTGGGATTCTCTCTCTCTCTCTCTCTCTCTCTCTCCCCACACTCCTCTCTCTGTTCCCCTCCCCACCTTAAAAAATAACAAGAAACAAAATACTCTTCTTCCAGTCCATCGGCCACCAGGAAGAACCTCACAGGAAGGTTGGGCTGGAAGAGGTGGGCTCTTCCCTTCATGGACCACTGGCTCCCACACGGAACTGATTCCCAGGGCCCAGGAGGGTGGAGGAAAGCCAGGCCTAGCCCAGAACTCTACAGGACCACCCACTCCCCACCCACACACACGCACACGCACATGCCCATACTAGGGCACTCACACTCACAGGCACATGCCATCCACACCCTTCCCATCACAAATCATCTCTCATGGTCACAACAGCCCACAAACTTGAAGCTGTACCTCTTTCTTTGTATTGCAGTTGATTTTCCTTCTTTTGTTCCAAGTATAAGCTCCTCACACCAGAGGCTACCTGGGAGGCAGAAAAACTCCTGGTTGGGGCAGGAGTAATTTCTCTGCTCAGAAGTGTTCAGAAGAAGGGGGGGGGAGGGTACAAGTGACCAGTACTGAGCGTTACAGCATTTCCTTTCCTTGGGAAATATCTATTATTCAGCAGTTTGATGCTGCCTCTTACCCCTCGGACAGGAACACGTGCACACCCAGGTGTGGGTCCAAGGAGGGCGTTGTTAGGAATAATACCTGACCTATTATTCATGTGTTAGTCATAAAGCCTCAATTTATATCACACCGAGTTGTTCTCAGAACACTTTAAACTGTATTATTTCTTTCATGCCCATGTGATAGGGCACGTATTTTAATCTGCATGAAAAAAATAAGGAAACAGACATTAAGAAAAATGACTTGCTAAAGGTCACTCAAAGAGTGGCAGAGTCAAACTTGCAGTAATTTCCTTTCAATACAGAAGTCCAGGGGCACCTGGGTGGCTCAGTCAGTTAAGTGTGCAACTTCAGCTCAGGGGTCATGATCTTGCTGCTCGTGAGTTTGAGCCCCATGTGGGACTCTGTGCTGACAGCTCAGAGCTGGAGTCTGCTTCGGATTCTGTGTATTCCTCTCTCTCTCTCTGCCCCTGCCCATCTCTCTGTCTCTCTCTCTCTCTCTCTCTCTCTCTCTCTCTCAAAAATAATATAAAATAAAATAAATAATAAATAAACAATACAGGAGTCCAATGTTCACAGACTCTGATGTCAGTAAATACTTCATTAAATAGAGAAATTTCTTTTTCAGACTAAACATGTGTTCATTCATTCAACCAATTCCAAGTTTACTCTCTGCCACATCTCCCAAAGGGGAAAATCTCAGATCCTATCAGTTACCAAATTCTACCATCTTCACCTTACAGATGGCCACTTCTCCTTAAGCTCAAACCTTGTACTAGAGATTCATGTGGTCTCCACCATGGCCCCCCTGTCCCAGGCCCAGAGAACATGTGCCCACATGGACAAGAGAGCCCACCATCACCCAGACCCACCAGTCACAGCACTGGGCAGCTGACCCAACCTGGTCCAGTGGAATCTCTCTCTCAGAAATTAAGATTTGAGACAAAGAGTCTGAATCATATTGCACTGGGTGCTAAGTCAGTGGGGTCGTGTCATGTTACTGAGAGAGAGAGAGAAATGAAAGCTTCACTGAAAATACTTGTTTATTCAGAAGAGGCTGGAATAGACATGTAGAAAGTAGCAGAAATGAGAGACCACTCAAATCCAAAGAAAGAACAGCAGAGACTTGTTGCCATTATTTGTCCTATTTCTGTGAAAGCCAAGGTACAACTGAATTTCATCCGATACTCCTGCTTCTTCACCAAAATACTAGCTCTGCTATTACTACCATCACCCCTTCTACTACCAACCACCACCACCACCACCACCACCACCATCATCCTTTCTTCCAGAGAGTTTCTGGGCGTATCCTTGCCTGGCAACCACGCAGCCTCTGGTAGTCCTGCTATGACAGGCTCTCACTTTCTCCTTTTGTTCTGTGTAAATAACTTCACCAAAAATCCCGACCCACTCCAGTCGAACATACCCTGCTACCATCTGTGTGGTTCTGGCTTTTACAACCACTTATAATAATCACAGGACCTTCAAATCTCCACAAAGTCTCTGAATTGTTTGGCATCCCCCTAGAATTGTACTTTTTAAATCAGGATACATGCAACCTAGGGTGATGTGGTGACATGCACATTTTTCTTGGAAATTCCATTTTAGGCCAGGAGCATTGGAGAAGAGGAAGTAATTTGGCTCAATATTTTGAATTATGAAAAATGTGACAGTATAAAGTAATAGCATGCAAACTTACATGATATTTTTTGACACAAAATACAAAGTTTTACAGAAATGTCCCGCCCCCCCCCGTGATGAGACCCTAGTAATGTATGCCTTCCCCTTGGCCCTCGCCCCAAGGGAAAATGTGAAAAGAAAGCCACAGGAAATGGCTTAAAGGCATTGACAATGTCTTAGAGCCATGCACAGGCTCTCTCTATCACTGCTGCCCTCTCTCTGGCTCAGTCTCTCTCCACATGCTTCCCTCTCTGTTCTGCTCTCTGAGAATCAGCATGCCCACACGATCCCCCATCTCTGCTAGGTGCCAGTGTTGAACAATATTCTCCTACTTTATTGTGTTACAGAGAAACAGAACAGAACTGGTTCTCATTGAACGTCTTACAGCTCAATCAGCTTTTATTAAAACCTCCTCTGCCTTAATTCATTTTAGTGGGCAAAAAAGGAAGTTTAAGAAAGAGCCCAGAGATCCCTCTAAAGATATGCCTTCCCCAGGTCCCTGCAGAGGAAAGTGATCTTATGTATGTCCTGAATCACCAGATCCCATGCTGGTACCAGATTCCAAGCATGAGCACCTAACCCAAAGACAGCAAATCCTTATTTCAACCGGCCTCTTATGAAGTGGCTTGCTGTATGATCACAGGACAACTTAGATTCCCTTTCTGAGTATAAGACATAGAGAGAATTTGCAGCAGGATCAATTAGTAGTAAGAGCAAAATCTAAAGGTAGAGAATCAGAAATAAGCTGTAGTGAGACAATTTTGAAACTTCTCTCCCCGCACCAGTGCCCCTCTGCCCACATTCTTTTGACAACTATGAGTGGACAAAGTAGGCTTTAAAATGCAGGAAGTAGAGACATCCTTCCTTTTATTTCCTCTCTTGAACTTCCCGTTTTCTGCCTCTTCATGACTAGCACCCCCAGACAGAGGACAGGCTGACTTTCCCTCCATTCCATGCTTAGATGGGCAAAGAGATTCCCAGGGCCCTTCTTGCAGGCAGCTTATCAGCTAGCAGTGGCAATCATCTTCCAGTAATGGTGGCCCAACCACTATGACTTAAAACCATAAAGAGACTACCTTTCTCACAGAATGAGAAGCCTGGGGCAGAGTAGTTGCTGGTGTGGATTCAAGTACTCAAAAACTTCAGGGTGAGAACTCTGAGATTCTCTTGGCTTTTCCCTCATTGTTGGAGCTCCAACCATAACGTTCAAATGCTGGCACAGAAAGAAGAGAAGGCAACAGAGGTTTTCTAAAATAGCCCACCCAATAACTTCTTCTTGAGTCCCAAATGCCGCTCCTGCGTATAAGACAGGGACTTTTAGTTGGGAATATTGACATACTTAATAACACAGAGAGATTCTGTTGGTAATGAAAATCTTAGGTAATCAGCAATATCTACCATGAACACGGGGGCAAGTGGAATATGTGGACTCTGCCTAAGTCATCTGCGTGCTCCAATCCAACTTGCACGACACACAGCTCTGTCTTGGGAGTCTAGCTTTTAATAAAGTAATACACACCCTCCACCCCATTTCATTGCTCTTCTCATATAATAGGAGTGACTGGCAGAGCTGGGTTTGGGAATTCCTGGAATTCTTTCTTAGCTACATGCCATCTAAAAGCATCAGCACCTGTCTTCAGTTTCTAACAACAGTCTGAATCTCATCCATAGTAGAGCAGTCAAGTGAATGGCAATTACCTCTTGCTGCTAAGACAGCATGGATTCTGAATAGAGTTCCAGTGCCTGAGCCATGTTCCAGACTCTGAGGTGTGGCTACTGCTGGTGTCCTGGGAAATCCCTTTTGCCCCTTTATTCCAGGGGATCTCAAATGTGAGTGTGCATCAGGATCATGGGAATGGCTTGTTCAATCACAGATTGCTGGGTTCTGCCTTCAGAGATTTGGGCTCAGTGGTTCTAAGTAAGGCCCAAAGATTTGCATCCCAACAAGTTCTCTGCTGATGCTGATCTCTCTGGTCTGGTGTAACTCGCAAGAAGCTCACATTACTGGGGATCACCAGAATGAATCCTGACTCTTTGCAGCCAAAAGAAGCTGCTTGATACACGCTTTGGATTCAGACAGAAGCGCATAAGACTGGATGGGGAACAAGGTCTAATGACAAACACCATGTCTCTCAGCACTCTGCCTGCACTCTGTGGATCCAGTTGTCACTGGGTTAAGTTCCAACGCCTGATTTTTAGTTCCCTTAGGATGAGTGCTCTCCTGAACAGCTACACACTAGGTTGTGAAAGACTTTTAGCCTTTAATCTTCAGTGCAGGAACATGTTTGAATTCCTGGAGTGAAGTCACCTACATTCAAGCAGGGCCTACATACTGCATTCCTAAGAATGCACAATTGATCACATCACTGCCCTGGACTTAAAGCGAATAGCCAAATAAATGAGCAAAAGTCATGTGTCATGTACCATGATGAGGAAAGAATGAGTGACATATAATCCCTGTTTTTTAATAACTCTGTGTAATTGGGGACACACACTTGTAAATCAACATATATTTTAATAAATACGGTAAGTGCTATAACAGTAGTGTGAACAGAGTGGTGCTGTGGAAGCAAAGATGATATAGGAAGTCAATAGGAAGGAATCAAGGATACCCTCAGCCCAGCTCTACTCGAAGAAATTCTGAGGAATTTCATTTATACTTATATTTATACATTGCTATAGCTGTGTTAACCTCCTGGGCAGATAGACATTTTCTTTCAGTGATCTCAACTGAGCCTATAGAGATTTCCCCCACCCTCTTCCCTCCCAGAATAGTGGTTTCCTGATATATGAACCCACCAGGCTCAACTTTTTTATCTTTCCTTAGAATGAGATGATAGTTCATCTCTCCCTCACCCTCTCCCTTTCCCTCTACTCTTCACAAGGTACTGCACAAGGGTTCAGCTGCTGTCCCCCAAAATAAACCCATTCAAATAGGGCTCATGTTGGAAAGAATGTTACCAGGCATTTTACCCAAATAAGGATAGTCATTGCACCCCACTCTACATATTGGTATCTAGACTTAGTGGAAAAAACACCAAACATGAAATCAGAATGTTTGGAATTAGAAACCCAGCTCCTCACTTAGCACTTTAGTTATCCTGGAAAACATATTGAACTATTTAACCTTCCTGAAACTCCATTTGGTTTGTCAATAAAATGGAAGTGGTGGGGCACCTGGGTGGCTCAGTTGGTTAGGCTGTCTCTTGATTTCGGCTCAGGTCGTGATCCCAGGGTTGTGAGACTGAGCCCCATTTGGTCTCCACGCTGGGTGTGAAAGCAGCTTAAGATTCTCTCTCTCCCCCTCTTTCTGCTCCTCTCTCCAACTCGCACTCTCTTTCTCTCTTTCATAAATAAATAAATACATACATACATAAATACATAAATAAATAAAAAGGAAGTAGCATTATGATCTTCACAGGGTAGCTGTGAGCTTAAATGATACTCATCCTGCTATAAAATAGTAAATGGAATCTACAATTTCAATTCTGTAAAATATGGGGCCACGTTTTTGAAAGATTAAATAAATGTCTGGGCTGAGCCCACACAGTAAGGGGCTAGGACTCCCCGGCCTCACAGTGATCTGGCGCCCCCTGGTGGGAGCTGTAAAATCATGATAGGAGGATTCTGGGGCCCAAGCTGGTTTGAACTTCTGGCAAAATGGCAGTGATTGGAGGACTCTTCCGGTTTGCTGAGACCCATTTCTTTGTCTAATTATCTGGGGACACTGGAGACTTGGGGACCCATGCTCAGCCTCCACACTTCCTAAGAGTAGGTTACCGCTTGACCAACATCTCGCCATCACCCCCCAGCCCTGGTAACCACCATTCTACTCTCTGCTTCTATAAATTCAGCTCTTTTTAGATCCCATATATAAGTGGAATCATGCAGTATTTTTCTTGCTCTCATTTAACATAATGTCCTCCAGGTTCATCTATGTTGCAAATGGCAGGATCTCCTTTTTTAAGGCTGAATAACATTCCATTGTATGTATATGCCACAATTTCTTTATCCATCCATCCATTAACAGACATTTGGGTTGTTTCCATATCTCAGCTATTCAGAACAATGATGCAATGGACATAGAAGCACAGATATCTCTTCAAGGTAGTGACTTTATTTCCTTGGTCATATATCCAGAAGAGTGATTGCTAGGCAATATGGTGGTCCTATAACTAACATTTACTGACCAAACATGTGCCAAGAACTATGCCAAGCAGGCTTTATGTGGCAATTCAGGTAATCCTCCCAACCCTCTGAGGCAGGTGTTATTATGATTGTCATCTCCATTTCATATAGATAAATATAGAAGATTCCATCACTTGCCAAGGTCACACAGAGGGGCAGTGGCAGAGCCAGACCTCAACTTTAGGGAAGCTGGTTCCAGATGCACCTGGTTCCACAGTTTCAGCTCAGAGCTCCGTTCCTCGAGGATGCTTTATAGAACCATGAGCCCACTCACTGGAGCAATCTACCCAGAGTGAGACTGAAAAATTAGCAAAAAGGGCCGATGAGGCATGAGGCTGGGAGCATGCAAAAGAGTAGAAGTGGAAAGGCTCCACCTCTTGGAGGAAATGTTACAATATGACAGGTTGCAAACCAACCATTCAACTTCTCCTTTCCTTTCCCTGTCTTCCACTCCACACCACAAGGGAGTGACTAGATAAGGCAAGAAGGACAATAATGAAAGAACTGGAAAAGTCACTTCGTAAGAGTGAAGAAGAAGCATCAGATCAGGCAGAAGTGTTATAGAACGACATCCAGTCTCTAAATGATCAGCTCTTCATATCTTCATTGAGTAACTAGCCTGAATTTTTACCGAACCTGCAGAAGTGATCACAAAATCAGTTCATATTCCTTTAGAGATCAAGGACAATTAGAGATGCCAGAAGGCCCAAGCACACCAAATATGTGGAAATGTTTAAAAGGGAAGAAAGCTACACGTCATAAATTACAGCCAAATATGTTAGGTATATGTTAGAATATAATGCCTCAGAATATTAAAACTAGATTAAGAATCCACGGGGATGTTAAAGACTAATAAATGCTTTATCTGTGGACATTTCATTCATTCAAAAAATATTTACTGCGTCCCTGCTATGTGTCTTCATGAAGCTTGTAGTTTTCCTGGGCAATAAATAACTGAGCATATGCAGGAATATGGAATAGGGTAATGATGATAGCAAACATTCAAGATGTGGCTAAGTAATGCCACTCATAAGATGATCAAGGAAGTCCCTCTGATAAGGTGACTTTTGAGAAGAAATGGAGACAACTGAATAAATAGAGGAAAAGCAATTTGGGCAATGAAAAGGTCAAGCGCTCAGCATGCATGGTGAGTGGGAGCATGTGTGGTGAGTGGGAGCGTGCGTGGTGAGTTCACAGAACATGAAAGAGGCCCATGCAGCTGGAGTGGAGTGGAGGAGGAAGGAAGTACCCCAGACAACATCTGAGAAGGGACAGAGGGGTATACAGGTATACAGCAGGATCCTCAGGCCACCCTAAGGACTTTGCTTTTATGGTGAGGGAAATCAGAGGTCCTGAGAAGCTTGGACAGAGCAATGACACGATCTTAGTTACATTTATAACAGGATCACTACCATTGCTTTGTGCAAAATGGGGTAAGGAAATGGGGATGAAAAGCAGAGCAAGCAGTTAAAAGGCTTCTGCAATAATCCAGGCCAGATCACCCCCTACCCTCTCCCTTCATGGCACGGGCTGGCCTTGGTCATGGAAATGGTGCTCTTGCCAGCACAGGGCTTAGAATGAGGATGATGCTTGAATGAAATCTTTGGCAATGGCAGCCATAACTCCTGTGCTGATGTCAGGGTAGGAACATTAAAAACAAAGTCTATGATAAGAGTCATGCCTCAGAGGTGACAGAAGAAGGCATGCAAATGGAAAGAGGCACCATTTCAAACTTTAGTTCATCAAGAAGATATGATTTGCCTGCTGCCAGTTCCCTTCAAACCCATAAGCAAATCCCAATCCCTTCTTCCATGCAGGTCCAGATGGGCATGCAAAAGCAGACTTGGGAAACTGAGACCTTGTCTTGTTTGCATCCCTGTTGCTATACCAGGACCTTCTGGGGAGGCTGCTATACAGACACACCTGGGTTTAGTAAAAGCTTCTGCATCACCCAAGAGAAAGAACCATCACTCTTCTGCTCTTACGGTGAGCCCTTGTGTGTATCCAAGAGATATTCTAAAACAACAATATCCCTCTAAGTTTGCCGTCAGAATTTTTTATTCACTCACTTGGGCATAGATCTAGGGCTAGAGCCTGATGCTTTGTGAAGAAGTCCTGGCTTATAATGTACACCGACACTTCTCTGCTGGGTGGTATGTGAGACTTAGATGAACCAAGTAAGAAGAGACATCATGTTGGCTCTGACTCCTGTCCTAACTGTGTCCTATGAAGTCAAGAGTGCATTTCTGTTCCTTTCAATCCTGGAGTTTATAGTGGGGGTCCTGGCCAATGCCTTCATTTTCTTGGTGAATTTTTGGGACGTGGTGAGGAGGCAGCCACTGAGCAACTGTGATCTTATTCTTCTGAGTCTCAGCCTCACCCGGCTTTTCCTGCACGGGTTGCTGTTTCTGGATGCCATCCAGCTAACATTCTTCCAGAGGATGAAAGATCCGCTGAGCCTCAGCTACCAGACCATCATCATGCTCTGGATGATCACAAACCAAGTTGGGCTCTGGCTCACCACCTGCCTCAGTCTCCTCTACTGCTCCAAGATTGCCCGTTTCTCTCACACCCTCCTGCTCTGCTTGGCAAACTGGGTCTCCCGGAAGGTCCCTCACATGCTCCTGGGTGCAGTGCTTTTCTCTTCCATCTGCACCGCCCTTTGTTTGGGGGACTTTTTTAGTAGATCTGGCTTCACATTCACAACTATTCTATTCACGAATAATACGGAATTCAATTTGCAAGTTGCAAAACTCAATTTCTATCATTCCTTCATCTTCTGCACCCTGGTGTCCATCCCGCCGTTCTTGTGTTTTCTGGTTTCTTCTGGGGTGCTGATTGTCTCCCTGGGGAGGCACATGAGGACAATGAGGGCCAAGACCAAAGACTCCCGTGACCCGAGCCTGGAAGCCCATATCAAAGCCCTCAGATCTCTCGTCTCCTTTCTTTGCCTCTATGTGGTGTCATTCTGTGCTGCCCTCATTTCAGTCTCTTTACTAATGCTGTGGCACAACAAGATCGGGGTAATGATCTGTGTGGGGATCCTAGCAGCTTGTCCCTCAATACATGCAGCAATCCTGATCTCAGGCAATGCCAAGCTGAGAAGAGCTGTGGAGACCATTCTACTCTGGGTTCAGAACAGCCTAAAGGTAGGGGCAGACCACAAGGCAGATTCCAGGACTCCAGATCTATGTTGAAAGCAGACACAAAACTGGCTCTTCGCGAATACGCCTCTGATTGTTCAGAAAGCCTTCAGAAACCTATTCCAGTTTCTTCTGTAAACGTAACTTTGTATCAATGAACTTACCCATAGCAGGATAAAAGAATCAAAGCAATAACATGGCCTAGGCAAGAATGGCACAAGTTTCCCAAGTTTGTTTTGATAAAAATGAGTGAAATTGAGAGGAGAGGTACTCAGTGTAAATGCTTTGTACACTATAGTTTATTAGTGCTTGGTATGAACCAAACCATGAGAGATCACCTCTTATAAAATAACATCTAAACCTCAAGATAACATCGTTGGCTTTTCACATGACTGCTAAACCTATTTCTTAAAACCGGTGCTTGCTTAATATTTGAAAATATTCACTACGATGGCAATTACATAATCCCCTTCGAACTCCACAAGTTTAGAAGTTTGGAAACAGAAGCTATGAAAAGACAGACTTGGAAGATCAATTGTCATTGCTTCAGTTTCAAGAGGTACTACATTAAACTCCTACAGGAACCAGAGAATAGGGGTCATTTTGTCTGAAAATACACCACTTCAGAAATGTACACTCAACCTGCTTTATAGTGAGGGTGGGGAGGGGAAGAGAGGTAGGTATTTGCTTGGTGGGTGCCCTGGTCACCAGCACTGGCATGTGCCTTATGGCTCTTCTCTATTTGCCCTTGAACATTGTGGTTTGTCTGGTGTCAAGCATTGGAACCTGCCAAAATAGCCTGGCTGCAAAAAGCATGTTTGTGGAGATTTAGCATTCTCTGCCTGCACGAGACCCCAGCCAGGAAAGCTCTGCTCAAATCAGATCCTACAAGACTCAGGAGAGAGAAAGATACACAAGACAGACAAATCTTGACAGGCTTCGAAAGCATAGCAGGTCACCCACAGAGGTTCGTGGCTCTGCTGGCTATGGGTACTGCTGAGGAACTGCTTCCTCCTCTCCAGCACCTAATTCCTCCTCTGCTGGGCTAGACAGTTTATAACTTCATCTGGTCTCCTTTCTTTGGTTTCCCTCAAAAGCAGGGGTCCCCACTCTTGGCTGCACATTAAAATTGCCTGAGTAGCTTTTCAAAATCTCAACATCCAGGCCACATACCAGGTCAATTCAATTGGATCTCTAGAGGTAGAACCCAGGAATTATTTTAAAACTCCCCATGTGATTCCAGGGTGGAGCCAATGTTGAGAACCACTGTTCTCCATGCTCTTTTTCTTGAGCTGGATGATGTCAGACCCTCTTGTGGACCCACATTGTGGCCTTTTCATTCCACTTTCCCCTAGAGGACTTGGCGAAGTACGACCATAAAATAGTAGAGGACATCCCTTCTTTGCTTTCTTTCTTTGCATATAAATTCTCTCTGGACCTGTCTCCATTACCTCTTACTCCTCTCCATGGCTTTATTTTTAACACCATATTTTGATAAAATTTCAAATTCATGGAAAAGTTGCAAGTTGCCCACATTCACTCATTATTTATATTTCACCCTGTTTCTCTCGCTCTCCACTCCCCCATACAGATACCTCCAGTTCCAAACCGGTAATACACGGTCTACTTTAGTTTTCCTTTCTACATACTTGTAACTCCTTTCTTTAACCATGAGAAATATATTCCATTTATGCTTGATATATTTTCTCATTCACTTATGACTAGAAAACAGAGAAAATCGTTTTGGAATTACTATCCTATAGGACTCCAAAAAGCAAAATGAATAACTAGAATTCAATTATTTGTCTATGTTATTTTTTCATTTTGTGGTAAAATTTACATACAGCAAAATCCACAGATGTTAAATGTACAACAGAACACAATGTGAAGGCTAATAAACATATACACACATGTAACCAACACTCCAAATAAAATAATCAATATTTAATCGGAACAGAAAGTTCTAGTATTCCCTTCCAGTCAATCCCCATCCACTATGGACAACTACTATACGAATTTCTTCACATAGATTAGTTTTGCCTGTTCTTGTATAAATCTGAAAGTAAATATTCTTTTATTTCTGCTACTTTTGCTCAACATAGTGTTTTTGAGATTCATCCTTAATAGTGCATGAGTTATAGCTTGTTTATCTATCACTATTGATGAACATTTGCCTTGGTCACAGTTTGGGGCTATTATGAATAACGTTGTTGGATTTTTTTTTTAATGTTCTTGAATCCATATTCTCATTTCTCTTAGATAAACACCTAGGAGCAGAATTACTTTGTCGTTAAGTCGATGTACATTTGACTTTATAAGAAACTGTAAAGGGGTTTTCCAGAGTGATTCTAGCATTTTGTCCTTCCATCAACAATGTAAGAGAGTTGTTCCATATTCTTACAGGTATTTGGTACAGTCAGTCTTTGGAAATTTTGACCATTCTAGTGGGATGAACTGGCCAATCCAATGAGGTGTCTCATTGTGGTTTTAATTTGCATTTCGCTGATAACTAATGATATGGAGCACTTTTTTCATCTGTTTCTTGGCCATTTGTATATCTTCCATTATAAAGTGATTTTGATTTGTTTGATCTTTTAAAAATGCATTAACTATAGTTAATGACTTTTTTTATATTGAGTTGTGTTTTATTAATTTGTGGGAGTTTGGTGTGTGTGTATACTATATATATATATATATATATATATATATATATATATATATATATATATAGTAGGCTCGAACCCACGAGCAGTGAGATCATGACCTGAGCCAAAGTCGGATGCCCAACTGACTGAGCCACCCAGGCGCCCCAAAAATTTTAAAACATATATGGTGATTCTTCCAAATTTTCTTTTACAAAAAAATTTTTAGCTAATCTGAAGCATCACATTTTGGAACTATTCATTTATTTCTAGAAATGAAAAAAAAAGCCTGTTGGAATTCTAATTGTGTTAAATCTAGATATCAATCTGGGGAGAAAGAAGTGACTTCTTAAAAAGAGTGTCTGATAATCTATGAATATAATATATCTCTTAATTTAGTTAAGCCTTTAATTTCTCTCAGAAATATTTTATAGCTTTTAGTATAAAGGCCTTACATATCTATTTATAAAATTATCTGTAAGTACTTAATAGTTTATAATCTTACTATATATGGAATCTTTTTAAGTTTCATTTTTCAATTATTTGCTGATACTATATAAAATATAATTGATTCTTGTATACTAAACATGTATCATGAGATTTTCCTTAATTAATTTATAGTCTAGTAGTAGATTCTTTGATATTTTATACTTAAATAGTCATGTCATCAGCAAATAGAGACAGTTTTACTTCTTCCTTCCCAATCTTTATGCCCTTCACTTATGAGCTTTTTCCACTGGCTGAGATCTTTAGTATGCATGTTACAATATTGATTAGTAGTAACAAGAGTCTACATCTTGCCTCATTACTGATCTTAAGGGGGAAACATTCAGTGTTTTTGTCATTAAGTACAATCTTAGCTATAGATCTCTTATAGATCTCATTTATCAGATTAAGAAAGGTTGTTTTTACTTCTAGTGTGTAAAGAATTTTTATTATCAATGAGGGCTGAATTTTATCAAAAGCTTTTTCTATATTTATTGAGATGATTATATATTTTCTCTCCTCTACTTTGTTAAAACAAGGATTTACACTGAATTTTTAAATGCTAAATTAATCTTATATTCCTGGGATAAGCCCTCACTTAGTCATAATGTATTATTATTTTATGTGTTGCTCTATTTGACTAATATATTGTTAAGAATATTTCCATGTTCATGAAGAATACTAACCTTTCTATATATTCTTAATACTTTTTTCCAGTTTGGTATTGGGGTTATTCTGACCTCATAACACAAGTTGGGAAATGTTTTCTCCATCTAAATTTTAATTAAGACTTTGTGTAAAATTGGTATTATTCTTTGCCAAAATATTTGGTAGCATTAATCAGAGAAATCAAATGGGATTGAAATTTTCTATTCAGGGAGGTTTTCCAAATTATTATAATTATAATTTATTTAATTTACATAGTATTATTAAGATTTTTTATTTCTTCTTGTGTCTATTTTGGTAAGTTATATTTTTCAAATGATTTTTCTATTATATAAGTTTTTAAATTTATTACCATAAATGTGATTAATATCCCTTTAGTATCATTTTAATATCTGTAGCATTTGTTTTGAGATCCTTTCTTTCATTCCCAAATTTGATAACTTTTTTTCCTCTTTTGAATTCATCATTTTAGTTAGGGATTTATCAATTTATTGATATTTCCATGAAATAAACTTCTTGTTTCATTTTATTACCTCTACTTTTAATTTCTTCTACTCATTATTTTCTGTTATTTATTATTTTCTTCCTCCTACTTTTGTAGGTTCAATTTCTCTGCCTGATTTAGTTTCTTAAGGCAGAGAATTATATTATTGATTTTAAATCTTTTTTTTCTGTTCTAACATAAACATTTAAAGCTTTCAGTTTCCTGCTAAATATATTTTGCCGTATCTCACAAATTTCAATATATTATATTCTCTCCCAAGTTTATTGATATAAATGACCTATAACATTTGTAATATTAAGGTGTACAATATGATGATTTGATACACATATATATTACAAAATGTCTACCACAATAAAATTTGTTAACACCTCCTTTGTCTCACATAATTACCATTTTGTTGTTTTCTCTGGTTATGGTAAAAGTATTAAATCTTTACTCTCAAAGAAACTTTCAAGTATACAATACAATATTGTTAACTATAGTCGCCATGTTTTATGTTAGATCCCCAGAACTTATTTATCTTATAACTGAGAGTCTGCAGCCTTTGACCAACACCTTCCTTATTTCCCCTATTCCCAAGCACTGGCAACCACCATTCTTCTCTGTTTCTATGAGTCCAATGATTTTAGATCTTAAAAGTAAGTGAGATCATACAGTATTTTGTCTTTGACATTTTTCACTTAGTATAATACCCTCAAGATCCATCCATATTGTCACAAATCACAAGTCTTCCTTCTTTTTTTTATGGCTAAGTAATATATATTACATTTTCTTTGTCCATTCATGCATCAACAGATACTTAGGTAATTTCCATATCTTGGCCATTGTGAATAATGTTACAATAAACATGAGAGTGTAGGTATCTCTTCAATATCCTATTTTCATTTCCTTTAGATGCATACCAAAAAATGGGATTGCTGGATCATATGGTAGTTATACTTTTAACATTTTGAGGATCCCCCATACTGTTTTCTACAGTGGCTGCACAAATTTACATTGCCACCAATAGTACAAAAATGTTCCACCTCTTCACCAGCATTTGTTGGCTCTTGTCTTTCTTTTTTTTAGTTTATTTATTTATTTTGGGGGGGGGGAGGGCAGAAAGAGAAAAAATCCCAAACAAGCTCAGTACTGTCAGCACAGAGCCCGATGTGGAGCTCCAACTCATGAACTGGGAGATCATGACCCAAGCAAAAATCAAGAGTCAGACACTTAACCCACTGAGACATCTGGGCACTCCAGCTCTTTTTTTTTTTTTTTTAATTTTCTTTATTTACTTTTGAGAGAGAGCATGGGCTGGGGAGGGGCAGACACAGAATCCGAAGCAGGCTCCAGGCTCTGAGCTGCCAGCACCCGGACCGATGCAAGGCTGGAACTCAACAAACTGTGAAATCATGACCTGAGCTGAAGTCAGATGCTCAACCGAGCCACTCAGGAGCCCCCTGTCTTTTTGATAGTAGCTATTCTAATAGGTACGAGATGGCATTTCATTGTAGTTTTGATTTGCATTTCCTGATGATTAGTGATATTGAGAACCTCTGCCCATTTTTTAAATCAGATTGTTTATTCTTTTGCTATTGAGTTGTATGAGTTCCTTTTTTATTTTTGGATGTTGATCCCTTAACATATGTGTAGTTCACAAATATTTTCTCCCAGACTCAAAAGCTGAGGCTTTTTCATGTGAATGGTTATGAAAACCTTAAATAGGAAGTGATGTGATCACAGCAGCGATTTTATAAAGATTTGTCTAATATTGATTCAAAGAGGAGCAGGCAAAGGGTTTGAACCATTTGAACTTCAACTACAATGAGAGATTTGGACTAGGATGCAGTAGGAATGGAGAAGACAATAAATATGAAAGAGCATTTGAAAAACATCTTCAACTAGCACCTTGATATGGTGGTTGATAGAGAAGGAAGAATCAAGGTTTTCAGTATGTGAGTGTGTTGTAATAGGATATAACTAACAAAAATAAAGAAGTTGAGAGAACATGTGGGGTTGAATTTGAGGAAAATGCTATATGTGGTTTGGAACTTACTGCGACTGAGTTGGTATCATGTTGTCTAATTGGAAAACACCAGCTTATTTTTGGAAATGAAGAAGTGAAATTCAGATTAGAAGACAGACCCAATAGACTTGTCGTCTTCAAAAGGGAAGCTATCCTGAAAATGGTAAATCTTGAATTGGGCTATAAAGGTATAGGAAAAAAAATACTGGCAAGGTTGGAGGCCGTAAAGTTATGGAAGGAACAAGTGGATAAGATGGAGTGAGGATATTTGGGATGGACTAGATTTTTGTTCATTGCCTTCCTAGAACCTTCTTTGCCCCTTCCACCTGCTCCTCATGCTACAACTATGATATGTACCAGGATCCTGCTCCTGACCATATGTGAAGAATCCATACTGAAGAATCCAAGCCCATCAAAGTCTACCTTTTGGACTTTTTGAACTTGATCCAAGAAAACTTTGTAAGACATAAAATCCAGCAATTTCTCATGACTAGTTTCCTGCCATATTCCATTCCAAGCAGAAATGAGCAGAAACAAGAGGTGGGTAATGGCAAAACCTGGTTTTATTTTATTCTTAATGCTTCCAAAGTCCAGCTACATCCTTGCCCTGGTTAGGTTTCACTGTGAAATCATTTATCATATTCTATGAACCAGATACATACTACTTTTGCCTAAATTTGTTTGAGATTCTTACACTCGCAACCCAAAGGTCTAATGATATAATGTGTGATGCAAAATCTATAAAATAAAAATTTTAAAAACCCCAATAAGTCCATAAACAGAAACAGACAGAGGTATAACATTTCAGTTAGTTGTGGACCAGGAAGAAAAAAAGCATTATTCTTAGAATGTCCCAGCTCAGACTCAGTGGGAAATCTAAATAACAGAAGATTAACTTCAGTTATCTAAAAAAAAAAAAAAAAAAAAAGATAGAGGGCCTCTTTCACAGTACATTTTATTCTATTTCATCTATTTTGTTTACAATGCATATAAATTTAACATGTTTGTGTCTGAGCTTAAATAAACTTTATTTATTTATTTAATGGTGCTACTCACTGAAATACTGCCTGAGAAGGTGTCATGCTTTCAAAGGGGAAGAGGGGAGGAGGAGATGACGATGATGATACAGGAGTCAACCTTAAGCTCTCTATGCAAAGGAGGCCCTAAATATGCACAACTCCTTTCGTAAGTACTTGGTGAAAATGCCCCCAAATCTCTCACCCAGATAATTTCTCCTAATTATTCAGCAATTTTTCTGTATATAGCTGAGGGGTATCCGTGCCAAAAGTGGAGGTAGGGGAAACCAGAAAAGAACTGGGACAAAGTGTGTATACTTCCTTGCTTTGCGGAAGATTAGTATCTGCCAAGTGCAGACACAATTCAGGTCTCCTGGTACCCTCCAGTTTGACCAGCAAGGCAGTGGAAACCTTCATAAGTGAAAGCACGCATACACGCATGAAGCATGAGAGACCTAAGCACCCATCTATAAACTAAGGATTTCCAGCATTCGTGTCAAACATTCCAGCCTCTCATTGATTATTGAAATGATTAGCAGGCTCCCTGCGGGAGGTGACATTTGAGAACCTGTAAGGCTTGTCTAAACACTAGATGGAACTGAGCAATTGTTTATACAGAGCATTTAGTTTGGTATAAACCTGGGTTTTTCCACTGCACTCTTTTATCTTTCGTTTTCTATTTGGATCTTTGAGCAATGACTTTGAATATCAGGTACAGATGCTTTTTCTAGCCACTCTTTGCTTCTAGGATACAAACTTGCAGAGAGTTACAATTTGTAGTGTAGTTAGGGAATATTCCAGAGTCATAATGTCTGATAGTTTCAAATCTCAGCTACAACAGCTGACTAAATTTGAAACACCGAAATATCTATTAATAGATGAATGGATGAATAAACTGTGATATATGTATGCAATCATATATGAAATTGGACATGACATGGGTGATTTCACAAACATACTGTCAAATGTAAAAAGCATGTTTTAGGAGAATTAGGACATTATGACACCATTTATATAGGTCTTAAATACCTATAAAACACCACCACATGTTATATAGAGTTGAACAACTGTGTAATACGGTATGAAAAAATATGCAAGAATTATAAACATCAAATTCAGAAGAGTGGTTTCCGGTGGTAGAAGCAAAGCAAAATGCTCTTGGTGAGTGTACAAAATGGAATTTCTTTTAATGTTCTGATGTTTCATTTCTGGGTTTAGGAGATGGGCATTAATTATATTCTTCTTTATTCTTTTTTGTGCACATGAAACATTACAAGATACATTTTTTTTAAAGAGTGCACCAAAGATTCAGCTTTGTTTTTGTTGGCATTACAAATTATTCAAACACTTTGGACACTTCTTTGCCAGAACATTCATGTGTAGATACACAATGGTATAAATTAGCTTCACTCTTTCTACAAAAACTCTGATTTTAGAAAAAATTTTTAATACTAAATAATCTAGCCTATTTGCTATGCCAAAAACTTTCAGAAGTGAAACAGATGAAGTGGAATAAATTTCTGAAGTTACAAAATAAAAGATTAATTTCAACATATGTTCTCTGATTTCAAAATTGTTTGGCTAACCTTCTATTTATATCTTTAAAAATCTATACTTGAAAACAACTATTTTCCATTATGAAGCAGAATGCAATTAAATATTGCATCTAGTTAAAATCTCAATGCATGATATTAACCTAAAATTGTAATCTGTAGAAGAGAAAGTATTAGGCCTCAAGTTCCAAATCAAAAACATTATAAAATTATGAAAACATAATATAACAATTAAACATTTCA
Organism: Cryptoprocta ferox; assembly: GCA_028646485.1. Classification (NCBI taxonomy): domain Eukaryota; kingdom Metazoa; phylum Chordata; class Mammalia; order Carnivora; family Eupleridae; genus Cryptoprocta; species Cryptoprocta ferox. The sequence continues at coordinate 88,913,756 of CM053559.1, read as the reverse complement.
AATTTTCAATTTGTATTTATTAAATTAATTTAAAATATTATCTCCAATATTATATATTTATCTTACATGTTTGGTTTAGTACAAAACCTTTTCCTTCAGTGGCACAGGTAAATATATCTATTGTTTGCAATTATTATTTATATATTTGCTTGTATCAGCTGCAATTATAAAATATCACAGATTATTTCATTCTTCTTTAGAAAATTCTCAGCTATCTTCAATATTCTGATCATAACAGTATTTATGGCTATAATGTATTTGTGAATGTCTGACTCTGTAGAAGTTATAATCTCTCCTTCTCTCCACAGACAATCTTTCAGAAATGCATTGTAAAAGATTTTGTGACCACTTTTTTTTACAAGAGAATCACCTATTTTATTTGCATTCATAAATTAATCCTATGGAAATTCTAGTTCTTTCTTTCAGTTAATTAAATTTTCATCATATATCTTTTCTATAGAGCAATTTTTCTTTAATTTGTTTTGTAATGGTCTCTTAATTTTATGTTTTGGCAAAGACAAATTTCAAATTTTCAATACTTAACATACTGTTTAGTTTTCACAAAGAAATGCATTCTCTCCCATTTTTCTAGAAGCACATGGCCTCATCCTGTTTTCTCTCTTTTAGTAGAGGCCTGACGCTTGCTCTACTCTAAGAAAAACAAAACCAAAACAAAACAAAACAAACACCAAACAGCTTTGCAAGCAAAACAATGACAATTGGATTTTCTCCCCTGAGGTGGTGACCCAGTGAGCCCTGACTCCTGCTCTAGCCTCCAGCCACCTGCCCCTTGTGGGAGTGTGTTCTCAGCAGCATAAGGACTTCTAGATATCTGGCTATCTGTTGAAAGCTCCAAAATTTCAAAATGTTGGCTCAAATTTCTTAAAACACTGAACAAATCAAACAAAATATAGCCACATGCTGAATGCAGTCTGTGGACCACCAGTTCACAACCTCTGTTACCAATCTTCAACCTCTCTCTCATGTGATGTGATAGTGTTTTTTTCTGCTTGAGAACTTGCTCAACAAGAGACTAAGAACTGGAGAAAGAACCATGAGACAAGCTAAGAAGGTAGTGTTTGGGTCAAATAACCCAGAAGGTAGTGGTGGATTATTCTATTCAGGTGTCATTTTTCTACTGAGGGGGATAGAACAAGAATATTGCTCTGAGGAACTCTCCTGAAGGTTCCTGAATTTCCAGACTAGAGAGAAGGGTAGACTCCTGCCTCCTATCAGGCTTACCATCAGTTAGGACTGGACCCCAGGGACCACAGACAGGCTCTGGGCTCTCCCAATGTGGAGTTCTACCAACCATATCCCATGAGCAAGTTTAAGTTAAACTCTGTCATGTATTTCACTTCTATTATTAGTTCCTGAGCATCCCCATCAAAACTAGAAGTTGATTTATGATCTTCTGGGACTTAGAGTTTTTTTGACAAAGATCTCAAACAAACCTAGTATTTTACTTCCTTCATAGATCTTTCTACCCAAAGGCCTCTAGACTATATTTTCTTTTTACTCTTTTTTAAAGAAATCCCCAGTTTTGTAGGTTTGGATCCCTTTTCATTGATTTTGTCTAATGTTGGCTTTTTTTTTTCACTTACATTTCTTCCACAATTTCTTTGATTATTGCGGCTCTTATATTTAAGTTTCATGTTCTCTCTTCTGCAAGGCACAGCATACGTAAAAGTTCTGTTGGATCTAGCACCATATTCTCTTCTTCCTCTAATCACATTTGTTTCTTTTTTTCCTTCTTTCTATGAATTCTGAATTGACACTTTAGTACCATCTTCAAATATTCTCATTCTTTTTCTGCAGTATCTAATCTGCTACTCGAAACCCTTCACTCCACTAATTGCTTCAAACACAGCCAATACGTCTCAAAGCATTTGTTTGTCCATTTCACAATATTAGGGCACATTCTTTCTATAGAACCAGTGTTCATTAAAATCTCAATGAAAACATAAGAGAGATGTTTTCTAGCATCTCTGTGTCTCCTAAGGACTTTGTGGCACAGACAGACGTGCATGTCTTTCTTCACAAGTTTCACTTATTTTGAGTGACTATTCTCACACCTGCTCATCTTTTCTTCTCTATGTTAAACTCTGAAGTGGGAGATTAGGATGTCCTCCCCACATTCAAGGTTGCGATGGGATGGTATAGATATTAAAAGGGTCAAATCTTAAAGGGTTTTATGAGGGTTTTATGAAGGAACATGGGGAAAGTTATTTTTACCTCCTCAGGTTGTTTTACCCAACTAGAGACAACCCAAGCAGAAATCTAACTACTGAGTATAGCACTTCTTTTTTATAATGCTGCAACCGCTTGCTAGTAATGCAGTAATGTCCTCATTATCCAAATGGATGACTGTCCTCTGCAGCATGACTTCTAATTTATTCAGTGAGTCACTGCACAAAGTGGAAGCCAACTGTGAGTGTTTCCATGCTGCTCCTGATAGGTTCCAGAACCTGATAACCTTCTCACAGGCTCTAAATCTTCTCTGCTCCCTGCTCCAGGCTCTGCAGCCATCCCTTACCTCCAGCTCTTGACTCTTCAGGTTTGGGTATACATAATACAGTTCTAATGGAGGGTTCTTCTTGTTGAAAGTAGGTTTATTCCATGCACTCTATGAATTTTGGGGTGTTGCACTGTCTAAGTGGCAATTTACTTTAAAATGACACAGTATTAATGACATATATGTGAACATAAATTAACTCTATATAAACTAGGAGGTGGTTAGTTATCATTTGAGGTACTATAGTCACAATCCATACTTCAGGATGGTTATTTAAATAAGATATGACATTTTCTAACCAGGAATCAATACCTTCAGACATGGTCTAGCTCTTAAATTATGCTTATTGAAAATGACTTAATTTGCACAAAGAATATTACACAAATTTTTAATTGATTAAAAGTATTTTGTAGGCCCTACCACATTCCCATGAGTACATGATAAAAACCCAGCAAGCTTAGAAGCCTAATGCCATAGTACAGTGTTCCAAACACTGTGGATATGCCGGGGTTATGGTGCTAATGAGAATAAGCTCACCCCCACCTTCATGACTTAATAGAGTCTAATAGGGGAAGCAAACAAGTACATTATCATGCATTTCCTTTAGCCCTCAGGGAAAAAGTACACCATATCATGAGTCCATAGATAAAGGGCATCTAAACCCAGTGGTAGTAAGGAAGGAGAATGAGGGAAATTTTCCTGAAAGAAGTCACATTTCACCTGAGGCTCAAAGAATGAGTCAAAATTATCTAGTTAAAGAGAATATATAGGAATATATACGTGCTTGGGAGAGGCAAGGTGATTCAATTCCTGATTTGCACATACTATGTGCTCAATAAATATATGTCAGGTGAATACGTGAAGACTTGGATCCAGGAGAGTGAATAAAGAACTAGAAGTGTAATGTTGCTAACAGACAGTGCATAGGTAGATGTGGTGTCCTGAGATGCACAGAAAAACCAGAACATACATCCCAAGAAACATATCCAACACATGGCAAGCACTCAGCAACATTTGCTGAAATAATGAACACACAAAGACTCATAGACCACAATGAGGAACCTAAACCTTATTCTAACAGCAATGGAAAGTTACTCAAATAGTTCATCCGGGAAATGATCTCATCAAGTCTGCATTTTAGAAAATCATCCTGACTGCAGAGTGAACTGAAGCAAGAGTATGACGGGAGGTTTCTTTGGAGATGGTTGAGAAAAATGGAGGGAAGAGCTGGTGAGAGAGTAAGGGGCAACTGTGAGAAAGGAGACAAGAACACAGGTTTGATACACTTGAGACAGAATCATCATGGTGTGGAGTTGAGTGGATGGGAAGAGAAGAGAAGGGAGACAGAAGAGAGAGAGGAGCCAAGGAGAAGACCCATCTTTTATTATTTAGGAAACTGAATAGATCATCTTCACGTTCTGAGACAGAGAACATAAGAGGATGAGCATGTTTTAGCAGAGTGTCAATTAATTAATATATTTAGGGATATGTGGACTTCAGATTATCTGTGGAGTATCTGAGTGAAAAGTGAAACTAGTCAGAAGATACACAGATCTGAAATTCAGAGTAAAGATTTGAGAATCATCTTCATGAGCATGGTGACTGAAACTATGAGACTTGGAAGAGAAGAGGGATAAGTATATAATTTTAGGAACAGGCAGAGAAGAAAGTAAAGAGAGGCTAGATAGAAAGACAGGAAACCAGGAGAATGTGGAATCATGGAGGCCAAGGAAAAGTATGCACCATAAGATGCTGTGGGACCCTGTTCAAAATCAGGAAATATGAAGACCAAATGGTATCCATTTAACTATTGAGTAGGAGTCATTACTTCATGATGTAGTCATGGTAGGATTCGAACTGGAGTGCGTTGAGGAGAAAGTGGGAGACAAGGGAGAAGAGGCAGTAAAAACTGACAATCCTTTCAAGAATTGTGACTGGGAAGAAAGAGGAAACAACAGGTCTCTTTCAATTTCCAAGTTTTCTCATTAAACTGCTTAAAGGAATTCCTGCAATATAGAGTGAAGGAAATATGTACATTTAAATGTATATGTGCCTAATAATAAAGCTCAAGAGACAGTATTTGTCTTTCCTTCTGTGTGTGAGGTATAAAATGTAGTCATTTTTGTAAGCGGTCATATTGATACCACCCCAAAACACCAAGCAATGAATCATAAGAGTCCCTTCCTCTAGATTTCCTTCCCAGACACTGCCCCATGATACGCATGGTTGCTTATCAATCCAAAGAGGGCATTTGCAGTTCCTACTGTCACTGGTATTTTTGCTGCCATTGTCATCACAGGGTGTAGATTCTGAAAACAGTCAATTCATCGATTTGGTGCCATACTCTGCCAGCTTTAACAGTTGGTCCGGGAAGCTGAGGGAAGGGAAACTCCATTGTCCCTATTTTTGTTCTTCCTTAGAAGAGTTAGCAATGACTATCCATTTCAATTCTCTCTCTCTCTCTCTCTCTCTCTCTCTCTCTCTCTCTCACACACACACACACACACACACACACACACGCTGTTTTCCCCACAACACACCCACAGTACACCCAGAAGCCTTGTTCAGCTATATACTGTGTCCCCTTCAAAGTTTTTCCAAGAACAGGTATAGGCATGGCTTTCTATCTCCCTGAACTCTTTGGTAATTTCAGTTTACAGCAGACTCCATTGTCTTAGTAAGATAATTATTATATTGCATAATACACACCCTAAAGTTTGAGTTTTCATCTTAATATCATGTGAAGATTACCAAAGTCAAATTCCAGGGGTTTTTTTCAATATTTTAATTGTGGTAAAATACACATAAAATTTTCCACCTTGACCACTGGTAAGTGCATTCATAATTTTGTGCAACCATCACCACCATCCATTTCCATAGCTCTTTTCATCTTGTAAAATCAAAACTCTATACCCATTAAACTCAGTTTTCTTCTTTAAGAAAGACTTTCTCCTGTATTTTTAGGGCTTGGTCTAGAGGAAAAATGTCTACTTGGACTCACTAAGCAGAAAATCTTATACCTCAGCCTATAACATCTGATTGAGGATTACAGTGATCTCATCTTTTTTCAGAGTACAATGTATGATATCTTCCTTACAACTATGCAGCTAGAAGGCCCTTTCCAGTGATTTTCCCAAAGCAATGGGCTGTGGATTCCAAATGCTGTTGATGTCAACATTAAAAAATAGCTTGAGTACTAAAAAATTATATCAAGGTGACAGGTATCATGCTAATAAAATTGTAAGCATTATCTTGGCTAATTCTCCTAACAATCTAATCTGGCATTTACTATAATTACTCCTATTTGTAAATGAAGAAATGAAAGTTTAAAGAAATTAAGGAACTTAGTTAAGGACATCCAGCTAGTAAATGACAGAAAGCAGCAACCAAGACTAACTTAAAGTTACCAGTAACCTAGGACTAACTTGAAACTTTCGTTCATATCCACTACAATTTACCCAAGGAATCACAGTTTTCCGTTGTTAAGTAAATCATATATGTTTACAATTAAATACTATATGTATATTAAATAATACATTACCAGGGTGCCTGGCTGGCTCTTGGTGGAGCATGTGACTTGATCTCAGAGTTGTGAGTTCTAGGCCATATTGGGTATACAGATTACTTAAAAATAAATAAATGAATAAATAAACTAATAATACATTACAAAAATCCATATTTTAACATGGAAGGATATCTATGTAGTGCTAGCTTAACCCATAGGATATAGATTACAAAACAACATATACAATATGATCTCATTTTTCCAAACGAACCAGTATCTACCTGTCATCTATTATCTATCTATCCATCTAATCTATCATCTATCTTTTTACTATCTACTCATCTAGAAAGAATATATGCCCAGAGATGTTAACAGCGACTATAGCTGAATGTGTGAATGTATATGGACATTTTTGTTTTTTCACTTTTCCCTGTGAATATTTTCTAGCCATTTTTTGTAATAAGCACATGTAGCTTTTATATTAGGGAAATATGATAAAAGGAAAACTTCAAATTTAATATGCAGTAAAAATTCCCTGATAATAATATGTTAGTATTGTTTACCCTCACTTCACTTCCTGTATCTAGCAGAGTGCCATGGTCAAGAAATACTGAATGGTCTGCATCTTCAGGTGGCATCTGGTCTGGGATCAGAGAGGAGTCCATGATAAAAGGTACTGTGCAGAGCTGTAAGACAGTGAATGGAGAAGATGAGGCACAGGAGGACCTGCTCACTAACATTAATGACTTCAGATGGATTTCTTTTGCTTAAAATTTTTATTTTGACATAATTTCAGCTATGCATAAATGTTGCAAGGAAAGGACAAATAATTTCCAGATACCCTTCACCCAGATTCCCTATTTGTTAACCTTTTACCACCTTTTCTTCCTACTATATTTCAAGTAGATTCAGATACATAGAAAGGGTGAGTCCGTGTCAAGGTGGTTTTTCAAATTCTCCTAAAAATGTTCCCCTTTACTAGATCCCCTGGCAGGAAGCTTCCTCTTGCAGAGGCTAAAATCTCCCTTCCCCTCCTTGCCCCACCCACTCCCCTTGCCAAGAATGCTTAACAGGAAGAAGTGTTTGCTTGGGGATGCTGCCAAGATAGAAATACTGTGTGAAGAAGGAAGGACAGTGCTTGAACAGAAGGAGCAGATTCTCTGAAGGTGCCTCTGCCCACCACACCAAGCATAAGACCCCTACCTGAAAACTAGGCCAGCCTTCCCAAGAGAGAGCAGGTGAGTCTGTTTGTCTGTCCTCTCTGCACAGATTGTTGGCCCTTCCCCAATGCCAAGCCCTTTGGGTACACCTTTCCTGTCTATCAAAGTTCTGGCATAGTCTTTTAGAGATTGGGTCTTCTGACAGCTGAAGTCTGTATGGTCAAGACCACAGAGAAGGTCCCAGAGATCAGGGTAATTTCAAAGCTAACGATTCCCAAAGAGTCCAGGAGAGGATTTATTTCATTACACCAAGTTTAGGAGGCCACAGATAGACAGGGATAAAGTCTAGAGCTAAGGTATGGGTGAAGGGGAGGGAGCATTCCATCAGCACAAGATCCTATGTGTCTTCTGGGCATGGGTCAAATCTCATTTTTGTAGCTAGCTGTCAATGGCATGTCTGCCTTCCAAGGCCCTCACGGGTGCTCTAGAAAAGAGGCATATGTCCTGCCTGGAAAGAAGCCTCGTTCCCAGATTCTGAATGTGGTACTGTGTTCTAATCCCCACAGGCCTTCTCATCTCCTTCAACATGAATTGGCATATGATAATCTCTTGTCTTATCATAGTGGTGCTTAAAATGGTTGGAATGATCTTTTTCCTGCTTTATTGTGAGTATTTGAGCAACCTCTTACCCTAACCCCATAAGGTCTTGTTATTTGATTTTTCTCTCAGAAAGCGTAGTTGAATATAAAGGCAACATGCCTGTCTTTCCACCTGGGGGCAGGGACCCAGTGTAGGGGCAACTGACAATACTCTTCTCACTCCCTAGCACACACAATGGGCCAGGTCCCTTGGTCTGCCATGGGGTGTAGAACTGACCAGTGTCTGATGGTTAGAACACCACACAAAGCTTTTGCCACTACAGTGTTAATTGGGTAATCTGAGGTAAAATACTTGTCAGTGCTTATTATTGCTGCTCAAGCTTGAAAATTAGCGTCAGTTCAACCCAATGATAAGGCTGAGGTAAGGGCTGCATAATAAGATAATGGGATTTTACTGGGGGAGAGAATTCCCTCTGTGTCCATAGACACTCCATCCAGATGCTTAGGAGAAGAGGCCCCATAGCCAAGGGTTTCCCTGCAGTTGCAGCAAGAATCTTCTCCAGCCCCAGAAACTGGTAGGGAACATGAATGAGGAAGGAAACATGAGTGAAAGAAGCAGTTGGGTAAAAGGTGTCTTCCCTCTGACTCAAACTGAAGGTGCATTTCCTATCATGGAAGAGAGCAGGAAGAACATATGAATATGAATAAGTAAACACATTTACAAAAAACAAAAAACAAAAACCACCTATACATCTTCGTTGACCTGAGTCAGAGAGCTCCTGATCACACAGTAACAATCACGGTGCCCCAGCAGCCCCCGCAGTGATGTTGGTTTGGAATATTCATCCTGCAGCCACCTTTGGGACTGAGCCAACAACTGATTTTCTTTGTAGTCCCACAGATTTTTGGCGGAAGTAATGTCAGCTTCCTTCCCACAGAGGGCTATGGAACAGGTAATGTGCATCACAATTATCTCCACTGCACCTCCAGGTTCTTGTGTGCTTCTTACAGACCTTTCTCCAGCCTTTCTTTCCCAAGAAATTCATTTGCAGAAAGGGTCCATTAAAGACACTCTAATTGCTATAAGATGAATATGTTCTGGGGATCTAATGTCTAGTGTGATGACTATAGTTTACAAGACTGTACTACACACTACTTGAAAGTTGCTAAGAGAGTAGATCTTAAATAGTCTCACCACCAAAAAAAGGGATAGGGGAATTATGTGAAGTGATGGGGGTGTTAACTAGTCTTACTGTGTAGTTAATAATTTTGTAACATGTACATGCATCAAATCATCACCTTGTACACCTAATTAAACTTACAAATTGCTTATATCTCAATAAAGTGAGGGGAGAAAAGTACAGCACACCCAGAAAATAAAGAAAAGATCTTCTAATTAATTTCCTTGCTTTTATCAATGGGAAACCTAGAGTAAGCTAATTGAAATTTCTGATCCTCAGTTTTCCTCCTGGGTATGAGGCTGATTTGTATATAATTACTATCGTGTGATGAGAAAGTATAAACTCTGACATGCTGTACACCTAAAGGAATTGCTATAAAAAAAATCCCACAAAAAAACTCAAAGATTGTAATCAGTACTTTTTTGTGTGCCAATCACTCTGCTAGACCAACAGAAGAATGAAAACAGGAGATATCAGTCAGCTGTCCTCTCTATAAAGCACAAGGCCCCATGCCAGAAGCTAAGGGGCAAACAAGAAATGAGGCTCTCCCTATCAAACCTCCTCTTCGTAAAGCTTTTCCAAGGACCTCCCTCTCACTCCCTCTTAAAACATTATACTAAATACATCTTTAGGAGAAAGATAATTTCTTGTTCATCTTCGTATCAACTGAGGCTCCCAGAACAGCGAGCTATATGGAGGAAATATTCATGAAATGCTTACAAAGTTTCCATTAAAAACAGGTTATTTTATATTACAAAGAGCCTTTGAGCTGGGGAATGAAATAAGAAATTAATGCTCACTTGTATGTTTCAGTAATATAATTTAAGTCGCTGATTTGGTGTCTGGGTAAACTAAATTGGTGTTCAACCACATAGGACAAATAACTGGGCAGCTGAAGAGACGTTTTGACCAGCGTCTGAAGCCACTGCAGTATCTGCTTGGCCAACCAGGAAAAATGAGTCTTCTTAGAGGCTTATCAATTCCCCTATTTATATTTAAAGAAATAAATGGACTACTCGTAGGAAATCTCTGGAATGTTCACCTGCCTCTGTGTCTGCCAATATCACCAGTCCTGAACCTAGTTCCAGTTAGCCTCAATTCTTAGAATTGGCAGGGGCCAATAAGAGGGGAGCCAAGGGCAGGGGATGTTGGGGCATCAGACGTGGGGTCAATGGCAACTACTCTGTGGAGCCCAAAGGGGAAGTGCTCCAAACAGCACCCGGGGGGGCAACACTGCCAAAAGTATATATGGAAAGGAGTGAGAAATTTCCCTCCTGGTACTAAATTCACCCATTCCTCTTCCTTTCTCCTGTTCTTTTTCTCAATATTTCACACCTACTGCCAAACACACACACACACACACACACACACACACACACACACAAATTGGGGGTATCGGGCACGACAAAAAATAGTACTAGTTAGATGGAAGCTTCAAAGAAAGAAAATGAAAAAATTCTTGCAGAGAGTGCCAAGAGTGCCTTGTCTTTGCCACTGTCCAGAGACAGATCATTGCAAGGACTGAATAGCTGCTCTGTTTATGTTGTATTCATGATGCAGTTACCTTCAGACTTTCTTTTTGTTTCAGTCCCACAGACTTTCGGGAGCAGTAATGTCACCCTACTTCCCACAGAGAGCTATGGAACAGGTAAAGTGCATGACAATTATCTCCCCTCGACATGAGGTTCTTATGTGCTGAATTCTTAGACACTTTTCCCATTGCCTCCTTTCTTGTAGAATTTTTTTGCTCAAAAGAGCCATAAAAACCTTCCAATTCATCCCTGTTATGTTGTCTACAGGGAAAATAAGACTAGACTGCTTGGAATTTCTTCCTGGATTGAGGATGATTTCTATAGATATAACTGCTATAAAGAAATTCATGCCCCACTATGTTATGACTCCATTCCAGGATTCACGCTCCAAACCACTAATCCTATACTCTCTTTTCTTGCATTTCTTTAGTCTGCCCCAACAGGTGGTATTTTCATCAAGGAAAATGCTTTTGGTTGTCCCCTTTTGAAATGTCTTGGAACAAAAGCAGGGACCATTGCAAAACAGAAGGATCCACTTTGGCCATTGTCAACACACTAGAGAAACTGGTGAGTGCACTGGGAAAACCCCACTACAGTAGCCTCAGCAGGTGGAGATGTTGGGGTGATTTGATTGGTGGAGTAGGGGCAGGGTGGAGGTGAGAAATGGAGAGATGGCTGGCTGAGAGCCCAAGCTCCTTGCTCTGAATCAGAAGGTGGGAGACTCTACAGTAGCAGTGGGGTATATTCCTCAGGTCATTTGAGCTAGGGAAATCCACACTGTATCCTCTCTCCCATGAAGCTTAGCAGTGCACTGATGTCCTCGGGATGGGTGAGGACATTTAAAGTGCAGTGAATGATCAAATAAGCTGATGTGTATAAAAGTTGTTTAAAAACTACAGAATACTTCATATATGTGATCTATTAATGTAGCATTCTCATAAATAAATAAGGTGCAAATTAACAAGATGAGCCATATGAAAAATAAAGAATCAAGTCATAGAATTGGGATAGTAGCATATAGTTATGACAGTAAAATTTTATCCTCATAAAGATTCTGAGGGGGTATCATTATCCATTATCTTGTATATGAGGAAGCTAGGGTACAGAAAAATAATTTGACCCAGGTTGTACACACACACTAAATGACAGGACAGGATTGAATTGATATGTCTCTAACTCTAAAACCTATGCTCTAATCAATTTTAGTTCATAAGTTATCTTAGTTTGTCATTGCCTCTCCTTCAAATCCCAAGCATCTGCTGAGTGCTAGGCATGTACTATATACTCCATGGCTGCCTCTCTGCCCTCTGTCTTTCACCTCTCCTCTATAAAGTCCTCCTGTGGTTGAGGAGAATTCATAAGAGGGCTCCCTCTGAATCTTGGTGACAGGTGTCCAACAAAGAGCAGGGGTCACAACGCTACAGATCCACTGAGGCTAAGTACACAGATGAAAAGGGGAAATGACTTAGAGTAGAAAACCAGGAGTAAGCTGTGGGGGAGAAAGGAGAAACGAAGAGAAGAGGGGAAAAGGGGGTTGAGAGAGGAAGTTGACAGCCTCTTCCTCTACTCAACTCTCAAGTTCTGGTGCATCTCAAATGTCATCCTTGGCATTCTCTAGAAAAAGCTCATCATGCCCAAAATTTGCTAGTGATCTCAATTATGTAGCCCCAGCTAGTCTTCTCTGGACCAGACAGTATATCAAAATCCACTTTGATCTTTCAAAAGCACCACAAACTCATCATGTTAAAAACTGAGGTAAGTTATATTTTACCTAAAATACTCCTCCTTTTGTGTTCCAAATACTGGTAAGTAGTCATTCCACCCAAGATTGAATGCTGATGGTTTTCTGAGACTTTACCTCTTCTCTTCTCCCCTAAATTAGTTGCTAACCAACTCTTTTCCTCTCTATCTCCACAGAAAATTAGTCATTTCTCACCTGGATTTCTTTAGAATTCTTCTAACTCCTCTCCTTGCCCCAAATTTTGCCCCTTCTTACCTATCTTCCATAGAACCCACACAATAATCTCTAAGACTCTAAACTGTCTGTGCCATTTTCCAAATTAAAGTGGGTTAAAGTCCAGTTTTTCTAGCATGACATATAAGGCCTTGTATAGCACCTGCCTTCTTGCCAGTCTTGTCTCTCCATCAACCTCCCTTCTCCCTCTACACAACCACAGGTGCTCTGCAGTCCACCTGTGATCTGATACTCCCTCTTCCAGGAAGTCCCACATCCTCCCCTAGCATTTCCCTGACAAACAGCTGTTTTTCAGAATTCATCTCCAGTATCACTTCATCTTTCTAGAAGACCCCAAATCCATGTAGAACTGATCACTTCCTCCTTTCTGCTTGTTTTATGTCTAATACATATTCCCTAACTCTATACCTGGGAAACCTCACTATGCTGATTAACTCATCTATCTTCTCTTATTAGACCTGTGGATCTTCAACATGTTGGGATCACTGACATTTTAACATTGGTGATGAAAGCTATACACCTCTTCCCAGAAACACTGCATATGCATAATATTTTGAGTAAAGTTCCAACAGCTTAATAAATCCCCTTCATAACCATCCATGGCTCAGTGCAAGAGAGTTAAGGGTTAAGAACCCTTATTTTTAAACCATTTGTCAGCAAATTTTTCTTAAATGGTAAGATGGTAAATATTTTATGTTTTTCAGGTCATATGGTCTCTATCATAACTCATAACTGCTTAATGCTGCCCTTGTAGCTCAAAAGCAGCCATAGGTTATATGTAAAAAAATGGGCCTGGATGTGTTCCATTAAAACCTATTTACAAAACAGGCTAAAGTCTGGATTTTGCCCTCTGGCTATAGTTTGCCAACCCTTGTTTCAGATCATAATTTTTTATTTAAAAATTTTTAATGTTTATTCATTTTTGACAGAGAGAAAGAGACAGAGCACAAGCAGGGGAGGGGCAGAGAGAGAGGGAGACACAGAATCCAAGCAGGCTCCAGGCTCTGCACAGAGCCTGATGCAGGGCTCAAACCCACAAACTGTGAGATCATGATCTAAGCCAAAATCAGACACTCAAGTGACTGAGCCACTCAGGCGGCCCCAGATCATAATTTTTTATGAAATTTGATCATAAATTTCAAATTTCATAATTTGAAACATATGTTTCCATATCCCTGGCCTCATACAATGACTCACTGGATACTCAAGAAATCTTTGTTAAATGAGTAAATACAGTAATTAATTTTAAAGAATAATGAAATGAGATATCTCAGGGAAGGAGAATATTGGAAAAAGAGGAATAAAATCAATAGCCCTGGGATGGAGAAATACCCAAGTTAACTTGGATACCCATTTACTGGTTACAGGAGGCTTATAAAGAGTACAGGAAAGAGCCCATGAACTCACAGACTTCTGGTTACAGTAATTTGTGATTCATTAGTTTAATAAAGAAACTAAGATATCATAGATTGGTATCAATTTAGCAAATACTCAAAATTCACTGATTATTTCTCAACACACTTTTAAATCTCCCCAACTATATTGCCTAAGAATTCAAGAAATTCACTTGATCCAACGTCATTTGGAATGTAAAATTTCTGGCAGTGAAAGAGAAAGTCACACCAAATAAAAAAAGAATTATTTGAAATTTCCCTCTTATAGATCATATATACCCTTCCTCTTCATTTTCATAGTGTGGCCCCTGGAGAGCAGCATCAGCATCACCTGGCACTTTGGTAGGAATGTAAATTCTTGGTCCGCTAAACTTGACCTCCCAGGAATCAGAAGCCCATCAAGCTGTGTTTTAACACGACCTCCAGGTGATCCTTATGCTCTGTGTACACTGAAAACTACTCTAAGGTTTATGGTAATGCCAGCTACAACCAGCCCTAGAGTCCCTTACCAGCCTTCCAGTTCCCAGAATCAGATATAATCAGGGTGTTTTTGCACAAGGGAGACAGCAGCAAAAACAAAAACAAAAACAAACAAACAAAACTCCTTTTTGTTGAACTGTTTATTTTTTTAACTTCTAGAAATTTCTACAGAACATAATTGGTGCTGAGAAATATTTTATTGGCTTATACCAGGATACAGAGAAAAGATGGCGTTGGATCAACAACTCCCCATTCAATGGCAAGTATGTGAATATCTCACATTTTTCTACGGATCTTGGTTTGCCTAAAGAGACCAGACCTGAGATTCGGTGGGTTTATCCTGGAAGAACACAAAACCTGAGAGTTGGCTTTTTGTTTTATTCCTCTTCTTTCTTCCAATGCCCCTATTCCCAGAGACACATTTTTGGTAAACTTTTATTAAGGAAAATGTCAAACAGTTCTAAGTAGAGACAAGAGTATTCATACAATGAGTTCTCCCATTCAAATCAAGATGCAAACAAAGCCACATACATACCATTTGTTTGCTATATCTCAAAGTCTCTTTTAACTCATAGACTATATTTGATTACTAAGTGTTTACAAGTTCCCCAGATGGGGCTTCTTTATGTAAAGGAAGTTTATTATTAGCAACTGTCTATGCCTTAAAGCTATGAACTTCAATTCCCAAGAGCTATCTCCTATGAATCATTCCATGGACATAAGTGTTGGTGGAGAATGTGACATTCCTGGTATACATAAGAAAGTGTGGAATCAGACAGAGAGCAAGTCAGTTCCCCAGACTATAACTGGGCTTCTCACAGAAGGAAGGAAATTAAGATTCATTCAATGTCTACTAAATGTCAGACACTTGCTAAGCACTTACTCATGTCATTTCTTGCAGTATTCACAATGATGCTGTAGAAAACGCTTTTATTAATCCTCATTTAACAGACAGGTGAACTGAGGATGGGGAGGCTTAAAAATGTATTGAATATCACCACATTGGGTAGATTAAATTGTGGCTATGCCCACATCCACTTGACTCCAAAACTCATGACCTTTCCATGAAACCAGACTCTTTCCAGTCAAATTGAAAGGGACTGAACGGCAGAAAAAGAGGTGGAGAAGGCCAAAAGAGTTTCTCTTAAAGAGCCAGCTGGTGCCTAGGAAAGGAAGAGCAACCTCTCCGTCCTCCTGCTGCGAACATAGCACATACAGTACTAAAACCTTATTTCTAGGAGAAAAAGACAGATGAGATGTTTCTAACCAAACACAAGAGTGAGTTAAGCACAAGATGGACTGTGAGTCCATCTCACAGGAGAGCACACAGAGAAGGGCCAGTGTAGAGCTAGATTTGGGGATAGAAGAAGGTCGATTGGAATCAGCAAGAGGCAGGACTGAAACAATGGGCCTTAACCACACTTCCTTTTCCATTTAGCATTACCAATCAGCATCAGAACTTCAACTGTGTGACCATAGGCCTAACAAATACATTCGATGCTGCATCATGTGACATCAACTTGCGTTGGATCTGTGAGAAGCTGGCCAAATGATTGGAGTTCTCTGTGGACTCTGACAAGAATAAGAAACACACTTGTGGAGAAAGAAAAATAATATAATTGGGATTGGTACAGGAAATACAGAACATCAAATTACTGTGTCCATCTTCCACAGGTTACTGGCAGAGCTCCTTAACAAATCCTTCAGGCTAGTGCTCCAGCCCCTCCACAAATATACTTGCATACATACAACAGAGACAAACTTACCATTCTGAGCCAGCAGTTCCCCCCAACATTCTACTTCCTGTGAGTGTCATAGAGGTAACTCTTTTTAGATCTGCACCAGACATCTAGTCAATGATCCCTTTCTCCATCTCTCTATCAGAAGAGCCCTTTGCCTGTGTTGGAAGTGATCTGCTGCTTTGGAGGACTGGATATCAGTCACCTCCAGGAGACAGGGTCACTTTTAGGTAGACAACTCAGTTGACATAGTGATGAGGTCTGTTTCTATAGACCTGAGCATTTCTGACTGATCAACCTGGCCTATTGCCAGGTCTGTTTTATCCTTAGAGCACACATGCCTAGTACCAGACAGAAAGTGCAGACTGAGCACGTGAAAACATTATTTAGACAGTAGCAGGGATAGAAGAGGGATAAACTCAGCTTCTTGACATCACCTGTGTTCCCAAGAGACCTGTGTTCACATGCATCCCACCCCTACCCAAGGTAGGATAGCAGAGGCCCTTCTCAGTTCGAATTGAGGCCAGGCCTGGAGATGGGCTCCTGGAGCCAAGCTTGGCTTGTTCATGGGAATGGATAAGGATCTCGCCTGAGCAGGAATCTTCCAGGAAATCCCTTTGAAAATAATCAGACAGCTAACATTACCAAGCAAACTGATCAATGTTTTTCAACAAAGCCCTGAAGACATACTCAAGCTTAAATTTTCCTGGTCTTGAGCTGAATCTCTATTTCCATAGATTTTTATTACCTGATCATGTTTTTTTTAGTATATTTTAAGAATTTATAGTAGTCTCTTGAACCCCAGTGCTCAGATATTCCTGCCTGCAGTTTAGAGTGACTCTATGACCAGGTACAGCTTAGTGACCCAAAGATGCCACAGCCTTATCCATGTTGGCATCACACCAACTCAAAGCTGGTCCAGTTGACCAAAGGGTAAAAACGAAGAGGATTGCTCAAGGATGCATAGCGAGTCAGCAAAAAGTAAGCATATAGTAGTAAGGGAACGCCAGGGACAAATGGAAATCATATCCAGGAGGAAACAGAGTTCATTTGGCCATACTGGAAGAAAGGCAAGAAAAGGGTAGAAAAGTCTTGGGGCATCCTGGCTATTCTCTGCACTTGCAACAAAATCAGCTACATACCCTTCCCAGCAAGTGGAAAAGATAAAAGAGATGTCTGTGTGTTCTGAGTAACAAGAATTAAGCCATAAGGGAAGACTACAAAACTAATGGAAATTATAGTCACCTAAGTGAACTGCTCACCAATTTATGTCTAATAACAACATACCACAATGACTATGAATATCATCAGATGTATGTTAAAGAAAATTGTTGTTTTATTTTTTATTACAATACCAAGCTCTATTTCTATATTCCTAGGACTTGTATTTTTGTACAATTTGCATGGCCACCTATAGTTTTTAAAAAATGAGATAATACATTAAGTGTTAGAACTTGTCTGAAGGAAGTTACCAGCAATAATTTGTGTTGGGATGGAGGGGGTGTTAGAATTATATCAGTATTCTGTGGAGATACAAGTTTTTTTGTGGTGTTAGCAGAGAATAAATACTGTAGTTGAGGAGAGGGGAGAGGCTGAGTCTATGTAGATAAAGAAATAAACAGAATTTCTACACCAAAAGTAATCCCCAGGATCCAGACAATAGAAAGGATACTGTACCTTCTGTTTTGAGAAGGGAAAGTTGTGGTTGCCACACTTCCTGTTTTATGACAGAACAAGTTTTAGATTTCTATAGTAAGGAAATGTAGACATCTGGTAATTTCCTTAGCAGACAGCCCAAATTTCCCCCAAGATGAGGACATACTTCTCTGAAAGTTCTAAAAGAGGCCCAGTGGACCAAGGTGGGGCTGGGGGTAAGGAGCACATAGGGAATATGAACACTTTGATTTAAATTCATTACTGGAGGGTGCAGGGGCTGCTGGATCCTTAAGAGGGTAGACACATGTGACCTTATTGGGCAGCAGTGTATGGGTTTTTTTTTAAGCAACAGAAATTTAGTAAACCACTGGATTAGAGTTTTTTACTTTGTTTCCAATTATGCAATGTGACTTTGTACAGATTTCTTATTCTTTCTGTCCCTTAATTTCTTTACCTATAAAATGAGGCAATAATACCCCCCACACAAAATTCTTGTGCATACTAAACAAAACTCCCACTATGTCCCTAGTGGCAATAAGCAATAGGGGAAGCACTCTGTGGAAGATTTGAAGTTGAGATCTTTATCAAAAAAGTGGCTCTTCAATTTGCTAAAAGCTGAACATAGAAGAGCCACTTAATTTCTCAGAATTTCTGTTCATTCATTCATAATATAGGAATAAAAATATGCCTGAGTCAGGTACTTCAAAAATTCTGTAATTGTCAAAAACATACTTTCCATGATTCTGACTTACATTCAAATCACCCATCCAGCAGATCTGTGTGAGCTACTGGTGTGATGACCAAAGTCACTGAACCCTGTCCTCGAATATTGACAGATCAGTACTAGTTCATGACTGAAAACATCAGGTATGGGAAACCTTTGCCTACTTTCCCTGCTGTTGCCAAACCCCATCCTCAAAAGCCAAAACCCTAGGCGACATTTATCTTCTGAATAGTCTGGCTTCACTTTCCAGGTCTCCTTCAGCAGAGGCTGAGTATTAATGCACTGAAAGTCTTACCCTCCAATTTTACCATACCCTCTCATAGAGACTATAACTCCTGCAGGGACCCTCATGACTCCCTCATTGTTTGAGGTAGCAGAGGTATGTGAATACTTCTGGCTCTCAAGCCACAATCTTGCTGAACTTCAGGTACAAAGACTGAACTAATCAAAATCCTTTATTCACAAGATACTCCCATAGGTAGATATATATCACCCATATATAATATATAGTAACAGTTATATATGTAATATATACTATATATATTATATATATGTAAGAACACCCATGAAACTACCCAACATGAAAACTAGAATCTTTATAATAGTTTATATCTACCTCTATGGTATTCTATTCCACCCTCCTGTGTCCTCACAACACAGGCAATGATCATTCTGATTCCTGTGTTCATCATTCAAATTTTTAAAAATTCATCTTTATCTTATTTTTATGTACTCTTTTTAGCTCTATAAAAAGATATTATGAGGGCGCCTGCAGGGCTCAGTTAGCTGAGCATCCAACTTCAGCTCAGGTAATGATCTCATGGTTCATGGGTTCCAGTGGGCTCTGTGCTGACAGCTTGAGCCTGGAGCTTGCTTTGGATTCTGTGTCTCCTACTCTCTCTGCCCCTCTCCTCCTCGTGTTCTGTCTCCCAAAAATAAATAAATGCAAAAAAATTTTTTAAAAAGGTATTATGATGTAAGGAATCATTTAGAACTTGTCTTTTTTTCATTTTATGGTAAATGATTCATTCATATTGTTGAGGTTTATTAATTTTGACTACTATATAATATTCCATTGTATGCCTATATAAACCACGACTATTCCAGTTGGGGTGCAGTTGGATTGCTGACAGGTTTTTGCTAATGTCAACAGCGCTACCATGAACATTCTTCTGGTGTTCATATACAAGAGTTTCTCCTGAGTATATTGTGAAGAGAGATATGTTGGGTTATAGGGTATGCAAATTTTGAATTTTTTAAGATAATGCAGAATAGTTTCCAAAGAGATTATATCAATTTTCATTGGTCTTAATCTGTTTTCCCTAATTATTAATATATTATTTAGAGTAGTGCTAGATGCTATAGCAAATTACAATGTTCAGTGGCTGATCACAATAAAAGCTTATTTCTCATTAACATGTAGTCATGTATTATGGCTACTGAAGGCACAGACTCTGCTCCACAGGATCATCTAGGGACCTATGTTGGTGGAATGTTTTCTGTCTTCAACATATGGCCTCAAGGACGTATGTGAAAGAGAGACAGAAGAATATGCATAAAGAAGTCTTCCCAAAGACTAGATGTGGAAATTGTGTATGTCACTTCTACTCACATATCATTGGCTAGAACTCACTCACATGGCCACTCTTACCTGCAGGGAAGAGTGGAAATTTTATTTTAGCTGTGTGTATAAAAAGAAGAAGAAATGTTTGATGTTCACTTAGCAGTCTCTACCCCAACCAATGTGGTTGAATATTTATAGGTTTATTGAAGATAGACATAGATATGGGTATAGATAAATATAGATATAATTTCCTTTTCTATAAAATGTATATTTGTAATATTTGCCTATTTTTGTACTGAGTTGTTTGTACTTTCGAAAATGATTTTTAGGAGTTCTTTATATAATACTTCATTTGTTATGTTAAGTGAGAATTTCTTCTCCCATTTCACCTCCGCTAAGGTATCTTCTGATGAGCACAAGTCCCTAGTTTTAATAAAGTCAAGTATATCTATCTTTTCTTTTATATCATCTCTTTTTGTATAATGCTTAAAAGCCCCTTTCTCTATGCCGAAATCTGAAAGATATTCACCAAAATTTTCTTCCAAAGTGCTTAAAGTTTAAGTGTTGACATTTGAATTTGATCCATCCTGAATTGATTTCAGTATATAGGGTGATATAGGATTCAATTTTATTTTTTGCCATATGGATACCTTTTTTCCAGCTCCATGTATGGCTCTTTCTTTCCTCATTTTTGTCATACCAATGATTCATATAATATGGGTCTCTCTTGGGATGCTATTTCATTACAGTGATTGATTTGTCTATTCTTTGGATTCATGCTGTCTTAATTACTACAGCTTCAGAATAAATTTTGATATCTGTCAGGGTAAATTCCACCCCCTGCTTGTTCATTTTTAGAAAATACTGAAAATTCTGAATATCCTTGGCCATTTACACTTGCCAGTAATATTCAGAATTGGTTTACCCATTTCCATGAAAACCTTTACCAACTTCCATGAAAACAATCTTGATTGTTATAGTATTAAATCTATACATAAATTTTGAGATAATTTACATACCATGTTAAATCTTTTCATCCTTGAACTAGACATGCATCTTAATCTATTTAGATTTTATTTAATGTCTATTACGAAGTTCATTTGCTTTCTTTCTTTCCCTTTTACAAAGAAGTTCTCCTAAAATCTTTATTTTGAAAAACGATTTTATTTATTTTATTTTTATTAAATCCAAGTTAGTTAATATATAGTGTAATAATGGTTTCAAGAGTAAAATTTAGTGATTCATCACACATATAACACCCAGTGCTCATGCCAATAAATGCCTTCCTTAATGCCCATCACCCATTTAGCCCATTCCCCCCACCCAACACCCCTCCAGCAACCCTCAGTTTGTTCTCTGTATTTAAGAGTCTCTTATGGTTTGCCTCCCTCTCTGTTTTTGTAGTTGTTGTGGCTGTGGTTGTGTTTTGGTGCAAAAAGGTGATTTCATTAAAGCACAAGGACATCTGTTTTGTTTCTTAAATCCCACATATGAATGACATTATATTATATTTATCTTTCTCTGGCTGACTTATTTCACTTAGCATAATACATTCTAGTTCCATCCATGTTGTTGCAAAATGCAAGATTTCATTCTTTTTGATTGCCGAGTAATATTCCATTCAATATATATATATTCTTCCTTATCCATTCATCCGTCGATGGATATCATTTGGTCTCTTTCCATAATTTGGCTATTGTAGATAGCACTTCTATAAACATTGGGGTGCATGTGCCCCCTTCGAATCAGCATTTTTGTGTTCTTTGGATAAATACCTAGTAGTACAATTGCTGGGTGATAGGGTAGTTCCATTTTTAATTTTCTGTGGAACTTCCATACTGTTTTCCAGAGTGGCTATACCAGTTTGCATTCCCACCAACAGTGCAAGAGGGTTCCCCTTTCTCTGTACCCTCTCAAACATCTGTTGTTTCCTGAGTTGTTAATTTTAGCCATTCTGATAGATGTGGTGATAGCTCACTGTGGTTTTGATTTGTCTTTTTCTGATGATGAGTGATGTTGAACATCTTTTCATGTGTCTGTTAGCCATCTGGATGTCTTCTTTGGAAAAGTATCTAATCATGTCTTCTGCCCATTTCTTCACTAGATTATTTGGTTTTTTGGGTGTTGAGTTTGATATGTTCTTTATATATTTTTGGATACTAACCCTTTATCTGACATGTCATTTGCAAATAATCTTCTCCCATTATTTCAGTTGCCTTTTAGTTTTGCTGACTGTTTCCTTCACTGTGCAGAATATTTTTATCTTAATGAGGTCCCAATAATTCATTTTTGCTTTTGTTTCCCTTGCCTCTGGAGACATGTCAAGTAAGAAGTTGCTGTTACCAGTGTTTAAGAGGTTGTCTGTTTTCTCCTCTAGGATTTTGATATTTTCCTGTTTCATACTGAGGTCTTGCCTCCATTTTGAGTTTATTTTTGTGTATAATGTAAGAAAGTGGTCCAGGTTCATTCTTATCCATGTCGCCACCCAGTTTTCCCAGCACCATTTGCTAAAGAGACTGTCTTTTTTTCCCATTGGATAGTCTTTCATGGTTTGTCAAAGATTAGTTGGCCATACATTTGTGGGTTCATTTATGGGTTCTCTATTCTGTTCCATTGATCTATGTGTCTGTTCTTGTGCCAACACCATACTTTTTTGATGGTTACAGCTTTGTAATATAGCTTGAAGTCCGGAATTGTGATGCCTCCAAATTTGGTTTTCTTTTTCAACTTTACTTTGGCTTTTTGGGGTCTCTTCTAGTTCCATACAAATTTTAGAATTGTTTGTTCCAGCTCTGTGAAGAATGCTAGTGTTATTTTGATAGGGATTGCTCAGAATGTGTAGATTGTCTTGGGTAGTACCAACATTTTAACAATATTTGTTCTTCCAATCCATGAGCATGGAATATTTTTCCATTTCATGGAAAACCTGAAAGACTCCACCAAAAAACTTCTAGAACTGATACATGAATTCAGAAAAGTCTCGGGATATAAAATCAATGTACAGAACTCAGTTGCACTTCTATATACCAATAATGAAGCAGCAGAAAGAGAAGTCAAGGAATCGATCCTATTTACAATTGCACTGAAAACTGTAAAATACCTAGCAAATAAGCCTGACCAAAGAGGTAAAAATATCTGTATACTAAAAATTATAGAAAGCTTATGCAAGAAAATGAAGAAGATATATTTGCTTTCATATGCACAATGTTTAACTACTTATCATCAATAAAATTGATACTTCAGGATAATGTGACATGATTTATCTTGAGGTTTTGAGTAAACTAAGCATGCCACCAGTTGCTTTTCCTAATGTGTAACTCACTTACTCTAGGATAATTCACTCTGACCCTTACCCTTTTAGTTACCATCTTGCCTGGAGCTTTGCTTCTCTGTTCCAAAGCCCTGAAGCTATAGATAGATGATGCTCAACATCCTTCCTCTCACTCCTGTATGATGGTTTCTGATTAATACTTAGTCATTTACCTAGAACTAGTCTTGCATTACCATGATACTGTCAAAAGGATATAGAGTGTACTAGTTAAAAACATACACTTTAAATTAGATATCTACTGGTAGAATCTTTGTTCTGCTCATTTACTATTTGGGAAGCCTTGGAGAAATTACATAATCTCTCAAAAACTCAGTGTCAAGCACTGTTTTAAGGTACTCAGGATACAGCAGAAAATAAAGTATCTGTCCTCACAAAGCATATAATCTGGTGGGATGATACCAATAATAAATAAGTTAATTGATATATATTAGGTGGTAATAAATATTATGAAGAAAATGAAGAATGATGGGGGGACAAGAACTGTTAAAATGCAGGTGGAGGTTTGTTATTTTTAGAGGAAGCTTCCTTGAGGTGATTTTGAAGAAGTAATTTCTGGGAAGTGAGAAACTGCTTCATACAAACATCTTGGGTAATTCCAGCTGGTGCTGGGACAAGACTGTTCTTAGTGGGTTCAAGAAATACCAGGGAGGCTACTATGTTTGTAACAGAATGAATGAGAAAGAGAGTGGTAGGTGATGGGGCCAGAAGTCTTTGGGAACCAGAATTAGTCAGACAACAGTAGAAGTATAGACTATGATGGTGATCTAGATATTAAAATCTTTAAAAAAAATTAGTTAACACGGCCCAAAGGTATGCAGAAAACTACTGCAACTAGCAGGAAAATGGCTGGTAGAACAACAGCTTCAAAGCTAGACAAAACTTAAAGCCAAGGGTGAGGGAAATGCATAATGGTTATAAGCAGGTAATAATAAACAAGAAAGACACCTAACCCACATCCACGCTCAGAGGAGTGAAAAAAAAATCATGACATCAGAGGAGCTGTGGACATCCTTAGGGGATGTATATTTCAAATAAAGCATGAGGATCAGTGAAACATTCAGAAGTTGGGGATATAAAGCACTATGATGATGTTCCCTGAGTTTCAGAGTGATAGAGAAAGGGTTTCACAAGAATTTCACTTATGAGGTCATCACAATGTCAATTAAAGTCATCAATGACCTCCAAATAGCTAAATCCAGTGGTCAACTCTTATGTGTCACTTACTTGATCTCCCAGGACCATGTGACATTCTTTATCAACTCCTTAAAAAACATCCTCCACTGAGCTGTTGAGACACCATCCTCTCCTGGTTTGTGTCTAGTTGTGTGGCCACTACTCCCCAGTCTCCTTTGTTGATTCCTATCTATTTGCTTGTCTCTAATCATGAAAACTCTGAGCCTCGTCATTTGCATTTTTTTCCTTTTGTATCTATAGGCCTCCTTTGGTCACTCACCTATTCTCATAGATTTAAATACCACCTACAGTCACTTGACTCACATTTCTATATCCAGTTTGAACTGCCCTGAACTCCAAGGTTTTATATTTAACTGCCTCCTCAACATATTCTCTGAGATATTTAAACAGTAGACATCTCAAGCTTACTTTGTTCATAACTGGGCTCCTGATATTTCCAAAAAATACATAATCATTAACCCATTGTTTTTTCCATATCATATGAAAACAAATCCTATTGCCTTTAGAAAAATAGGGATTAAATAGATATATGATAGGGAGAGGGAGGAATATATATATAGCAAACCCTTGAACAATTTGGGGCTTGGGGCACCAACCCCTCACATAGTCGCATAGTCAAAAATTCACATATAACTATTGACTCCCCAAAAGCTTAGCTACTAATGACCAGAAGCCTTACCAATAATATGAACACTGAATAACAGATATTTAATATGTTATATGTATTATATACTGTATTCTCATAATAAACTGTGCTAGAGAAAAGAAAATATTATTAATAAAATCATAAGGAAGAGAAAATACATTTACAGTACACTTATGTATATTTATTTAAAAAATCCATGTATAAAAGGGCTCATGCAGTTCAAACCCATGTTGCCCAAGGGTCAACTGTATTTAAAAACAGACCACTCCACTCCTTCACTGCTATCATTCTGATCCAGGTGCTTATCATCTCTAGGTTACATTATTGTAACAGTCTTTCTGGTAAATTAGACTATTCAAAATATTCACTTTTCACCCATCAAAGCAAAAATTGTCCCCAGACAAAGTTAAACAGGCAAAGAAGACTTTATTCAAGGTTATTGCGATGGGAGAGAGGGGGGCAGAACTGAGCCTGAATTCAACTCCACTAAAACAAAGAATGGGAAAGTTTTTAAGCATTGAGATAAGCTACCAGAAAAGTACTGAAGTACCTTAATGGGGAGAGATTGATCAATGGAGTGAGCACACTGAGCTACTCCTGAGTCTGTAAAGGGTACAGAAAAAGAATTTACAATTATAAGTGTTCTAAAGTAAATAATCTAAGAATAAGGTTGGTAAGGGTCTAGAGTTAGGAAGAAGCCTATCTAAAGTTCAGAGAGGCAAGGAAAACATTAAGCCTGTATTGGTCAACTCCTTCCTGCCCTAATTTCCTCAAGTGGTGCACTTCTCCATACATTGATTCTGGTAACCAGTATCCAAAGGGCTTAGTACTTCACTCTCTCAAGCTTTCCCTGACAACCCTACATAAAATTTCAAGACTCCCTCAACAGATGGTCCCATACACTCCTAGTTCACTTTTCTTCATAAAACTTTTTCACCATCTAACATACTATTTTAACAGCTTTATTGAGATATAATTCACATAGCACAAACTTCGCCCATTTAAAGTGCACGATTAAATTCTTTTTGGTATATTCACAGATATTTGCAATGATTGCCTCAAAAATAAAGCCTGCACATGGATTGAAAGAACAAATATTGTTAAAATGTAGGTACTACTCAAAGCAAACTACACATTCAATGAAATCCCTATCAAAATAACACCAGCATTCATCACAGAGCTAGAACAAACAATTCTAAAATTTGTTTGGAACCAGAAAAGACCCCAAAGAGCCAAAGTAATATTGAAAAAAAATCACAATTCTGGACTTCAAGCTATATCACAAAGCTGTAATCATCAAGACAGTATGGCACTGGCACAAAAACAGACACGTAGATCAATGGAACAGAATAGAGAATGCAGAAATGGACCCACAAATGTATGGCTAACTAATCTTCAACAAATCAGGACAGAATATCCAATGGAAAAATGACAGTCTCTTCAGCAAATGGTGTTGAGAAAACTGGACAGTGACATGCATAAGAATGAACCTGGACCACTTTCTTACACCACACACACAAAAAAATTCAAATTGGATGAAAGACCTCAATGTGAGACAGGAAACCATCAAAATCTTAGAGGAGAGGGGCGCCTGGTTGACTCAGTCAATTAAGCACCTAACTCTTGATTTCAGCTCAGGTCATGATCTCGTGGTTCATGAGTTCAAGCCCTATATCAGGCTCTGTGCTGACAGTGTGGAGCCTGCTTGGGAACCTCTCTCTCTCTCTCTCTCTCTCTCTCTGCCCCTCCCCCACTTCTTCTCTCTCTTTCTCTCTCTCAAAATAAATTAATTAAACTTAAAAAAATTTCTAGAGGAGAAAAAAGGCAACAACCTCTTTGACCTTGGCTGCAGCAACTTCCAACTAGACATATCCCAGAGGCAAGGGAAACAAAAGCAAAAATGAAATACGGGGACCTCATTAAGATAAAAAAGCTTCTGCACAGCAAAGGAAACAATCAACAAAACTAAAAGACAACCGACAGAATGGGAGAAGATTATTTGCAAATGACATATCTGATAAACAGTTAGTATCTAAAAATCTATAAAGTACTTATAAAACTCAACACCCAAATAACAAACAAATCAGTGAAGAAATGGGCAGAAGACATAAATAGACACTTTTCCAAAGAAGACATCCAGATGGCTAACAGACACGTGAAAAGATGCTCAATATCATTCATCATCAGAAAAAGGCAAATCAAAACCACAATGAGATACCACCTCACACCTCTCAGAATGGCTGAAATTAACAACTCAGTCAACAATGTTGGAGAGGATGCAGAAAAAGGGGACCCTTTTACACTGTTGTTGGGAATGCAAAATGGTACAGCCACTCTGGAAAACAGTATGGTGGTTCCACAAAAAATTAAAAATAGAACTCCCCTATCACCCAGCAATTGCACTACTAGGTATTTATCCAAAGGATACAAAAATGCTGATTTGAAGGGACACATGCACCTCAATGTTTATAGCAGCACTAACAACAGTAGTCAAATTATGGAAAGAGCCCAAATGTCCATCAACTGAAGAATGAATAAAGAAGATGTGGTGTGTGTGTGTGTATACACACACACACACACACACACACACACACACACACAATGAAATACTACTCAGCAATCAAGAAGAATGAAATCTTGCCATTTGCAACAACATGGATGGAACTAGAGTAATATAGTAAGCAAAATAAGTCAAAGAAAGACAAATATCATATGAATTTTTCCCTTCTTTAAACTGTGTATAAGTATGTATCTAGGTTATGGAGGAAACAGACTATAACAATCACAGAAAATTACAACATATAAAGTTTTCAGATATATATTTGTAGTTCTAGGTTGAAATTAGGCATTAATACTGACAGCAAGTTTGGCCTGGTCACTTACTTAGGTGAATCTGACCATGATTTGCCATACTCTTTTCTCAGTATCTCAAGACCAGAAAGTCCCGGTTAAAAACTGCCCCATTAGCCTAAACTAAAATCAAGATGATAAGGAGCAGAAGAACAACTGACCCATAGCAGACAGATAACGGGAACAAAAATAAACCTTTGTTGTTGTGGGATACAAGGATTTTGAGACTTTTACCATAACATAACCTAGACTATCCTGATCGATAACATGAATAAAAAACAAGTAGCTCAAGATATACAATTAGCATTTCGACTTAGCAGTGTAGGCTATCTAGCACAGTGGTTAAGAGAATAAACCGGAGTCAGACTGCCTAGGTTTGAACCTGGGCCTTTGCATACTAACAATATGACATTGGGTAAGTCACTTACTATCTCTGTGCCAGAGTTCCTTGGGTAATAATAGTAGTTACCCTAGGGAGTTCTTTTATGTGTTAAATGAGTTCTTGTTTAGTAGTAAGAATTAAGAGTCGGACTTAAGCAGTATTTCTTAGCTTGGGCTCCTCAGGAGGCCAAGGACTTATCAGTTATTCATTGGGGAATACAGCCCATGACAGCAGACATGAGTGACAAAAGATATGAACAACGAAACGCTGTAAAACCAATGAAAGGATGCTTTATCAAGCTTTTTGCCACTAAGTGCAACTAATGGCATGATATTTGGAACTACTCATACCTTAGGATATGTATAAACTCTGTTTCATAACTGTCCCTCAGAGGGGAAAAGGGGAAAAATTATCTGCTGCTGTCTACTTCCATTGGTCAAATTACATCCAAAATGGGAGTAACTCCCCACAATTTCTGGGTTGTCCATGCATGGATTTGGATGCCTGGTAGGTCCCTTTTTGGTGAAATCAACAGGGAATGCCTATGGTTGGATATGAAAAGTGCTCCTGACATGCATAATATGAAGTATTGGTTATTGTTTTTATCATTATTATTGTTTGCAATATACACATACATCAAGCATTTCTGAGGTTAATTTTGGAAAGTAGAGAGAAGTATTCAGCATAGCAGGAAATTATTGCCTGAAAAGTTGGGGATAGGAGTTTAGGCATTGGGCTTCTCCAGTATTTAACCCCAGTGCTACACTGCTGTGGAATATGGAGCTCTAGATGGATACTTCTCTCTGGTTCTAATTACCTAGTATACAGACAAGTAAGTACTGTGTGACAGAGCAAGATTCTTTAGAATGGAACAGCCTCTTCTCTTCTGAGAGTGATATTTCTCCCTATCAGACACACTAACCGAGGCCTTACGTTCAAGAAAATATATAGTCACTTCTACACAGGCGTCCTTCTCTTGATATTCTTTTTGAGCCCCTGGCTTCTATGTTATGCTCCAGAAATATTTTCCAAAATATTTTAATTTAACAGAAGGCTCCACTTACCAAATATGTTCCAGTTAGAGAAATGTATTCATATAAATAAGCAGATGCTCCTGAATAAGAGAAAAAAATAAATCAATACTTGAATAAATAAAAAGGTGAGATTGAATTACTACATCCCTTAAAACATGTAAATGAAATTGAGTATTTTGTTTTTATAGGCAATATCTACACATGGTTACAAAAATAACAGAGAGAATATTAGAAAGCAAACAGTGAAAAGTCTCATTCTTTTTCCATTCTATCTGCCCATAATCCCACAGGTAACCACTTCTTAATTTCTTACAACATTGTCCACAAGCAAATATGAATATACATTATTTCTACTTCTTTCTTACACAAAAGTGAATACTAAGTTCAATGTGTTTTGCTTTTCTCACTTAATAATACAGTTTGGGGACCATTTCTAATCATTGCAGTAAGAGCTTTTTGTATTCTTTTTATGGCTGCTTCGTATTTCATTGTATGAATGAAACAATTTATTTAACCAGTCACCTACTCATATCCCATTTGGTTATCTATATTTTGTTATTACAAAAATACTATAGTGGATAAATTTTGTGCTTATGACATAAGAAATGGAATCACTGATTGGAACCAAAGTCAGGCTGACTAGGGGAAGAGTGAGTGAGGTTCATGGTGCTGGCAAAGAGGTGCAAGGACTGTCTTGTGGGAAGCTGGATGCCAGCACACGAAGCTTGGGTCTATGAGGGGGAAAGACAACAAGGAATCCAGAAATGAAATAGGGAATTGGAGCCACAGAAAGGGAGCTATGAAGAAGAATCAGGAAAGAAAGTGGGCAAGAGAGGATGAACAACTGAAGGGGATAGGAAGCAGGGGCCAGGTAATATGGACCTTGAAAGGATTGAGGAATGTGAGAGGCACCAGAGGCTGCCTCTTCCTCTGCCCTCTCCACACTCCTCCAGAGCCCAGGGGGCTGGCAGGGCCAGCTCTCCCTTGTCACAGCAGCTCCATCGTTGTCCCACATCCTCTGGGCAGCAGGTACCATGATAAGGGTGCTTGCAGGTGAGAGAATACCACCTTAACTAGCTCTTCCTCCCACACTCTGGGGAAGCCCACCAATTAGAGATGTGTCTGTTTTAAAAAACAACCATTCCTGGGATTGTAAAAGTGTCCAGAATTGTGGAATTATGCCAGCCAAGAAAATATGCAGAGAAGTACTAAGACAACAGGGCTTTGGAACAGGAAATCAAGGGCAGAGGTAATCCTTCCCGCACCTTCATCCCCAACAGCATCAATATCAGCTGGAGCTGATCAGAAATGTAGACTCTCTGGCCTTAGTCCAGACTACTGAATTACAACGTGCATTTCAACAAGATTCCCAGGTGATTGAAATGTACATTGAAGTTTGAGAGGCAGTGCCTTAGGTCTTCATATCTATCACTGAAATTAGAAATGTCACATTTATAGAATTGAATGAATAGTCTTGTCATGTCTGTTGAGAGAGAGAGAGAGAATATGTTTGAGACAGGAAAGGAATAGGGAGCTTACATAATCAGAGAACCTAAACCACAAGACATTTTATAAGAAGATAACCTAGAACTGAGTAATCATTTCATTCTGCAGTTGGGGAATATTCATCCTAGCTCTTCCTGTTCAGAAATATAAATATCACACATACACACACTGTTTTTACATTTAATTTTTCAAAGTTTTATTGTGAAATGTATCATATTCTGAGAACAGTATGTATATCTATATCTGTACATATATATATATGTATAGATATATGTTTGTAATAAAGTGAATTTTTAATAACAACCAGCCATGTTAAAAACCATGGCCATAACTTAAAAGGTTTTGTTGCACACAGATTATTTGATGATGGTTATGATTCAGATCAAAGAGGAGTATGTTTTTTCAGAGCTTTATAGAATCCATAATAATTAAGACAAGACTAATTCCTGAATACTTGACAGCATTGCTTTGCTCCATCCCGAAGGGCTTCTATGACTTTGTCATTTCGAAGGGTGAAGATGAAAGGGTTGAGGAAAGGAGTAACTACTGAAACCATTAAGGACACCACCCTATTGTAATCGGCTGCTTGAGTTTGCTTGGGTTTCACATAGAGGAACAAGCAACTGCCATACCCAATCACGACACAGGTGAAGTGAGAGGCACACGTAGAGAAGGCTTTCCTCCGACCAGAGGCTGAGGGGATCTTGAGGATTGTGGAGATGATGTAGGTGTAAGAGATGATTGTAGGAATCAAAGAACCAAAAAGAACAAAAACAGCCATTAAGAATAGGATGAACTCTATGAAAAGGGTATTATTGCAGGACAGCTTGAGCAGTTGCCCTCGGTCACAGAAGAAATTGTTCACCACATTCGATTTGCAGAAGGTAAGCTGAAATGTGGCATAAACTGGCCATATTTGAAAAAGGAACCCAAACACCCATGACACAATCACCACCCAGATGCAGGTGCGGTTGTTCATAATGATGTTGTACCTCAAAGGGTTGCAGACAGCTACATAACGGTCCACAGCCATCGCTCCCAGTAATACAAACTCTGTGGTTCCCACAGCAAGGTACAGAAAGAGCTGGGTGACACATGCAGCCAGAGATATTGTCTGCATCCAAGGGAGCAGCAGCCCCCAAAGCATCACAGGTACGATAATAGTTGTAACCAAGATCTCCAAGGCAGAGAGATGACCAAGGAAGAAATACATGGGGGACTGCAGACGTCTATCAACACAGACGATCACAATGATGACCATGTTTCCCATTAATGTCACTGAGTAGAAGAAGAAGAAGATAGCAAAGAGGATATGGTGTAGTTCTTGGGAGCCAGGGAAGCCAAGGAGATAAAATTCAGT
>CM053559.1:88838916-88874934 GCA_028646485.1 Cryptoprocta ferox | reverse complement strand
CCACGTTGCTACGAATGGCCAGATTTCATTCTTTCTCATGGCCATGTAGTATTCCATTGTATAGATGAACCACATCTTCCTAATCCATTCATCAGTTGATGGACATTTAGGCTCTTTCCATGATTTGGCTATTGTTGAAAGTGCCGCTACGAACATTGGGGTACATGTGCCCCTATGCATCAGCACTTCTGTATCCCTTTCGACCCTCTTTTTCTAATAAAATGTAAATTAAAATGATATACCATTTTACCTGATACTTATAATAGTAATTTTTGGTTTAATGTTGATAATATTGAATTTAAGAAAGTACAGAAAAGAGACTCTTTCACTGCACGTAGCAATGTGAATTGATGCTCTTTGAAAAGTAATTTAGAAATAGGCATCAAAAGTGTAAATAGTTCATCACCTGTGACCTAATAATTCCAACCCTAAGAAACTATTCTAAAATAATCAGATATAGACAAATATTATGAATGTGTGCTCATTTCAGCACTATTTATGATAGCTAAGCATTGGAAATATAAGTGTCCAATATAGTAATGTAGGGCATTGAAATAAAAAAATACATCAACATATGGAAATATTAAAATTATATTTATAAAGAATATTAAACAGCAAAGGAAATATTGATAACCTTTCTTTAAGTTAAAAATAACAATGAAATTTATATTAATCTAGTAATCCAGTTGTCTTTCCATTCCATTTGAATGAAAAATAAATAGATCAAGCCTGGAAGTAAATTGAAGTGTTAGCATATATTGACTGTGAGGTGAGATTATGAACAATGCTTATTTTTCCTACTTTTTAATATTTCTAAGTTTTTAATATTAACATGTAATATTTTTAAAAATGAATTATTAAAGAAAAACACCTAAGAAAGGGAGGAAGGCTGCTTGTAGTATCAGAAATAAAGTACTGTTCTTGTCCCAAGCCTTGGCCTCTACCTCCCTACACCCTTTTATGGTTATGCAGTTAGAAATCCCAAGGCAAAAAGGACAGGAGGCATTGAGGCGTTGAGCTCTTGTCTTAAGTGCTTTACATGGATTTATTTCACAATTTCACAACATCTCTATAATGTACATAGTAATATCCCCATTTTGATTGAAGAATCTGAAGCACAGATAGATTAATTGATTTGTCCATGTTCACATGGCTAATAGTGATGCAACATAGGCAGTCGGGAGGTAGTGGGAGATGCCTCACCAGCACATTCTGCCATCAGAGGGACTCATGGAAGTCAGGGAGTACAGGGGGTAGGGCCCTTGCATTTGATCTTTTATTTCTACCTTTTTCACTCCCTGCTTTCTGAGTCTATAAGTTTTTGGAATAGGGGGGATATCAGGCTTTGAAATGTGTTCTTTGTCCCTGTGACCATACTGGGACTTGCCCAGTGGGTGATAAGGCCCACATTTTGGAATCACCAGGAGGGAATGCTCACTGTTGAGCATTTTCCAAGGCAAGTGAGCACCATCACCTGTTCCGTAGCTTAGCACTGGAAGGGTGAGCTCAGCCTCCTGAGTGCCTTTGGGTATGGTCTGGGAGGGGAGATACCTACTTCTGTCCATGACCATTTTTCTTAGACTTTTTTGTACCCTCTACACACCCCAGTCTGCCTTCCTCCAGCCTACATTAACCTGTGCCTTATAGGAAAGAGTAGAGGGTCATGGATACATACCAGCAAGGACACCCAAATAGAAGATAAATTGCATAGCAGTCCAGATCTTTCCCCGTGAGAGGCAGAAGATCAGTGGAGTATAGAACTCTCAGGATAGTGTTCTCCTCAGGAACACCTGGTAGAACAATGGGTATGGTTAGGCATGAGGACACGAAATGGGATTGGAAAGCAGCTCTAGGCATAAATGGGGGCAGGGGAGAAGGCTCCAGGTAGACAGATGAAGGTCCTTCTGCTCCAGGGAGGATTGGGGATGGGAGAGTATGCCTCTCTTGGGTCTTTCAAGGAAGGAAAAAGAAGCCTGTTCCTTAGACTTCCAGATCCAGGTCCCTCTCCCTGCTATCCCTGAAAGCCCATCTGCCCAAGTTAGCTGTCTATGGGAAAGGGAGCTCTGGCT
Organism: Cryptoprocta ferox; assembly: GCA_028646485.1. Taxonomy (NCBI): domain Eukaryota; kingdom Metazoa; phylum Chordata; class Mammalia; order Carnivora; family Eupleridae; genus Cryptoprocta; species Cryptoprocta ferox. Next base: position 88,872,865 of record CM053559.1, on the reverse strand, counting down.
CAGGACTTATCTTCCTCATGGAGTTTCTGAGGCCAGGGCTGTGGGGGATGAGATGCTCCACCTTAGTCCAGGTAGACAGTGTCCCCAGGTTTGCTCTGAACCCCCTAACAGTTATCCTTTCCCTTAGCCACTCCCATCTTTATTACACTGGCTTCACCTTTCCCTGTGACCACTATTTGATCACTCAGTCATCATCACCACCAGGTCTGGTGGTCCCGATCACCAGCTTTGAGCTGTGGAAATGAAAATCACTCATAGAACAGTTATTTTGACAGTTGGGAAATGGCTTACATTCTGGATTATATTAAATTTACAATCTACTGTGTATTGGTGACAGTTCACAAGGCAGGACCTGTTGGTGCTTTTTACCTAATGAAAATATTTCTCAGGCAATAATAAATGGCTAGGGTCATCCTTGGCCAATTCGGAGACACTCTAACAAGAACAGTTTCACTAATCGCAACATTCTTTGAACACTTACCGAATCTGAGGCATTGAGCTTCTTTATGTATATTGTCCATGGGGTTTTGTATCAGGTCAGTCCGAGATTTGTAAAATTTGTAAAATTTGTAAAATTATTATACCTTGTACCACTCTAATCCTTCAGAGTTTCTTAAGCCCATAATCTCACTCCAGTGGCACAAAAACCGTGCAAAGAGGAGACACAGCTTTTTTCTTGATCTGGAGGTGGCAGAACTGAAATAGAACTTAAGTAATTTTCTCAAAATCACACATGATCGGAAAGACTAGAAGTAGAATCTGGGTCTCCTTATTGGGTACACACAGCTTTTCAACCACGTCCTCCAGGCTTCAGTTAATCAACTAGCATTCCTGGACCTTGGAAAGGTCCATTCTCTCTCACAAGTTCCCTGGGGAATAGGATTTTTTTATGAAATATGAGGTTCAAAGACAGGATGGAGCTATGGAAGGTTTTTTGTTGGTGAGGATAGGAGTAGACAAGTTGAGAAAGAGATATTCTTCACTCTGAAGTTGTTTGTTCTAGGTTTTTTGCAAGGTTTATGGACCAGGAAGGGAGTGTGAGGCCTTTCCATAGACAACAGATTTTCTGGAGGAGGTTGGTACTGGGGACAACTACCTGTCTGTGAGTCTCAAATTAGTATCTCCAGCCCAGACAGCCTGTCCCACAGATACAACTGCCTTCTGGAAACCTTTTTTTTTTTTTTTTTTGCATCTGTTTTAGCTCTCTGAGATCTTGAGATTTAGCATGTCAAAATTAACCCTTCATTCCTCCAGCCTTTCAAATGCATTCTTTGCCTGTTTTTCTTATTTCAGGAGCTAACTCTGCCTTCTACTTACTTGATTTCTCTCTCTTTCTCACCACTCAACCTCAAACCATCCTACTTCCAGATGTCTCTTAAATCCATCCTTGTCTTTCCATCTTCACTGCTGTCATCCTAATTCAGGCCATAATCTTGTTGCACTTGAACTACTGTATATGCCCATCTAGTGTTGCTCAACTTGGTGTTCTCTTTTGTACTCAGAATTTTTTTTCCTCCTAAAATGCAGATGAGATCATGCCAGTCTCCTTTTAAAAACTCTTGCCAGTAGAGTAGCCCCCCCACGTTTTAGGGGCCTCCCTTGATCTGCATCCCATTTTGTCCTCTTTAGCCCTCTCTCCTCAGCTTCTGTCTGCCACCCCTCTCCCACCCATCTGCCCCACACACTTTTCTCCAGGCCTACCAAACTACTTTCAAGTGTGGGTTTTCTTGTTTCAATACTAATACCTTTTTAACTTTAGCCTTTGAATGCTTCCTGTGGCTTGCTAATCCCATTTATTTTTTCCTTTTTTGGTTTAGGATACTAATATCTAATATGGACAGTGTTCTTCAAGCTTCTCTTTAGAAAAATAATGTTAGAATTCTATAGAGGGATGGATGGGTGTGTGTGTGTGTGTGTGTGTGTGTGTGCATGTGTGTGTGTGATATTCAACATTTCCTTGTATGTTTGTTATTTTTTGTTATTAAGTTCTTTATTGGTATGATTAAAGATTCTGTGTACACATGGAGACATATCTGTCTGTAGCCTCATTCCACAAACCATCAGGTTTATAGAGACTCTAATCCTATTGTTGTTTCATTCTGTCATCTGACTGTCTTTCTATTTAGGTAATGTTGTTGTTATATTCTGCCACCAAAAATCAATTTGAAAAAGGCAGCTACAGAGAAAGGAGAGAATGAGAGAGAGAGAGAGAGAAAGAGAGAGAGAGGTAGAGAGAGAGAGAGAGAGGGCACTGCATCTAGGATGGCAGTATTATAAGAACAGATTTAGAGATCTGATAAGAACTCCTTGTGTTGGTATTGGTTGGGAACTTTTATTCAAATGGTATCTGTGGCTGTGAGACAAGACCTGTGCAAGTGAAGCAGTTCTGAGGAGGGGTGGCCTGGGCATCACCTGCATAGAGGGGAGGGGTTCGATGTCACACAGAAGGGTAGGGCTCAGCTCTGGTTCGTCAGAGTGGCCCAGAAAGGAAAGGGATCAATGGGACGTGTAGAAGGAGGGGTACTAGTCACACATTGTGGGGAAGGGACCAGTGAAAACCGAGAGGCGAGGGGAGAGATTTGGGATGAATTTGAACTCCACAGAAGGTCTGCCTGACACCTGCTTTGGAATTCTTTTCTCTCAGCGAGTTGGATAAAGCTAAGATCCCTGCTCCTCTTCCGATAGGGACAGCCTCAGTCAGACTGAGGTGTCCATGCCTACTGACAAAGGTGGGCAGCTGTGACTGATGAATGCGCTTTCACACTGAGGGTCCAGAGTGGGAGGAGACCCCTCTAGATGATAGACTTCTGTAGAATCCGTATACTCAGATCTCCTGCCTGCACCTTCTCCTGCTGTTCAGAATCCCCGAGCAGGGCATAAGTTCTGTCCCTATCTTGTACCTGTTAGTTTCCACTATATCCATATCCTCAGCGCAGGATTCAGGCATCAACATGAATTGTATCCTGCTAACCTTGATGATGGTGACTGGTGAGTGACCAAAGGGATCTTTGTCACGGTTATTAGGACTCTGTCCACAGCTGTGGAGCTGTGTTGGGGAGGGAGAGCTGGAGAGTCAAGGACATGCAAGTTTGGGAAGTGGGTGATACATTACTCCTTTTCTGGATAGGCTCAGTCATTTGTAGGACTTAAGGAAAACTTTTTATTTTGGGGATTCAAACCTCCTCCCAATGTATGATAAAGTTCTTGGGCTAAACCTGGAGGCAAACTGGAAAGAGGATAGAGATAGGAGCCTGGAAGGGTGTATAGGAACTCATAAAAGACGTAGGAAACAAAGCAGCAGGTATTCTGCTGTAAGGTCCCAAAGGAGAAGGTCAATTTTTCCCTTTATATGTAATGTGCAATAATAATAATAATCACCATCACTACCACCACCATAAAAACATATACCTATATGGTGCTTATATAACAGACACTGCTATTTACATATTAATGCATTAAATTCTTTTTTTAAATTAATTTATTTCTGAGAGAGAAAGAGAGAGTGCGAGCGCACATGCTTGTGTAGGGGAGTGTGAGAGGTGGGGAGGGGCAGAGAGAAAGGGAGAGAGAGAATCCCAGGAGCCCGACAGGGGACTCAAACCCACAAACCCCTAATATCATGACCTGAGCCAAAATCAAGAGTTAGTTGCTGAGCTGAGTGAGCCACCCAGTTGTCCCTAACTCATTTACTTCTTAAAACAACTTTGTTCGGTAAGTATTATTATTATTGTCATTTTTTTTTTTTTGATGAGGACACCAAGGCACAGGGTAATTATAATGTGCCCATAGTGAAGTTGGTATGCCTCTGTAATTAGGGATTTATGCTCTCTTACCTAGTTAGGGACAGATACCCTAACCTCTCGGAACCTCAGTTTCTGTATGTACAACATGAAAAAAATATCTATCTTTTAAGGACATGCAGTGATTTCTATGCCTATATTAGACTAAGTGGAGTTAACCAAGTTAAGTGGGGTAGGGGCTGGGTAGGTCATTTTAGACAGAGGGGCCAGTAAGTGTGAAGGTCGTGAGGTGTCATATGTTTAACTAAAAGATGATCTGTGTGGTTGGAGCACAGAGGAAGGATGTAGATTAAGAATCATATAGTAGAGGGTCTTCTAGCCTTAATTTTAGAAATGATCCTGAATATAATAGGAATCCTTTAAAGAATTTTAAATATGAGTGTTATATTACCACACTTATGATTTTAAAATATTCATGTGACCTCAGTATGGAGAATGGATTTGAGTAGAGATATGAGTTGTGGGTGGGAAAGATCTGGGGAGAAATTTAAGAGACTGTTGCAACTCTCAGGGCAACAGAGTGGACTAGAGTGGTGGCAGTGAGGACGAAAAAGTAAAAGGATTCCAGAGGTAACAAGGACATAGAAGTTGTGATCAATTGAATGTGAGGAATGAAGGTAGGAAAAAGTAAAGGGTGTCATCCAGACTTCTGATTGGGTGAATGGTGGTACAATTTACCAAAATAGGGAATATTGGAAAAGAAGGAGACAAGTTACATTTTTTACTTACTGAGTTCGAAGTGCTTTTGCAATATCAAATGGAGATGTCCACCTGCATACGAGGGTTAGGAACTCATGACAGGAGTCTGAGCTGGGATACAGATTTGAGAATTTAGGAATTTTGAAAGGATTTGAATTCATAGGAATGAGTGGAAAGATTACTTGAAAAGAATTTACAGAAAAGAAATGTATAAAAGACAGAACTATGAAAAATTCCAACTGCCTTTCTTGGTTTAAAATTTTTATTTTGAAATAATTTTGCATGTATAGGAAGTTGTAAGAAATGTACAGAGGAGTCCCATATACCCTTCGTGTAGTTTCCATCATGTATAACTATGTATAACTTGTATAACGTGTATAACTTGTTTAACTCTGGCATGATAGCAAACCAAGGGATTGACATTGGTATGATCCACAGAGTTTATTCAGCCTTCTCCAGTTTTACCTCTGTGTGTGTGTGTGTGTGTGTGTGTGTGTGTGTGTGTGTGTATTTAAATCTGTGCAACTTCACATGTGTAGGTCTATGCATCTTTCACCATTTTCAAGACACAGAACAGTCCATCACCAGAGCCTCCTTCCTGTTGCCCTTTTAGCCACACACCATTTCATCCTCCCTCCTCCACACCGCCCCCCTTCCCTAACCCATAGCAACTACTAATATGTTCTCCATTTCTGTAATTTTGTTGTTTCAAGAATACTATACAAATGGAATCATACAGTAGGTTGTATTTTAGGATTGGCTCTTTTCACTCAGCATAATTCCCTAGAGATTTGTCCAAGATGTGTGTATAGCAACCGTTTATTCTTTTTATTACTATTATTCTGTGGAATGGTTGTACTCTGGTTTGCTTAATCATTCATCCATTGAAGGGCATCTAGGTTGTTTTCAGCTTTTGACTTGTACAAATGAAGCTGCTGCATTTTTTTGTGATAGTAAGTTTTTGTTTGTCTGGAATGTAAGTCCAAGTTGCAATTTCTGCCTTATGGTAATTGTATGTTTACTTTTATAGCGTATTGTTTTTCAGGTTGGCTACACCATTTTAGATTCTCACCAACAATGTATAAGTGAGCGATTTTCTCTACTTCCATGTCAGCATTTGGTGTTGTCACCAAATTTCACTATTTTTCATACTAGCTGTTCTGTTAGATACATAGTAATACCTCATTGAAATTTTAATGTTTATTTTCCCAGTGACTGAGAATGTCGAATACCTTTTCATATGCCTGTTTACCTTATGGATATTTTCTTTAGTGAAGTGTTTTTTTCTTGTCTTTTGCCTATTTTCTAATCAGACTGTTGAGTCTGAGAGTATGTATATAGATCAGATACAAGTCTTTTCTCAGCTAGGAGGTTTGCACATATATTTCCCAGTCTGTAACTTGTCTTTAAACTGTCTTCAGAGGGTCTTTTATGAAGCAATTGTTTTTAATTTTGATGAATATACCCAGGGAATTTAGTATTAAGTTGTTCCTTAGGTCCCCAGCTTCCTTAGGCAGTCCACTTACTTCTTTCCATTTATTCAGAGTCTTTCTATCTTTGTTTGTTGTGTTTGTTCTGCAGGGGCTTTTAGTTGAGAAAGTGAAGAGCTTGGGGGAATGGGGCTACTCCTTCTAGGACCAAATGGAAAGGTGAGCTCTAATGCTTTAGGGGCTGCTAGAAGATGAGAGCCTGGTAAAGTACCTTATAAGGCAGGAGAAAATAAAAATGTAATGTACACCAGTCAAAGGAGGCTGTTTCTAGGAGGACAAGGTAGTTAATGTTCTATGTCTGTGACAAGTTAAGAAAGTTAAGCTGCAGACACACTGGAGGCAGATGTTGCATTAATATGGAGTTAAGATTTGCCCAGTTGAAGTATGACTCAAGGACATTAGGAAAAGGGAGTTCTGAAGAGTAATAAGAACATCATTAAAATGACAAATAAAGGGATCTAACTCAGAGAGGGAAGGTAAAGCAGGCAAGGACTGATTGAAATGGAAGGAAAGGAGGCAATGTGTAAGTTTCTAACACATTCTTAGAATCAGTGACTTTGTAAAGCTCAGTCAAGAGTGAGTTAGGGCAAGAGGGGTTTGGTGGAGAGAAATCTGAGAATTTTTAGAGTAAATAACCCATATTTAGTTGGGGGCTCAGCCGGGTATATTAGGAGAAAACCTGTTTCTCAGCTTTCCTTGGAAGTCTCTGTGGCTTGAAGGAACTCTGTCTTGTTGCTACAGGTAAGAAGGAGCTATTGTAGTGCATACTCCATAAAGGCTAACCAGAGAAGGTTTGGAGTCAGGGATAGATTGTGGGAATTAAATAAGACTTAGATTTATGTACTGAAATATCTTAGAGTAAGAGGAATGTAAAGAGTATCTGTGTCAATGGTTCTCAACTTTTTTGAGCATGAAAATTCCTTTTAGTCTTAAAATATTTTTATTCATTCATTCATTCATTCATTCATTTATAGTGCAAGTGGGGGAGAGGGGCAGAAGAGAGAGAGAGAGAGAGAGAGAGAGAGAGAGAGAGAGAGAATGAATCCCAAGTAGGCAAATAAGCTCCACTCTCAGCATGTAGCCTGACACTGGGCTTGATCCCACAACCCTGGGATCATGACCTGAGCCAAAATCAAGAGTCAGATGCTCAACTGATTGAGCCACCCAGGCGCCCCTATTTTGAATCTTTTAATAATAATTATTGATTGACTTATGTAAAGACAAGGTAAATTAACTATCTTTGTTAAAGCAATGTGTATCTTATTATCAAAATACTGTTTAACTGGATTTCCTGCCAGTTTTACTTTTGAGATCTTATCTATCCACTTAAGTGCTTGTCTCCAACTCCACCACTGCCACTTTAGTGCAAGGCACATCACTTTTTGCCAGGTATATTCAGTAAGCCCAACTGTTTCTACAATCCATTTCTAATCAAAATCCAGTGATGTTTTAAAAAATAATTGGATCACATAACTTCTGTACATTCAAATTCTTTAATAGATTTTTAGTACACTTAGAATAAAATCCAAATTCCTGACTATGGTTTTCAAGCCCTGCTTGACGAGGTCCCTGTCTCCTCTGAAGGCTCATCTCAGGCCAATCTTTTCCTCTCCCACTAGGCTTCAATTTCCTTGGTTCTCTTCAGACTCCTGAGCATTCCCAGTTCTTTTCCATAGTTGAGGCTTTGCACATGCAGTTTCTTTCCTGAAAAGCTCATTCTTCTGCTCTTCCCATGGCTGGTTTTTCTCATCTTTGATGTCTCAGATTACCTGTCACCCAGCAAGTACTTCTTTGGCCACCCAAACTAAATTAGATCCTTCATTTACCCTCTCTTATTATTCTTTCTCATGGAAAATTCTATCTCATCACAACTTATAACTATAGCATTGATGTGTTTATCTGCTTACTGCCTATCTCCCTCATTTCATGAAGGCAAAGTCTACTTCTATTTGAATACCCTTTTATGTTAACATTGACTATGTTGCTGGCACACAGTAGATATTCAGGAAATATTTTTTGAAATAAAGGCATGCATACATGAATTTGGAAAAAAAGTACACACACATATGCATAACATTAGCTCTTAGTCTTCTGATGATGCTTACTTCACTTATGGATTCAGAAAACCATTTCATTAATTTCAGAGCCTCCCAGTGGATCCCTGCATACAAGGTGAATTTTACTCCAATTACTCACTAATTAATTTGTATAATACACGTATATTGAGTTCCTACCACGTGCCAGACACTGTCCTAGATAGTGGGGGGTAGTGTACACATGGTTTTACCTTCACTGCTTATCATCTACAGGTGAAAACCCTAAGACCCAGTAACAAAATTGACAGAACAAGAGAAACCCAAACTGGAACAAGGTGACAAAGACAGGAAAGGATCAGAGAAAATCTCCAGAAACAACAAAACAAGTAATGAAATGGCAGTAAATACATATCTGTCAATAATTACTTTGAATGTAAACGGACTGAATGCTCCAATCAAAAGACAGAGATGTAAGAATGGATTTAAATAAAGACCCAACTAGGGGTGCCTAAGTGGCTCAGTCAGCTAAGCATCTGACTTGGATTCAGGTCATGATCTCATTGTTTGTGAGTTTAGGCCCCGCATCGGGCTGTGTGCTGACAGCTCTAAGCCTGGAGCCTGCTTTGGATTCTATGTTTCCCTCTCTCTCTGCTGCTTCCCAACTCGCAGTCTCACTCTCTCTCTCAAAAATAAATAAACATTAAAAAATTAAAAACAAAACCCAATTATATGCTGCCTACAAGAAACTTATTTTATACCTAAAAACACCTGCAGATTGAAAGTGAGGGGGTGGAGAAGCATTTATCATGTAAATGGCTGTCAAAAGGAAGCTGGAGTGGAAATATTTATATCAGACAAACTAACTTTTAAACAAATACCGTTACAGGATAAAAGAAGGGCACTGTATAATAGTAAAGGGGACAGTCCAACAAGATCTAATAATTGTAAATATTTATGCCCCCAACATGGAACACCCAAATATATAAAACAATTAATAACAAGTGTAAGGGAACTGATTGATAATAACACAATAATAGTTGAGGACTTTAACACCCCACTTATATCAATGGGTGTTGATGTAAGTTGGGTGTTGGATCATATAAACAGAAAATAGACAAGAAAACAGTGTCTTTGAATGACACACTGGACCAGATGGACATAATGTATATTCAGAACATTCCATCCTAAAACAGCAGAATACACATTCTTTTCAAGTGCACATGGAGAATTCTCCTGAATAAGTCACATGTTAGGTCATAAAACAGGCCTCAACAAATACAAAAAAGATTGAAATCATACCGTACACCTTTTTTTGACCACAACACTATGAACCTAGAATTCAGCCACAGAAAAAATTTGTAAAGACTACAAATGCATGGAAGTTAAACTACATGCGACTAAAAATTAACTAGGGAATCAAAGAAGAAAATTTGAAAATATATGGAAACACATGAAAATAAAAACAGTCCAATACCTTGGGATACAGCAAAAGCAGTCCTAAGAGGGAAGTATATAGCAATACAGTCCTACATCAAGAAGCAAGAAAAATCTCAAATAAACAACCTAACCTTATACCTAAAGGAGCTAGAAGAAGAACAAATGAAGCCTAAAGCCAGCAGAAGGAAGGAGATAATAACAGATTGATGAAGTCAGGAACTGGTTCTTTGAAAAAAATTAATAAAATTGACAATTCATAAAATCACAAATGAGAGAGGAGAAATAACAACCAGCACCACAGAAACACAAACAATTATAAGAGAATATTATGAAAAACTATGCAAACAAATTGGACAACCTAGAAGAAATGGATAAATTTCTAGAAACATATAAAGTACCAAACATGAAACAGGAAAAAATAAGGAAACTTGAACAAAACGGTAACCAGCAAAGAAATAGAATTAGCGGTCAAAAAACTCCAAAGAAACAAAAGTCCAGGGATAGATGGCTTCACAGGCAAATTCTACCAAACATTTAAAGAGCAGTTAATACCTATTTTTCTCAAACTATTCCCAAAAAAATAGAAATGGAAGAAAAACTTCCACATTTATTCTATGAGGCCAGCATTACCCTGATACCAAAACAGGTGACATCACTCAAAAAGAGAACTACAGGCTAATATCCCTGATGAACATGGATACAAAAACTCTCAATAAAATACTAGCAAATTGAATCTATTAAAAGAATCATTCACCACAATCAAGTAGAATTTATTCCTGGGCCATAAAGGTAGTTCAATATTGCAAATCAGTCAATGTGATACACCATATTAATAGAAGAATAAGGATCATATGATCTTTCAATAGATGCAGAAAACATTTGACAAAGCACAACATCCATGCATGTTAAAAGCACTCAACAAAGTAGGGTTATAGGGAACATACTCAACATAATAAAGGCCATATATGAAAACCCCACAGGTAATATCATCCTAAATAGGGAAAAACTGACCTCTTTTTCTCTATAGTCAGGAAAGACAGAGTTGTTCACTGTAACCACTTTTATTCAACATATTACTAGAAGTCCTAGCTACAGCAATCAGACATCAGAAAGAAATAAAAGGCATCCAAATCAACAAGGAAGGAGTCAAACTTTCAGTATTCGCAGACAACATGATACTCTATATAGAAAATGTGAAAGACTCCACCAAAAAATTGCTAGAACTGATACATGAATTCAGTAAAGTCTTAAGATAAAAAATCAACATTCAGAAATCTGTTGCATTTCTGTATACCAATAATGAAGCATCAGAAAGAGAAATAAAGGAATCAATCCATTTACAACTGCACCAAAACCCATAAGATACCTACCTAATCAAAGAGGTGAAAGACCTGTACTATGAAAACTGTAAAACACTGATGAAAGAAATTGAAGATGACACAAAGAAATGGAAAGACATTCCATGCTCATGGATTGGAAGAAAAATATTATTAAAATGTCAATACTACCCAAAGCAATCTACACATTTATTGCAATTCCTATCAAAATACCAACAGCATTTCTCACAGAACTAGAACAAAGAGTCCTAAAATTCCACAAAAGACCTGAGCAGCTAAAGCGATCTTGAAAAAAAAAAACATTCAAAATGGATTAAAGACCTAACTGTGAGACCTGAAGCCATAAAAACGGTCTTTGACATTGGACATAGCAACTTCTTTCCAGATATGTCTCCTAAGACAAGGGAAACAAAAGCAAAATTAAACTATAGGGACTTCATAAAATAAAAAGCATCTGCACAGTGAAGAAAATAATCAACAAAACTAAAAGGCAGCATAATGAATGGGAGAAAATATTTGCAAATGACATACTTGATAAAGCGTTAGTATCTAAAATATTTAAAGAACTTATAAAACTCAGTACCCCCCAAATGAATAATCCGATTAAAAAATGAATAAAGAAGACGTGATATAGATTCACAGTGGAATATTACTCAGCCATAAAAAGAAAGATGTCTTGCCAAATGCAATGATGTTATAGAGCTAGAGAGAATTATGCCAAACAAAATAAGTCAGAGAAAGACAAATACCATATGATTTCACTCATATATGGAATTTAAGAAACAAAGCAAACAGGCAAAGGGGAAAAAGAGAGAAAGAGAGAGGCAAACCATAAACAGACTCTTAACTATAGAGAACAAACTGATGGTTACTAGAAGAGAGGTGGGTGGGGGGATGGGTGAAATAGGTGATGGGTATTAAGGAGTACACTTGTGATAAGCACTGGGTGTTGTATGGAAGTATTAAATTACTATATTGTACACTCAGAACTAATATAAGCACTGTATATTAACTAAATGGAGTTAAAATAAAAACTTAAAAAATAGTTTTATATTTTCCTGCCTTTCCTAAACTGGAGAAAGCAGGATTTAATCTGCTTTGTTGAACCCATCAACCAAATGCCACCAAGAATACAGCAATAATGAAAATCGTGAGGGGATTTTTTTCTTCATACAGTGGGAAGAACATACTCCTGAGAACCTCAGAAGTGCTGCAGATGGGAGGGGCATCTTACAGGGTTTGAGCTTGTGGTGGATAATTTTGAAGATGGACTTAGAGAAATGGGATCAGTTCAGAATTGGGTTTCTCAAAAGTTTTTTTTTTTTAAGAAAGTGGAGTATTAAAATAGAGCTGTCACTGATAAAAAATAACAATAATGCAAAGAAAAGAGATATCAGTTAATATCTGATCTTTAGTCATTTGGGGGATCATGAAAGGGCTTTGTCTATGTTTCTTTTTGAACATTGTTTTACACTTTCTCAACATAAAAATATACTTGAAGCTGAATTAGTAAGAAATAACATTTACTGAACACACATTATACATGAAACATTCTTCCAAACAATTTACATATAACACCACATTTTTCTCTCACAGAAACCCTAGGAAAGAAGTTGTTATGATCTCAGTGTACAAGTTAAGGAAATTAACATAGAGATCTACATAATTTGTTCAAGTTCATACTACTAGTAAGGATACAGCCAGAATTTGAGTCAAGGCATCTGTTTCCAGAGGATAAGTAGTGTACTATATTTAAGTATCTGTACAAAGTATCTCTCCCTATATTCGTATGCCAGAATTAAAGTTTTAATTTTAATTATTTTTTTTTCCTGCAGGAATCATGATGACTGGCCTCAGAGTATCCCTGTAGCTGACTAGTAGAAAAAGTCAGGGAGCTGTAGAATTCTTGGATACAGCCAAGAATTCTTAAGGCTTTGGAAGATTAGAAATGAGCTAAGTCACTCTGGAAAGCAGAAAACAGGGTGAGGAGAGGCAGGGAAGTTCTGTAGGAAAGAAGTGCATAAATGGGATTTGCAATCAGATGGACTGAAGTCTGAATCTTTGAACCAACCATCATTCACTAGTCGTATGACCTCAAGTGTGCTAATGTTAAATTATTTAAGTTAAAAAAATGAATATAGTTGACATACAACACTACATTAGTAAGGTCTACAGCGTAGTGATTCAGTGATTCCACAAGTTTATGCATTATACTATGCTCACCATAATTGTAGCTACCATCTGTCACATACTAGCATTTAGAATATCATGGACTGTATTCCCATGACTTATTCATTCTATAACTGGAAGCTTGCACCCATTTTTTCCATTCCCTCATTCCCCTGCCCTCTGGTAACCATCAGTTTGTTATCTGTTTTTATAGGTGTATTTCTCTTTTTTGTTTGTTTATTCATCAAATTTTTTTTAGATTCCACATATGAGTGAAATCATGTGATATTTGTCTTTCTCAATCTGACTTATTTCACTTAGCATAATACCCCCTAGATCTATCCATATCATTGCAAATGGCACTATCACATCCTTTTTTATGGCTGCCTAAAATTCCATTATATCGTCTGTCTTGAGAAAGAAGAACAAAACCGGAGGCCTCACAATTCCAGGTTTCAAGTCATACTACAAAGCTGTATAGTAGAACAGTATGGTACTGGCACAAAAACACATAGATCACTGGAACAGAATAGAGAGCCCAGAAATAAACCCATGATTATGTGGTTAATTAATCTATAACAAAGAAGACTAGAATATTCAGTGTGGAAAAGACACTTTTTTCAATAAATTCTTAATCTGTAAGATAATATAAAATTTATACACCCTATAGTTTTTTCCTGTGAAAAATTAAAAAAATTGAAAAGGTACATCAAGTGTTTAGTACAGTGTTTGTAGAGTATGGTTCTCTAGTGCTATAGAATAGGGGCTAAATAATTAATAACTGGTAAATATTTATATTAACTGATACCAGCATCCTGAAATCTCTTAAGTACCCTGAGTTCTCTTTAGTCAGTTTATATCCCTTGATTCTCTTCTCTCTGTGTTCCAGGTGGTGTTTCATTTGTTAGTGAAGACATGGAAGAGTTAAATCATCTCTACTTATTTTACCTGAATTCAAGTTATCAGTCCTGTGTGGGGACTCTGATTGCCCCTCAGTGGGTGTTGACGGCAGCACACTGCTTCTTACCGTAAGTGATGGGGACCCAGCCGCTCTGTTCTGAGGTTCCAAGGCTGGGACTCAGCACTTCTTGTGGGAATTCTAAAACATTTGTGGTCAACAAATTCTATGTTTACATGGTAAAAGGGAGTTCAGCTACTCAGATAAAACTTGACTGAGGAATGTTCCACATTCTTATGTTTGACATGTCCCAAAAGGAAAAGTAATATGGTGTAATATGATACCTTATATATAGGTAAAAATAACCTTGCAAATCATTCTTTTTTTTAAAAAAATTATTTATTTATTTTTGAGAGAGAGAGAGAGATAAAGAGTGAGCAAGGGAGGGGCAGAGAGAAAGGGAGACAGAATCCCAAGCAGGCTCCGTACTGTCAGCGCGGAGCCTGATGTGGGGCTTGAGCCCACAAACCGTGAGATGATGACCTGAGCCAAAATCAAGAATTGGACGCTTAACTGACTGAACCACCCAGGAGCCTCCATCAAGTTGTATAATTAAAACACCAGTACTCATTAATTCCCAAGGTATGGAAATGGAGGGATGAGGGTCATTAAGTGATTTCTCCTTTAGAAAGACAAGAGAGAAAGAATCTTATCATGAAAGTTTCTTTCCTTTTTGTTCTAATCTGTCAAATGAACAACCTTACTCTTGTTAAAAGTTCCTCCGAGGGGCCACTGTAATTCCATATTGTCCTTGGGGAATTATGCCAATTGAAGAGATATCATATGAATTTAAACACAAAGGGAGCCTGTGTTTGGTACAGAGAACCACATAGACTAAGATGATCCGATGAGAACTACAACAGTCAGTAAAGACCTCTTGGCCACAGACCAGTCATCCCCATCTGAGCACCCGGCAGAATCCTTCACTCCAAGGATGGTAGTTCTCAGAACACAACAAAACTAAGGAAAGGCCTTATAATGTATAATGTCTTGTAAAAGTGAGCCAAAGCAAAACTTGTCTGAAGGATGCTGCTTTGATGAGATCTTTTAAACTTGTCAGTCCTTGGGATTGGCTAAAGGATGAATTTATCAGGCCCATTCCTGTTCTGTCTCTTTAGACTTTATCTAACTCTTCACAAGGTGACAAAGACAGACTGAGAGACGAATGGTACTGTTGTTAGGAGGCAATATAAACTTAGCATTTGGGAGCTCAACAACAACAACAAATTGATGCTCAGCACCAGTGTGGTACCTATCTCACTGTTGTGGCTAGAGAAATCCCTGGGTGGCTGACTCAGGGGCCTCACAAGAGTGCCATGTTATGAATTTAGGGTTTTGAGCCATGTTCATGAGTGGATCTCAGCTGGATCTCAGTGGAACACCAGGATCTTTGACTACTGTTTTCCCAAAGATCCACCAGAAAACCCTGTTAATCCAGCAGTTTTGATAGACATGAATAAAGCATAGTATATTCAGGTGGTCCTCCATTGCTTTAAAATATTTAAACTCTCAAAGCTGTTACTCATTTCTTCTGTACAATTTCACATTTCCTGTTCCCCCCAACTCCAAGGAGCCTCCCTAACAGAGCCTACTACTTTCATAAAAGCCTTGACTATCCATTTGCATGCTTCTTTCTGCTGTTTCTAGGTCTTAAATTGGAGCTTCTCTTGAGAATTATGCTAAGAGTAGAGCCCAAGCCATTGCACTACTTAACTCCTGGAGGCACTATCCACATTATAGTCTATGTGAATGGCAACTCGTTGGCTTGTATAGTACACAACCTGCATGACCACATGTGGCAGCTACACATAAAAGATCAAATGGACAAACATAAGAGAAAAAATTAAATGGGTTACTACAGAAGGAAATTGTGTGTGTGTGTGTGTGTGTGTGTGTGTGTGTGTGTGTGTGTGGTGGGGGGGGGGAGTGATTAGCCTTGTGACCTGTGATTGCCAATCCTTTTTTTAATTTTCTTTTTCACTTTCCAGAGATCTTTGGGTCATCTTTCATGATCGTTCTGCAAATCTTCGAGACTTTCATGGGGAGATTTTACCTTATGAGAAGATCATTATTCACCCAAACTTCACTGCCACCTCTCCTAAAAATGACCTCATGCTGATAAAGTTGACTGTGCCTTTCACTTTCTTCTCCACCAGTATTTTTCAGTTGCCTACTCTCAAGAATGCAGCTAAAGATTGCTTGATTCACACTTGGTTGCAGACTGAAGACTTTATTGGTGAGTGACTATCAAAAAGAAGAGATAGTTCTTGGATATTTTCACATCTTTAAGATATCTGAGGAATTAGGGGAAGGAATTGGAACTTAGAAGCCTAGTGCCAGATTTCTTTTTTTTTTTTTTAATATTTATTTATTTTTGAGACACAGAGAGACAGAGTGTGAACAAGGGAGGGGCAGAGAGAGAGGGAGACACAGAATCTGAAACAGGCTCCAGGCTCTGAGCTGTCAGCACAGAACCCGATGCAAGGCTCAAACCCACTAACCGTGAGATCATGACCTGAGCCGAAGTCAGACGCCTAACCGACTAAGCCACCCAGGCACCCCACCTAGTGCCAGATTTCTAAGCACATGTGGAAAGCTAGAAATGGAACAAGCAGTATTGGTTTTCTAGAGTAGAAGAGATGATCTTTAGGGCTTTGAGAATCAAGTCCTAAATCAAGGTGTTACATGTGTGTATCACATTGGCACACACTGCAGGGGCTGGAACTCAGGGATATATGTTTGAGTATTGGTTCTACCATTCATTGCAGGTTTATGAACAAATTCTTTAACTTCTTTGAATCTTAATTTGCAAATTGGTAAAAATCCTATTTTCCCCTTACCTAACAGGAGTGATATTGTTATCAATTACAATGATAATGACTACTATTTGCTGATCACTGATTATCTACCAGGCACTAGGTAGATACATATTATACAGTCATCCTATACATATTATACAGTCATCATCACATATCATGTAGATAAGTTTCCTTGGGATTGATACTTTATAAAAGAAGAAACTAAGACTCTGGGACATTAATTATCCAAGATCACAAACTTGGTGATGACAGAGCTTGGATTCAGATCTTGTTTGATGTGTGGAGTATCTTCTCACCAACCACCCCTTGATGCTGGTCATCTGTCAGAGATGATAAACAGAGCAGGAGGAGGTGTTTGATCCATGGTTCATTCCATCACTTCTTCTTCTGCAGTCCATTCTTACTGAGAAGAAGGCTTGAAGGAGAGGGGGGTAGGATGCATTATGAAAAGGCAAATAGGAATGAAAGTCTCCTTTATTTCTTGTGCTTAGGAAATTCACATAGTAAGCTGCAAAGTGTCACGGCTCAGTTGAACTTTAATGTAAACTGCAAAAAAATACTGGGTGAAAAACTCCTCGAAGACATGTTCTGTATGGGACCCACGCTGGGAAGTCAGGATCACTGCCAGGTAAGTCTTCTTACCTCATTTGTGCATAGGTTTAGTCTCTGTGTCTCTTGTCCTTCATTGAGGGTCTGTCTGGATTTTTCAGTCAGGCTAGGAGCTCAGAGAATAAGGGGCTAATGATGACTCTTCTCCACCCCGTGATAGAGATATAGATTTTAGGGTAATGGAAAGCTATCTTCCAGATAGTTCTTTGAAATATCTGTCTAGGGATGAGTGGGAGGTGTAAGGGTAGTTAATGCATTGCAAAGAAGCTTTCAAACTAGATTCTTATATCCTGGACTCCTTTGCATGGCAAATATAGTGGCTTTCATTTTTGTTCAGGTATTGAGGACATCTCAAGTGGGAAGGAGGTTCTGATTCCTCTACTCTATCTGGCAGGTTGTCACAGCTGCACCAGCCATATGTGGCGGTGAATTACAAGGAATTTTGTCTTGGGAAACCGGATGTATTCTAACAGGATACATTGTTGTCTTCACTGACCTACACAGCTATGTGCCATGGATCAAGAACATTATTTCTACAAAATAAGCTGATGTAGAGCTCCATTGATACCCTTACCTCCCAGCTGATCCATGGCAAACCACATTATGTATCACAGTCCCAGTCTTTCCTAGGATCTAGGCTTGATTGGCATTTTAAAAGAGATCAGTGATTGCTGGGTGTTGGCATGACTCTAGTCTCTCTTTTTAATTTTTTTTAACATTTATTCATTTTTGAGAGAGGGAGAGAGAGAGAGAGAGAGGCAGAGAACAAGGGAGACACAGAATCCGAAGCAGGCTGCAGACTCTGAGCTGTCAGCACAGAGTCTAACGTGGGGCTCGAACTCATGGAGCATGAGATCATGACTTGAGCTGAAATCAGACACTTAACTGACTAAGCCACCCAGGCACCCATAGTATCTCTTTTTAAATGTTTATTTATTTTTGAGAGAGAGCACATGTGTGAGAGAGAGCAGGGGAGCAACAGAGAGAGAAGGAGACAGAGAATCCAAAGCAGGCTCTCTGCTGTCAGTGCAAAGCCCTATGTGGGGCTCCAACCCACAAATCATGAGATTATGACCTGAGCTGAAGTCAGATACTCAACCGACTGAGCCACCCAGGAACCCCGACTCTAGTCTCTTTAATGTTCTTAACACTGAAAACATGAATGCTGGCCTTAAGAAGTGAAGTTCACCCAGGAAGCTTTTGGGATTCTACCAACTCAGATATTTCTGTTAAAATACTCCCTGCCATATCTTAAGAACACAAAAAACAAGTGGAAATGAGGGATAATAACTACAAAGAGTCTATTTGGGCAAAGTGTAGACCACATAGCTGAGCAGTAATTTGCCAAAATGTGGTCAGATGATTAACAATTTTTCTAATGACCAAGCGTCTCCTGGATATGTGCATGAGTGTATGTTGTGTGTGTGTGTGTGTGTGTGTGTGTGTGTGTGTACAGGTGGTGCAGTTAGCTTCCATTAGTTACTTAAAAGATCTATAGAATTCAGGTTTGCCTAGGTTTACTGAGGCTACCTAAAGGTCATCGTAATATTTGGAATAAGGATTTCTGTACTTTGAACTATACCTGTAATGCATATTCATAAATGATAGATGAGATTCTTTTCCAGGACATTTTCCTTCCAGTTTACTGCTTTTTATTTAAAATCACACATACTTTCTTAAAGGGATACAAAGTGGTAAAATTCATGAGGCTTTTGCCTGGGGATCTTCATACATGCCCCTGAATATACCTTCTATACGATGTGTGAATTCATGAGCACACATTTTCATCCACAAGCACACTCAAAAAACACTTGTGATACCAAAATTGTGTTCTTTACATATTATTTTTCATTAGTTCATGATAGATTAAACTGATTTTAAACTAAAGCCTATCCATTTTCATATGAAATATTGAATATTCAAGAAATTTGTATCTGAAATGTGAAATGCATTTTTGTTTTGCCCCATGCTGTGAAATACTGGGATTTCCTAAAATTCAAATTGCCATCCAGTTGATTACATCACTTACTTTTCCAAAGATTCAGAAAACCAAAACATTTCCCTTTTAAAGACTCTTATGGGGATCAGAGATAATGTGGGAAACACTTTGTATGCAGAGGAATAGTATAGGGATTGGCAGCGGTTAGTGATTTTGACAGTTTCCACCTGTTTTATCCTTTTGCCTACTTAATTCCTACTACTCCAGGTTGCTAACAATCCTTTCCATCTTTATCACATGTCAGGCTCTGTATTGTCATCAGCCAACTGAACTTTTTACTGAGATGATCTTCCTAACAACCTACCCTGATTCCTGTCCTTTGTTTTTTTCTGGCCTCATACCTAGAGGTCTTGCTATGTCCATTCTACTGCAGTTGTTCTACGCTGAATCAGATGTCTTAATTATAAGCCTTTCCTTATTGATTAGGTCATAAATTCTATTATTGGGCATTTTTACTTCTTTATATCTTCTGGACTTGAGTTTTCCTTGTATGAGTTTTCCTTCTCTCCATCTCATCTCACTCCTCAATTTGAAAAGGAAAAGGTCAGTCTGTCTGCCTCTCCAGCTGTCTATATGCCTATCTATCTATCTATCTACCTACCTACCTACCTATCAATCTAATCAACATCTCATCATCATCTGTTTATCTAACTGAGACTGGGCTGTTTGTCACACAACTAACTTTTGGAGTGTGCAAATACTTTTCTAATTACCCTGTTAATTTCAGGATATAGTTCCGTATATTATTGGTTCCAAAGACCTTTTTAAGTTAGTCTACCAAGAATTTCAGGTGTCACATCCACCCTCCCCTTCTGACATTCCCACCAACCACTGCTCATTTCCTTTTTGGTTCCTTATTCTCTGTACATGGGCTGGGGCTAATGTTCCATGACCTTCTCTGTAGCTTAAGTACATTGCATTAAAATGGATCCCTGATAGCAACCAACATACTTCAGTGTAGTAAGTGGAGAATAGGGACAGGAATGCTTGCCTTTTTGGTCAAGTGGTTGGCTCTTCTCTGTACTCTGGTTCCCCATCTTGTCTCCAACCTTGTGATTCAATCATGTCTGACCTTCAGCTCAGGAGGAGAGGGGTCATCTCTTGGGTACATATTTTTTATTCATATATTACTTCAAAGATCCTTTCTGAATTCATGTGTTTATGGTACATATTTAGCTTCTATTTACCCCTCATTTATTTATTCATCTGAGACCCATTCCACCTCCCTGGGGAGTTCATTCAGAAATCTGTTCATTTCTGTTGGTTCCCTGGGTAAACTATTGTAACCTCACCATACTTGCCTACCACTTAATGCTTCTGGCATCACAATTTTTCTTCCCCAGTCCATGTTCTTCTTTGGAAGTATGTAGGAGATTGGTATTCAGGTTCAGTAGACTGTGGTTCAGTTCTTAACCTAGAGTTGACAAATTTGGAAAATCTGTAAATTTGGAAAATCAATGAGCTTTGATTTTTAGATTTGCTTTATGTATAAAACAAAAGAGTTAGACTTGATGTTCTCAGTAGCAGACACTGTGATTGCCCTACCAGGGTCCACTCCACCCCCTCCTCTGTTAGGTCACAGTCATCCCCTAGGGTACAGTCAGCTTGACCCAGACTTACCAGTGAGCTCCCTGTGTCTAGCTTAGGGATGGATATATGATGCAATTTGGCTTATTAAACATAAGTTTATTGATGTTCAGTGTTGAGATAACATTGTAATGAGCTATGTTGAGACCTTGTGTGGACAATGTGGCAGGTGAATAAGACATCAAAGTTGCTGCCGTCAGGGAAGCTGCCTAAAGATGACATGCATTCACAGAGGAGGCTGAACAAGAGAATGGCCCAGAAATGTAGCTGAAGTCCTGTTTAAACCATTCCAGAATTTAAGTCTTTTCTCTGGGTATTTTTAATTATATAATCTACTACTAAATTCCTTTCAGTGCATCTCCAGTGATACAGTTTCCAAGTCCCTTCTGTCTCTGCCATCAATCTAGACTAATGTGTGCTAAGTGCTTTATATTTTTATTCTTATTAATTTTCAGGAATACCTGTGGGCTCACTTTTATTAGACAAAAACATTTGGCATCTTCTCAAAGTTTTAGTTTTATTCATTATAGTCAGAAAATATACTTTGAATGATTTCATTCTTTGTAACCTTGTTGAGACTTGTGGCCCAACATATGGCCGATCTTGGATAATATTCCATGTGCACTTAAGAAGAATGTGCATTCTGCTTTTGTTGGGTGGAGTAAACTCTGTTTGTTAGGCCTAGTTAGTTTATTTTGTTGTTCAAGTTTTGTATTTCCTTATTAACCTTCTGTTTAGATGTTTTACAGAAAGTGACATATTGAAGTTCTTCCTTCAATTCTGTTAATATTTGCTTCATATAATGTGGGCCTTTGTTGTTTGGAACATATAGTATTATAATCATTGTTGTTTGGTTTCTTTTTGATAAACTGAATTTTTTATTAATGTATAATGTCTTTTGTCTCTTGTAACAGCTTTTGACTCAAAGTCTAGATTTTCTGATGTTAGTGTAGTTACTTTAGCCCTCTTTTGGTTAGTATTTGTATGGAGTACCTTTTTCCATCTGTTCACTCCCAACCTGTTTGTGTCTTTGGATCTAAAGTGAGTTTCATGTAGCTTATGAATGAAATTGAAGAAGACAAAAAAAATGGAAAAAGATTCCATGCTCATGGAATGAAATAACAAATATTGTTACAATTTCGATACTATCCACAGCAATCAACACATTCAATGAAATCTCTATCAAAATAGCACCAGTGTTCTTCACAGTGCTAGGACAAACAATCCTAAAATTTATCAGGGACCACAAAAGACCCCAAATAGCCAAAGTAATGTTGAAAAAGAAAACTAAAGCTGGAGGCATCCAAATCCCAAACTTTAACCTGTATTACATAGCTGTAATCATCAAGACAGAATGGTATTGGCACAAAAAACAGACACAGAGGTCAATGGAATAGAATAGAGAACCCAGAAATGGACCCACAAATACATGGCCAAGTAATCTTCAACAAAGCTGGAAAGAGTATCCAATGGAAAAAAGACAGCCTCTTTAGCAAATGGTGCTGGGAGAACTCTATAGCAACGTGCAGAAGAATGAAACTAGACCACTCTCTCTTATACCATACACAAAAATAAATTCAAAATGGATGCAAGACCTAAATGTGAGACGGGAAGCCATCAAAATCCTAGAGGAGAAAACAGGCAACAACCTTTTTGACCTTGGCTGCAGCAACTCCTGACTTGACATGTTTCCAGGGGCAAGGGAAACAAAAGCAAAAATCAGCTATTGGGACCTCATCAAGATATAAAGCTTCTAGGGTTCCTGGGTGGCTCAGTTGGTTAAGCATCCCACTTCAGCTCAGGTCCATGATCTCATGGTTTGTGAGCTTGAGCCATGCATCGGGCTCTGTGCTGACAAGTAAGAGCCTGGAGCCTGCTTCAAATTCTGTCTCTCCCTCTCTCTCTCTCTGCCCCTCCCTCACTCAAACAGAGTTGTCTGTCTGTCTGTCTGTCTCTCTCTCAAAAATAAACATTAAATTTTTTTTTTAAAAAGATAAAAGCTTCTGTACAGCAAAGGAAACAATCAATAAAGCTAAAAGGCAAATAACAGAATGGGAGAAGATATTTGCAAATGACATATCCCATAAAGGGCTAGTATCCAAAATCTATAAAGAACTTATTAAACTCAACACCCCAAAAACAAATAATCCAGTGAAGAAATGGGCAAAAGACATGAATAGACACTTTTCCAAAGAAGATATCCAGATTAGCTAACAGACATATGAAAAGATGATCAACATCACTCATTATCAGGGAAATATAAATCAAAGCCACAATGGGATAACACCCCACACCTGTCAGAACTAAATTAACAACTCAGGAAACAACAGATGTTGGCGAGGATGTGGAGAAAGGGGAGCCCTATTGCACTGTTCATGGGAATGCAAACTGGTGCAGCCACTCTGGGAAACAATGTGGAGGTTCCTCAAAAAGTTAAAAATAAAATTACCCTATGCCCCAGGAATCACAGTAATAGGAATTTATCTAAAGGATACAAACATGCTGATTTGAAGGCACACATGCACCTCAATGTTTATAGCAGCACTATCAACAATAGCCAACTAATGGAAAGAGCCCAAATGTCCATCAACTGATAAATGGATTAAGAAGATATCGGGGGTACCTGGGTGGCTCAGTCGGTTAAGCATCTGACTTCAGCTCAGGCCATGATCTCACGGTTTGTGTGTTCGAGTCCCGTGTTGGGCTCTGTGCTGACAGTTCAGAGCCTGGAGCCTGCTTCAGATTCTATCTCTCTCTCTCTGTCTCTCTCTCTGCTCCTCCCCTGCTCACACTCTGTCTCTCTCTGTCTCAAAAATAAATAAACGTTTAAAAAAAAAAAGAAGATGCGGTATACACACACGTACACACAATGGAATACTACTTGGCAATGAAAAAGAATGAAATCTTGCCATTTGCAACAACATGGATGGTATTGGAGGGTATTATGCTAAGTGAAATAAGTCAGAGAAAGAAAGATACCACATGATTTCATTCATATGTAGAATTTGAGAAACTTAACAGATGAACATAGGGGAAGGGAAAGAAAAACAAGATAAAAACAAAGAGGGAAGCAAACCATAATATATTCTTAAATGCTGAGAACAAACTGAGGGTTGATGGGAGGGGTGGGTGGGGGGATGAGTTAAATGGGTTATGGGCATCAAGGAGGGTACTTTTTGGGATCAGCTCTGGGTATCATATGTAAGAGATGAATCACTGGGTTCTACTCTGAAGCCAAGACTACACTGTATGTTAACTAACTTGAGAATAAAAAAAATAAGTGAGTTTCATGTAGACAGCCTACACACAGGCTCATTTAAAAAAAAATTCCTGCCCATATCTGCATTTTAATCCACAAATGCCATTTTGCTGCTTGTTCTGTGCAAGTCTTAGACTTTTTTGTCTTTCATTTTCTTCATTCCTCCATTTCCTTACATTACTGTCTTCTCTTTTGTTGTGTTGATTTTTTTGTAGTAAACTGATTCCCTCGTTTTTTCATTTTGTGTACATATTTTTAGTTATTTTCTTTCTGTGATAAATTTATCCTAAATTTATAACATGTAGTTTGAATTGATACCAACTTTACTTTAGTAGCATACAAAAACTCTGTTCTATATAGCACTATTCCCCTTTTTTATGTTGTTACAAGTTACATCATTATACATTATTCACCCAATAAAATGGATTTATAATATTTTATGCATTTATATTTTAAATTATGTATAAAACAAAATGTGGAGTTACACAAACCAAAAATACAATAAAACTGGCTTTTGTAATAGCCCATTAGTTACCTTTAGTGGAGATAGTTTTATAATTTTATTTTCAAGTTACTGTCTGTTCTTTGAATTCAAACTGAAGGATTTCCTTTAGCATTTCGTTTAGGACAAGTCTACTGGGAACAAACTCCCTCAGCTTTTGTTGATCTGGGATTTATCTTCATTACTCCCTCATTTTTGAAGGACAGTTTTGCTGGATTCAAAATTTTTTGGTTGACATTTTTTTCTTTCAGCACTTTAAATATGCCACCCCACTGCCCTCTGCCCTATATAATTTTTTATGAAAAATTGGCTGTTAATCTTCTGAGGATTCCTTATATGTGACAAGGTGTTTCTCTCTCACTGCTTTCAGGATTGTCCCTTTGTCTTTGTCTTTTTACTGGTTATAATGTGCCTTGGTGTGGATCTGAGGTTATCCTACTTAAAGCAGAAGATTAGGCTCTTCTCAGGTCTTTTCTGAGCATGCATCTTGCCCTGCACATGTGTGTGGTTTTCTAAATTCCCCAGTGTATACAGCTGCTTTTAAATTCCTTAATTTCCCAAAGACACTTTCCTCAACTTTCCCTCTGAGGCTTTAGATGGGCTATTGTATGTCTCAACAATAACTTTTTTGCCCCACATCTGCTCTGCTTCCTCAGGGACTGAGGTCCCAAAATGAGCATGCAGATTGCCCTTTTCAAGACTTCTGCCAGGCTGGGAAGAGTGTGGGCAAGGGTAAATGAAAATACCACAAAGCTTTCCTAGGATTTTTAAATTGTCTTTTTCTTGAACCGATGTTTCCATGGTTGCTATAAATCTCGGAATGTTTTCCAGAGTTTCCCAAAGTTCTGACAGTTTCTGCTTCTTTTCCATTGTTTCTGTGGGGGGGCAAGAGCTTAGAGTGCCTGTCCACCATTTTGCTCACATTACTGCTCATCTCTGGGATGTGAGTTTTTGATATATATCTTGGATTGTCTGTGGTGTCTTCCACTTGGGGGTATCTAGGCTCTGGAAGAGAGCAGGGGCTGGTTTGAACTGTTTTGTGGTAACCAGAACTTGGGGCCTGGGAGGAAGTAAGCCTAGGGGCCGAGAAGCTTCTGACAAGGGAGATTTCAAGTTTGGCCATTAAAAAGACTTTCAAGAGTTCTAAAATTTGATTAGCCTCAAGGGAGAAGGGCTGAAAGTTTCTCTGGGTTTCCCTTGACTGCATTAGATTTGGTTCCTCAGTGTATAACCCTCCTTGGGGACAATGAAGGGTAGGAAAGAAGGAGATAGAAAGTCAGAGGGAGACAGTTGGGCTTCCACAGCACTACTATTACTGGACTTTTCCCTAAGTGCTCGTGTGAAGACAGTTTTCTCTTGCACTGAGAGTGAGGACAGCAGCAGCTTGCTTTGGGCCACAGAGCACTAATCAGGCAGGAGGTGGCCTGGGCTGATCCCTGGAGAGCCATAAAACATTCCAGTTCAGTCTCTTTCTCTGGAGGTAAGTGTCTGCCAGGGTTCCCCTCTGTGAAGGAGAGAGCAACAGAGGATCAACATGGGAAGTTCTGGGCCTAGATGATCTCTAGAACAAGGACACCTACAGCAGAATGGATGACCTCATCTTCAAATCAACCCTGCACAGCAGACAGCAGATTCAACTCTTCCCTAGCTCAGTGCTGGGCATAGGCACAGACCTCTTTGCTCCTGTCAGGACACTCTTCTATACTTTCTTTGTATCTGGTCCTGGCTAAACAAAAGTTATGGAAGGAGACTTCCGCTAATAAGTCTGTTCTTGATCCTTGTTACCCAGTTGTCACTTCCAAAGGGATCTCCATAGAAAGGGCTGCATCTTGACAGGGCAGCATTTCAGCAAAGACCAAAGGGAGAGGAAGCAGAGTTTGCTTCAACAATTGGCCATAGCTGGGGGCACCTGGGTGGCTCAGTTGGTTGAACTTCTGACTCTTGCTTTCAGCTCAGGTCAGATCCCAGGGTGGGATTGAGTCCTGTGTCAGGCTCTGTGTTGAGCTTTGAGCCTGCTTAGGATTCTTTCTATTTCTGTGTTCCTCTGCCCTTCTCTCCTGCTCACTTGCTCTCTCTCTAAAATAAAAAAAAAAAAATGCAAAGATTGGCCATAGCCAGGACTAAATAAACTTTGTTCATAGATTTAGTTCTTAATTGATTCATTCATTGATATTCATTTAAACATTAATTGAATGTCAGAAACAGTAGACAAGAATGACAAAATTTCTGCTTTTATGGTGCTTACATAGGAGACAGAAAGTAAACAAAAAGTGAAAACACAATTTTATATGAGGAAAGCAAAGGAGATAAATAGATTCTGGTGCACTGATAGGGAGTAAAGGGTGGAATGTGTTATTTTAGAAAGGATCATGAGGAAAGGCTCCCTAAGCTTGGGCACTTGAGCAAAGACATGAAGGAAATAAGGGATGTATCCCAGAAATTGTAATGGGCTCAGAACCTTGGGTCTGTTTTATCTTAGTGACAGCTGAATTTTTTAAATTTGATTTTGGAGGAAAAACCTATTTGTTGTCTCTGAGAAGACTCTCCTTACTTTCTGTTGGATTGAGACCATGGCCACTTACATGTAGAGCTTGGGCTGAGCCCAGAGTTTACATTTGGTGGCTTTGACTCCCTGCTGGATCCAGGGTTTTGAGCTCTCATGAAGGCAAGGGGTGTTGAAATTGGACCTTTAGCCTCTTGTCTGTCAGTTCCAACATGAGGTGATATGGGATAGGTAGAGGCTGAGGATGGCAGTTCTTCCCATGCCCTACTCTAGACCCTCTCCTATCAGTCTGGTGGATTGTTGGTATTAGGGTTGGGAGAGAGAGGCTTCTGATTGATTAAGCCCAGGTGATTTTTAGTCTGTCACCTATAAGAAGACACATTTACTGGGGATAAAAGCAAGGCAGGCTTCCCCTTCCAAGAATAGGGAGGGGAGAGTGAGAATTCACTTAGGCAGCTATCTGACCTGTAGACTGAGAAATACTCAGACCTTGCCCTCAAGATCTTACAGAGAACCTTCAAAGAGTTGCCCATACCCATGCCTAGCAGTGATACCAATGATGATACAGGTAAAAGGAAAAGCTTTCAAGTGGATCTAGGGCAAATGGACCCTATGTCTTGGCGCAGCAAAGTAAACACATACCTGCTCTGGGTAGGATTGGGCATAAAGACTTTTCTATAGTCTGGAGCAGTACTCAGAGGACAGAATATATTTGGTGGACCACATAGTTTAGGACATTCATGATGGAAGTGAGTTAGTGGTAAAAAGGAACACACTGGTCAGGGAGGCAGACTCAGTGGCTATTTACAGCACAGTGGAAGGCAGGAAGACCTGTGGAATGGAAGATGCAGGTGGTACACACTGGGCAGGGGGCTGGCTGGCTGTCATGCCTATGGTATGCCATTGTTGACTGGGCTCATCTTCCTGGCTAGATTTAATTTTCATCATATATCATGATTGTTTTTTAAAAAGATTAATCCTGATCGTGTAGAGGGAACAGTAGAACATGAACCCTTCCTAATCATGTGGAGTCTGAACAAGAGGGGGGTATTTTCTTTACCTGAAACTTTTTATTTTGGGATCAGGAGCAGTGTGATCTCTTTTTTACTCTCTAGATTTCACAAGGAACAACCTCTCAGGACTAAATGTTGGGGAATCACTCTAGTGCCACTGAATTCTATCTCTTAGGCTTCCCTGGCTCCGCAGAGTCACACCATATCCTATTTACTACCTTCTTCTTCTTCTACTCAGTGACAGTCATGGGGAACATGGTCATCATTGTGATTGTCTGTGCTGATAAACGTCTGCAGTCCCCCATGTATTTCTTCCTTGGCCACCTCTCTGTCCTAGAAATCTTGATTATATCTACTGCTGTCCCCTTGATGCTCTGGGGGCTGCTGCTTCCTGGGATGCAGCCAATATCTCTGACAGCATGTAGTGCACAATTATATTTGTACCTTTCTTTGGGTACCTCAGAATTTATATTAATGGCAGCAATGGCTGTGGACCGTTATGTGGCTGTCTGTAACCCTTTGAGGTACAACATCATTATGAACAGCAACACCTGCATCGGGGTGGTCATTGTGTCATGGGTGTTTGGGTTCCTATTTCAAATCTGGCCAGTCTATGCCACGTTCCAGCTTACCTTCTGCAAGTCAAATGTGATAGACCATTTTTTATGTGACCGAGGGCAATTGTTTAAACTATCCTGTGATGATAGCCGTTTTACACAGTTTATCCTTTTTTTAATGGCTGTTTTCATTATCATTGGTGCTTTGATCCCTACAATCATCTCCTACACCTACATCATCTCCACCATCATCAAGATCCCCTCAGCCTCAGGCCGGAGGAAAGCTTTCTCTACTTGTGCCTCCCACTTCACATTTGTTGTGATTGGCTGTGGCAGCTGCTTGTTCCTCTATGTGAAACCGAAGCAAACGCAGGCAGCTGAGTACAACAGGGTAGCATCACTGATGGTTTTAGTTGTGACCCCTTTCCTGAACCCATTCATCTTCACCCTCCGGAATGAAAAATTCATAGAGGTCTTTCGAGATGTCATGAAACGCTGCTGTCAACTCCTCAAGGATTAGCTGTGTCCTAAGGACAATCATGAACTCATCATCATGGACCTGAATAATCTCAAAGCACTAATTCAACCTGAAATGATCGTTTTCAACACCAAGTAGTTTGTGATCTACAAGGGCATTTTAAGATACAGCTAGTGCTCCAGTTTATAATTAGATGATTCCTTCATGGGAGATCACATTATTTTTTGACTGGGTATATATATTTATACACTCTTCTGTAGTTATAATACAACTTACAATGTAAATTTAACAAGTGTAAATGTACAAAATATGTGTCATGTTTCTTAAAGAACACTCAGCATTTTTGAATGGGAAAAGCAAGGAAAAGTATAATTCACTCCATGGCTGCTGACCCACGTGTTTGTTTCTAGGTGCTGGAGTCATCTCCCCTTATGTTTTCCTCTGCTTTCATGATTTTCTCACTGGCTAAAGCACCCTCTGTTTCTTATGTGAGTGGCTTCAAATCCAGCCTTAGGTCCTATCTATTCTTGAGATTCCTGCCCCAAGGTCTAACATGGATGTACCTACCTCCCTGTAGATCTTCTCAGCTGGCAGTTTTAAGAGTGAACTCACTCCACAGTCCTGACTCCTCCCCAACCTCAGGGCCAGATGTGTGTTGATTAGGCACATCTCTAATTGTACTTTCTCAGTGTGAGGAGGGAGGGTCTGGGAAAGAGGCATTTTCTCATCTGGCATGAGTCTCATGGTCACACCAGCTCCAAAGGCAGGAGGGCAATGGGCTGAGTTCTGGGACCTGGAGTGATAAGGGTGAGCTAACCTTGCTGTGTCCCTGGGCTGAAGCAGGAGTGCATGGAGGGCAGAAAAAGGGCAGCCCCTAGTTACTTCTCATCATAGTCCACACATTGGTCAATCCTGACACAGGACATTCCATCTCCCTTCTCTCTCAGCTACATTTCTAGGTTCCCTTCCTCCCTGCCCCCCCCCACTCACAAGGACCAATTTACCAAGCTGTCTTCCAGCTCTACAAAGAGCTTCCTCAGCCACTTTGCAGTTCTGATATTGTGCCATCCCGGCCCCTTTCTTGTTACACAAGTATTTCAACTAATATTTCTGTATCATATGACACTGGTTTACTAATTTTTTTCTGTATCACTATTTGTAAATACACAAATAGGGTATTAGTCATCCAAATGTATTATCAAAAGGAGACTACTTAAAGAATATATGAAACTTCCTGACTATCAGATATTTTGCAGCTGTAAGAACAATGAGGAAGTTTTCCATAACATTAAGAGAAAGATCTCCAAGATACACTGTTGGGTAAGGAAAGCAAAGAGCAGAACATAACATTTAGTTTCTTAACTTTCTGTAAGACAAAAGTAAAATATACTTTATATTATTATTTGAATGGAGAGAAGCTTTGGGGAGGGAGCACAGGAGGCTGGTGGTTGGGGAGGTGGCAGTGAGAGGGGCACTGAGGAGTAGTGCTGGGAGTGAGGTCTTTACATGGTTCTCAACTCCACATCATGCTATGCCTTACGAAGTCAAAAATAAAAGTAATCATCCTGCCTGTGATTGCCAAAAACAGTTGCTTGTTTCTACAAATACCTCACTGTAGTAGAGAAGATAGTTTGGTAAAAGAATCTTCGGTAAGTCTGGATGCTCTGTAAGGTTTCCGTAGGGCTGAGTAGAACAAATGGGAGAATAATTAGAATGGAGCAACAGAGCTTCACATTTTTCTTATCCTGAGTCTTGGCTACTTCTGTAGGGATATAGAGATCATTTTTAAATATTGTGGATGTATACCTCTTGTTATCTGATGCATATGTTGGAAATACCTTTTGTGAATCTGGATTTTATCTTTTCATTTTTTAATTGAAATATTCTGTCATGCAGAAGTGTTAACTTTGTTGTTGTCAAATGTAATTATTTCTATGATTTGTATGTGTGTATATTGCTTTAAAAGTGCTTTTCCATTCAAAGGACTTTAACAACAGTCTCTTGTAATAGCTATAGGACAACCATTTTTAAAATAGGGGAAGAATGGGAAGAGCATATGCAAAGTATTTTTTAATAGTTTTTAGTAACGATAGTGGTGGAGATAGTATTAGCAGTATTATTCTAGGACTGGTGTGTGTGTAATGTAAGATAAAGGTGATGCATAATTGTGGAATATTCTAGTTCTAAAATTAATATAGAAGAGGTTAGGTAAAGCCTCTAGGGTCTTGTATTTAAATTGCATATATCAGGATGGACTCATTTTATATAAATAGGCCCATTTTCTATGTCACTGGTGCAGATTACATTCTTGCAATACTATTTCCCAAGATGAGTAATAGGACTTCTTGGAGAAATGGCTCTTTCTAGGTCTGGGCAAGAAATCTATAAGACAAGCTTGGAATATCTTATCATAATGGGTATCAAAGATTACTAGGGTGATGTTAAAAGGTATCAGGAGCTGACTAGAGGAGACTTCTATTGGCCAAAGATGAAAGAAGGTATACTTCAAAAGAATATAATGGTTGTAACCATTGGAAATCCATCAAATATATTTAAGTCCATGAGTTCATAACGGTGTTTAAAAAGCAGCCACCTTCAAAAGATTACATTCATTATTTATCAGACCAAGCCTGATCAAGCCTCTGAAACCAGCTACTAAGTTACAGAAAGATATGCAGAGAACAGAAAGACATGTTTAACTGTGCCGTGAAGATGGAGTCACCATAATGTGGACTGTGGGAAACTCTACAGTCAAACAAACAAACGAACAAACAAACACTGATTCTTCAACAAAGAGATTGGAAGAAAATTAAAGAGCTGTAGAGAGAATCTACAGATTAAAACAGCCGCTCCGGAAAACAGTGTGGAGGTTCCTCAAAAAACTATCAATCGAACTCCCCTATGACCCCGTCATAGCACTGCTGGGGATTTACCCAAGGGATACAGAAATGCTGATGCATAGGGGCACATGTACCCCAATGTTCGTAGTGGCACTTTCAACAATAGCCAAATCATGGAAAGAGCCTAAATGTCCATCAATTGATGAATGGGTTAGGAAGATGTGGTTCATCTATACAATGGAATACGACATGGCAATGAGAAAGAATGCAATCTGGCCATTCGTAGCAAAGTGGATGGACCTCGAGGGTGTCATGCTAAGTGAAATAAGTCAGGCGGAGAAGGACAGATACCATATGTTTTCACTCATAGGTCTAACAGAATAAACCTAACAGAGGACCATGGGGAGGGGAAGGAGGAAAAAGAGTTAGGGAGAGGGAGGGAGACAAAGCATGAGAGACTCTTGAATACTGAAAACAAACTGAGGGTGGAAGGGGGGGAAAGGGGAAGTGGGGTGATGGTCTTGGTGGAGGTCACTTGTGGGGAAGAGCACTGGGTGTTATATGGAAACCAACCTGACAATAAACTATAAAGTTAAAAAATAAATAAATAAAATAGACTAAAAAACATATGAAAAAAATTAGAATACTAAGCTATGGTGTGTAACACTTCAGACTGGCATAATAAAATTGTTAAGAAATGCAAGGAAGTGATTACTACAAGGTCTACGTTGTAGTCACTTTTGCGGATGTGAGGATTGCAATTGGAATGGGACACTGGACAGGTTTCTGAGGTTGCTATCAAATCTCTATTTCTTGATCTGGGTGGTGGTTTACAAGGGTGTTCACCTCATAATTTATTAAGCTATATATATTCAGTGTGGTCTTTCTGTATTCATGTTTTATATTAAAAACAAATGATTAAAAAGGCCTTCTATGTTGCAGCCACTGTGGAAATAAGTATGGAAATTCCTCAAAAAATTAAAAATAGAATTACCATATGATCCAGTAATTTTGCGACTGGGTATTTACTCGAAGGAAATGAAAACACTATTTTGAAAAGATTTACGCATCCCTGTGTTCATTGCAGCATTATTTACAATAGCCAAGATATGGAAGCAGTCCATAGATGAATGACTAAGGAGGATGTGATTATATATAGTGGGATATTATTCAGCTACAAAAAAGAATGGAATCTTGCCATTTGCAGCAACGTGGATGGAGCTAGAGAGTATGATGCTAAGTGAAACAAGTCAGTCATAGAAAGACAAATACCGTGTGATTTCACTCATATGTGGAATTTAAGAAACAAAACAAATGAAAAAGAAACAAAAGGGACAAACAGAAAAGTATCCTACCAAATAGAGAACAAACTGGTGGTAACCAGAGGGGAGGTGGGGAGGTAGGTGGGTGAAAAAGATAAAGAGGATTAAGAGGACACTTATCATGATAAGCACTGAAAAATGTGTAGAATTATTGAATCATTATATTGTACACCTGAAACTAATGTAACAATGTATGTTAATTATACTTGAATAAAAAATAATTGAAAAAAATCTTGTATATATTCTAATAGTTTTAATTTTTAGATTTAGACATTTATATTTTTTAAACAAATGATTATTAATTTTGGGACAGGCAAAATGTTGGTGACAACCTGCGTTCTTTACAAATCATGAGCTTTAGGCAAGGATTAACTTCTAAAGATTTATTTAGGAGGCTATAATCTTTTTTTTTTTTTTAACTTTATAGTTTATTGTCAGGTTGGTTTCCATATAACACCCAGTGCTCTTCCCCACAAGTGACCTCCACCAAGACCATCACCCCCCTTTACCTTTCCCCCTTCCCCTTCCCCCCTCA
>CM053559.1:88820786-88838416 GCA_028646485.1 Cryptoprocta ferox | reverse complement strand
AAAACTTAAAAACTCCTAGTCAGGAATTTCTCAACTTCTAGGCTGCCTTCCTCCCAGACCCTTAGTTATCACAACAACCAAGCTGTGAACACTCAGCCCCCTGATCTGCTCTCTGCTTCTCCCTGACTCCAGGTAGCCCCAAGGAGCCTGAGCTACCCCCAAGCTGATGACTCCACTAATGGCTCCCACACACACATCAGAAACCTAGAGGCCACTACATCTTCTTCTTCATCATCTCCAAAGTTTCATGAAGCACATCTTTCCCAGATGATCTCTGCACACTCTCCACCACGTACCCTCTATCCACAGTGATGGGAGCCTGGTAAGACAAATAGAGAGGACCTACCACCTGCTCCAATGTCACATTCTGTCAATGCCACATCTCATTCCAGTCCCTCCAACATGCACCTAATTCTGGGTGTTCAGCCATACATTTCCCTTCTAGATCTTCAAATGCTCTCAGATCACCTTCCTGTGCTGCTTGAATTGAGGGGTCAAACTTTAAGAAACAATTAACAACAACAACAAAATACTACATAGAAGTGAGAATGGCTGGGATGCTGAGTTTAAAAGCAAAATCATATTTCAAATATTTACTTTAATACATTGAAAAACAACTGCCATTTTTCATGAAATTAGCACAGGTAATTATTTAAAAATCAAATGGAAGAATATAGGTAAAGTGTACGTATCTCTCTCTCATCTGCTTAATTCTTCTGATCCATCTCCTAAAGCTAAATATTATTATAAATTATTATTATAAATTTCTAGCCTATTCATACAGAATTTTCTGTGTGTTTCCAAGATATTTGTATACATATATTTTAAGTAAAATATATTTTAATTAATATACTTTCCTGCTACCTTCTTCTTAATACATATATGTGTGTATGTATGCATGTTTGTGTGTCTGTTAAACTTTTCCATATTACAAATGATATGTGAATCATATTTTAAGTGATTGCTTAACAAATATTTACTTATGAAAATACTGATCACTACTTAATGAATATTCTGATTAACAAACATTTTCTCTAATTTTTC
Source organism: Cryptoprocta ferox (assembly GCA_028646485.1). Lineage (NCBI taxonomy): Eukaryota > Metazoa > Chordata > Mammalia > Carnivora > Eupleridae > Cryptoprocta > Cryptoprocta ferox. The sequence goes on along the minus strand of CM053559.1, from coordinate 88,837,372 downwards.
ACATCTATATTATTGATGTAATAAATATTCTCTTGTATGATAATTGATATAACTTTGTAGTATATTAAATTATTAGCTGTTACCATCCACTCTCCAAAGTTACAATAATTTATAACCTTTTTTAAGTTTTTATTTAAATTCCTGTTAGTTAATGTATAGTGGAATAGTAGTGTCAGGTGTACAATATAGTGATTCAACACTTCCATATATCACCTGGTGATCATCACAACAAGTACCCTCCTAATCCCCATCACCCATTTCACCCACTCACCCCCCACCACCCCTCTGGTAATCATCAGTTTGTTCGCTATAGTTAAGAGCCTTTCTTGGCTTACCTCTCTCTATCATATTCCTCCTTTGCTCATCTGTTTTGTTTCTTAAATGAGATTGTATTGGGCCTATCCACAGAGTCTCTGGTCAGGGTATTTCTATTTCAGTGTTTAGCCCATGCAGATCCTAGAATGACACTAACAGCAGTCACTAATCATGCTGTGAAGTAAAAACCTATCCCTAAGGTCCTCATCCCCGTGGGAAGTGTGCTGACAGCTGCGAGAACACCTCTGTCCCAGCACATGCCTGTTAGCCTCTGAGCAGCCATGTTGGATCATGTGGTGACTGTTGAACAAAAGTGAAGGAAGGTTGCTGTCAAATTAGGAAATTTGAGGAGGGTATATCCTGTCTCAGAAACTTATTGCAGAACCAACTTTTTACAAATGTTTTTATTTATTTATTTTTAGAGAGAGAGATAGAGAGCATGAGCAGGACAGAGAGAGAGAGAGAGAGAGAGAGAGAGAGAGAGTCCCAAGCAGGCCCTGGATTGCCAGTGCAAGCCTGATTCAGGGCTCAAAGTCACGAAAGGTGAGATCAAGACCTAACCTGAAATCAAGAGTTGGACACCCAACTGACTGGGCCACCCAGGCACTCCCAGAAGCAACTTTCTTAATTCAAGGCATGGTTCAATTTTCTAGATATCTTTCCAGTATTTTCAACTGTACACTGGAAGGGTAGAAATGGAGAAGGAGGAAGGAACATAAAGTATTAAAACTCCTTTGGAAGAAGTTTCATTTCTTATAAAGTTAAATACATATATATACCTATGATTCAACAATTCCACTTGTAAGCAGTTTCCTAAAATGAATCAAAGCATACTTCTGTTATAATGTTCACAGTGCCTGGTTCATTAGAACTAATCATACAGAAAATAAATATGTATCAGCAGAGATGGATATATTCATATGAAGAAATATTATTCAGCAACAAAAAGTAACAAACTGCTGATAGACACAAATGCTTGATTCAAGTACATTACAATGAATGAAAAGGTCAGACACCAAAAACTGCATATTGTATGCTGCCATACAGAATGGTTAGATTAAAAAAAATAATCTGTAGTTAAAGAAACCCCAATGATTGCCTTGGTGCTGCAGAGAAATTGGGAAGGATTAAGAGGGAATTCTGAGCTATATTCGCTATCATTTTTAACTTATTGGATTATATTGATTAGCTTTTTGTTCAGAATTTTGGTTTCTATGTTAATGAAAGGCATTAGCCTATAATTTTCTTTTTTGTAAGGTCCTTGTCAGGTTTTGGCATGAAGGTAATTTTGGTTATCATAAAATGAATTGGAAAATATGCCCTCCTTTCCTATTTTATGGAAAAAAAAAGTTTGTATTATCTCCTTTTAAATTGTTTGGAAAACTCCAAATATCCAGTGAGGACATCTAGTCCAAGAGTTTTCTCTATGAGAAAGTATTTATAGGTGAAACATCTTTAGTAGCTAAAGGACTATTCAAAACTTCTGTTTCAGATTGTGTTTTAAAGGTGAATTGCTTAATTCATCTAAGTTGTCAAGTTTATTGACATAAAGTTGTTCATGATATCCATTGTTATACGTTTAAGGATTATGGTACTATTGTGATATCCCTTGTTTCCATTTCTGACATTGGTAATTTGTGTTTCTAATTTTTCCTCGGTCATTCTTGTTAGGGATTTACCAATTACATTATTCTTTTCCAAGACATTACATTTGGCTTTATTGATTCTTCTCTATTGCTATTTGGTTTACATTTCATGTTCTCAAGGCATTCTCCCTATGTGTGTCTCTTCACATGGTATTCTATTTATAAGGACACCAATCATTAGGATTAGGGACCCACTCTACTCCACCCTGACCTCATTTTGATTGACTACATCAACCACTCCATTTCCAACCAAGTTCACATTCTGATGTGCTGGGAGGTTAGAACTTCAACATATGAACGTTGACAGACATAATTCAACCCATAACAGAATTCTTGGCTGCTTCCAAATTGGGGAAATTAAGAATATATCTACAGTAAACACTCTGTGCAAGATTATGCGTGGACATAAGTTTTCAACTCATTTGTGTGTATACTAAGGAAGACAGTTGCTGGGTTGAATGGTAAGAGTATATTTTAGCTTTGTTAGAAATTACCAAATTGTCTTTCAAAGTAACTATACCATTTTCCATTCCCAACAGCAATCATGAGAGTTCCACTTGCTCCACATTATCACCAGCATTTGGTGTTTTGGATTTTAGCCAGTCTATTAGGTGTGCGGTGGTATTTCATTGTTGTTTTAAATTGCAATTTCCTCATGACATAGGATGTCAATCATTTTTTATGTGCTTATTTATCACCTGCGTATGTTCTTTAGTGAACTGTCTGTTTAGATTTTTTCGTCCAATTTTAGTTGAGTTACTTGTTCTTATTGTTGAGTTTTAAGAGTTCTTTGTATATTTTGGATACATGTCCAATATTTCATATGTGCTTTGCAAGTATTTTCTCCCAAACTGTGGCTTATCTTTTCATTCTCTTAACAGTCTTTCCCAGAGCAGAAGGTCAATTTTCAATTTTTTGTTTCCTAAATCATGCTTTTGGTGTTGTATCTAAAAAGTATTCATCAAACACAAAGTCACCTAGTTTTCTCCTTTGTTAGGTTGCGATGTTTTGTAACTTTGCATTTGACATTTAGGTCTCTGCTCCAAGTTGAGTTTATCTTTGTGAAAGGTGTAGGGGATGTGTCCAGATTTTCTTTTCATGAAGATGTCCAGTTGTTTTGGCACCTTTTATAGAAAAGACTATCCTTTCTCCACTAAATTGCCTTTGTTTTTTTTATTACCTATCAGTTGATGATATCTGTATGGATCAATTTCTGGGCTTCCACTGATATATTTCTCTATTATTTCACCAGTTACACACTGTCTTGATAACTACAGCTTTATAGTAAGTCTTAACATTGAGTAGAGACAGTACCTTCTACTCTGTTCTCCTTCAGGATTGTGTTGGCTATTCTGGCCCTTTCCCCCTTCCATATAAACACTAGTATTGCTTTGTCATTATCTACAAAATAACTTACTGGGATTTGGTTGAGATTTAATTGAATCTATAGATCAAATTGGGAAAAATTGATAAATTCATAATACTGTTTTCCGGTGCCTGAATATGGGGTATTTCTCCATTTATTTAGATTTTCTTTTCATTTGTTCATCAGAGTTTTGTAGTTTCTGTAGTATTCCTCAGAATGATTTTGTACAACTTTTGTTATGTTTATACCTAAATATTTTATGGTGCTAATTTAAATAGTGTTGTGCTTTTTATTTCAAATTCCAATTTTTCATTGCTGATATTGAGGAAAGCAAGTACACCGGAAAGTGATTGGCTTTTGTATACTAACCTATATCCTGTGACCTTGCTATAGTCACTTTTAAATAATATGATACCACTTCTGGGTAGTGCTGGTATCTTAGAACAGAATAACCCCAGTTCCTCCCTCACATCCCTTAAACATTGATGCCATACACTTCACTTTTACATAAGCTCTAATTATTCAATATCCTGCTGTTGTGGCATTCATACAAAGTGCTATCTGTGAGATCAGGTAAGAATAAGAAAAATTAAAGATTTTATTTTAATCCATTCCTTCACTAAGGTTCTTCCTTTCTTTCTGTGGATTCAATTTCTGAACTATATTATTTTCCTTCTCCTTAAACAACTTCTTTTATATTGCTTTCAAGAAAGGTCAACTGGTGACAAATTCTTTCAAATTTTGTTTGAGAAAATATTTCTTCACTCTTTAGGATAATTTCATTACCTACAGAATTCTGGTTTGGTGGATTTTTTTTGGTCAACATGTTAAATACCATCCTCTTTTTTATTTCCTTGTATGCTTTCTGAAAAGGAGTCTAATGTAATTCTCATTCTTTTTCCTATGTAGGTAAGGTGTTTTTTTCCCCTTCTAGCCTCTTTCAGTATTTTTCTTTGTCTTTGATTTTCTGTACTTTGAATATGCTATATCTACATGTAAATTGTTTGGATTTATTCTGCTTGGTATTCTCTAAGCTTCCTGGATTTGTGATTTGATGTCTGTCACTATTTTTAGAAAGTTATCATCCATTATATCTTCAAATAGTTTGCCTGTTCCTTCTCGTATACCCATTACACATAAGATATACCCTTTGTGATTTTTCCAAAATTCTTAGATACTCTTTTTTATCTTTTACATTCATTTTTCACTTTGTATTTCAGATCTGGAAGTTTCTAATCACACATCTTGAAGTACACTGATTCTTTCCACACCTATGTACACTTTTTTGCGGAGCTCATTAAAGTCATTCTTTATTTTTGTCTAGATGTTTTGTTTTCTAGCACTTCATTTTTATTCTGTCTCAGAATTTCGATCTCCCTGCTGATGTCACTCTCTGGTTCTTGCATTTTGTCCACACTTCCACTAGAGCCCTTACCATATTACCCATTCAGTTATTTTAAAATCACAGTCTGGTCATTTCAACATTTCTGCCATATCTCAGTCTGGTCTGATGTTTGCTCTGTTCTTGATACTTCATTTTGGTTTTGTTTTTGTTTGTTTGATTTTTAGCATCCCTTGTAATGTTTCATTGGAAGCTGGACATTACATATTGGGCAAAAAGACCTGAGGTAAACAGGTCTCCTATGTGAGGTTTTATGATTATCGGGCTGGAAGTTGGGCTGTGTTTACTGTTTACTATAGCTGTAGGTGTCAGAGGCTAAAATACACCTGTTGTTCTTATTTTTGTCTCAACTGTTGTCTTTGTATTTTCCTAGAATCTCCTTCCTTTTTATTAGTTTTAAATTCCAGTTAGTTAACATACAGTGTAATATTAGTTTCAGGGGTACAAATAATGTCTCAACACTTCTATACAACACCTGGTGCTCATCCCAACAAGTACACTACTTAATCCCCATCACCTATTTCATCCATCACCCACATACCTCCTTTCTAGCAATCATCATTTTGGTCTTTATAGTTAAGAGTCTGTTTCTTGGTTTGCCTCTCTCTTTTTTTCCCCCTATGATTGTTTCTTTCGTCAGAATCTCCTTCTTAAATATGGTCTTAGACTCACAATTCTTTCTGTTGATTCCCTGTTATCACATAGAAGCCCCACTGATGTGGTGGAAGGAGTGAAAGGAGTAAAGCATTCTACAGTCCTATGATTAGGTCTCAGACTTTTAGTGAGCCTATGTCCCTGGGCTGTTACTTTCAGTTTCCCTGTAACTTTACTGAAACAGGAAGGGCAGAGAGGCAGAACTGAGTGTTTATTTCCCTTCCCCCCAGTTTGGTTAGACTCTTGTAAAAATGCAAGTATTTAGGCTTTGATAAAATAGTTTCCCTGGAAATCAGGCTTTTAAGGAATGAGATGTTCTTAGTGTATTTCAGAATGGTTAATTTTCCCCTTCCTCTAATTTGATAGGGGACTCTGATTTATCTGATCTTCACTCCGAGATCCTGACAAGGATCCTGGAGATACAACTCACAAATGCATGGGGGCCTCTTGAGACTAGGACCTTCTGGAGGTTGTTTGTACCCCTCAAGTTTGTCCACACTGAGGCTCTGACAGTTGGTCAAGTACACTTTAAATTTTTCTACCCTCATACTGGTTCCAGCAATGGGCTTCTGCTCCAGAGTTTGTGCCCCGGTACACTGTGATTCCTTGTATTTGCCAGTATTTCCCAATTGGAGAAAAATGGTTTGCCCTGTGACCTCAATTCTCTGATGGATTTAAGCATGCTGGTTTTCACTTTCTTTGTGTTTTATTCTTATTGTGAGGACAACAGTGACAACTTCCAAGCTCCTTACATATTAAACTGTCAACTGGAAGTCCCTCTGATCATTTGATTTTAATATAAAGTACAGATACAGAAACTACACAAAGCAAATGTATATCATAATTTATCATGAGGTAAGTACCCCTGTAACTACCACCTAGATTAAAGAAAAAGAACAAATGGACATTCATGGAACATTCATGGCATGCAGAACCTTCTGCATTGCCCCCTTACAATTATAGTACTCACTTCCCCAAAAGTAACTATCTTTGCAATAATCACTTCACTGCATTTCTTAATGGTTTATCACCCAAATTTGCATCACTATACACTACAAATAGTTCATCTGGCCAATTTTTAAAATTCATATTTCTTTTTAGTCCTTTTAATCTGTGGATCCTTTCCACATCCCCGTTTTTCCTTATAATCTCTCTGTTGAACTCACTAGGTGTTTCATAATAGTTTCCCATAGTCTGGATTTTGGTGATTGCACCCTTATGGTAGAGTTAAATGTATCTTTCTGTTCTCCACATATTTTCCCATAAACCAGTAGCTGAATTCAGAGGTTTAATCAGAATAAGCTCCTGCAGTATTGATAAAAGGAAGGAATGTTATATTCTTTCATAAAAAGACATATAAGATCTACTTTTATTTTTTCCATGATGTTAGAAATAATTGATGCATGATGTATAGATCTTGTGTTTCAATGAGTGTGCTAAATGGTGATATTCTATTTCTATCATTTTTCATTAATTATCTGGAATTCTTTGATATTTTCATTTACTGTACTATTACCCAAAATAACTGCTTGAAACTTTCCATTTATTAGATCTCAAACTAATGAATAAGTTTCCTTAATCTCTTTTGAAGGTGAATAATCTGTAAGTATCATTATGAACTCATGGATCTAAATATACTTGATGGGTTATTTTCAAATATAACTTGTCCCATATTGGATAGTAAAAGGCTATTCAGTTTGGCCCCTGAATCTGTTTGACATGTCACTAGTAATCTTTGATACTTGGTATGACAAAATGTTCCAAGTTCATCCTCTTGATTTTCTTCCCCAGACCTAGAATCAGCCATTTCTCAAAAAGATTTGTTTCTTACTGTTTAAATCATCATTTAGAACCATGATCTGGGGCCAAAGGGCATGCTCATTTTATTGTAGTCAATGAACCAGCACTGTTAAAAGACACATTGAGAATACACAAATACACACACACACACACACACACACACGTAAACATACACAGAGAGAGGGAAGAGATTCATACAGACATAAGTAATTCCAATTCAAGAATAAAAAGACTTTGATAACTGCACACACCAACCTGACTACAGCCCTAGCAGGAGGCTGGGGGCAAACATCTAGTCTGCCTGCAGGCCCCACACACCAACAAAAGATTCTCAGGGAACACAGGGAAAGTGATATGCAGTTCGGTGCCACCACCTCTTGGGCAAATGCCTGATCTGACTCAAGTCAAGCCCAAGGTAGCTTCAGAATGGTGCAGTAACAACACAGGAACCAAATCCTGCCCACAACAGGCAAAGAGAACTATTGTATATGAATGGACTAAAGGCAAAATGTGCTCAGCTACATTAGTACAGTGTGCATAACAAACATAGGAGACCCCTCTGAAGTTCCAGGTACCGAAGAACAAGAGACATTGCACTGCAGGTCACTATAGGACCATGTCTTCATAAGGTCACTACTTTCAAGAGCAGAAGACATGGCTGACTTTCTTAACACATATAAACAGACACAGAGAGTTAGAAAAAAGGAAACAGAGGAATATGTCCCAAAAGAAGAAAACAGGACAAAACGACACCGAGAGCTAAATGAAATAGAGATAATCAATATGCCTGATAGATAATTTAAGGAAATGGCTATAAAGATACTCACTGGACTTGAGTAAAGAGTGGAGGACCTCAGAAAGACCTTTAATTAAGGGATAAAAGCATTTAAAAAATCAGAGATGAAGAGCTCAATAACTGGAATTAAAAGTACATAAATAGTAGACTACAATAAAAAGAAGGATAGAGCAGCAACCTTGAGGACAGACTAATGAAAAATAGTGAAGCTAAACAGAAGAACAAATAATAATAATAAAGAAAAAAAGGACAAAAAATAATAATAAAAAGCAAAATAGACTGAGGAAAGTTAGCAACACCATCAAGTATAATAACATTCACATTATAGGGGACCCAGAGGAGAAGAAAGAGAAAAAAAGGCAGAAAGTTTATTTGAAGAAAAAATAGCTGAAAGCTTCCAGAATCTGGGGAAGGAAACAGAAACTCAAACCCAGGAGGCACAGAAACCCCCAACATCCTCAAGTCAAGAAGTTCCACACACAGACACATGGTATTTAAAATGGCAAAAAGTAGTGATAGAGAATTTTAAGCAGCAAGAAAAAAGAAAACCGTTACATACAAGGGAAACCCCATATGTTATCAGCTTATTTGATCAGCAGAAATTTTTCAGGCCAGAAGAGAATGATATGATATATTGAAAGTGCTGAAAGAATAAAAACCTGCAACCAAGAATACTCTATCCAGCAAGACTATCACTGAGAATAAAAGGAGGGATAAACCATTTCCCAGATAAACAAAAGTTGAAGGAACTCATGACCACTAATTCATGCCTAAAAGAAATGCTAAAAGAGACTCTTTGAGTGGGAAAAAAAAATTACCATAAGCAGGAGAAAGAAAAGTAAGAAAAAAGCAGTAAAATTAAGTATACCTATAAAAATCAGCCCAGGGAGTCACAAAATTAAGGGATATGAAGTATGATACCATATACCTAAAATATGGGGAGGAGGAATAAACAATGGATTCAAACTTAAGCAATCATCAACTTAATATAGGTTGCTATATGCATAAGATGTTATATATAAACCTAATGGGAAGCACAAATCAAAAACCACGAATAGATATGCAAAAATAAAAAGAAAGGAATCTAAGCATATAATTAAAGAAAGCCAGCAACCATGAGAAAAGACAGCAAGAAAAGAAACAGGGAAGAACTGTAAAAACAACCATAAAACAAGTAAGAAAATGGCAATAAGTACATACCTATCAATAATTACTTACAATGTAAATGGACTAAAGGCTCCAATCAAAAGACATGGGCTGATGGAATGAACAAAAAAGCCAGACCCACCAGTATGCTGCCTACAAGAGACTCATTTCAGACCTCTTAAGACACATGCATATTGAAAGTGAAGGGGTGGAAAAGTACTCCTCATGCAAAAGGAAGTGGAAAAAAAGCTGGGGTAGCAATAAGTATATTGGAAAAAATAGACGTTGAAACAAAGACTGTAACAAGCGACAAAGAATGACACGATATAATCAGAAAGGGAACAAATGAACAACAATATATAACAACTGTAAATATTTACACACACAACATAGGAGCACCCAAATACATAAAGCAGCCATTAACAAACATACAGGAAGTAATCAATAGTAATACAATAATAGTAGGGGACCTTAACACCTCACTTATGTCAATGGAGATATTGTCTAAACAGAAAATCAACAAGGAAACAGTGGCTTTGAGTGACACATTGGACAAGATAAATCTACAGATATATTCAGATCATTTCAACATAAAACAGCACAGTACGCATTCTTTTCAAGTGCACATAAAACATTCTCCAGAATAGATCACATGTGAGGCCACACAACAAGTCTCAACAAATTAAAAAAGACTTGAGTCATACCATGCATCTTTTCTGACCACAATGCTATGAAACCAGAAATCAATTGCAAGAAAAAATCTAGAAAGAACACAAATACATGGAGGTTAAATAACATGCTACTAAACAATGAATGGGTCAATGAAGGAATCAAAGAGAAAATTAAAAAATACACAGACACAAATGAAAATGAAAACACAACACACAAAGTCTCTGGAATGCAGCAAAAGCTCTTCTATGATGGAGGTCTATAACAATACAGACTTACCTCAAAAAGTAAGAAAAATCTCAAATAAACAGCCTAACCATGTACCTAAAAGAGCTAGAGAAAGAAAAAGAAATAAAGTCCCCAAACAGTAAAAGGACAGAAATAATAAAGATTAGAGCAGAAATAAATGAAATAGAAACTAAAAAATCATAGAACGGATCAATAAATTCATGAACTGGTTCTTTGAATAAATCAACAAAATTGATAAACTTTTAGCCAGACTAATCAAAAAGAGAGAGAGAAAAAGAGAGAGAGAGAGAATTCAAATAAGTAAACAAAATCAGAAATTAAAGAGAAAAATAACTGACACCACAGAAATACAAAGGATTATAAAAGAATATTATTAAAAAATTACATGTCAACAAATTGGAAAACCTGGAAGAAATGGATAGATTCCTAAAAACATAACCTTCCAAAACTAAATCCAGAAGAAATAGAAAATTTAAACACATTGATTACCAGATACGAAATTGAATCAGTAATAACAAACAAAAGTCCAAGACCACATGACTTCAGAAGCAAATTCAACAGAAAATGTAAAGAAGACTTCGAGGACCTGGGTGGCTCAGTGGTTAAGCATCTGATTCTTGGTTTTGGTTCAGGTCATGATCTCAGTTACATGAGTTCGAGCCCTGTGTCGGGCTCTGTGCTGGCAGCATGGAGGCTGCTTGGGATTCTCTCTCTCCCTCTCTCTCTCTGCCCCTCCCCTATTCATTCTGTCTCTGTCTCTCTCAAAATAAATGAATAAACTTAAAAAAATTTTTTTAAGTTTAAAGAAGACTTAATCTTCTGAAACTATTCCAAACAATAGAAGAGAAAGGAAAGGTTCCAAATTCATTCTATGAGATCAGCATTACCCTGATAACAAAACCAGATAAAGACATCACAAAAGGGGTGCCTGGGTGGGTCAGGCAGTTAAGGGACTGACTCTTGATTTTGGTCATGTCATGATCTCATGGTTCATGAGTCTGAGCTCCGCATCAGGCTCTGCGCTTGCAATTCTCTCTCTCCTCTCTCTTTCTGCCCTCCCCCTCTCTCAAAAATAAATACACAAACTTTTTAAAAGACTCTACAAAAAAAGGGAACTACAGATCAGTATCACTGATGAACATAGATGCAAAAATCCCCACAAAATATTAACAAACAGAAGCCAACTATACATTAAAAAAAACCATTCACCACGATCAAGTGGGATAAACTCCTAGGATGCAAGGTGGTTCAATCTTCACAAATCAATCAACATGATACATCACTTCAACAGGAGAAAGAATAAAAACTATATCATTATTTCAATGATACAGAAAAAGCACTTGACAAAGTAAAATACATTGATAAAAATCCTCAACAAAATAGGTTTAGAGGGAACATATCTCAACATAATAAAGTTCACATGTGAAAAACCCATAGCTAATATTATCCTCAATGGGGAAAAAGTGAGAGCTTTTCCCCTAAGGTCAGGAACAAGACAGGGATGTCTACTATCACCATTGTTATTTACCATAGTACTAGAAGTCCTAGTCACAGCAGTCAGACAACAAAATAAATAAAAGACATCCAAATCAACAGGGAAGAAATCAAACTTTCACTATTTGCAGATAACATGATACTCTGTATAGAAAACCCAATAGACTCCACCAAAAAATTGCTAGAACAGATACACATTTTTAGTCAAGTCACAGGATACAAAATCAATGCACAAAAATCTGTTGCTTTTCTATATACCATTAATGAAGCAGTAGAAAGAAAAATTGAGGAACCAATCCTATTTCAATTTCACCAAAAATAATTAGTACCTTAACTGAGGAGGTAAAAGACCTGTACTCTGAAAACTATAAAACAGTGATGAAAGAAATTATAGAGGACACAAACAAATGGAATGATATCCATGGTCATGGATTGGGAGAATAAATATTATTAAAATGTCCATACAACCCAAAGCCATCTACAGATTTACTGCAATCCCTACCAAAATACCAAAAGCATGTTTCACAGAACTAGAACAAATAATCTTAAAAATTATATGGAACCACAAAAGACCCTTAATAGCCAAAGTAATCTTGAAAAAAGAAGAAAACTGGAGGTATTAACACAATATCAGATTTCAAGATATACTACAAACTGTAGTGATCAAAGCAGCACAATACAGGCACAAAAACAGGCTCATAGGTCAATGAAACAAAACAGAGAGCCAAGAAATAAACCCACATTTATATGGTCAATTAATCTTTGATGTAGGAGGCAAGAATATGCAATGGGAAAGACAGTCTCTTCAACAAATGGTGTTGGGAAAACTGGACAGCAACATGCAAAAGAATAAATGACCTGGATCACTTTCTTACACCATACACGAAAATAAACTCAAAATGGGTGAAAGACCAAAATGTGAAACCTGAAACCATAAACATCCTAGAAGAGAGCACAAGCAGTCATTTCTCGACATCAATGGAAACATTTTTCCAGATGTGTCTCCTGAAGCAAGGAAAACAAAAGCAAAAATAAAGAATTGGGACTATAGCAAAATAAAAGGCTTCTGCACAGCAAAGGAAACACTCAACAAAATTAAAAGACAACCTACTGAATGGGAGAAGATATCTGCAATGACATATCCAATAAAGGGTTACTTTCCAAAATGTATAAAGTACTGATACAACTTAACACCCAAAATACAAAATTAAAAATGGGTGGATGACATTAACAGACATTTCTCCAAAGAAAACATAGAGATAGTCAACAGACACATGAAAAGATGCTCAACATCACTCATCATCAGGCAAATGCAAATCAAAACTACAATGAACTATCACCTCGCACCTGTCAGAATGGCTAAAATCAGAAACACAAGAAACAACCAGAGTTGGTGAGGATGTGGAGAAAAAGGAACCCTCTTACACTGTTGGTGAGAATGCAAACTGGTGTAGATGCAGTGGAAACAGTACGGAGGTTCCTCAAAAAATTAAAGATAGAATTACCATATAACCTAGTAATTCCACTAGTAGGTATCTACCTAAAGAATACAAAAACAGTAATTCAAAAAGATATATGCACCCCTATGTTTATTATAGCATTATTAAAGTAGCCAAATTACATAAGCAACCCAAATGTCCAACGATAAGCAAATGGATAAAGAGAAGTGGTATATATATGTATGCACGTGTATGTATATGTATGTGTGTGTGTGTAATAAAATACTACTCACCCATAAAAAGAATGAAATCTTGCCACTTGCAACAGCATGGATGGATCTAGAATCTAGAGTGTATTATACTAAGTGGAATAGGTCAGTCAGAGAAAGACAATTACCATATGATTTCACTCATATATGGAATGTAAGAAACAAAACAAATGAACTAAGAAAAAAATGAAACAAGGGGAGCCTGGGTGGCTCAGTTGGTTGGGCAGCCGACTTCAGCTCAGATCATGATCTAGCAGTTTGTTGGACTCTGTGCTGACAGCTCAGAGCCTGGAGCCTGCTTCATGTTCTGTGTCTCCCTCTTTCTCTGCCCCTCCCCTGCTCGTGCTCTGTCTCTCCCTCTCTCTCAAAATAAATAAACATTTTAAAAAATGTTTAAAAAAAGGAAAAATGCAACAAACCAACAAACACACTATTAACTATAGAGAACAAACATGGTTACCTAAGGGGAGGCCAGTAGAGGGATGGGTGATATAGGGGCTGGGGATTAAGAGTACACTTAACCTCCATGAGCACTGAGTAATGTATAGAACTGTTGAATCACTATACTGTACACTTGAAACTAACATAATACTGCACCTTAACCATACTGGAATTAATTTTTTTAATGTAAAGAAAAACCAGACTGATAAAAGATATTTCCAACATGCATATAAGATAATATCAGATACATCCCCTCAATATCTAAAGAATCCCTATATGTCATCACAAAGTAACCAAGGGCTCAAGTAAAAAAATGTGAAACTCCATCCCTCCTCCCCTTTTTTTCTCCCATTTTCTACCCTCAGCTAAACAGAAATTTACAGAGTATCTGGACTTAAGTAAATACTCATTTGCTAAAAATAATGAGATATTCACATAAACAATCAAACCTTCCTGGCAATCCAAAGCTAGAGTTTAATTAGCATGACTCAAAAACACTGGAAAAACACAGAATAATTTTTCTTTTAATTTTAAATTGATAATATTGAATTTCATTGGTAATACATTCTCATGAAACACACACCAAAACAATATAAAAGTTTATTCAATATGAAATACTTCTTCCAATCTTACTCCTAACAGCCTAGTTGGTAATTGGTTACCTACACTGACTTCCAGACTTTTCTTCATGTAATTATGCAAATATGAATAATTTGATACATGTATATACTGTGAACTAATTACCATAATAAATTTAGTTGACAACATCTGTTGCCTCACATAATTACTTTTTATTTCATGGTGAGTACATTTAAGATCTCTTCTATTAGCAACTTTCAAGTATACAATGTAGCATAGTTCTGTAGTCACCACGCTGTACATTAGATCCCCAAACTTACCTATCTTACAACTGGGATTTTAGTAGGTATAAGCAACATCTCCAAATTTCCCCCATCCCCCGACCCTTGGCAACCACCAGTCTACTTTCTATTCCTATGAGTTTGGCTTTTTTGGATTCCACAGATAAGAGGAAATGTACAATATTTGTCTTCCTCTGTCTGACTTACTTCACTTGGCATAACGTCCTCAAGATTTATCCATGTTGATATTTTGCTATCCATGTTGTTAGCAAATGACAGGATTTCCTTCCTTTTTATGGTTGAATAATATTTCATTTCTCATTAACGGATTAGATTAAATCAGTGACTGGCTTCAGGAGAAAAAGACCTACTCTCAGCCGGGCGAGGCTACTACTGATTCTGAGTGATTCGGAGGATTTCTCGGGACTTGTATGGATACGCGCTCACTTCCTGAGCCCTCTCTTGGTGAATTCTTAAGCTTGTTTGTCCTCTGGATCATGCAATGCACCAGGCCAGGTGCTGCAACCTCCCTTTTGTTTTCCCAAAGGAAGGATCTAATGCTTAAGTTTGTGGTCTCTCTTTGGGCTACAGATTTCAGTTGAGTTTCTGTGCATGTTCAATAGCCTTTGCCCAAAGCTCGTCCAAGCTGCCTTTGCGTCAGGGGACCAGGTGAGGTACATTACGAGCTGGGTGTGCCTGTGGTGGTGGTGGGCCGCTCTGCAACCAAGGCATCCCCACTGGCTGGTGTGCAGCCCAGTGACTGACCAAAGTGACAGTGAAGTATGAAGCTGGAATAAAAACATCCAAATTAGCTTACCTTTTATGAGTTCTCTGTTAGAGGGATGCTGGAAAGTCTGCCCCATCAAAACTTAGAAGCACACCAAGTAAGAAGGCCTTTGAGCACAAAGCACAGGAATAATTTATTGTTAGGTTTATGGTATCTGTAGGGGTAAACAGGAAGAAAAACCAGAATGAAGATTCGATCAAAATTTTAAAATAAGGTGATTATTAACTAAAGAAAAAACTTGATAAATCACAAAATGTCAGTATATTGTTTATATATCCCAGTAGAAACAGTTGAACACAGTGACCTCCGAAAAGTATGAAGAGAACTATGGATCAAAGGGGTTATCAAGGGTCTGATGATTCACTATAAAAAATCATTTAGAATTATTTAATATTTTTTATTTTTTATTGTGGTGAAATATATATAACACAAATTTACCATTACCTTTTTAACCATTTTAAGTGTACAATTCAATAGCATTAAGTACACTCACATGTTGTGCAACCATCACCATCGTCCATCTCCAGAACACTTTGCCATCCTAAGCTGAAACTTGGTACCCATTAATTAGTAACTCCCATTGCCCCCTTCCCCAACCTCTGCTACTCACCATTCTACTTTCTGCCTTTATGAACTGGACTATTCTAGGTATCTTACATACGGAATCATACAGCATTTTCCCTTTTATGTCCACTTTCTTTCATTTAGCTATGTTACAGCATGCATCAGAATTTCATTGCTTTTTAAGTCTGAATAAAATTCCATCATGTGCATATACCACCTTTTGTTTACACCCTCATCTGCTCCTCATCTGTGGAGAGGTTTTTGCATCACTTCCACTTTTTGACAAGTGTGAATAATGCTGCTATGATTGTGAATAAAGCTTCTGTTTCCTTTTATTTTGGATTCTTGAGAATTATTCATGCCAAATTATACGAAAGTTTCAGTATAAAAGTAAGTGGTCATATACAGCATGTGAACAGGAATATCTCCAGGGTTGGGGCAACACCTCTGATTCAGAGTCTATAATAAGGAACACACAGTTTCGGACTACTGGTGGTGCACCTGAGAGGGACAGAGGACACCAGGCACAGCGCTCAAAAACAATATTGGCACATTGGATTGCAGGGACGGGGGATGCAGGAAAAATGGATGAGGACTCTAATATACTAGAATGGCCTGATACACGTGTGTGGCTATTAGGAGTTGTAAAGCCTACTAGACAGTTCTCTACAATGGTATCATGACCATAT
>CM053559.1:88804629-88820286 GCA_028646485.1 Cryptoprocta ferox | reverse complement strand
GGGATGCAGGAAAAATGGATGAGGACTCTAATATACTAGAATGGCCTGATACACGTGTGTGGCTATTAGGAGTTGTAAAGCCTACTAGACAGTTCTCTACAATGGTATCATGACCATATAAAGGTATAAAATGTACAGGTCAAGCCACTGGTGCATGCCAGTGGAAGACTCAGGAGCAAGCCTACTGTCACAGAGGAAATATGGATATCCACCTACATTTGAAAAGAGACACAGAGAACAAGTACTAAGGATGGAGGAAAGATCAGGGATTGACCTCTTACCATCGAAGAACCGCTACTCAACCCCCATGGTCAGGAAGAAAATTTACAATCATATACAAATGCAGGGAGCCCTGTATCTTAGGGTTTTAATAATTTAACTATAGATTGGATACAGTCCCTATCAATATCCCAGCAGGCTTTTTTGTAGATTTTTACAAACTGATTCTAAAATTTATATAGAAAGAGGATGGTAATAGAATTGCCAAAATAGTTCTGAAAAAGGAGAGTCATTTTTCATATCATTTATTTATATCTTATATTAATCAATCCACCGATATACATATATTTATCTACATATGCATGCATACTGATGCACCAACTTGAATCCAGTACCACATGCCTGATCCCAGCCTTCTCCTCCTGCTTCTCTGTAGCATACCTATTCCCAGTGACAGATCTGGCTCCCACTGTTTGTTTTTATTGGTTCACCTGTAGTATACGTGTACCACAATTGCAGAATTGTTAACTCATACCCTCAGTGGGAAACAACTTTATTAATGATACTATTATGATTGTGCTAAGTTCCTCTTCTTAGTCTTACAGATTCCAGTCAAAACACTATTTTTCAGTTGTGTAGGTCACATCCTTTTTCCCCAGTTCCTTCATTGAAGTCACATCATACATGTATAATGTTGGGAAGGCAGTTTCATGTGCACAGTCTTTTGATCTCTGCTTAGCCACATAAGAATGGCAGAAATATTGACAATGGTGCTGTGAAAGGAGAGAGGCCAGGATGGGACAATCTAGGAACTGAGATGTTGATGAGGAAGCTCACTGTAGAGCAGGAAGACAGCTTGGTAAACTTGGCCCTTGTGAGGGGGGAGGAGGAAGGGAAGATAGAAATGTAGCTGAGAGAGAAGGGAGATGGAATGTCCTGTGTCAGGATTGACCAAGGTGAGGACTATGGGGAGAAGTGACCAGGGGCTGCCCTTTTTCTCCCCTCCATGCACTCCTCCTTCAGCCCAGAGACCCAGCAAGATCAGCTCACCCTTGTCACTTTAATTCCCAAAACCAGCCAGTTGCCCTCCCACATTTGGGGCTGGTGTAATAATGAGAGTCATGACAGATGAGAAAATGCTTCTTTCCACAACCCTCCCTCCTCACCTGGAGAAAATCCACCAATTAGAGATGTGCCTGAATTAACACACATTCAGCCCTGAGGTTGGGAGGGGTCAAGATTATGGAGTGAGTTCATCTCACAACTGCCAGTCAAGAAGATCTACAGGGAGGTACTCTCCCTGTTGGACCTTGGAGCAGGAACCTCAGGAAAAGGTTGGATCTGAGGCTGGACTTGGGGTCACTCACAGAAGAAACAGAGGGTCCCTTAGACACCAAAAAGATCATTAAATCACAGGACAATGATGGGAAAACGACCCCAGTACCTAGAACCAAACACGTAGCTCAGCGACCACAGAGTGAATTATACTTTTTCTTGCTTTTCCCATTCAGAGCTGAGAGTTCTAAAAAAAAATCACACATATTGTGTACATTTACACCTGTTAAATTTATATTGTAAGATGTATTATAACTGTAGAAGAGTATATAAACATATATATCCAGTTAAAAAATTATGTGATCTCCCATGTAGGAATCATCTAATTATAAATTGGAGCACTAGCCATGTCTGAAAATTTCCATGAAGAGTTTTTAGAATTCCCTTGTGCATCAAAAACTATTTGATGATGAAAATGATCATTTCAGGTTGAATTAGTACTTTGAGATTCCTCAGGCCCATCATGATGAGTTCATGATTGTCCTTAGGACACAGCTAATCCTTGAGGAGTTGATAGCAGCGTTTCATGACATCTCGAAAGGCCTCTATGAATTTGTCATTCCGGAGGGTGAAGATGAATGGGTTCAGGAAGGGGGTCACAACTAAAACCATCAGTGATGCTACCCTGTTGTACTCAGCTGCCTGCGTTTGCTTCGGTTTCACATAGAGGAACAAGCAGGTACCATAGCCGATCACAACAAAGGTGAAGTGAGAGGCACAAGTAGAGAAAGCTTTCCTCCGGCCTGAGGCTGAGGGGATCTTGATGATAGTGGAGATGATGTAGGTGTAGGAGATGATTGTAGGGATCAAAGAGCCAACAATAATGAAAACAGCCATTAAAAAAAGGATAAACTCTGTGAAAAGGCTATCATCACAGGATAGTTTGAGCAGTTGCCCTCGGTCACATAAAAAATGGTCTATCACATTTGATTTGCAGAAGGTAAGCTGGAACGTGGCGTAAACTGGCCAGATTTGAAACAGGAACCCAAATACCCATGACACAATGACCACCCCGATGCAGGTGTTGCTGTTCATAATGACATTGTACCTCAAAGGGTTACAGACAGCCACGTAACGGTCCACAGCCATCGCTCCGATTAATACTAACTCTGACGTACCCAAAGAAAGGTACAAATATAATTGTGCACTACATGCTGTCAAAGATATTGTCTGCATCCCAGGAAGCAGCAGCCCCCAGAGCATCAAGGGGACAGCAACAGATGTGATCAGGATCTCTAGGACAGACAGGTGGCCAAGGAAGAAATACATGGGGGACTGCAGACGTTTATCAGCACAGACAATCACAATGATGACCATGTTCCCCATGACTGTCACTGAGTAGAGAAAGAAGAATGTGGCAAAAAGAATACTGTGTAGTTCTTTGGAGCCATGGAAGCCAAGAAGATAAAATTCAGTGGCACTAGAATAATTCTTCAGCATTTAGTCCTGTGCTCTTATTCTTTATGGAATCTAGGGAACAAAGGAGAGTTCACATGTTTCTAATTTCAAAGGACTAAAACTATTCCCAGGTTGAGGAAATATCATCTCTGCTCTTAGGCTCCACATCATGACCAAGTGGGCTCATCTTCCACTATTTGCTGTACAAGGTTGATGTTGAATGTTTTATGAAGAAAATATATATGAAAATAAACATATATAAGCAAAGAAGATGACAATAGTCACTAACACCACACCCTAGGCTTGAAAACCCACCCACCCCTGTATGCACCCTTGTCTCTCAATTCACCAGCCATCCTGTCTCCATCTCTGCTCTGACCTGCCACCCTGTCCAGTTCTCTGATCACAGTGGGTTCATTTATACCACCAACCCTTCCACCCTACATGCCCTAAGCTGTCTTCTCTGCCTCTTACATCCATGTCCTACGAAATCCTGCCAATCCCTCTCAGATATGTTTACGTATTTCCTTCACCTCCTCTCAATGTGGGTCCATTTAACTTATGTTCACTTAGAGTTCTCACTTTGACTACCTTTATCATCATTTCAGCCTGTCAGCAGAGCCAGCCAGCAGGGAGGTGGGTCTACCTAGAAAACTGTCATAAGATAACAAAGCATGGAGTCTTTCCTTGACTTCTGGGGAGCTGGTTCCCTGAGGTGGGTTTCCCACTTTTTTCCTCCTTATTCTTATCATGAACACCATCTCTATCTCTCATTTCAGCGACTGTTCTCCCTAGTAGGAAGAACCTCATTAGCCTCCAGTTGGAAACTTCTAGCTCTGAGATTGTTTCTTCTGCCACCAGAGGACACCAGGGAATATGGGTCCAGAGGAGTAAAGAGGGGGCAGGGACTTTCATCCCCAACTCCCATCTGTCCTATACAATCTCCACCCTGGCACCAGGAGACAAGAAAACAAGCAAGACCCTCTGCCTTCCCCATGTCTCAAATCTCTAGTTTCAGCAAGGAGATAAGACCTCCCAATGGGCAGGCTGTGTCTATTTCCAACCAGCCATGGTCTGCATCTTATAGAGAACCTTGGAGAAGTCCCCAGAGATTATCTGCTGTCTATGTCCTCCCATTTTCTCCAGAGACCTACAAATATGGAAAAGTGTCAGAAAACACCCAAATGGATCACACTGATCTGGTCAGTAAATCTGGGCTCCTTCCCTCACCACATGCAGGTCATTGCTCAAATGTCTCCAACCCATGGGCCCTCTCCAATCATCCTCTCTAAAACAGCAAATGCGCCTCACACGTTACCCTCTTATTTGGTGGGATTTTCCTCTTATTGGCTCTCATCGATAGCTGATATTTAAGTCCCTTTGTCTTTCTTCTTCACTCTCACATCTCCAGTGCCAAGAACAGAGTCTGACACAAGGTAAGTATGTGCTCTTTTAATATTTATTCTGTAAATTTCTTCACATGTGTCAGTGAATGAGCAAAGAGTATCCACCCTGATCTGCTTTTCCTTCTGTTATAAAATAGTCTCTCTTCACTCTTCACTAAAGCACTGTCTGGTCAATCTGTGGTCCTCTACCTGGAGATCCCCTACACAATGTCAAGATTACAAAAACAAGAAACAACGACAAATGAGAGAGCAGAGTCTTAGGTCAGAGCAGAGAGCTGTGTCTATCATGAGTACCAGAAAGAGCTGAATCTGCTCTCTGCTATGGAGGGAGGATTTGATTTGAGCTCCTCCGTTATGCAGCTCCCCTAGCCCACTCTTCATGCTCCAGGGAAGGTGTCCTGATTTTAGACAGCAATGAAGCCCAGAACTTTCCATGCTGATCCTCTCTTACTCTCTCCTTCACAGAGGGGAGCCCCTAGCAGATACTCACCTCTAGAGAAAGAGACTGACCTGGAAAATTCTACAGCTCTCCAGGGATCAGCCCAGGCTACCTCCTGCCTGACTAGAACAGAGTGTGCTCTGTGGCCCAAGGCAAGCTGCTGCTGTCCTCACGCTCAGTGAAAGAGAAAACTGTCTTCATACGAGCACTTAGGGAAAAGTCCAGTAATAATAGTGCTGTGGAAGCCCTATTGTCTCCTCTCTCTCTCTCTCTCTCTCTCTCTCTCTCTCTCTCTCTCTCTCCTTCTTTCCTTCTACTGTCTGTCCCCAAGGGGAGTTATTCACTAAGAAACTACACTTGTCAAGTTCAGAGAAACCCTGGGGATGCAGTTAAGGAAAAGCCAGAGAAACTTTCACCCTTCCCTCCTGAGGCTAATCAAGTTTTTAGAACATGGGGAAGTTTTGTGTAATAATGTAGGTCATTACAAACTTGAAACCTCCTAGTCAGGAGTTTCTCAACACCCAGGCTGCCTTCTACCCAGACCTCAAGTCCTGGTAATCATCAAATAGTCTAAGCTCCAAAGAGCCAACCCCAGCTCTATTTTGTGCCACTACCTGATTCTAATTAGCCCTGCAAGAGGCCGAGCGACCCGTCAGCAGAAAACACCACAAATGGCTCCAAGACACTTGTCAAAAACCCAGTGGCCAACAAACAGCTCTGTCAAAAAGTTTTCATCTCAAAGCCCTAAGAATTGCATGTTATCCAGATGACTTCTGCACTCCCTCTACAAGATACTCTCTGATCGTAGTCACAGAAACCCTGGTCAGAGAGAAATAGAGAGGATCCACCCTGTAAACCAAACCCAGGATCTGCTAATGCAACCCGTTCCCATCTCTGCAACATGCATGCATTCCAACTGTGGCTCTTCAGCCACATTTTCCCTTCTAGGACTTCAAATGCTACCAGGTCACCCTTCTTAGCTGGTTGAAGTGAGAGGTGTAACAGATTCAGAACCACCAACATAAGAGAACTGACAAAAAAAAAAATAGTGTATAAAAGTAAGGATGGCTGGGATGCTGAATAACGGCAAAATCACATTTAAAATATTATGTTTACATTAATCAAATATTTTCCATTTATTATCAAATTAGCACAACTCATAGTAAAAAATAAAATTGTATGCAGGGACACAAAACAGATACAAATGTCCCTCTCACCAATGCCTGATTTTCCTGATCTGTCTCCTAGAGTTAAACACTATTAATAGTTTCTGTTGTGTCCACACAGAAATCTTCTATGCATATACAAGTTTATCTATATATGGGTTTTATCTGTTATTTTAGTTAAGCCAATTGTCCTGCTTTCTTTTTGTTATATGCATATGTGTGCATGCATTAAGCCTTTGCATATTAGCAATAATATATCTCTCACATTTGAAGTGACTGCTGAATAAATATTCACCTTATGAAAACAAATCATTTACTTTATGACTACCCTGAGGATGAACACTGTGCCTTTTCCAGTCCTTCACCAGTAAAAATGATCCTGCAATAAATATCTTCACATGTAAGCCTGTACCTTTGCACAGTTATAACCACCTAAATTATTATGTTAAATTCAATAGCTGTTATCAAATCATTCTCCAAAAAGTTGTATCAGTTATAATCTCTTGAAATCAGGCCCACTGAAATTTTCATTTCAGTTTTAACACCATGCAGATCCAAGAAATGATACTAACATATCAGGAGTTGGTAATTACATTGTGAAATAAGGGCCCATCCCAGAGAGTATCACCCACCATGGGAAGTGTGCAGACAGCTCCCCAGGACACCTCTGTCCCAATATGTGACTGTCAGCCTCTGAGCAGCTGTGTTGGGTCATCTGATGACCGTGGGAGGAAAGTGAAAGAAGGTCATGGGCAAATGAGGAAATCCGAGGAGGGCGGACTCTTTCCCTCAAAACCCTTCCAGTGGAACCAACTTCTCTAACTCAGTTACTCTAGATATCCCCCAGTGTTGTTTAGGGTCACAGCAGCTCAATAGACAGTTCAGAAACAGGAAAAAATGAAAACCAGAAAAGCCCATTGGAAAAAACTTTGTCAGATTTAAAAAGTTTTTTTTTCATTTGAGTAGATACACCATGATCCATTAACTTCAGGTGTACAACACAGTGATTCAACTTCTCTATACATTACACTATGCTCACCACAAGTGTTGCTTTAAAGCTAAGTATATATGTCCTCTGTGATGCAGCAATTGTACTCCCAGCAATTGTATACAGGCATGCTCCCAAGAAAAATGAAAATATATGTCCTCACAAAGACTCCCATTAGAATGTTCACAGCAGTTTAATTCATTATAACAATTGACACAAAACAAACATCCATCAGTAAGAGAATGACAGTCATTCCTCCTCATCACAGATTCTGTGTTTGTAAATTCATCTACTCACTGAAGTTTATTTGGAACTTCAGTATCAGTATTTGCAGCACTTGCAAGGTCATTTGTTTTAAGCTATACATTTTATATCTGTAGCCCCAAAATCTAGAACTTTTCCAGTTCGATTCTGTTTAATGAGAATAAAGTCTTGTCTCTTCCAGCTGTTGGGGTGGGTGGGTGGAAGGTCCACAGAGCGAACTGCCTGGAGGAATGGCTGACACAGGAGCTCTGGGACAGCCCTTGGCAAAATGCGATAAGCAGCACCCTACCTGAGAAATAGATATTTCCCTGGCAACTCAGAAAATGCAAGGGACTCTTGGTGCCTAACTGCTGTGTATACAAACTTTTACCCAATACCCCCATTTTAACTTCCAAACCTCACCCTCATCATCCATGGTAGCTGGTTTTACCAGTTCTGTTGAGGAAATGCAATTGCTGGGGGCAGGGGGAGTTGTTGTTGTTTCCCTTTACAAAAACTTCATTTGTATTACATAATCTTGTTACCTTGGAAACACCTCTCTCTGCTTCCCTTATCAAAAATAATTTGCAAACTTCATCCATTGTACCATTTTCCCCATTCTCTTTGCCCCTGTTAATTATTTTTTTTTTATTCTCATAATGCTTTTTAGTTATAGTTAGGGGAGGACAGGGAAATGAATGATCAGTTGATCATAAACAGAAAGTCAGGCTACTTATTTCTTTTTTTCCCTGGAAGTTAACTGAAGCATCTTCGGGAAAGGGTTAGTTATCTGCTTGTCAGTTACCTTGATCCTCCCTGATGCTTTATCCCCTATCTTCTGGCCCTGGACTTATTTTTTTTTTAATTTTTATTTATTTATTTTGAGAGAGAGAGAAAGAGAGAGGGATGGGGGAAAGAAAGAGAAGAGAGAGAGAATTCCAAGCAGGCTCCGCACTGTCAGTGCAGAGCCTGACGTGGGGCTCAGTCTCACAAACCATGACATCATGACCTGAGCTGAAATCAAGAATCAGAAGCTTCACTGACTGAGCCAACCAAGCACCACTGGCCCTGGACTTATTAGGGCATTCATATAGAGTGAACATGGTCCAATTTGGACCAGAGGCTGTGTTCTAGTGAATAGAGAGGAGTAAGGGTTGAAGAAAGGGCAGATTTAGGAGAGATGCCTTCTCTGAGCTCTCTCTTTTGCTTAGGGAGTAATGGGGTGGATTCGCGTATGAATAGGTCAGATCACAGAGCCTTGGAAAATATCCTGTTTTCTTGGTCTAGACTGAGCCTGGCAAAGGGGTCAGGATTAGGAAAGTAGAAAAAAAGAATAGTTCTAAATAGGTCCTAACTAGCGCAAGGAACCAAGCTAGGTCACTTCTGAAGTCAACACCGTTAACACTATAACTGGACAAGAACGCATCCCTCACAATCTGTAACACAGATCTCAGAGAGCAGGAGTAGCCTCTAATCAAGGTTGCTGGTGTTGCGCTGGAGGTGGAGATACAGCTTACACTCCAGTGTGTGGGCACATGCATGCATGCATACACATGAAGACATCACAGAAACACAACTTATGGATGTCGATCTCTAGTGAACATATAGCTGTGTAATCCTTAATTAAGAGAGGCTTCTCCAAATGAAACTGAACAGAAAGGTAGAGATTTCTCCATCTTTGAGCATGTTTAGTATTGGAAGTCGTCTCTAAACTAGGAAAACATTTTTCTCCACCTGAAAAGTTTCTTTGTACTGGCTCATAAGGGACTAATTAATTTCCTCACTTGAAAACTTTGTAAGGCATGAAAGCAATTATCTCCTTCCTAGATGGTATTTGCCTTCGCTCAGCTTCTACTAATATGTCAGGGCACAAAATCACTCAGAAGTTTCTCTTCAGAGACTCTCTGCTGCAACTCTCCACCTGCTCAATCATGCCTCGCCTCCCATCACAAATCAAGCACAGAATGTTCTTTTTTTTTCTTACTCTCCCCTTCTAAAGTGATTAATTGTTGACCTCTGGGTTTTGGGGACTTGGTTTAAGATAAAGTAACCCCAGCATCACCAGAATCACAGAGAAACAAGTCTGTCTCAGGTTTAAATTTTGAAAATGAGGGGACGCCTGGGTGGCTCAGTTGGTTGGGCGTCTGACTTCAATTCAGGTCATAATCTCATGGCTCACAGTTTCGAGCCCCACGTTGGGCTCTGTGCTAACAGCTCAGAGCTGCAGCCTGCTTCAGATTCTGTGTCTTCCTCTCTCTCTCTCTCTGCCCCTCCCCTGCTCACACTCTGTCTCTCTTTCTCTCAAAAATGAATAAACATTAAAATTTTTTTTTAATTTTAAATGAGGTTATTTATGAAATAAAATTTATCAGGGCATTATTAGGCAGATATTTTCCTCAACTTAGGGCCTGAAGGACCCTGCTAAAGGAGTATTTAATGAAGTATTTGCCATTAATTTCTAAAGACCTTTTTCCTTGGTGACTATTTTCCAGATCCCATTTCTGGGGACAGAGTTCTCAGAATCAGAACCTGAGAACTCTTGACTTGATATTTGTCTTTCTCTGACTGACTTACTTCACTTAGCATAATATACTCTAGTTCCATCCACGCTGTTACAAATGGCAAGATTTCATTCTTTTTGATCACTGAGCAATATTCCACTAATTATATACACCGCATCTTTTTTATCCATTCATCACTCGATGAACATTTGGGCTCTTTCCATAATTTGGCTATTTGTTGAGCGGTTGCTATAAACATTGGGGTGCAGGTACCCCTCTGAATTAGCATTTTCGTATCCTCTGTATAAATACCTAGTCGTGCAGTTCCTGGATTATGGGGTACTTCTACTTTTAATAGTTTTTTGGAGGAACCTCCATACTGTTTTCCACAGTGGCTGCATCAGTTTGCATTCCCACCAGCAGTGCAAAAACGGTTCCTCTTTCTCCACATCCTGGCCAACATCTGTTGTTTCCCGAGTTGTTAATTTAAGCCATTCAGTATATTTTAACATTTACGGCACATCTCAATGCGGACGAAACACATTTAAACTGCTCAAAAGGTATGGTACAATGTGGGTACAATCTTTCAAGAATAAACTCATTTTTACCTTCTCCAAGGTCTACGACAATCTCTTCCTGCACTAAGTCAGTCAGAAAGACAAACATCATATGATTTCACTCATATATGGAATTTATGAAACACAACAGATAAACATAGGGAAGGAAAAATAAGATAAAAACAGAGAGGGAGGCAAACCATAAGAGACTCTTAAATACAGAGAACAAACTGAGAGTGGCTGGCGGGGTGTTGGGTGGGGGGATGGGCTGAATGGGCAATGGGCTTTAAGGAGAGCACTTGTTGGGATGAGCACCAGGGTTATAAATAAGTGATGAATCACTGGGTTCTACTCCTGAAACTGATACTACACTTTATGTTAACTAACTTGAATTTCAATAAATACATTTTAAAAAATAAAATAAAAAGAACTCTTGACTTGAGTTTTTTATGAACTTGTGGAGTAGGCTATACCAAACCTTTCTGCTTCCATAATCTCATTAGGATTGGAAGAAAGAGTGCCTGAAAATTGGGAGAAAATCTGTCCTGGTAAGACTGAGCCATAGATTCTTTGGTGTCCTTACACTTTCTCTTGATGTGACAGGGACCATGGATGTATGCAATATAACGTGAGAAACTCTGAGATGGGGTTTGGGGCGAGGCATCTAGCAGCTTGCTAGATGGAGTCCGTGGATTTGTTTCATGGTATCTCTTTTAAAATCCGAAGGGCAGAGTTGATTTTTCAACTCCTTATCTGACTGATTGATGGTG
The DNA here is from genome assembly GCA_028646485.1 of Cryptoprocta ferox. Lineage (NCBI taxonomy): Eukaryota > Metazoa > Chordata > Mammalia > Carnivora > Eupleridae > Cryptoprocta > Cryptoprocta ferox. The sequence continues at coordinate 88,809,264 of CM053559.1, read as the reverse complement.
AGCACAGCATGGAGACTACTTATGTGATCTATTCACTACTCTTCTGCAAGAGTAGCCTAAAATGGCTTGCTGGGGTTTCGTCTTGTGGATCCCTGTGCTTCCCATATTCTTCCTCTGCATCCTGATCAGCAGTGGTATCTACTATGCTCCTGGTACAGAGCAGACACTTCATGTTGAATAAGGGCACTCTCCTACATAACAAGAATCCCATCATCACATATGAGAAAACTAACATTAATTCACTAATATAAAATGTATAGTCCGTGTTGAAATTTTCCAAAATTTTCCTCAAATATATTCATAGCTTTTTTTTAAACAAAGAGCCTCTTAAGGTTTATTTGATTATGTTGTCTTTTTAATTTAATTGATCGCATTTTCTCTGATAGTTTCTAGCTTTTTATTTTATTTTAGGTTTTTGTTGTTGTTTGCTTCCTCTTCTCAATTCACTTATTTTCACAAAATATAGTCCTCCTTGAGTACCCTGTAATTTAGTCCTTTGGTTGAGATGATTTTGACTCTTCTTTTTTTTTATTTATAGTTTATTGTCAAGTTGGTTTCCATATAACACCCAGTGCTCTTCCCTACAAGTGCCTCCCTCCATGACCATCACCACTCTTCCTTTCAACTTCCTGAATTTACTTAATATTTCTTCACAATCTGTTCTCTTGTGCATTTCTATTCTGAGGGTTTTTTAAGTTTTCTAATTTCCAGCGTTGTTTCATATTTGTAAATGCCTCTGAATTATGATTAATTCATGTTGAAAATTTATTTTACAGAAGCAGCATTGCCAGTTAGAGTACATTGATTATATATAGTTCTTTTGACCTTTGGCCCTACAGTTTTTAATTAAAATACTGTTTTCCAAAGTTGCATAGGAGTTGCTTAGAACTACATTAATATCCAGTTTCTTTGGTACTTTTACACCAACATCTTCAGTGAGCCCGTATCCCACATTCATATCACAGTAAATTTTTTTGTCTGCATTCCTTCCTGGGATCCCCCAAACTCCTGGTCGATTTTTTTTTCAATTTGTATACATTATAGTTCACTTTATATGCTGTAAAGTCCTATGAGTTTGACAAATGTATAATGTATCCACCACTATAGTGCCAAACAGACTCATTCCATTGCTCCCAAATTCCCTGTATATCCCTAGTCAAACACTGGCCCCTTACTTATCCTAAAGAGATATGTATCCACTTATCTTTTTTCCATCCCTTTTAGTTTTTCCTTTTTGCAGAATGTCATTAGAATTGAATCATACAAAATGTAGCCTTTTGTTCTGGCTTCTTTCACTTGGCAAAATGTATTTTAAGATTTTTTCATGTTATTATGTGAGTTATTAGCTCACCCCTTTTTATTGCTGAATAGTATTCACATTGTATGGATGGATCATAGTTTGTTCAACTATTCACCTACTGAGAAACACTGTGGTTGTTTCCAATTATGAATAAAGTTTCTATAAACATTCATGCACAAGTTTTTGTGCAGGAGTAAATTTTCTATTCATTTTGGAAGCACAATTTCTGGTTTGTATGCTAAGTCTATCTTTAAAAGAAGTTGCAAAACTGCCTTCCAAAGTGGTTGTGACATTCTGCATTTTAAGGAGCAATGAATGAGCATCTGATTATTTATATATCCTCTCTAGCATGTGGAAATGTCAGGTTTTTTAAAATTTTTAGCTGTTCTAGTAGATAAATCATGGTATCACATTGTTGTTTCAATTTGCATTTACCTATCACAAATGATGTTGAACATCTTTTCATATTCTTAGTTGTCATCCTTGTATCTTCTCTGGGATGCATGTGTTTAGATCATTTCCCCATTTTGGGGGCCTGTTTGTCTTCTTAGTATTAAGTTTTAAGCATTTTATTTTGGGGGGAACTTGGGTGTCTCAGTTCCTTAAGTATCCCTTGATTTCAGCTAGGGTCATGATCTCATGGTTCCAGAGATCAAGCCCATTGTCAGGCTCTGTGCTGACAGCATGGAGCCTATTTGGGATTCTCTCTCTCCCTCTCTGTCTGCCCCTCACCTGTTCACATTCTCTCTCTCTCTCTCTCTCTGTCAAAAATAAATACAATTTTAAAAAAGGAGATAAATCTTCCAACAGCCTGAGGGAGCCCAAAAGCAGATATTAAAAAAAAAGTTTTATTCTTTATATATGTATTCTGGATACACGTATCATTTTTCATATCTGTGAATTTTCAAATACTTACACAAGTCTATGCCTAATCTTTTCATTCTATTCACAGTGACTTTAGCAGAGTAAAAAGTTTTCAACTTTGATAATGTTCAATTTTCCATTCTCTTCTTTCATGGATGATGCTTTTGGTGTTGTATCTAAACACTCACCACCAAACCCAAGGTCATGAAGATTCTCTACTAGAAGTTTCATAGTTTTGCATTTACAGTTAAGTAATTTTAGATAATTTTTATGTAAAGTGCAAGGTATATGCTGAGACTCATTTTACTGCATAGAGACGGCCAATTTTTCCAGCAGTATTTTTTGAAAAGATTAACACTTCTTTATGAATTTCCTTTGAAACTGTCAAAAATAAGTTGCATTTGGTTAGATCTATTTCTGGGCTCTCTATTATCTTCCACTGATCTATCGTCTTTCTAATACTACACTGCGTTGATCAATATAACTCTATGGAAAACCTTGAAATCAGATAATAGGAGTCCTCTGAGTTCTTTTCTACAACTGTTTTGGTTTTTCTATTCCTTTGCATTTCCTTACAGATTGTAGAATCATTTTGTCAATATCTACATAAAAGCTTGCTAGAATTTATTTGGGATTGCACTGCATCTATAGTATGAAATTGGAAAGAATTAACACCATAACAATATCGAGTCTTCCAATCCATACTCATTGTATACCTCTCCATTTACTCGGAGCTTTTTGATATGTTTCATTGGTGATTCACAATTTTCCACTATAGATCCTGAACATATTTTATTAGATTTATATCTAAATACTTCACTTTTTTTGTTACTATCAAAGATAGTATTATTCCTTAAATTTCAATTACAATTTTTGCTGTTAATATGTAGGAAAACAATTGACTTTTGCATAATGGCCTTGTATTCTGAGACTTTGCTAAAATCACTTATTAGTTTCAAGACGGTTTTTGGTAGATTCTTAGGGGATTTCTACATAGACAATCATGTCATCTGTGAATAAAGACAAATTTTCCTTTTTTTTACATTCCATACGCCCTTTGTTTTGTTATCTCATGTAATCACACTAAGTAGGATTTCCAGTACAATATTAAATAGGAGTAGTGAGATAGGACATCCGTGCCTTGTTCCCAACCTCACCAGGGGAGAAGCATTCAGTCTATTACCACTATAGAAGATGTTAGCTGTAGGGTTTTTGTTTTAATATCTTATATTGAAAGCTTTATAATGAATGGATGTTGCATTTGTCAAAGGCTCTTTCTATGTTAATATGATCATATTTTTTCTTTTTTAATCTATTTATATGATTAATTATATTGGTTAATTGTTGAATCTTGAAACAATCATCATGCAACTTGGAATGAAACCTACTTGTTTGTGATATATTTTCCTTTTTATGTATTACTGGATGGGATTTGCTAATATAGTGTTGAGGTTTCAGTGCCTACGTTCATAAGAGATAATGTTCTAAACTTTTGTTGCTCTGTATGGTTTTTATAATAGTGTAATGCTGCCCTCATTTAATGATTTGCGAGTGCCAATAAAATTTTAATTAAAATTCTCAGAACATTTGCTTATAACACACGCACACACACACACACACACAAATGCAAAATTATTTTAACTCATATGTAAGAGTTTGGAGATAGTCAAGAAGAGCCAAATTAGTTCTAATGAAAAAGGAGGTTGTATAGGTCCTACTAATAGTTAAGATTTTTATAAATCTGTATGGGGTCTGTACTATAAGCATAAACCAATACATTATATAAATAAAATAGAGAGCTCAGAAACAGACCCATGAAATAAAAGCACTCCTTATAAGATAGTGTGACATTTCAAACCAATGTGGAAAGGACTGATTTTTTCAATAAAATGTACTGTAACATTCGGGTATTTATACAGGAATAAAAGATTAGATCTCTATTGTTTCTTATGTCTCTTCAGACTCTCTCAAACTCACTTGTTTCCTCCATCTTTTGTTCAGTCCTAACTACCACCTCCTTAGGCAAATGAGCCCCACTCCCAGAATCCCTACTTGGAAGAAACAAGCAAACAAATTCCCTACCCCTATCTCACTTCAAAGGATACTTCAGAGCACAATTTCTCTAAAAAACCTGACCACAATTATCCTGCACAGGCAAGACCCATCACAAAACAGTCGCCAGCATGGTATTTTTTCACACTGCACTGTTTACCATGCTTTTCTAATTTCTTGTACTTTTGCTACATTAAGATTATAGCCTCCTACATCACATTCCCAGACTTTAGACTCTACTACAAAGCTGTCATCACCAAGACAGTATGGTACTGGCACAAAAACAGACACATAGACCAGTGGAATAGATTAGAGAGCCCAGAACTGGACCCACAAATGTACGGCCAATTAATCTTTGACAAAGGAGGAAAGACTATCCAATGGCAAAAAGATAGCCTCTTTAATAGGTGGTGCTGGGA
>CM053559.1:88563406-88804129 GCA_028646485.1 Cryptoprocta ferox | reverse complement strand
AAAAAAAAAAATAAATAAAAAAAAAAATAAATAAAAAAAAAATAAAAAAAAAAAAAATAAAAATAAAAAATAATAATTTCCAACTGTACCTAAAGAATGAAAGATAGAAATGATATGAGGCCTCAAATAGAAACTTAGTAACCACCTGTGAAAAAATCTTTTAACATTTATGACCACAATACTGTAAGCAAATGCCAAAAAAATGGGTAGATAACAACCACCTTGAAGATAATAAAGTTGGAACATAACCTTCGTGTGTTGTGTCTCTCTGTCTCCCATCGCCGACGCTCTACCCACCTTTGGAACCCCTGGATCCTGCTGGAGCTGGACTCTGGCAGTAAGGGGGTGCCTGGGTGGCTCATTTGGATCAGTGTCTGACTCTTGATTTTGGCTCAGGTCATGATCTCATAGTTTGTGAGTCCAAGCCCTACAGTGGTTTCCATGCTGACAGCACAGCAGAGCCTGCTTGGGATTCTCTCTCTCCCCTCTCTCTCTCTCTGCCCCTACCCTGCTCATGTGCATGCCCACTCTAACTCTCTCTCTCTCTCTCTCTCTCTCTCTCTCTCAAAATAAATAAACATTTAAAAAAGAGGAATTGTAAGACTAGTTAATGTAACTAATTGATCATTTAGAAAATACTACCTTATTATAAGCAAGATGGTATTCTGGGCATTAGGAACCTAGGAGAAAACAAAAATAGACACAGTTCCTGCTGCCATGGATTTGACATTCTAGAGGATCTCCATTCAACTCAAAGACTTAGTATGCTAACACTCTGATTTCAGCCTGTGGAGAGACCAGAGCACACAGCCAGGATGGCTAGTTGATCATGGAAGATGAGGCTTCACACATTCAGGGAGAAGTGTCCTTTTTTGTGAGCAGAAGCAAGTGCCTGTCACTCCCATCTTGTTCCAGTCTAGGTCCTGGGCTTTGGAGCTTAATATGGAACATGGCAGCCAACTGACTTTTACCCTAAAAGGCAAGTCTAGGTCTCAAAGAAACTTGTAGAAATATACGATGTTTTGTTTTGTTTTTCGGTTGGATAACTAGACCTACTACAGTAGAGAAATGGGAAAATTATTTGATACTTCTTTTTTTAAAAAACTTACCTAAAATGACTAACATTAATGGGTAAGTGAAATTTAATAAAAATGAATGATCTCTATTAATTGCTCCTAATCTCTGTTCCCTGTAATAGGAAAAATACAACTTATATATGTAATTTAAAAAGAAACTAATTATTTGGGATATGTAAACAGAATATAACACTTATTTTACCAAACATAAAGCCCCAGTCTTGATTTCTATAATACAATAAAATAATTATACTTATGGTGCAAAAAGAGGAACAGTATTAGTTTTTATTCTGTATTTCCTGTAGCTCATCTGTTGATTTGGTGTCAGAGAAGTAAAAATTTTAAAGACATGAATGTCAGCTCCCTTATAGAGAGCTACCAAAAACTGTCTCAAAAGAGTATTCTGAGCACGTTTCTCCCTAGATCAAAGGCATCAGGATCTCCAAGCACACACTATTATCCACAGGATTCTCTGACAAGTCTGCTTCATCCTGGGATTTCCCATGATCAATATGACAGAATGAAGGGAAGGATAGGCAGCCATGAGTGTCTTGGAGATGAAGACAATGAGATTAGCAGAATACTTGGAGGTGATAGAAAAGGGGCTGGCCAGGATATAAACCATGTGAAGGACAAGGAAGCAGGTCAAGGACTTCAGGACAGTGATGTGAGCCTGGGCCCGAGCATCTCTCCTACCAGCTGAATGCACCTTCATCTTCTTGTGGTGTCTATACAAAGAGACGATCAGCATCCCAGAAGAAACAAGAAACACCATGAAAGGCAACCCACTTCCTGCACTGAGCTTTAATATATACACATAGTGCCTGTTTGAAAGGGTGTACAGAATGCTGTTGTTGCCTTGGGAAGGACTGTAGGGCTTTAAGCCAATGTGGGTCACAAGTAACAAACTGATCATGAGGTACCCCAGAAGGCACCAGAGACTCAGGCGATAGGCCCTCTGCTTCAGCCACAGACAGGGTGTTAAGTGTCGTGATCTTCCTGCAGTAAAGGACCCTGAGGAAAGTGACAAACCACAAGCTGGCCTGGCTTACCAGGATCCAGAAGACATTGAGGTAGAAAAGCCAGTGGCTGCGCTGGAAAACTGGAAACAGGCTTAAGTCCATCATAATCAGCCACTGCAGGAGAACTGGCAAATGGCCAGGCCCAGGACAACAAGGTTGTATAAGGACCTGTTGAATTTTCTGACCCATTCTCTAAAACTCCAAACCAAAAGGACTCCATTTCCAACCAGGCCAATGAGAAATTCGGCCACTGTCACCACCATCAGCAGTGCTAGGGCAGTAGACAGCATGGCTGGGCTCAGGAGTCTCTCGCTTCTTTCACAGAAGACGTCCTGCTTCAGCAGATGAACATGTGTGGCTCCTGGCTGAGCTTCAGATCCCCACAGGGTGATACCACACTTAAGGTAAGTTTTCACACAACAAAATCTGGATTTGGCCTTGCCCTTCTGGAACCTGTCCTCTAATACTGAACAGCTGTGACCAAGCACAGAGAATTTAGAAGTTATGATCCCCTCTGTATTTGCATCCATATGAATGCACTATGAACCTACACTCAGAAATTTGAAACAGTACCACAGACACCAACTCCCCTTCTCAAAGGTCATAGGCTAGCATCTAGACACCAGCGCATAATACAACAAGAAGACCAAATCCAAACATTCTCAGGTTGTTTTGGCTGGGGGGCTGGGGGAGGGGTGTTGAGTTGTTGTTGTTTTTGTTTTTTTTTAGAGAGAGAGAGAGAGCACAAATAGAGGAGAGGGACAGAGGGACAGAAAGAAAGAATCTTAAGCAGACTCCACACTTAGCATGGAGCCTGATGTGGGGCTCAATCCCACACCCTGGAATCATGACCTGAGTTGAAATCCAGAGTCAGACACTCAACTGACTGAGCTACCCAGGGACCCCTATTCTCAGGTTTTATACAGTGCCAAATGTGAGCTCGTATTATAGAAAAAAAAATTTATTTTCATAAAAAGTACTTTGAACATATAAGCATGAGAGCTGAATAAAGTTGAATTTAAAATATATTTCATTACCAAAAAACTAATAATAAAGTAGAATATATTTCATCATCAAAGAGGAAAGTAGGGGAAGTTTTAGGGAAGAAAACAGAGAACAAAAACACAGTATATTTACCAAATAATATTCGCCAAATAATAAAAAAAAAATGTCAGTTAGGGAAAGGAATCATTACTGCTAATCAAGGTCTTTGAGGTCATCTGTCCTTTATGATCAATTATCCACACACACATGACTCAGCATATATCTCATACCAAAGTCTTACAGAAAGGAAATGAGCTCAAATAAGCAAAAAAAGACTAGCACAGTTAATCAAGAAATATAGGAAAAGTGATTTATTTACTGTCCAGATTCCAACTTCCCTGGGACCAGCCTAACACAGATGTTTGTGGAAGGCTGAATTATAAGACAGCCTCCAACATCACCTACCCATTGGTAGACATGCCCTGAGTAATCCTTGAACAGTGGTGGGACTATGAATAAGATAGGTTGTCACTTCTGTGATTAGGTTACATTATATGGCAAAGATGAAGGACTTTTGCAAATGGAATTAAATCAGTTGCATTTGAGCTACTCAGAAATTACTGCGTGGATCTAACTTACTCAGTTAAAGTTTTGGAAGAGAAACTGAGCCCTCCTGCTGGCCTTGAAGAATCCAGCTAACAGACTGTGAGAAAGACATATGGCAAGAAACTGTGGGGTGTTGAGATTGGCCCCCAGAAGACAGTCAGTAGGAAAACAGGGACCTTGGTTTAACAACCGCAAGGAACTGAATTCTGCAAACAACGGTGAGCTTGGAAAAATACCCTGAGCCCCCAAAAAACAGCCTAGTCAACATCTTGATTGCAGCTTTTAAGACTCCTGAGCAGAGGGCCCATTTAGGCTGTGCCTGGACTCTATCCACAGAAACTGTTGACATACATGCATATGTTGTTTTAAACTGCTAAGTATGTGTTACTACTTGGCAAATAAAAAACCAATACAGTGTCAAAACAGGTCAGAAAACTATGAGGAAATGCAGAGAAAGAGTAATTGAATTAGAAAGGAGGAAAGCTAGGCTAGCTTCTTTAGGAAGGCAGCATGGATGTGCAAGAAAGAGCAAAGTGATCTCAAAAGACTTTAAAAGAAAACAAAAACCCAACTGCAGACCCTCTGCTTCAGCCATGAGCAGACAGTGTTCAAAGGTCAGGATTTTCCTACAGTAGAAGATACTGACAGCTACCACACCCAGGACAGTGAATTTGTATAGGGATCCCTTTACATGTTCTGACCCATTCTCCAAAACCTCAGATCACAAGGACTCTATTTCCAACCAGGCCAATGAGAAATTCAGCCACTGCCACCACCATCAGCAGTGCTAGGGCAGCAGACAGCATGTCTGGGGACAGGAGTCTCACTGCTGTCCCAGAAGGTTCCCTGTTTCAGCAGATAAATGTGTGTGGCTCCTGGCTGAGACTCAAATCCCCTACCAGTGATGGAGTATTAGGGTGGAGGATTTCACTTCTCATTTCAGATTCTGTCCTTTTGAAATCCATTCTCTGGCAAAGAAGGCAAAGCTGTGAACACAAGTAATGTTCTGGAAGGTAAGAGTCTCACTTCCATTTCCATGTGCATGAAGCTGGCCTGGAATCTGAGATGAGGAACAAGCTACAGCTATAGAGCCATCCTTCCAAAGGAAGCAAGTAAAATCCATAGATACTCTTGAACCTTGTTCCCACCCACCCAACTCTGCCAAACCAAAATAAGACATTCTGAGAATCTCACCAGTGGCAAATGTAAAGCACCTCATGTTATAAACAGGGAAAGTACAACATTTATGAATGTTTCAGCAAATACTTATCAAATGCCTACCATGTGCCAGGCCCCTAGTCCAGGCTTGGGGAGATAATGGCCACAAAAACAAAGTCTCTAGTGTCACAGAGCTGACATTCTAGTGGGAGAGGCAAATACTCAATACTGTTTTAACATGTTTGTAACTTGAGTATATAACCATAGAGTTGCATTTATACACACCAAAGACTTGTTCCAATGGCAGGGAAAACAAAGAAAAGGATAGGGTGAGAAAATGAGAGAAAACAACTAGGAGACAGGATAAATATTTACTGTTGAATAATCAGTGCTAGAGAAGGTCAAAGTGGAGAAGAATCTGGGAACCACACTGCTAGTTCACTTCCATACAGAATTGCTCAGCATATTAGCCCCCAAACCAAGGGCTTAAATGAAGGATTGTATCTGGACAGTTACAGCCTCAGCATTCTCTAGTTTACCAAAACAACCACTTGGTTTCTACTTTTGATGCAACCCAACCATGTTGGCCATAACACTACCACACCTCCTTCTACCAAAGTCCCTTCCATTCATACACCTACTATTCCACCGCTCTGAGCCGTCAGCCATTCTCACAGTACCTGAACCAAGGAAAGAAAGCCCATGAGAGACCAAGGGGAATACAAGCATCAGAAAGTCCCTCAGAGGGGTAAACTATGGCTTTCTACTCAGCACAACAGAGCAGTCTATCCTATATAAAATAACAGTACAGATAAGCTTCTGTTCAACAAAGAAAACAATCAACAAAATGAAAGGCAATCTATAAATTGGGAGAAAATACTTGAAAATCATACATCTGATAAGGGGTTACTATCCAAAATATGTAAGGCACTCATACTGTTGAATAGCAAAAAAGCAAGCAACCCAACTTAAAAAATGGGCAAATGACCTAAAATGGTCATTTTTCCAAAAGAGAAATATAAATGGCCAACAGGTACATGAAAGGGTGCTCAACATAACTAATCATCAGGGAAATGGAAACCAAAATCAGAATGAAATACCACTTCAGATCATTACAATGGCTGTTATCAAAAGAAAATAAAAGATAAAAAGTGTTAGTAAGGATGTGGAGAAAAGAGAAACTTCATACACTTCTGGTGGGAATGTAAATTGGTACAGCTATTATAGACGACAGTATGGAGGTTTCTTAAAAAAATAAAAATAGAAATACCAAATGATCCAGTGATCCCTCCTCAGGATCTCAGAAAGGTATCTGTGCTCCCATGTCTACTGTGGCATTAATCACAATAGTCAAGATACGGAAACAACCTAAGTTTCCATCAACAGATGAATAAAGAAATTGTGATACATAGATAGACAGACAGACAGACATAGAGAGACAGTCCCCAATTTACAATGGTTCAACTTATAATTTCTCAGCTTCATAATGGCACAAAAGAGATACACATTCAGGAGAAACTGTACTTAAAAGTTTGAATTTTGATCTTTTCCTGGGATATATGGTAGGACACTGTCTCGTGATGCTGGCCAGCAGTGAGCCACAGCTCCCACCCAGTCACACAATCACAAAGGTCAACTGATAAACTTACAATTCGTTTTTTCACTTTCAGTAGGGTAGTCAACATATTACATGAGATATTCAACACACTGTTATAAAACAGGCTTTATGTTAGATGATTTGGCCCAACTGTAGGCTAATGTAAGTGTTCTAATCACATTTAAGGTAGGCTAGGCGAAGCCATGATGTTTGGTAGCTAAATATTAAATACATTTTCGAATTATGATATTTTCAACATGTGATTTAAACGATGGGTTCATTGGACATAACCCCACTGAAAGTTGAGGAAGATGTGCATGTGTGAGTGTGTTTGTGTGTGGGGGGGGGTGTGTGTTATTCAGCCTTAATAAAGGAGATCCTGCCATTTGCAACAACATGGATGAACCTAAAAGGAACTATGCCAAGTGAAATAAGCCAGACACACACACACAAAACAGAATGCATGACCTCACGTATATGTGGAACATAAAACGCCAAATAGAAAGAAGCAGAATGGCATCTGTCAGGGGTGACGAGGTAGAGATCTGGAGATGTTATGTAGGATGAACAAGTCTAGAGATCTGACAGACAGCATACTGACCACAGTTAGCAATACTGTACTGAATACGGGGCATGGGCCCGATTTCAGGTGCTCTCATCACACACACAAAAATGGTACCCATGTGAGGAGACGACATGTTAATGACCGCAATCATCACTTCACTATGTATATGTATATCAATTCATCCTATTGTAGACCTTAAATATATGCATTTTTATTCAAAAAAATAAGCATTTAGTTATCAGGTGCTCTTAGTCTCTGCTGGTCTGTGATCTTTCTCAATCATGCATTGTTTTCATGACCATGACAGTTCTGAAGATTACTGCTCGGGCATTTTGTAAAATGTCCCTCTTGCTCCTTCCTACCCATGAAGGGTTATGGGCATGCCTTTTCCCAGGCCCCATACAGCCCCCGCCATAATCCAGAGAACAACCCGCCTGTTGTGACATGTTAATACTGGTGCTTCCCCAGAAGACTGACCCCACGCCCACCCCACTTGGCTAAGGGAGGATGGTATGCAGTCTTTGCCCCTCCCCTGCTATTATCCTTACCCTCCATACTCTCTCCCTCCCCCTTCCACCCCAACCTCCATTAACTCACATCACTTCCTTGTTATTAACTTCCTTGCCAGGCAAATTCTTACACAGATGCCGAGATCCCTTTCACACTTTTTTCCTCAGAGAATAAAACTGGCCATGGGCCAGTTTATTCAAATCCCTGGGAGTTTTGTCAAACTACCACTTCCCCCTCTACTTCCACACCCAAGAGAAATGGGAGGCAGGGCATACAAAATGTGAAAAGAATTCCCAGAGCCTCTAGTCTAGCCGGCTGCTTCTCACCCCTCCAGCCCTCTTTGAGAAGCAGCGGGCTAGACTAGAGGCTTCAGCTCCAGCTCTAACTTACAAAAAAAAGAACATTATTGAGAAATTTATTTCAAACACCTTCAGTAAGCTCCAGTTTAACCTGAAGACTTTTGCATTTAGGGCTATCTTAAAAGTTACATTCAATTCATGCTTTAAACAACTAATGTCTCCTTCCTCTAAATCCCTTCTTTCATTTGTTTGTTCTTTAAACAACTGAAACTAAAAATGGCTCATGGACAAAATGCTAGTAACAGTGATTAGGAAAGCCCAAAGTCACACATGTTTAAGTAGAATTTAGGCAATATAAAGAAACTTTTAAAATCCTTGACATGACCCATAAAAACGAACTGATGGTTGAGGGGGGTGAGGAGGGGATGGGAAAATGGGGGAAGGGGAATGGAAGGTATACACTTCTAGGTTCAGAATGAATAAATCACAAGAACAAAAGGCACGGCACAGGGAAAACAGTCGATGATACTGTAATAGCTTGAATGGTGACAGGTGGTAGCTACGTTTGTGACAAGCACAGCATAATACATAAACTTGTCCGATCACTATGCTGTATACCTGAAACTAATGCAACATTGTGTGTCAACTATACTCAGTTTTTTAAGTGGTTTTGAAGTGAAAAAGTAAAAATCCTTAGAATGGATAAGAATTTCATTTAGTTCATGCATACACTATATCCACTTTCCCAACCTTTCTACTATTCCCAACCTATTCCTGCCCAACTTGCAACATTCAAAATAAATTTTTAAATGGTTTCTTCTTTAACGTTGCTACACTTTTAGTTTAAAAGTATATCTCACCTGAAATAAGATGCTTCTGCACAGGGAAGGAAAAAATCAACAAAACTAAAAGGTAACCTACTGAGTGGGAGAAGATATTTGCAAATGACTTGTCCAATAAAGGGTTAGTATCCAAAATATATAAAGAACAAATATAACTTAACACCCAAAAAACAAATAATCCAATTTAAAAATGGGCAGAAGACATAAACAGACATTTCTCCAAAGATATCCAGATGGTCAACAGACACATGAAAAGATGCTCAACATCACTCATCATCAGGGAAATGCAAATCAAAACTACAATGAGATATCTCACGCCTTTTAGAATGGCTAAAATCAACAACACAAGAAACAATAAGTGTTGGTGAGGATGTGGAGAAAGGGAAAACTTCTTATACCATTGGTGGGAATGTAAACTGGTGCAGCTACTATGGAAAAGAGCATAAATACAACTAATACAACTAAGACCCTTATGAATATTTTCTTCTTATCCTAGAAGATAAAGCTTTATAAATAGGCATGATCCTACACTGTCCCATTCTTTCCATCCACCTTGGTATGCTTAAAAAAGCAGATTTTAGAATTAGAAGACAAATTAGAGCCTTAAAACTACCCCTTCCTAGTTTAGTTTATGAGCCATTTATAACACCTGTTTGTGCCTCAATGTTTTCATCTGTATAATAGGTCATATCAACATTATCTAAGAAGTTGTGGGGAACCAATAAAATAGCATGTAGAAATGTAGCTCAGGTGATATTGGGCTTTAGCAGTTCAAAGTTAAATGGCAATGGCCCCAAGTTATAGCTACCATAGGGTATGTTTCGTGATGTTATACAGACACTGCCCCAGCACCCACCCTTCATATCCGAGAATGACTCTTCTTTTTTTGTTATTAAAAAATTGTTTAATGTTTATTTATTTTTGAGAGAGAAAGAGAAATAGAGTGTGAAGAGGGGAGGGGCAGAGAGAGAGAGGGAGACACAGAATCTGAAGCAGGCTCCAGTCTCTGAGCTGTCAGTATGGAGCCCCACGCAGGGCTTGAACCCACAAACTGTGAAATCATGACCTGAGCTGAAGTCAGATGCTTAACTGACCAAGCCACCCAGGCGCCCCCAGACAGTGACTCTTACTAATGAAGAGTCTTAAACATCCCTCCCTTTCCTGAATAGGCAGAGAATATAGGGAAGTGCCAAAGAGTGCATATTAGAGAGCCTATAAGTTATCACATCTTGAAGAAAAAAAACTCTAAAATTTTTTTAAATTCCTGGTTAATAAGTGTTCAGTGGCAGAGCATATGGGAACCAGCAAACTCCAAACCCACAGCATTGTTAAAAAGTCTGCCCAAAGAGGACTATGGACAAGTGCCCAAACAAAGGAATATAGTATAGCATAAGTTTGTTGAGTAAGGCAATAAAGACCCAAAACTACAGTGTCTGAAAGAATGGAGATATTTATTTCCCACGAATCGTCCTGGAGTAAACAGTCCAGAGCTGGTGTGGCAGCTCCATGGTGTCAGAAACTGTGAAGCAACTAGGACGGATGATTCCTCCACCATCCCCAGGAAGTCACTTCATCCGCTCGTCCCAGATGGCCAACCATTACATCTGGCATTCCAGACCACAGGAAGAAGGAAAGGGGAAGGGGGGGGGCATCACCTAAAAATGATACACATCACTTCTCCACATACTCTGTTGAAGAACTTGATCACATAGTACCTACTTAGAAGAGAAAGCTGTAAAATGTAATTTGCTGCCAAAATTCTAGGTAGCTAAAATTTCTGTTACTATGGAAGAGAAAGGAAAGAGAACAGATACTGGGGGACCACAAGGCTTTCTGCCACTCATTTCGAGTTCTTCTGTCATGGATTTAATCATCCTCAGTAATCCTCTTATCTCCTAATCTTAAGATTCTAACATGATGAAAACCTTTTTTTTAAGCCTAAAATATAGGTTTGAGTAATCCCCACTGAATAATGCAGTCAAGATTCTGGTGTCCAGAATGCAAAAAAACAGGTAATCCGTAAAATTTGAAGATTTCTCAGTTTTTCTTTTTTAATAAGTAGAATGTTATTTAATAAGATTATTTATTTTGACATGTATAAATGTTACATAAATATTTTAAAGTACCAAAAATGTATAAATATGTTATTACCCTTCAGTTCCCATCCCAAACTGATCAATATTCCATCTTCAGATTCCTGTTCCTCTGTAGCCAGTCCTGCTGTTCCAACCCCCCACCCCTCCAAAAAAAAAAGTGTTCTCCTGGAGAACTATGCAGTGCCCACACAGCTCAGTACATAAATTCATAAGCAGATGATATAGATTCATCGAAAGTCTGATGCTCCCACCACCAATCCAACGGCTCCTCTTGGCTTACCCCTGAATTCTGTATCATGTGACGGGGTACAATCTTGTGTAAAGTTGTGCACAGATTGCATTGATTTCACTATTTGGCAGTTGCTTTTGACCTCAGGCTAGCTCCCTAGATTTTAAGGTCCTTGGAACTATCCTGAATCAGCTTCTTTAATACTTGTCACTTCCCTCCACTCTGACCCTTCCTTTCTTTCCAGAGCAAACCTAGAAGTACACTCGTAGAGTTTCTTGGTAATAATAGCTCAGTCACTGTGACCCAGCAAGGGGAGGGGACTTTTTCTGTACACCTGCCATAGTATATAACTGTTTCCTTTCCTCTTTCTCTTTCTTCCTTTTTATCTCTAAAACTTTCCTTCCTTCCTTTGCTCTTTGCATCCTCTTGCTAATTTTAAGCCAGTCTGCGGACTCCTGATGAAGATTCACCCACTGCTGAGCCCAGACCCAAGACTCCTCAGAAAAACCTCAAAAGTCTAACTAATGATGAGAACTATAATGCGCTGTTTAATTTGGGGGAACGTCTCCTTATACTTGAGTAGCCCATGGAACAATACGGTGACTTCCACTAGCCAGGGATGCAACACTCATGCAAACTACATGATAATGATAAATATTGCCTCAAACAAGCTCCTTAGAAAAAAATTGCCTAATATTTTAAATTTTTTAAATTGTAGAATGAACTGACACACAGGCACTCAAAGGCCTAGGAAGTCAGATCAGCAATTACAGAAATTAATTTCTCAGACCACTGCGAAAACTGCTAATGGAGAAAATCTTGCTCCCAAACCAGGAGGTGACTCCCGCCACTATTTACTCTTGAAATTCCACCATATGTTGAAACAAAGAATCTTCTTTGCTTTTGTTTTCAGTTTAGGATGTGTGAGAATAATGAGAACAGAATGTCCTGGAGGATAAAAGGTGGAAATAATCATACAGACGGATCTGGCTCCCAAATCCATCTGTACAGAAGGGAGATAATGTAGCAGGGTAGCAACTGAATATGGAATGTAGAGGATGAGGAAATAGATCATTAGCTTCATAGCACCCACATGAGCTTCAGTCTGAGGATTCCAAAAATCAGTGGTGTTTTTCTGCATCTTCTGTACATGTCTCCTCAAGGAATGTATTAACAAGGAAGCAGAAGTCACATTAATGATGAACTGGAGAAGGGAGCTCAAGACCAAGGAGGTCACCAAGGACAAGATGCACCTATTGATGTCACATACTGTGCCATTGCTCCCAGTCACAAATTCAGGAAAGGATGAGGTCTCTCTGAGCACAACATACAGGAGGGTGGAGAAGGCAGACATCAGCACACAGGCCACCAGCAGCCTAGGGATCTTTGGGGTGAGTTGTCGTTTCAGCAGGAGGAATACTGAGTGTTGGAAGTCAGTAATCTTCACGCAGTACAAGGCATTGAGCAAGGTGACAAGCCAGAGACTATTAGAGTCCAAAAACAACCAACACGATAGGAAAAAAGTGGATAAATGGACTGACCTTTCGACATTTGGAGAGGTGAAGAAGTAGATAATGTTCAGGAGAAATAGTCCTAGCATCAGAAACCTGGTGATGCCCAAGCTGAACAGGATCCTATTAGAAGAGGAGATTCTGTGGCTTCGCACCCAAGTCCTGTAATTGACTACTACGATAAACAGATTTACAGTGAGTCCTACAAAATTCAAAATTGCTGAGACAATAAAAGCAGATAAAAAGAGTATCTGAAGCATCTTTACTCATTGAGGACTCAGCGTTGTGGCACTGGTGTGGGGGCAGGAGAAATACTGAGAGGTCCAAAGAGGCACCAGCACCCAGCCAAGAAGGATTTCCTTTCCTAATTGTCCCCAGTGTGGCAAATGAGCCATTAATGGTCTCAGAGCCAGCTGCTTTTGCTGAGATGCAAATCTTCCAAGGATTACATTACTACTTCTTCATTCATATCCTGTTTTCCTTAGAAATGGCTAATTCAAACACCCTCAGTGAACCCGGGAGTCCACTCTGCCAGAAGAACAGCAGGAGGGAGCAGTTATGGATGGCTCCAAGGACTTCATGTCCTAGTGACGGGATCCCAGTCCAGCAATGCTTGTGTCACTGTGTCACAGTGAATAAAGCTTTTCTTCATGGCAACTCCAGAATATGGTGCAAATTCCCAGGCTTTATTCCTGCCCACCCACCTTCATCCACACACCCGTGGATTCCTGAAATCCAGCTTCTCTCTCCCCGGTAAACTGTTGATGCCGCAGCCCTATCTTCTCCATTGGTCATTCTGGCCATGCCAATATTACTCTTTCGTCCCCACGCACCTACGGTGATTTACAGTTATGAACAGATCAAGTTCAAGGACTTCATGCTTCCTCGAGAGCCTGTTTTCAATTAATTCCATCCTTTTGTGATGATTCCTTTACTTTGCATTCCCTCACCAGTCACATATATAGATTTGTGCCATAATCACTTGCTGAGTTAGGCTTCTGCTTGGAAAAAATGTCAGCCATTTCATGTGTTTCCTTTATGGATGTGGGCTTATGCTTACATTCACAGGGTGCTATTTCTTGGACATTTAACTGCCAAAGTATTCCGGTACCAAATACACAGGAATGCTTTAGCTATAGTTTTGTGGGCCTGATAGGCATCTCACCGCCTGATTCCTCTGTAACTCCTCAGACAGTAAAGGGCACAATATGCTTGGCAAATTATATTATCAAAGACTAAGAGTGAGTGTGGAAGTATGGCATCTCTTATCTACTCCAGCAATTGGGGAAACCCAAGGTGTAAGCGTCAATGCAGCCACACATAGGTTACAAAACTAGCATCAAAATAAAGCGTACAAACTCCCATTACTTTCTATGAGAACAGAAGTACAAATAGGAATAGACAAACAGAAGAAGCTAAGATATGAAGACTACCAGGTCCAGAAAAGGGAGTGAATTCATGAAGCCCTTCAAGATAGATAACAGGAAAGCAAGCCTGGAGGAATTCCCTGAACCCAGCTTCTTACAAAAGCATTTGTACAAAACTAAGGGGCAATGACAGAATCATGCCCGGATCGGTGAGCCAGGCAAACACAATGAACGAGCAAGGCAATGATTAAAAGGAAGATTATATTATAGCACATACTTCCACTTATTTATAAAATAGATTACTGCATTATCACATATTATTTATTCTGTTTATATATATACATATTATTTGTTCTGTATATATATAATATATACTACATATATTTATTGTTTAAATGTGTTTTTTATATATAAAAACATTTATATATAACACATATATATACATATATACACATATATATAAACACACACACACACACACACACACACATATATATAACACATTTAAACAGAATAAATCAAATGGAGTAAGTTATAAGAATTAAGTGTTCCAAAAGGCATGGGAGGATCCATTACTGTGCAGCAAAGACCCATTCAGAATGAGATGTACAAGGTTGTTGGGTTCTCAACAGCAGGAGGAACTACCAGTAAAATGTGACCACATTGGCTAGTGTCACCTGTGAGCACACTGGTTCTGTTAGATGTTATTTCTGAAAAGGTCAGTGTGGGAAAAGCACTGAAAAACCCTTTCCCCCTCTGCATGAGAAGTCTTACCTCAGTTAAATATAAATATCTTTTTATACTACCTGCTTTGGGATTCCTTGAGCGCGGCGACTCTTCTGACGTGTGTGTCCTTTGACTCAACCCTGACAGCTACGTCTGTGAAATTACTATAAGATAAATTGGCACCTTTGGGACATGAAAGCTTTTTCAAAATTTTTTTCTTGTTTATTTCTTTTTGAGAGACAGAGCATGAGCAAGGGAGGGGCAGAGAGAGAAGGAGACACAGAATCTGAAGCAGGCTCCAAGTTCTGAGCTGTCAGCACAGAGCCTGACATGGAGCTTGAACCCACAAACTGTGAGATCATGACCTGAGCCGAGGTCAGATGCTTAAATGACTGAGCCACCCAGGCGCCCCACATGAAATCTTTTTAGGGCAGTGCCACCCCTTAATGAGTGCTTAGGAGGAAGAAAGAGGGAAACTTCCATTTCGTGGGCTGTTTTTAGTGCTTACTGTGTTCCCAGCAGTGCAGCAGGCATCTTAAAGCTCAGTCAATTCTTAAAACCGTTCTAGAAGGAAGATATGGGTATCCCTATTTACAGGTGAGGAAAATGAAGATGAGTAAGTGACTGCCAAAAATCATACAAAATCAGTGGCTAAGTTGTAAGGCCTTTCTGAGACTGAGGCTCTTTGAACTTGTTGCCCTCATTGGTTCATTCGTTTAACAAATTGCTACCATCAGCAAGGCACTGTTAGGTGCTGGGGAAAAGAATCACCCACAGTACATCCTACCTTCAAAAAACACACACAACAGCGGGGAGACAGACAAAAAGACAGAGATCAGTGTATCTGGTGCCATGGAAAAACAAAGGGTGCAATGGTGCGTTCAGGAGGGGCACCTGAGGCTCATGTCTCAGAGGAAGAGACCTGCCTTAGTACTCCCCAGTGCTCGCTCCATCGTCAGCTGAGAGCCGTCTGCACGAAGTGTGGCCATGCGGCCGTGGACCTCAGCAGCTGTTGGGAGCCATTTCTGAACTCACTAAGTTGAGAATACTCCTTGTGAGGTTAAGGCGGGTTTTGCACGGCCTCCCGCCGTCAGATGGTGACTGATGTCTACACCCCACTCAATTATCTTTTGAGCACCGACCCCCCCAAGGCACCTTGCTGATTGGTACTGGGAGTGACTTGTTCCCGTATTCTAAAATATGCTGATTGCACGCACCTTGTGAAGGAACTTACTGTAGGAATTTCTTCTTTTGTGATTATAGGAGCAAATAATTGCATTTCCTGAGAAACCTGCTTTACCTCCCCTCAAGAAAACAGGCTATTATTGACCCCTGTTCACAAAGAACTAACTTTTGCCTTTGCTATGCTAAAAACATCATCTTGTATTTGAATGCTGAAGATACCTTCCTTCCCCGTATGATAAGCATCTAAATCACCTACATCAATCACTATTGATAAAGATTATGCATGAGTCTTCTACCAATCTATGTTTTGGGAAAATTTTTACATACCAAAGAAATTTGTCATCAGAAATCATTGTCTAAGGCAAATGCCACTTCTGTGCTGTGCCCATACATTTTAATGATAAATAAAGCTGACTCTCAGTCAGTGCAGAGATGCCTGCCTGGTGATCAGAAAGAATCTCATGGCTCTCTCATCCCTCCCTCTTTCGCCAACACCGTCCATCCTTCAGGGAACCCTGGACCTGCTGGACTCCAGCAAGCAGCGGAACAGAGAAGTGCGCTTTCATGGCTCTCATGAAAGGAGATTAGAGACAAAGATCACCTGTGCCAGAGCCCTTCATCATATCTGAAGCATTTGTTTCAATGATGCGGAGATGAAATACTTGTTTCTGTGTCCCACTACATGGGATATTTTTGAGAAGAACAACTGATCTAGTATAGTGCTTGGTGCAAAGTAGCTGTTAGATAAATGTCCACGGTATAAATGAAAGAACTGGGATCAAGATGAGCCAGAATCAAAATGGTGTGAGAGATTTATTTCTACAGTATTACAACAGCACAACAGCATCCGGCAGCTAGCTGGAACCCATCCCTTGCTCAAAGAGAGGTGCTAGATGGGCAGTTAGGATACAAAGCTGAGAAACCAAGGAAAGGTCAGAAATCGTCCCTCTCTGCCCTATTTAGCAACAGATGGGTACCAAGCCTAGAAACTCCACCCATGAGCTTCTAAAAACACTATTTTTCAGTTAGCCTGGAAATACTGCTCTGTCATCGGGCCAGCTCCACCAAGTTGCCAGCTCCACCAAGTTGCAACAACAATTTCATTATATTGAGATAAACAAAATTTATTCACTTGGCAAACTCATATGTGCAGAGGAAAAGTAAAGTTCTTAATTTTGTCTACAAGTAATACAGTTTTTCTCCTGAGCTCCCACCTGCTGGCTGGGGCGGAAGTGTTTATTTAATCCCATGAGATAATGAAAAGAATGTCTTCAGAAAATTTTTCAGTCTCTTTATATTTAAAAATTAAAATCTGACAGCGCCTGGGTGCCTCAGTCAGTTAAGTGTCCAACTCTTGATTTCAGCTCAGGTCATGATCCCAGAGTCATGGGAGAGTGCCCCGCATTGGGCTCCTCACTGGCCGTGAAGCCTGGTTAAGATTCTCCCTCTCCTTCACTCTACCCCTCCCTCAAGCTCTCTCTCTCTCTCAAAATTAAAAAATAAATTAATTTTTTTAAATTTTAAATAAAAAATAATTTTAAAAATTGAAATGAGACACATTCCCGATGCCATGCTTCTCCCCTTTAATTAGGGTCCAGGTGTATGGGGCGGGGGGAGATTAATGCTACCTCATGGTGTCAGAGAAACATCATGTCCTCTCCTTCAGTGTCCTTGTCTTCCAGGGAGAGGTCCGTATCCCTTGGTTGCTGCTTGCCCTGCCTGCATTCAAGGCTGAGTCAGCGCCTATGTTTTGCTCCCACTGACTGCAACCAGGGAGCTTTTAAGCAGTCCTCAGAGGGAGGAAATCGGGACTCTCGCCTGCCCACCATGCAATTCCCTTTCTGCCTCCCTCTCCTTCCCACCATCCATCCCCTGGGGACTGGAAGGAGCAGGTTTCACTTATATCATGTCCTCTTACACCACCACCACCATCAAACTGTGGATTCACTGTTCGAAGACTAGAACTCCATGATGCACATTCTTCAGGCTCAACCCTTGATAAGCTAAAATACTAGTGGCTAATATTTGTTGTGTATTTACTATGCTTTAGTTGGTAAAAATAACTTCCATACATTGTCTTATTTAATCCTCACACCAATCCTATGAGGTTTTTTATAAAATTACCTATTTTATAGTGAAGGAAACTGAAGTCCAAGGAGGTTTAGTAATTTTTCCAAGATCATGTATCTAGCAAGTGATAAGGTCATGATTTTTTAAATGTTTATTTATTTTGGGGAGAGAGAGAGACAGAGCACAAGCAGAGGAGGGGCAGAGAGAGAGGGAGACACAGAATACAAAGCAGGCTCCAGGCTCTGAGCTGTCAGCACAGATCCTGACATGGGGCTGGAACTCACAAACTGTGAGATCATGACCTGAGCTGACATTGGACACTTAACCATGAGATCAGGATTTGAATCTAATGTGCTTGACTCCAGAAATAACACTCTTAGCACCTACACTACACATTTTTCTAGTCCATCAAAATGTAGGAATGCCAGAAAATAACATACAATTGTCATTGGCAGTTGTTGGGAGTCTTTGAGGTCATCTTTGCTTTCTTAAAACAGAACTTCCTGCAGAATTATCAACAGAATATCAGACTTTCCCTTCCACCTATCCCAAGGCAAGAAAATCACATACACAACTTTAAGATCTAGACAGCTCTGTTCATCAATTGTTGGGAAAGATCAGGGACACTGTTTAAGGCAAAGAACATTGGTAAACACTGAAACTGTTTGAGAAATGTTGGAATGTATTTGGGGGTGGTTTTTTGTTTATTTGTTTTGTTGTTGGTTTGTTTATTTTATGACCCCTCTAGACACAAACTACAGCTCAATCTCATTAAGGATCAGGATGTGTGAACTTGGTCAAGGTGTCAGAGAATACTGAAAATGAGAAGCAGGGGCCTCTGATGGAAAATTGGAAAGTCTCATGAGGCTACTGTCATAAGTTGCTGTTGGTTCATGTGTTAATACACCAAAAGCAATACACCGGCGATGCACTGAAGAATGGATGTGTGTGGAGGAGAGGCAGCCTTGGGAATAAAACAAGTTCTGGCATGGAATTGCCTCCAAACACAGGGATAGTTCTCATCCCCATACTTTGACCCCAGGAATTTGCTCACAGTGAGGGGGAAGCCATACTCTGGTCCTTAGTTCATGAAACAACCAGATTTAAGAGCTTTAAGGGATTTTAGAAAAACTAATTCATTGAAAGTAAAACAAAACAAACAAGATGGCCTCTCAGGCTTTCTCAAAATAGGGCCTGAGGTATTCGGTAATTCTTCCCCATGTGCTGGGCCTCACTGAAGAGTGGGCAGATTAGGTATTCCCCCTCAGAGATTCAGAAGACTGTATCCTCTCCAAAATAGCCAAACTTACCAGCATTGTGCCTCTAGCAACAGATGAGACTCCTATCATCAGCAACTCACCTACTACCCAGACCCATGTGCCCACTCCCACCCCCAACTTTGATTAATGGCGGTCCCCATATGATTGATGTCATATTAACCAAGTCTGATATTTTCCAGGAGCCACCTACACATTTCTCTAAAGAAGAAATGGGAGCAGATGGGGATGCCACACATACGAATCTGATTTCATTTACTCTCAGGGAAGGTCACTCTGCACTCAGCCAGTTGGACTACACACTCCCACTCAGAAGTCTCTGTTTCCACCCACACTCTGGGCCCCAATGAAACAACTAATAGTGGTAATATCAGCATGTTCACATGGTGTAACATCAGCACCATATCTGAATCTGTGAGGTTAGGGTAGGATTTAATGGAGCCACAGTGGGAACAGAAGGGCACCAAGAACCAAAAAGCAGCCAAGCCAAAATATCCAGTAAAAGATTATATTCAATTAAAAGAGAGAAAACCCCCCACACCTAAGCTAGAAGGCAGAATCAGGAACTCAGGTTAAGGACTAAAGAACCAGAAGGTCAGAGGTAGGCAGAGACTTTGTCAAAGTGACAGAAAGTAGAAACAGATGTTCATTCAAGAGTGGGTGAAGATGAATTCAAAGGTGGGGATCAGTGTTAACAAAGCAAGTACCAAGCAAGACAGCATGGATTTCTGGGGCACCTGGGTGGTTCAGTCAGTTAAGCATCTGACTTTGGCTCAGGTCATGATCTCCCAGTTCATGAGTTTGAGCCCCACATCGAGCTCTCTGCTGTCAGCACAAAGCCTACTTCAGATACCCTGTCCCCCTGTCTCTTTGCCCCACCCCTGCTTACACTTTTTCTCTCTCTCTCAAAAATAAATAAACATTTAAAAAAAAGATAGCATGGATTCCATAGTTAAACTTCCCTGTGTTGGAAAGCAGTGCAGATTTTTATTAATTACAACGTACCCATTTCAGAATCCCTACATTTTAGTGAATTATTGAATTAATAGTAAATATTTTAAGTTTCAAGACACTTCGTTTTTTTAATGTTTATTTATTTATTTTTAGAGAGAGAGAGAGAGCATGAGTAGGGGAGGGGCAGAGAGAGAGGGAGAGAGGGAATTCCAAGTAGGCTCCTTGCTGTCAGTGCAGAGCCCGAGGCAGGGCTCAATCTCACTAACTGTGAGATCATGACCTGAGCCAAAATCAAGAGTCAGATGCTTAACTGACTGAGCCATCCAGGTGCCCCATCAACAGACAACTTTCTGAAAGAGAATTTTAAGTTATGTCAGAATTAGGAACTTTCCTAGCAGCTTCAAGAGGCAAGAATCAATTTGAAAACAAACAGTGCAGACCAAAAGACATTTATTCCTATAACTTTAGATATGATACATAAATCCCAGAATAATCCCAAGATTAATTTCTGGTTACACATGACCAAATGCCAAGTAGTATGGCAATCCTTAATGCTACATCCAAATATGACTTATTCCACAAAATAACAATAACAGCAGTAGTTACTGTTTACACCATCTGAGATTCTATGCACTTGTCATCTGTTAACTCACTCATTCCTGCCTTCATAGCCACAACGCTCTACACCTGAGAGCCCCATCAGTGACAGAAATCTGGATTCAGATCTGCCATGGGTCCTGTCTATGTTCACAAGTTTGAAAATTCTTCATGATCATAATTCTTCATGATCAAGAAGTCTCATTGACTTCTTGACACTGTTCAGTGATAGGAAGTAAATCAGTGCCCGTGTTATTGTATTAAAACAAAATTTATTAAACTTATAAAAACTGCTTCTATTTTTAAAAATTTTTTTAATGTTTATTTATTTTTGAGAGAGAGAGAGAGAATGAGAGGGAGACAGAATCTGAAGCAGGCTCCAGGCTTTGAGCACAGAGCCTGACTTGGGGCCAGAACCCATGAGCCGTGAGATCATGACCTAAACCGAAGTCGGACACTCAGCCAACTGAGCCACCCAGGCACCCCTGCCTCTATTATTTTTTATAAAAGTCTCAAGTTCTAAAAGCTAACATGCACCTGCGTTAGTGAGGAAAAAAACAAACTGCTTGGAGTTTTGTCCAATCCAGAAAATAAAAATTACTTGGCAGTTGATAAAGGAAAATTATAGCAAAATCATAAAGGAATACCAGGACTACTGAAGTAAAATGATCACCACCAGACTGAATTGCAGCCTAATATCCAAGGGTCTTAATTGTCACTCCACTGCTTTTGTCCTCACACAGTGGATCTGTGGGAACGATCTCTCATGGGAATTGCCCTTGCTGCACAATTCACTGTCAGTTACAATACCAGCCTCATCTATTGAGGGCTTCACACAACATGCTGTGCTAAAATGTTGGCACACATTGCCTCAGAATCTCTAATAGCCTGTGAGGTCAGGGTCACAGTCTGCATTTTAAAATGAGGGAAGAGAGGATCAGACAGAAAGTTACAGTAACTCACCTAAGGCCAAAGGTCTTGGAAATGGACAGAACCAGAATTCAAACCCAAGTCTGTGGAACTATAATGCTTTTGTTCTTTCCCTCAAGTTCATTACACTGTTATTTACATCAGCTCATCACTGTCAGTATAAACTTTACATTAAAGCCAGTAATCAGCTCATTTTGTGACCAGCGATTAAAACACAATTCCATGTCTACACTGTGAGAGTGTTCTTACTATACTGACATTTGCCAAAGACTGTTTAACTGTCTTCCAAAACAACCATACAAAGAGAAGCCACGAGATGTGTTCCCCACGGGACAAGGCAGTGTAGCAGTGTCTCTCTCCTACTGATGTCACGAAACTGGAACCACAAGAGGGTCAGGAAGAGCCCTGTAGTCTTGAGCCAGGCTGAAGGACTTCGAGGCTCCCACCTGTGCCCTCTGTCACTCTAGAGGGAAAACGGTTCCTTGGAGCCCGGCTTCAGATGACCAGACTCACACCGCAGCATCCCCACAAACATATGCTTCAGCTTGTTGTTTCCCAGAATGAGAATGAATGAGTGGCCAGCAGGATAAAACATGGTAATGAGTTCTCCGATTATTTTCACCATCTCAGTTTCTGGTATGAAATAACTGGATGATGTAATTAAAAAGGCAAGAAAGTAAAACAGGAAGAGAAGGAGGAAGGAGAGGATGATTTTGATGGCCCTCTTGTGGGCCTCAGTGCTCAGATCTCTGGAGCAGGCGCCACTTTGCTGCATCTGCTGCGTGTGCCTCCCCAGGGAGAGGATGAGCAGAAAGTAGGAGGCCAGAGACACAACCAGAGGAGGCAGGTTCCACAGAGTCCCAAGAACATGGATCAATTTATATTCATTTCTTTTCTTTCTAAAGTGCTCAGTCACATTCCCTGTGCCATCGATCCCAATGAAAATAGAATACATCTTAAATTCATGGATCAGAGACAGGGCACTGGTGCACGATAAGAGCAGTGCGCCCAAGATCATCTGTACGACCATCCTGGAAACTCTCCACTTGAGCCACAGGAATATAGAGTGGGAGAAACTGGCAATTTTCAGGCAGTAGAGGACACTGAGACAGGTGGCAAGCCAAATGCTCAGGTGGTTTGTAAATGTCCAGAAAATATCAATAATTTGCATTACTATTCCTTCATCATGCACTTTGGAAGAGAACACCATTAAAACGCCATCAACCGAGAGAATCCACAGCAGAACGATCCTGGAGAGAGCCAGGTTAGTGATGATGAAGTCAGACAAAGAGATTGTCTTATTCTTAAACCAGCTGCTGCCATTGACCACCACTATGAAACCATTCCCCAGCATCCCCAGAACGAACTGAGCGGCAGACAGAACCAGAAACACCCACTTGTTGAGCCCTGACATGTCAGCTACTAGGCAGACCTGACCTTGTTCTATTGATGTACAATCTCCGTGCTGACTTGAAATTTCTCCCTGTGAATCTGTCACCTCTCCTTGTAGCTTCACTCTACCTGTCTCTTGTCTCTGCCCAATTTAGTCTGTTGTAGAGCAAAGTTTAGTGAACCCTCTCTGGATCTTTCAGGTTAGTCTGTCCTCTTCACAGACGACATGGACTGTCACATTCCATTTACGACCTAAACTCAGAAGCTCTTTGCCAAAATGCAAATGGAGTAGTATCTAATGTCACACAGAGAAGGAAGAAATCTGACTCACAAAGGATGTGAGGATTTGGACTCGATTTCAAAGGGAGGAGGGTTCCCAGCCACCCAGGACAAAAAGATGTATCACCAGAAGAGTCACACAGAATCATTCTGAAGACTGAGAAGTCTGATTCCGGGAAAGAGGACTCAGGGACACACACAGAAAGGGATAGATCAGAATTCCACCAGAGGCACTATCAAAATCACCCTGGAGGGAGGTTTAAGTGCATGAAATAGAGGAAGTTCAGGGCCACTGGTCCTGGGTTAGAATTAAAAGGTGTGCCTGTTTGAGTATGCATTACATGAAGGGGCTCCAAGTTTTTTCGTAGAGATATTATCAGAAATTCTTAACTACCCAAGTATTCAAATGGAAATAATAGTGCATTATAGCTTCTAAGCTATTCAAAATGTAGATGTTCAGAGTGCATGACCACTGTATCAATATGTCAACAGTAGTTCAGAGTGACAGAAATCACACACAGACAACCTCTTCAACCCAAGAAGCCTTATTTATGTAAAACAATGCCTTACAAATTTTGACCATAGCCAACATTAGTACTTTCAATATAGTTTTATAAATATCTATCTATATTATACATACATATGTATATTATACATGTCACAAAATATCACAAAATGATTTTCCCCTTTCAACATGTGTGGCTCTCTGACATTTTCTTTTTTTAATTTAATTAATCTATTTTTTATTTACATCCAACTTAGCACATAGTGCAATAATGATTTCAGGAGTAGATTCCAGTGATTCATCCCCTTTTTATA
Source organism: Cryptoprocta ferox (assembly GCA_028646485.1). Taxonomy (NCBI): domain Eukaryota; kingdom Metazoa; phylum Chordata; class Mammalia; order Carnivora; family Eupleridae; genus Cryptoprocta; species Cryptoprocta ferox. The sequence goes on along the minus strand of CM053559.1, from coordinate 88,780,038 downwards.
ATACCCTGTGTTCATCCCAACAAGTGTCTTCCTTAATGCCCCTCACCCATTTAGCCCATCCCCCCAACAACAATCCCTCCAGCAACCCTCAGTTTGTTCTCTGTACTTAAGAGTCTCTTATGTTTTGTCCCCCTCCCTGTTTTAATATTATTTGCTTCCCTTCCCTTATGTTCATCTGTTTTGTATCTTAAATTCCATATATGAGTGAAGTCATATGATATTTGTCTTTCTCTGACTAATTTCACTTAGCATGATACCCTCTAGTTCCAGCCACATAGTTGTAAATGACAAGATTTTGTTCTTTTTGATTGCTGAGAAATACTTCATTGTATACATATGCCACATCTTCTTTATCCATTCATCTGTCAATGGACTTTTGGGCTCTTTCCATACTTTGGCTATTGTTAATAGAGCTGCTATAAATATTGGGGGGCATGTGCTCCTTCAAAACAGCACACCTGTATCCCTTGGATAAATATCTAGTAGAGCAATTGCTGGGTGGTAGGGTAGTTCTATTTTTAATTTTTTAAGGAACCTCCATGCTGTTTTCCAGAATGGCTGTATCAGTTTGCATTCCCTCCAGCAGTGCAAAAGAGATCCTCTTTCCCTGCAACCTTGCCAACATCTGCTGTTGCCTGAGTTGTTAATTTTAGTCATTCTGACAGGTGTGAGGTGGTATCTCACTGTGGCTTTGATTTCTATTTCCCTGATGATGAATGATATTGAGCATTTTTTCATGTGTCTATGAGCCATCTGGATGTCCTCTTTGGAGAACTCTCTGTTCACATCTTTTGCCCATTTCTTCATGGATTATTTGTTTTTGGGGTGTTGGGTTTGATAAGTTCTTTATACATTTTGCATACTAACCCTTTATCTGATATGTCATTGCAAGTATCCTCTCCCATTCCGTTGGTTGCCTTCTGGTTTTTCTGATTGTTTCCTTCACTGTGCAGAAGCTTTTTATCTTGATGAGGTCCCAATAGTTCATTTTTGCTTTTGTCTCCCTTGTCTCCAGAGATATGTTGAGTAAGAAGTTGCTGCAGCCAGGCACTCTGATATTTTCTATCCTGTTCTATTTCTTTCAAAGCTGCTTACAGATCACAAACTTGATTTTACAACCTATAAATGAGCTGTGATAAATACTGTTTGAAAACACTGATCTCAAGGATGGAGGGAGAAATCAATGCCATCAAGACACAAAGCAGAAAGTTTAGCAACACTATCCAAATAACGGAGGGATATGCTTGTAGGTCCCCTCAAAAGGACCTGACTCAGTAGCAGATGATAAATCTGCACAAATGATACATAGTCTCTTCTGGACCCATGCCAAGGAGCCAGGTGAACTCATCAGTCTTGGCATTATGTGGTGTACAATATGACCACAGAGCATTACACAAAATATACCGACATAAACACAGTCCTCCTTAATCACTCTCAGCTTTCTTGGCCTAGCTTAATGACCTAGCCAAATGCTCCTGAACTCTGTGCTACAGAATAGCAGTTGCTATTCTGCCTACAGAATAAGGAAGTTGCTGCTGTCTCTGGGAATCCTTTAACAGGACCTTAACCCAGCTGGAGGGCTGATCCCATGACCTACCACCAACGCTGTTCAGTTTTTTCTCATGGCGTCAGTCCTAGAGATGCACATTTTTGTTCTTATAATACGTTTTGCATCCCCTCATAAGAAGAAATATGCTAATAAGATTCCTCTACCCAGGTATTAGAATTATCCACTGGAGAGAAAGTTTAGAATATATAACATATCAGAATGCATTTCACATACCACTTATGTTTGATCATGCTGTTTTACTAGTCCTATTATTTTCTACCCCTTCCAAAAAATCAGAACATTTACCTTTTTATACGTCGTTATTGAGCAATTTAGGGTTACCTGTAATTTTTCTTTCTCAGTTTTTATTCTTTGCCAGGACACTGTGCTTCCATGTATACCACATTAGCTGGTAACCAGAGTTCAATTTCAGAATTTAAAAGACATTGTTAGATATCAGCATTATCACTGCTATTATTCCAACAAGTATCAGTGATACAAATTATGAGCCCATAGTTATACCGTTCCCACTTACAACTATCATACTATAACTAATATCACAGCATTAATAATAGCTGCTTCCAAAATGTACATTAGCCATTGTCCACCAAAATAGCCACATATATTCAAGTCCAACTCTAAAAGATGTGCAGTTTTAAACATGGTTTGTTAGAAGGATCAATGCCAGGACCATAGTGCTAGACCCTTGGATCTTTCACCCCAGGCTGCAGACATCTGGAAAGACTACTGAGAGATCACGCTCTTGCCCTCAACCATTCTTTTTGAGTAAAGGACGAAGGTAAGTGTACCAGTCAGGGCATCTGCAGGAAACTCATACAAACTGAGTAATTCCAGAAGAGTGTTAAAGAGGAATTATTTACAAAAGTGTAGACAGAGAATAGGGAAACCATAAACAGCTAGTGCAGTGCCTCAGGGCTAGGAACAGCGGGCGCCACACTGCCATACCCCTTTGAGAGACAGAGAGCTATGTGGAGGGGACCTCCTGACAGTAGCTGAGTTGGGACACCCAGAGGAGGGTGAGCTGAGAAAATAAACCTCGAAACACAGGCCAGCAGACTCAAAAGGCACTGCACTATCATCTTCCTCCCCTTCAGTATTCTGGCACTTTCTCCACAAGGACTAAGATATCATGGTCCACATCTTTGCATCATTCCTGCTCTGATACCAACCTGCATGACAACTGTGTTGCATGTAAGCATGAGAAGTACATTTGGACTGACAGCAAGACAATACATAAATAAAATCCTTTTATAGCAACCGAGGTTCACTGATCTGAAGAATACAGAAGGAGATCAGCACACTCGGGTGTGTGCAGCAGAGAGATCAACTATGACTATGGTGATCAGAGTGCAGGCTTCTGGGTCCCTGGAAATCCTCCCCTGGAGAGTGCACAATGGCAAGCTGTAAGTGGGACGTGAGCATTTCATCGGATTCCTGAAGGCCCACCTTCAAATCACATCTGCATGTATATGTTCTGTATGTGGCTAATCTGCATGAGTGCGTCTCATCAACCTTGGTCCTATACCGCATACAGTCCCACTACAGAACACCACAGCATTCGGTCCACTCCAAATGAACACAGGCCTCATTTATCACCTTTGGTTCCATCCCCCAAAACTTTGTTTTACAAAAACAGAACAAGAGTCTATTACCCACTGGGCACCTGGGTGGCTCAGTAGGTTAAGCTTCCAACTCTTGATTTTGGCTCAGGTCATGATCTCACATTTTGTGTATCGGCGTGGGGATCCTCTCTTTCCCTCTCTCTGCCCCTTCCCTGCTCACATGTGCTCTCTCCCTTAAAAGCCTATTGCCCAGGGAACCTAGGAGGCTCAGTCAGTTAAGTGTGCGACTTCAGCTCAGGTCATGATCTCACGGTTCGTGAGTTTGAGCCCTGAATCAGGCTCTATGCTGACAGCTGAGAGCCTGGAACCTGCGTCAGATTCTGTGTCTCCCTCTCTCTCTGCCCCTCCCCCACTCATGCTCTGTCTCTCTCTCTCTCTCAAAAAAAAAAAAAAAAAAAACACTGAAAAAAAAATTTTTAAGCTCATTACCAAGGGGCACCTGGGTGGCTCAGTTGGTTAAGCGTCCAACTTTGCCTCAGGCCATGATCTCATGGTTTGTGAGTTCAACCCTCATGTAGGGCTCTGGGTTGGCAGCTCAGAGCCTGGAGCCTGCTTCAGATTCTCTACCTCCCTCTTTCTCTGCCCCTCCCCTGCTTGCACTCTGTCTCTGTCTCTCTCTCTCTCTCTCAAAAATAAGCATTAAAAAAAGCACCTATTACCCAGATGCTTTCAAATCACGCTACCATGCTCATACACCAACTGCAGGCCCTATCCTGTCATGTTACCCAAAAATGTCCATCCGGTCTTTTCCTACCAGACACTGGGGAGAGGGACATTCCTCCAGGGTTTCTCTGCTCCTACACACACCTTGCTGAGTCTGCTAAGTATGCAAGGCCCTCATCACTCCTCACCCGGACCATTTCATGCAGCAAGCAACGAAAAAGGATGCCCTTCCAGGTAATATGCCCTTCCAGGACAAAGAGCAGACTTGTTTACTGCTTGCTATAAAAGCAGAGAATTCTCGAGGCTCGGTGTGTTTCTCCATCATGAAAGGCATCTGGGGCCTCTGCATTGACCCTGGGGACTCGCCGGACAAAGGCAACTGATACAAACATTCTGGTTTTCATGATATGCTTGCTGTGGTGCCAATAGGATCACTTTTCTCTGACCCAGAGGTTTCGGGTCTTCTGCCAACTTCCATGAACCAGTGACAGGCTAACTTATTGGCTTGTCAACAGGATAAAATCAAATCCCAAACCCACCACCAACCTCAATTTGATCACCACTGCTTTCAGTAGCCTATTCTAGTTACTTTCTTATTCTCTCCCTCAAGCCCATTTATACTCTATTCTATCCTGTGGGGTCTGGGATTCTAAGACACATTTCCCAGACTCCCTTTCTGTTAGTGTTGGCCAATATGAAAACTGATAGATGAAAAGGAAGGAGAAAGAAAAATCCTGCTTCTCACTCCAACAGCGTGGCACTTGGCGGCAGTTCTTCTGATGAGGAAAAGACTGCTGACTATAGACTCCAGGAACCTGGACAAAACCATCTATTCGGTGTTGCTGGCCTGGCCAAGGCAATGCCTCTTCAGCACACCAGAAACAACTGTAATCACTTCTCCAGCACTGCAGCAACAGATGCAGGCTTATAGGCTCCAGTCCAGGAAGATCGGTTTCTGTTCTCTGGGTATAACCCCTTCCTTTTTGCTTCTACAGTATCTTCCTTCTCCCTTTTCCTCTTCCCATGCTTTTGTAAACAATCCCTTACATTAAATTCCCTCGGTCTGAAATACCTATACTGGCTCCCACTTTCCTGACTGGACTCCAAATGATACACGGTCCTTCCCTCTACTTTTGAAGTTTTAGTTGTCTCCTAATTTCATCAAAGATATAACACACATTTCTGTTTCTCATTCTCCTTAGGTTTCAGGGGTTATTTTCAAGAGGAAAAAGAAACTCATTTAACCTATAATGCCATTTTCATACTTATTGGCAACTCCTGCCAATAAGTTTTTAATAAATATTACTTTCATTATTTTAAAACATCCTATGTTGGGGCCCCTTGTTCGCTCAGTCAGTTAAGAGTCCAACTCTTGGTTTTGGTTCAAGGTCCTGATCTCACAGTTCATGGGTTTGAGCCCTGTGTCGGGCTCCACACTGACAGCATGGAGCCTACTTGGGATTTGCTCTATCTTCCTCTCTCTCTGCTCTTCCCCTGCTTGCTCTCTCTCTCTCTCTCTCTCTCTAATATAAATAAATACATAAACTTAAAAAAATCCTATGTTGTTAAGTCCAAAACATACATCTCTGTGCCATACCACTCTTCTGAGCTCTATACCCCCGTATCCACATATATAACTTCTTTACTTGGCATTATCACAGGCATCTCAAATTTAACATGTCCAAAATAAAACTCTCAATTTATTCTCATGTAAAAAACAAACAAACTATCTCTTACCCTCAATCTTCCCTATTTCAGCAAATAGCAACATCATCCATCCAGTTCCTCAAATCAGGCACCACCTAAGGATTAACTTGATTCCCTCTTTCCTATAACCCCACATCAATCTATCGATAGCTTCTCCATTTCAATCATAAAACATATCCTGGGGGCGCCTGGGTGGCTCAGTCAGTTGAGCGTCCAACTTTGGCTCAGGTCATGATCTTGCAGTCCATGAGTTCGAGCCCCACATCAGGCTCTGTTGCTGACAGCTCAGAGCCTGGAGCCTGCTTCACATTCTGTGTCTCCCTCCCTCTCTCTCTCTCTCTCTCTCTCTCTCTCTCTCTCTGGCCCTTCCCCACTCACAGTCTCTCACAGTCTCTCTCTCTCTCTCTCTCTCTCAAAATAAACATTAAAACATTAAAAAAAAGTGTCCTGAATTTTCCATTTTCACTCCCTCCATCCTGTTCCAAGTTACTATGATCTCTCATCTAAACTACTCAATGGCCTCCTAACTCATTCTCTACTTCTAATCTTTTCCTGTGTAACAGATTCTCCATATAGCAATAAGAATGATCTTAAAATGTAAATTAGATCATGCATTCTGCTACTTGAAACATTTCAATGGTTTTCCAGTGCAACTACCACAAAATATAAACTCATATTGCATACTGAGAATCTCTTCTGCATGTCCTCTTACATGCATCAGGACTCAAGATAAATTTTACCATATTATATGGTCTGAGTTAAAGAACAGGCTTTATTGGAGTAAGAGAAAATTCCTATCAACAACAGAAATAAAAGCATGGCTCCTCTTCATCCTCCTACGATTACACAGAGGGACCAGAGCGCAGTTCGGTCAGCACTGTACTTCTGTATGCCAATGGAGGTGACTCACCCTCCCTGTTCTCACAATTCTTGTAATAAAAGTGTGAAAACAACTTTGTCAGTAGAAAAACAAAGAGTCTTAGTGCCAGAAAATATGGATTTGGGAAGCCAGCTATTACAAGAGTTGTCTGGGAAAACAGCTGACCAACACCTGCAGACTTGATGCCCGCAGGATGTTATAGTTCCCACTGGTGTTAGAGTCAACAGTTCTGTGGCAACTGAGTTTATGTGAAGCACTTTCGGGTGGGAGAATTGAAAGAAACTCTTTTCCCACCTAGCTTGTTGTCCAGACAACCTAGATTGAACTCCTGGAGTTATTTTCTAGACTTTTCTCATTGCAACATAAAATGCCTACAAGAAGAATGGTTATTTCCCAGGTTGTCTAGGACAATCCTGGTATATGCCTGTCACGCCACGGAACTATTAATGCCCCATACTGGTGTTTTACTCACTGAACTGTCAGGTCCTAGGCTCAGACCTTGACACACTGCAAAACTTCAATAAATACATATTGAATAAATAGTTTCTAAATTTAGCTTGATTATTTTTTTAGCTCAAGTTTTAGATTCCTTTTTAACTGATAGTGACTCAACACTGTTCCTAAAAGTTATTTTTGTTACTGGAATAGCTGTAATTCATTTACACAGCTGTATTCCATCCTGTAAGCATTTATTTACCCATTCTCTGTTGATGAGCCTTTGGCTTATTGGTGGCGCTATTATGTACATTATTGCTAAGAACACCTTTGGACATGTTTCTTGGGCCACATGGGCAAGAGCTTCCTATAGGTGTACCTTAAAGATGGAATAACTACATGAAATTTCAACATGACAACTTAATGCCAAAATGTTTTCTGAAAAGGAGGTGCCAGTTTACACTCTCCCTACCAGCGCATAAGTTTCCATGGGTATACAACATCCTCCCTCACACCCTGTTCTATCAAATGTGTTTTAAATGGCTAGCGTGGAGGGCTTAAAATGAATCTCACTGCAGCTGCTGGTTTGCATTTCCTTGATTATTATTTATTTTTTCAAATATTGGAAGTACATTTAATGGTTAAGTTAACATATTGGGGAAATAGGAAATCAAAATAAGGTGGAAAGAAGAAACTACAGGCCTGACAAGCTATATGGCAAGAGTCAAGTAGAAAGTAATACAAGAAAGAATACAGTAAGTGCACTTAATATACAATATATGTGTAAACATTTTTTTATTTTAGTTAGCATACAATGCAATATTGGTTTCTGGAGTGAATTCAATGATTCATCACTTACATACAACATTCAGTATTCATGATAAGTGCCCTCTTTAATACCCATCACCCATCCAGCCCACCCCCCCCAACCCGTTTGTTCTCTATCATTAAGCATCTCTTATGGTTTGTTTCCCTCTCTCCTTTTTTTCCCTTCCCCCTTCCTACATATGAGTGAGATCACATGGTATTTGTCTTTCTCTGACTTATTTCACTTTGCATAATACACTCTAGCTCCATCCACGTCGTTGCAAATGGTTTTCCTTATTAATGAAGTGGACCATTTATTCACATATCAATGGATCATTTATATTTCACAGCCTCTGTGTCTTTGCCCATTTTTCTACTAAGCTGTTTCCTTGTTGCTTTGTAGGCCTTCATATTCTAGATTGTATTTTTATTGCTTTATAACCCTTTTGTAATATTTGTAATATTCTAAATTGTATTTCGATTTGCAGATATTGCAAATATCTTCTCTCCCATTTGTGATTTGTCATTTTGCTTTCTTTATGGTGACTTTCTATAAACAAGTTCTTTTAACCAGTTAAATGCATCCCTCTTCTCTGTATTTACATTTTTGTTTAAAGAAGAAAATTTCCACGCCACCAGATCATAAGGACATTCTTATAGTTCCTTCCAAAATTTTTAACATTTTGCCTTTCACAAATAAGTCTTTAAAACACCAAGAACTGATCTTTGCATAAGGTATAGATATCTGATTTCATTTTTTTCTGTATGGATGACAAATCTCCCTAGCATACTTTATTGAAAAAAATCTATACCCACTGATCTATGCCACTTTTATCATTTTCTACGTGTATATGGTCTGTTTCTGGGTTCTCTATTCTACACCACTGTCCTGTTTATTCCTGTATCCGTAGAACAGTTCGTCACTATAGCTTTGATTTTAAAGTCTTGCCAAATGGTAGAGCAAGTCCCCCATCTCATTCTTCTTCAGAAGTATGATGTTTGGTCTTAGACCTTTGCTGATCAATGCATCTTTAAAATCAACTTGTCCAGCTGCCCCCCAAAAAACTGGAAATTTTTGTTTTGATCTGTAACATCAACGTGGGAAGGGTTGAGATCTTTACATTATTGATGCTCACAATAAACATGGTTTACCAATGTGTTTAGTCTTCTTTTAATGTATTTCAATCAAGTTTTATAATGTGCTCCACAGAGACAGCACACTCTTGGAAGACTCATTTTCTGATGCTCTTGTACGTGGCATGTTCACTGTTGTTTGCAGGTGACTTTTGTAAATTGATCTTATTTCCAGCAACTTTTAATTATTCATCTACAGAATCTTTTGTGGTTTCTATATAATCACAGCATTTGTAACTTTCTTCTTTCCACCTTAATACTTTTTTCTTTCCTTCCCAACTATGCTTGCTAAGTTGGGAAGTACTAAAGTACTAAGTACTAAAGCCTTAGTACAAGCAACTTGTCAAGAAGTAGTGATAAGGCATCCTTACCTTGTTCACTTTGAGAAAAATGCTCTTCTAATTTCAAGTCTGTTTGAGGCATACCTTTGACACATACCCTTTGTTTTTATCTCCAAACCACGTCGTTAGCATGTCATCAGGAAACCTCCTTTTTTCAGTGTGTCGCCTACTTACTGCTCTAGTTTCATTTAGTCTAGAACCTGTCACTTGAAGAAGTCCCTTTCTTCCTGCAAAGCCCAATGCTACAGACTGAACTGTGTCCACTCAAAATTCACATAGAGAAGTCTAATCCCCAATGTGACTGTATTCTGAGATAGGGCCTGTAAGAAGAAAGTTAAATGAGGGCATAAGGCTGGGGCCCTGACACAACAGGATTAGTGTCCTTCTAAGAGACCCCAGAGTTCGCTCTCTGCCAGCACAAATAGGAGGTCACGTGAAGACACGGCGAGGTGGTAGCCACTTTAAGCCAGGAACACGGGCCTCCCAGGAAACCAACCATCCTGCAACCTGATCTGAGACTTCAAGCCTCCGGAAGTGCGAGAAAATGTCTGTTGTTCACATCACCCAGTCGATGGTATTTTGTTATGGCGGCCTGAACTTAGGTACCCCAGGATGCAATAAAAACTACGCCACCCTTAGGATCTGGTTGTTTTGCAGTGGGACGCCTCCTCGCTGCGGATCGGCTAGTCTGCTATACTGCCAGGAGAAGCAGAAGGGCAGTACTTCCAGTTTTACTTAAGTGCGACTTTATTAAACAAAGGGCTGTTAATTAAGGGTCCTCATTTCAGGCTTCAAGCAAAATTAAACTATTTTTTTGATGAAAAAATGTTTGTATTTACTTTTTAAGGCTATTTGCTAAGGATTTGCATACATTTTATGTCCCAGTCCCTCCTCAAATTAAGAATGAGACATAGGTTAAAAGTCTGAAGGACTGTGGCAGTAGAGGTAAGATTTTACTTCTACCAGCAGTGAACCGTCTTAGAAGAGAAAGAATTGAAGTAATGAATTCATTGTGTATATGGAGATAAAGATTACGTATATGGAGATAAAGAATGTGTGAATTAGTAAGAATTAGGTTTCAATGCAAAGCACAAATAAGTGTTAGCTTTAACAGGTAGAGATTTATTTGTGTCTCCCATAGAAGTCCAGAGGTAGACTGTCCAGGACCAGGATGGTGGTCCCACGGTCGTCACAGATTCCAGCCTCTTCCGTCCTCCATCCTGAAGACAGTCTCGTGGTCCAAAATGGCTACTGGAGATTTTCAGTCATCACGTCCACATTTCAGACCAGAAAAAGCCAGGCGAGGGTCTGGAGAAGCACAAAGGATGAGCCTCCCAACAGAGTTAATCATTTAAGGAGCTTTCCTGGAAGCGCCACCAAATGGCTTCTGCTTACACACCCTTAGCAACAGTGAACTGCAAAGGAGAATAGGAATGCAGTATTTCAGCCGCGCACACTGTCACCCCCAATAAAATATGGGCTCTGTAAATCAATGGATTCTGTAGAAAGGATAATGGATATTGGGTAGTGTATTAATCATGTTTCTTATTTTCTGTATGTTATGATGCTCTGACATCTTGGAGCCTGGCAGACCCTGGGAGGAACTAACCCCTTCCCAATATGAGCTAATTCCTAGAAATAGTAGACACTTGCCGAAGAGTGTTTCTTTTTTTTTTTAATTTATTTTTGAGAGAGAGAGAGACAGCGTGAGCAGGGGAGGGGCAGAGAGAGGGAGACAGAGTCTGAAGACAGGCTCCAGGCTCTGAGCTAGCTGTCAGCACAGAGCCCAATGCGGGGCTCGAACCCACAAACCACGAGATCATGACCTGAGCTGAAGTCGGATGCTTAACCGACTGAGCCACCCAGGCGCCCCAAGAGCATGTCTTTCATATGCAAACCAACCAATCCTGATTCCATACCTGCCATCAGCCTCCTTTTATCAGGCTCCTGCAGTCCAGAACACTATTCCTCTGCTCAAAGGTACCTGACAACTAGGGACCACCCCTATTGCCCAGAGCCTGATAAAAATCATTCGTCCCACAGAAATCACAATGAAAGCTGTGACGCACACCTTCCCGTCATTCCTTCTGTCTTCTGGCCTGCCCTGGGGCTTCCTCAGTGTTAGTTCTAATGGTGTGGCATGTCCCCTCCTCTTGAGAACTCTAATAAACTCTTCTTTCAAGACAGGTTCTTCATGTCTGTCATCTTACCCACCTGATCAACACAAATCCCTGCTACATTGTGCAACAAGAAAGCCACTGGAAATCTTCCCCATGATACAGTTTTCCACAACAGAAAGCTGGAATCCTGGCAGCATTTGCTATCTCACAAAATGTGCTTAAAATGTGTTTGGCAGAAGAAAAAAAAAAGTCACTTGTCTCAACTTCTCTTCTGAGCTCCACTCATTAATCATAAAATATAAGCTAGGAAGTCTATGATTAAACTATGTTAGAACTACTCCTGATCTTCCCTCTTCTCAAATCTGCTCCCACATTCATGTTCCTTAGTCTCAGAAACAAAATGTCACTATCCACACAGCTGCCCAGGCAGCCTCAGAAGGATCTCTTCATGGCCTTTCTCTTCCCACCAGCACCTGGTCCCCAGTGCATCCTGGACGGGAGCTCCAAGTTCTCAGTATCCCTAACCTGGAGCGCAGCATGGGGTCTAACATGTAATTGTTGCACAATGAACGAATCAACGTGAACCCCAAATCCCCTTCATGTCACCTGTAATGCCCACTCCTCTAACCTTTTAGGGCTCTTTCAGGAGCTTCCCAACTGCCTGCAAGCTTTCCCCACTTCTTTTCTTTTTTTTTTAATTTTTTTTTTAACATTTATTCATTTTTGAGAGACAGAGAGACAGAGCATGAGCGGGCGAGGGGCAGAGAGAGGGAGACACAGAATCGGAAGCAGGCTCCAGGCTCTGAGCTGTCAGCACAGAGCCCGATGCGGGGCTCGAATCCACGGACCGTGAGATCGTGACCTGAGCTGAAGTCGGCCGCTTAACCGACTGAGCCCCCCAGGCACCCCAACCTTTTCCCACTTCTAACCCTTCACAGGTCTTCACCATTCTTTCTCAAGCACAGTTCTGATGTCCATTTTAAAACACGCAGCTCCCTGCTGCCAAAGTCCTCTGTAAGCTTTCAAGGCCCTTTATGATCCAGCCCCCAGTCTCCTTTTCATGTTTCATCTTTCACTGATCCATTACTTTTATGTTTCTGGATCCCTGTTCATGCTGTTTTGTCTGCTGAAAACTAACCTAACAACTATTCTCATCTGTGCCTACAGGACTTAATTTCTCCCATCACTAGACTGCTCCCCACACCACAGCACACTTTGCTCCTGCTTCTGTCCTCCCCATCCAGCCCCCATCGTCCTGGACTGTGAGCCCCTTCAACGCAGTAGTCCTGGTGCATTTATCCCTACATCCAGGTCTGTACGTATGCAAGGTATAAAGCAGGTGCCCAAGTGACTTTTATGTTTAAAACAATGCCCAGATTAACTGTAAATAGCCATGGAAGATTAAAAGCAAACCAAAAAACACTACCAAAGCGGACTATGTTCTCAGTAATCCGCGGACATTAACAACAACAAATAAACTCATGTAAAGTTTACAGGCTCCCAGAAGTGTCCTATGAGACCTGGGGAGATGGGCATGGTGACTGGAAGAGACAGGCCTTGTTTAAAGTAACCACAAACAACAGCAATAATGGCCAGCAGGCACTGAACACTGGATTCGGTTAATATGTGCTAAGTTATATGTATTATTCATTGTGTTCTTCCCAGCGGGCCTATAAAGTAGGACTACTATCATCCCTGTTTTATTCACTGGAAAGCAAAATAACAAAAAATCCGAGGCAGGGAAAGTTAAGGAACTCAGCAGAGGTCACTCAGCTAGTAGATGAAGCAAATCCAGATTGTGTGACTAACAGCCTCAACTGAACTATTCTGATAAACCATCTTCTTTTCAAAGGACAGGTGCAGCAGGAAAACGACAAAATGTTAAGGTGTACACCAGTATGGACAAACAGCACCCCGAGGCCCAGCGCAAATGGATAAAGAGTACAAACAAAAAAGAGAAATTTCATGATCGTGTCTGCATGACTTGAACAGCCTAAAAAGCTACACACCATCCGATCACAGACTGTGGGAACAGCCCAGGGCATATATAGTAGGAAGAGGGGGCTATAATGCTGTTGACGCCTGCCAATAGCCTCGTTCTCTAAAAAGTGAGCCTGTCAAATTCTTGAACAATCTTGCTGACAATTTCAACTCTCAGTAGGAAGGAAACAATTGGAGGAAACAATGAAAGGAGGAGACAGTGTAAACCTATTTTAACCAGTAAGGAAGCACTGCTTGATAACAAGGGATCAAGAGGAATAAGCGAACATAACCTGGTAGAAAAATTAACTGTGACTTATTTTCCTAGAGGATCATCAGATTGAAAATGAGAAAGAATAAAGAAACAGAGGTATTTCTCCCTAATTCCAGCCCCAGTCAAAACCGACCAGGTAGTGGAACTTGCAGGGTGCCTTAGAAGCACCTTGCAGGGTCAGAAGTTAGCAGTGGGGGGTTCCAGACAGTTGGGCCAATGGAGGTGGGAGGCAGTGGGAAGCAGACTGCAGGCAGAAAGCAAAATGCAAACTTCACAAACCTAAACTCAAACCCCACCTGCGCCTCTTATAAGCTGCGTGACTTTGCCACGTTACTTAACCACCAGTTTCAGGTCTCCCCTGTAAAATCAGGATACCACCTTCTTAGCAACAGTGAAATGAGACAATGATAAAAAGCACTGAGCTCAGGGCCTGGCACCTAGTAAGTATACAAAAATGTCAGCTGTTAATATGGTAACTGTTTTCCTGTAAGAGATTTCTCTGTAACTCACTTCCTGTAAGAGATTCTTTGTAACTAAGTTTCCTACAATGATTTGTTTGCTGTTACTGCCACCAAGCTTCACAGCATATAATGCAAACCCTGACAGAAAAATAAGTAAAGTGAGCCTGCCTTCATTTTCATGTCAATGCTTCAGTGCAATCCAACCAAACATTTCGAAAGCCCTTTAATGTCACCTTGCTAGACTAAGCTGAACGGGGACAAACGGGTAGTCTGAGTAAAACATAACCCTGCCTTCCAGAATTGCACGATCTCTTTTGGGAACAAAGGGAAACCACCAGTAATGTCTGCTGAGCTGCAAAGGTTAGGCTGTAACCCAGTTGGCAATGATAAGTAATCCCCAGAACAGCCACAAAAACATGTCTTTGGTGTTTTGGGATGTCTCTGGATTAACTGTCCAATCATTTTTAAGAAACGAATGACTCTTTGAAAATTGTTGGTACCAAACAGTGGTTCTTATACAGGTTGCTCTTTCAAGTCAGTCATTATGGGTTATACACATGTATTAAGAGGAAAAGAAAAGAAAAACAAGGGAAAAAAAGCTAAGTGATGTATCTGCGCACGCGATACAACAATGCAGACGATGGAGGGAAGTACGTGAAAGATGATCCTGTTTGCCTCTCGTGTGGGAAGCCGTAAGTACTAGCTGAGGCTCAATCAGCGGTGCCAGCCTGGCTTGCAAATAATGGAAAGATTTTTGTTTGCCAAAAGTGAAAACAGTTTTATGTGGTTTTTCTTATTATAAAAGTGACATTAGCTCAAGGCTAAATAATAATAATAATAATAATAATAATAATAAGGAAAATCACATATACTCCCCGCATCCAGAGATCATCAGAACCTTTTTTGATGTTTCTCCTCCCAGACTTTCACTAAACATATATTTATATCTTTTTGCTTCTTTTTCAAAAATGGGAGAATACCACACGTGCTGTCTGATACCTTCTTTCCCACACTTCTGTGTATCCTACTCATCTTCCCACCCGACACGGAACCCCAAAATCAAAGCCACACGGCAGTTTTCCACAGGTATATTCCCTGACACTGTAAAAAAAAATGACAAAAGGAATGCGAGATACAAAACTTGGGACTAGAAGACCCCGACCGACCATTACAGCTACCAGGTTCCACACACCCCCTCCGAGACCAGCTTGGAAGAGGTACAGAGTTCTCAGCACCGGGGGCCACCCAGGTGGGAAGGGCAGTCTATGCTCCGGAAGCCCGGCCGGTTGCGGCCCTCACGTCTGCAGCGTCCCGTTCGTGCCGAGGCCTCTGCGCCGACGCCTGCCTCTGAAGACCCCGCTGCCCAACCTCAGAGCCTTCCAGGCAATGTGCAGCGGGAGCGAGGCGACGCCTTCAGCTCCCAGGGAGGCCGCAGGGCGCGCCTTTCTGCCCCTGCGCCCGGGACTCAGAGATGCTCTGGGCTGGTCACTGAACTGTTCTGTTCACCTATCACCTTCCCAAAGCACAGATCCGTCACACTACTTAGACAGGCATCCAAATCTGCAGAACCTCTCACAACTTTTAAGGAGTATAAAAGCAGCTTTTGCTAAAGAGTTGCCCAAAAGATAAATTTTATCTACATTTTGCTTAAGGAATAGGGCACAAAGAGGTGAGGATTGCATCACCAGGCAGTTTTAACGCATAAACTCAGAAAGCAGAGTTAATGTACTGATCAATGGTCCCAGCTGCAGGAAAAGATGGCTGACACGAGGAAACGGCAATGCCTTTTCTACTGTTCCTGCAGGAGAGAGAGTAAAGCTAAGGAATTCCATCTTTTCCTTGACCAAACTGTACTCCAAGTGCAAAAAGCTGCTCCAGTGTGGGTCCATAGGCAGCACGTAAACTGCGAAGCCGTGACAGTTGACAGTCCAACATGACCCAAGCTACAGTCAGCACTCTGCTCTCGGGCAGAGGGGACAAGACATGCAGTCCGGGCCACAAATGAACAGGCTAGGCTGGAGGCGAAGCTGTGCCCGAGTGGCCTAGCAGGAATGAGGGACTGCTACAACGTGAACTGGACAACCAGCTCAAAAGCAGCCAATCCTAAACAAGCGCAGCCAACGAGCAGGCCTGTGGAGGTCTGAGGCAGACCTACAAGTATAAGACACAGTGCAAAAACAGACTATATTTTATGTAAAATTTATTAGGAAATTACTAGTACTCTGTAATTTCCAGAATCTCATGATGAAGCTAACCATGTATACACAATGATCGGTGTATGTGCACCAAGAGACCAGGTGGAAAAATAAAAGAAAAATGTCACACCTGAGGCTCTAACCCATAGAACCAATATCAAAGGTTGTTTAGGCGCCTCCCCGAAGTTCTGGATGAGACTAAAAGGACAGAGAATGGGACTTAGAAAGACAGAAACCAGTGGAACCAGACCTTCTGTGGCATCACCTGGAAATGAACTCATTCATCCCTACTTATATTTTAAGTCTTTACTGCTGATAAACTCTATCTCATAAGTGCTAGTGAAATCTGTCCAAAAACAAAAGATGTGAAGAAGGCAGGGTAGTCTTAGAGCTGTTTAGGTTAGAAACCAACCACTGTTCACCAGCCCCCTTCAGTTTGGGCTGAAGCTTAATATCCCATTGGGATCATTCATCTGTCAACATTTATCAAGTACCTATTCTGTGCCAAGCACTGGTTAAGGTGCAGGTAACAGAAAAGATACAGTCCTCGCCATCCAGTCTATAGAGCAAACAGCAAGAAAATCATTATTCACAACCATGGGATAAATGCCTGACATACGATACTTAGTGGCTGGACCAGTACCATAATACAAGTGTGCACAAAAAGCAAGGGGCCATCCTATAGCACACTTACTTATCCTTTCGCCATAACAAAGATGAAGCCGACAGTGTTTTATACTCTTGTACACAAAAACCATCCCTAAAAGAATAAACAATTAGCTACCAAAGTTTATGAGACAAAAGGGGGAGAGGGAGTAATAGTCAGGAGAAGTATTATCACTCATTTATATAAAAGAATATTTTAATTCTTGTCCTTAGGAACTATAAAGACTATACATGATTTGCAAATGAGACCGTACCAAACAATGGTCAACGAAGAATCGTCCACGCTATGCCTTTTCTTTGGTCTGGTCACTCAGAAATATAATATTATCTGTAAAGAAGCCAAAGCATAAGTATTATTTTCAGAACTCTTTCTCTACCCCAGTCACTCCTCTATAACACACAAACTTAAATGCTGTTAACTAGAAAAATTCCCAAAAATGTGAAGGAACTCCTGCTACGTTCATGAATGGCACAGACAACAGGCACAAATGGAGTTAAAAGCTGGGCTTCATCTATTTGTCAACAATTCAGACCTTGTCAGTAGAGGTGTGAACACAGTTATAACTGCTTGGCAGTAACTTCCTACAGAAGAACTAGTCACAGATTTCACAGTGTGCAGTGCTCAGAGAGATGCCATGAAACCAGGCAGCACAGCCTCACACACAAGAGGCCCAACATTACACGCACTGGACATAGAGAGAGATGACAGGGTCCAACGTATGGCCCTGTTAGCAAACACAAACTTACTGATTGTAAGTAGGCTGCAACACTCACACAGAAGACATTCTATTTTTAAATTTTAAAACACCTTGATTTTTATATACTCATTCTTGGGAAAAATTTTTACTAATCCATATTACAGAGAGAACATTCTCATTCAAGAACATCAGACACTGCACTTAAAATGTTGTCCCAGACAGAGTTAGAGTTAGTTCAGGACAAACAAAGGAAAAGTATTAGTACTTCCTGTATAACTTGAAAAGATCTAGATACTTATAACTTAAGAATTATTTTAAAAGTGGCTATTACATGGTAGTATTTATGACTAGTCTTCTAAAAATAGAGTATTTTGGTACAGAATGCTTATTTCAGAAGTGATTATCGGAACAGACACCGCAGTGTGAAACGGCAAGAGTGCCATCCACTGGTGATTAGTTTAAGTTCTAGACATGGGTCCCTAGCAGTAAAAAACGACCTACAAAACCAAGCAACCAAATTTAAACCCCATTTCTTTCAATTCAAATGTCACTAAAGATCTATTCATTTTTACTACTAAATCTATGTTAATAGGTCAATTAACTCGCCCAGGCTGTGAATACTAGTGACAAGAAGAAAACAAAATGGCAGCTAATCTGAACTGTTTCTACTGAGTAATTGCCTTTGGTTCAGGATAATACACACAGTCCAAAGTTTACCCACACTTTTGGTTTACAATGAAGTATGAAAGTGTTAAATAAATACATAATTGATAACGACTTAGAATGTCAATTATTTTGCTAGAAGTATGGTTTTTGGGGATCATGGGTGGCTCAGTTGGTTAAGCATCTGACTCTTCATCTCAGCTCAAGGTCTTGATCTCAGGATTCTGAGTTCAAGCCTCATGAGTTCAAGCCTCCATACCCAGTGTGGAGCCCACTTAAAAAAAAAAAAAAAAAAGAAAGAAAGAAAAAAAGTTTGGTTTTCCACTGCTGAAATCATAGGTATAGTCTATGAGGTCAAAAAAATTTTGGGTTTTTTTAATTGTTATGTTTTGAAAGAGAGAGAGAATGCACATGCCTGTGCAAGCAGGGGAGGGGCAGAGGGAGGAGGGAGAGAATCTTAAAAAGGTTCCAAACTCAGCAGAAAGCCCAACACGTGTTTCAATCTCACGACCCTAAGATCATGACCTGAGCCAAAATCAAGAGTCGAACACTTAACTGACTGAGCCAGAAAAAATTTTGAACAGGTAGATATCTCTGGAGACATGGCCCAAGGAAGAAGAGGGCATGCAGAAATGAAATACTGTCAAGACACTCAAGAATTATGAAAGCAAAATGATCAGAAAGGACCTCACCTAAGGTCTGATAACGAGGGTAGAAAGAGAACTATGTTGGTTTTCAAAGCCAATATATGTTCAAAGAAACTAGTAAGAAAATTACAACAAATTAGAATTTATCAATATGGTAGAGGGGTTAAGACATGAACTCTGGAGCAAAGAGAAAGATAAAAGGAAAATCTATCAATTAAAAGAGAGTTAGGTTCTCAGAGTTCTAACCTCCAGAATTATGAGAAAATAAATTTGTTGTTCAAAAAAAATAAGAGACTCAAGATATAAGCCATGTAATATAGTGTATAGACTCGTATTTATGAAGCAATCAAAAAAATTTAAACATTGTGATGTCTGGTAAAAATATTTAAATAACTTCTTAATACCATGTGTGATAACAGCACAGTAGATATGCTTAAATAGGCATCTGTATCTTTCAGATATACCTATTGAAAATCCTCATGAATGAAATTATATAATGTCTGAGATTCACTTCAAAATAATCCAAGTGGAGGAAAAGTGGGCTGGTGGCATAGAAGAAATCATATTGGCCATCAGTGGATAATTGTTGAAGCCAAATGACACATTTCCTTTTTTTTACTTTGTACGTTTGTGTATGTTTGACATTTTCCATAACTTAAAAAAAATCAATTTTTAAATGATGTCTAATTTTGGCATATCTCAGAAGTTCATAAACACTGAGACATTACTTTCTTTTGTTCCCATCTACTTACTTAAAAAAATGAGATTTCTCAGTGTTTACATCCATAAAAACAAACAAAAGAACAGAATTAATGTTTAACAACTGTCTTATTTTAACAATTTTTCCAAGAGGTTAAAAAAAAGGGAACTATATCCCTCATTAAAAGGTGTATTTCTAATAAAATTTCTATTTTCATATTTATATATTAAAATTGCTTTAGTCAAATATGTTCTAAAAACAAATATGATAACCCAATCAAAAAATATATAACATTTAGAGCCTTAATATCACATAATTTTTTAATATTTTAAAATTTCTATTTACATATGTTACAAATACAAAAGAGGGAATAATAAAAAGTTCTGAATTGTACAATATATGTTAAAATACATTTCTTAGGAGAAAATGGAAAAGCAAGTTCAGAGAACAAAAAATAACAAAATTTCCAAATGCTTAAGAGCTTGTTCAATTTTTTAAGAAAATAATGATGAGCATCAAACTGCTATGGTATTTAGATGCACTAATACATTTCAAAGTAACAATTTCTTATTTGAAAAAATTTTTCAGGTCAACTTAAATATGTCCAAAAGGGCTGTATCTTTTCAAAATTCTTGTAGAATTTTCAAAATAGTTTGAAAACTCTGCTCTAGGAGATATCCTTTTTTTTTTTTTTTTTTTTTTAATGTTCTTATTTATTTTTGAGAGAGTGTGAGAGTATGAGCAGGGCACGGGCAGGGAGAGACGAGGACAGAGGATCCAAAGTAGGCTCTGCTGACAGCAGAGAGCCCGATGCAGGGCTAGAACTCATGAAGCACAAGACCATGATCCGAGCCAAAGTTAGACACTCAACCAACTGAGCCAACCAGGTGCCCCTAGGAGGTATCTTCTTAATGTTCTTTAAGCTTTGTGTGTCCATGTTTCCTACGATTGTTTGCATTTTGTTTAATGAGAAAAATAGGAACTTAAAAATCATCATGTTCTGGGGCGCTGGCGTGGCTCAGTCGATTAAGCATCGACTTCAGCTCAGGTCATGATCTCACGGTTCACGAGTTTAAGCCCCACATTGGGCTCTGTGCTGACGGCTCAGAGTGTAGAGCCTGCTTCAGATTCTGTGTCTCCCTCTCTCTCTCTGTCCCTCCCCCACTTACGTTCTGTCTCTGTCTCCTTCAAAAATAAACATTAAAAAATTTTTTTTAAATCATCATGTTCAGCACCGAGCAGGTTCTGAATAAATCTGCACAAATGCCTTAATGCCCTCACGGCTGTGTAACTCTACCTTGCCACAGGCTTCTGCCCATTTAGGCCATGTCCTCAGACACTAAAGTTTTTCTTACTTCAAGCAGTAGGACCAACACTCTACTCAAAAGTTACTTGTGAAATGAAACTGAGCACAGAGAGAATTTTCTGAAGGAACTGTAGAAACCACAGCAAATCCCCAAGCCACATGCGCAATTCTCACGGTGAGTTGCCTGACCATCTCAGCAGCCGTACCCAAAGCCCCTATTAAAGTTACTTACAAGAAGCCAAGCTTTTTAAGAAGGGAAGAGGGAGGAAGGAACAGCTGTTCCCACAAGCTTCTTACCAGCTATGATTGTTGTTGCTTGTCGCCTCACATTGTTTTTATCTGTGTATTCACCATAGTCGACTTTCCCTTCCACATAGATGCGGGACCTGATGAAAATAAAATACACTGTTCAGTCCGGAGATTCTAATCTGTTTGAAAAGAGAGAATCAGGTAGGAGCAAGAACAAGAACACACTAAGGATGAATACAGAATCATGCATAACCTGATTTTTGCTACCGCATCTCAAAGACCGAAATTAGGACTAGGAAGAGTACTAAAACAGAAAGTCCACGCAGACCTGACACATCTAGATAAGAAGGACAACGTTCTCAGCCTTGACCTGACTGTGGTTCTTAAAGTTGTAAAAAATAAAGTGACTTTGAGACCATGAAATGGGGAGGGCACCTGGATGGCTCAGTTGGTTGAGCGTCCTGACTCTTGATTTTGGCTCAGGTCATGAACCCAGTGTCGTGAGATCAAGCCCCACGTTGGGCTCCTCACTGGGCATGGAGCCTACTTAAGATTCTCTTTCTCTCTGTCCCTCTCTCCCTCTGCCCCACTCCTGCTTGCGGGCACATGTGCACACATACTTGCTCATGCACAGGCACTCTCTCTCTCTCTTCCCCTCTAAAAAAAAAAAAAAAAAAAAAATCTTAAAAAAAGACCATGAAATGGAAGAACAACACAGTGACATCCTTTAAATCTCTAGGACTGATTTCCAATGTGTCATTTTTCTTCACCTTTGATTTTTGACTGCCTAACAGATGTGTTGATTTTCACTTATTTTTCAATTCCTTTCCATAGTCAGTTTCATGAATTTAGTTTCTAAGGACTTAGATTATTAAAATTAAAAACAGAGGTTTTCGGCATAGTATTTCACTTAGACTTAATCACTAAAACAGTTTCTGTGTTGTTTAGAAGGCTGAACTAGAAGACAACCATAATGCTGATTTTAAAGGGTAGGTAATGCGTGCTAGCATTAATTTTCAGCGTCTACCCTTATCAAAAAAGCAGAATATAGGAGACAAAACTGGTAAAATGATTGGTGTCAAATATACACATAAACTGCTTACAGATATTTTCCCTGAAATTTCCTGTATATGTATATGTAGATGTACAAATTTATACATACATATATAAAGGGCTATGGAAGTACATATTAAAAAGGAACACACTTTATTGAAAAGAAACAGGAATTTCAGTTATTCCTGGAATTGTTTTTTGTGAAATACATTTTATTTCTATAAAACTAGCACATTTCTGAATATATTAACTATGAATACAACTGCTGTTCAACATACCCTTTTGCCCTTCCACGGGTTTGGAAAAGACACTTTTTATCAATATGTAAGCAGTCTAAGCATTTCAAAAGGGAGCTGATCTAAAATTCTCAAATATAAAACAACGGCTGTGAACGCTGCCGTAATAGCCCACCTGTGCCAGGCTCCAGACATTCCAGATCCTGCACTAAGGACTCCATGCAGATGCCAAGAGCAAGACGTGCGTCGTGGGGATCCCTGGCATGGCGGCATGGGAACTCCCAACAGCATGGGTTGCACCTGCTCACATGGCACTCAGTACGCTTTGCCTTCTCTCTTGCCTCATCTGCTTCTGTTTACGTAAACCTCTTATTTGGACAAAATTATCAACTCTTAGCAAGCGAAACCATGTTTTATACATCTCTGAATTAGACACACACGGCGACACGCCATGCATGTAACACTAAGCTCTGAATAAGTATCTCGAGTTAACACAGAATAATCAGGAGAATAAAGGAGTTGGGCATTCCCTGAGAACACCTGTTGCCAGTTTTTTAAACCATTCAATCTGTAAGATCCTTCTTCCCTCAACTTACCCCTTTTTCACATACTGATACGCCACATCTCTGAGGCCTGGTCGGAAGACTGATATTCTGTGCCATGTCGTCTTTTGACTGACATCGCCTAAATCTCAAGCACAGAAAACGAGGTTACATAAGCCAACAGACAAAGCAAATGCCAAAGGCAACATGCCCAGCAAAACCAATGTCACAATTTCGAAGAAAAAAAGCACAGAATCAGAGATTCTTTTAAAACCAGCTCTTCTCTAATTAGATAACTAAGACAATGTCTTATTTATTGCTGATACAATTAAAAGCCCAGTCTGTTATACTCACCCATTTGGTATACTTCACTCTCCCCTGACCGCCACATCTCATTTGTTGCTAGAGAAAATATCGTGACTGGGTTTTTCCCTTCCACCTGTCTCATGACGGGGTCCTGACCCACTCGCCCAAGGAGCTGCACACGGTTCAGAGCTGAAACAACGGGTAAAGAAAAGGAGCTTGAGAGAAAGTTCCAGAAGAGGAACAGCTACGAATACTATTTCAATTTCAATCTCAGCATTGAGCAAATCCCAAGTTCCACAAGTTCAGAAGGTAAGTTGAAGGGGCAAATAAAGGCAGTATGGGAAGGAAAAATAGGGCTGGCAAGAAAGGAGAAAATATTCTTAGAGAAAGTAGCCCACAAACACTAAGCTCCTTATTTTACCTTAAATTCTTTGAAATACCTTTTTCCTAAAAAAAACTATATGGTTAGAAAAACAAATTTGAGATCGAAAATCTTTCTAAATACACAGGACTACTCTGTGAAAGAAGAGCTTTCACAAAGTTTCACTCTCTCAGCCAGATAGCACAGGACCTTGGAAGAATCAGATAACCAGATAGGACTCAAGGAGATTCTAGGAGGCCCCTGCAGCCTGATGGGGCAAGGCCAAGAGCAGAGAGGCCAACAGGAGCCAAAGGTGATGACCTGAGCATGACCCAACCAGTGCACCTCTCCTACAGCACGTTCAAGAACAGTTGCACATTGCTATAAACAGCATCCTTTAAACTTGGAAATTAGACACTACTTACATCTTTCAAGAACCAAGCTGCTAGATGCTTCAGACTCATGTCTTACAAACTGATGAAATACCTATAGGGAAACAAATGAGTAAAATGGCTTTAGTTTGGGGGGAAAGGTAAACGCAAACAGAAGACCAGCTCACACGCGGCAGCTCCTGTAGCATTCACACCCACAACACAAGCAATGCCATTCACGGGTCCCCCCACCAGTGCCAGGAGGACCGTGCAAATGCTTGCGGGCCGTCTATTACAGAAGCCCAAAGGTACACAGAGCCAGATGGCATGCCCAGGAAAGCTAATTTAGAATCTTCTCCTGGTTCTTTCGCGGTAACCCTCCTGATTGTTGTATATCCGTGGTTGTGCATAAAAGGTAAAATCAAATATATCCTGGAAAAATTCATGCTTTCGATAGACCAAAGAGAAAAGTCTAAGACTGATAAAGTACACAAATAGGACAACTGAAGTCAGTCTGTCAGAGGAAGGTAATAACTGACACAGACTGGTAGCAGCATTCAATGATGTTACAGCTCTCGCTACTGAAGACCAGCTACGAGCTTTACCTCTTACAAATTAATCCTCAGAATAAACGTATGAACTGTGTAAAATTATCCCTACTTTGAAGATGAAAAAAATGAAATTTAGGGAGATTAAGTAACCTGCCCAAATCCTACAGGAATAAACTGAAAGGCATGCCTAGAACCCAGGACCAGCCGACACCAAGGCTGTCACTGTTCCTGCCACCCTCTGCTGCCTCCTTAAAGACATTCTGTTCCAGGGCTACTGCCACGGTAGGAGCACAGGTCACCAGGCGCATCGCTGACTCCAACGTTCAGAGGGCTAACCATTACATCAGAGACACCGGTGTCACATGGTAGCACTGTTAATATAAAAAGCAGATGTCCACCAACCAAATGAACACCCATTCCTATAATACTGTTGACTATGGAATCCTACCACTGTGTTCTGGGGCCACGGGTGGTTAAGAAATGAAGATGGAGCAACGACTCAAACAAACTAGTACCGGTGTCATACTTCTAGAAATGTACCAATTTAAGTACTCAGATAAGCCAGAGCTCTTACAGAATAATATGTCTTATAGAATAATATGGGGGCGCCTGGGTGGCTCAGTTGGTTAAGCCTCCGACTTCGGCTCAGGTCATGATCTCACGTTCGTGGGTTCGAGCCCCGCGACGGGCTCTGCGCTGACAGCTCAGAGCCTGGAGCCTGCCTCAGATTCGGTGTCTCCCTCTCTCTCTGCCCCTCCCTCCTCATGCTCTGTATCTCTCTGTCTCAAAAATAAATAAATATTAAAAAAAAAAAAAAGAATAATACGTCTCATTTTGGGCATGCAAAAATTAAGACCTACTACAAAGCAGAAATAGGTCAAAGAATTAACTGGGGTAATTTTTAAAATTAAACTTTTAACTCTTTTACATTTGGCCTTAAAGATTTCTTAATACGGTAGTAGTAAGACATTTATTAACTTTTCTGTTTCACATTTCAACACACACACACACACACACACACACTGTTAAAAGTATCTATAGGTTAAAGTGGGGATCCAAGAATATAGGGTCAATTCTACAGCAGAGCAAGGGAGATAAGAACAGGTTTCATCAGTCTTCACAAGATGGGGAATAAAAGAGGTGTTAAAAAAAATCTAAGAAGTTGGAGCCCAAATGTGGTTAACTGGGGAAAATGAGTAGTCTAGGCTGGCTGAAGGCTGGCTAGAATGTCTGGAGGAATGAGGAGACAGACTGGTAGAATGAAAAGGAACTGTGGACATAGTACATTTGTGGTGATGTGAGGACTTGAGCTGCACTCCTCAGTGTAGGGAGGTGGGGGGTGGAAGGCTGACAATAGGAGGTAGGTGGTCAAAAAAGGAAACACATGCCTTATAGGAAAATGCTGGAAATGATCCTCATGGTCTCTAGATCACTAAAGACATTAAATGCTCCTAACTGATCTAAATGAAAGGGGCGTATTTTTAAAAATCATTTACTCCCATTATATACTAATGGAAAATTTTTGTTGTTTTAGTGAACACTACTTACACAAGTAAAACCTGTCCCCAATTCTATCAAAGGAGTACACATAAAGTAGGTGGGCTCAAAGGTCTTTTGCCTCTGCAGTCAAAAGACTGAAGAAAGCTGATCACTATGGTTGATAATAACACATCTCAACACTAATAAGGAAAAGTGATTACCTGTAATACAGGTCTCCGAAACATGGCTTCTATTTGCTTTTCCTACAACCTAGTCTTTGGTCTTCCCCTGAAAAAAAAGAGAAAAAGAGAGAGAGAGACAGAGACAGAGAGAGAGAGAAATAAATGGATCTTACAGCAAGAGCACAAATTCACTAATCCTAAATGCCTAACTGCATTCATAATTTGCATGCGGTCCCTCTTGCGATCATAAACATCAAGATCCCTCCGTATTTTAGAACTACTCAAATCCCCCAAAACGCTTTATTGTCTTTTTTTATTCCCCTTAGCTTCCTCTCCCTCCAACCCATACAGGAAATACTTTGATTTATTCTCATTTGCATTCCACTGTCTTCTCAAATTTCTTTAAATTGCAAGCCCCCTTAGGGCAGGGATTTTTGTCTTATTTATTCACCGCCACATCCAATACTCCTAAGTTAGCTCCTAACACACAGTGAGGGCTCAGTACGTATTAGAATGTCACCAAGGGACTTAAATCTGAAACTTGTTGCTGCAAAAATTACTGCCTCCAAACCCGTTAGCAAAGACCAAGGAGATCCCTGGGCTCCCCGGCCTCACCGCCGGGATGGGAGGGCGCCCCATCTCAATGGTAGTGCTCCCAACCAACAACGTAAAGGGACAGGGAGGGGACAGAAAACCCTTAAGTCCTCCGCACGCGTCAGAAGAGAAAAGCCAAGACACCGACACAGCACCACCTCCCTAACCACACAGAGCAGCTCGCACACCTAGCAAAGAACTCGTGGCTCCCTCCTCCCTCACCGGACGCTCTAGCCCGAACTAGCGTCGAGATAAGCGACCACTTCCGGATACAGAGGCGACGCAAGCATCGCGAGAGGATTAAGAAAACGGAAAGTCTGTGGTGTGCGTTTGTAGCAATGCTCCGGCTAGCGCCGCAGGAAGCAAGCCTCCTCAATGCGGTAGTTCCGGGAGCTTTTTTTTTCCGGGCGGGAGCGGATAAGCAACGCCGCCGAGTGGTGAGTGGAGCTGATTTCAAGTTTCTAATGAAATGAAATTATTTGACAAGCTTCCCAGCTTGGACCAGGAGAGGGCGAGGTAGACGAAACAAAGGGTGGCAGGTCCCTGGGAAAGACTGGAAAGGTCCAGGCCTGATAAAGCAGTAAGGAAATCAGAAAAAGAAACAGGACAGGAGCTGAGAGCGAAAACTTAAGGGGTTGCCAAAAAATTGGCAATCAAAATGTTTTAAGAAGACAAAACCAATGCAAAAAATCTGTGATGAACAAAATAAGTTAAAATCATGAGAGACTCTTGAATACTGAAAACAAACTGAGGGCTAAAGGGGGAGGAGGAAAGGGGAAGGGGGTTGATGGTCATGGAGGAGGGCACTAGTGGGGAAGAGCATTGGGTGTTATATGGAAACCAACTTGACAATAAACTATAAATAAAAAAATAAAATTAAAAAATAAAAAATTTTAATTAAGCACAAGATCTGAGCCACGTTGGATCTGAGGCACGAGGAAAAACATGTGTGCACCCATGCACGTTTTTACGTATTTTTTTAAAAATCCCAGAACATTAGAGTTCTTGAATATGGAAAATTTGAAGAGTAGATATGTTAAAACTCACAATATTATTTTCAGTTTAAATATTTTATTTATACCAAAAACAGAAGTTACTGCACCTTTACTTTCCTGACTTTAATAGAAGTAAATTGATCAATAATATTTACAAAATCTACTTCTTTGCTTACCTTACTTCCAATTGCAGGAATTGCCATGTCTTATCATTTTTCTTGACCAAGTTGCAAACTTAGTTTTAAACTACTGCTTACTGATCTTGTGTTTTTTTTAAATTCTGGTATTTTGTTCATCGTGGATTTTTTCATTAATTTTAACATTTTTAAAATACCGCATTAAAGTATCCTTGATCTCGATTGCTGTGTTTCTTAGCACCCCTTAAATTTTGCCTCATTCACTCTAATCTGGCCCTGCTTTTAGGAAAAGATTGGGGCCTCATAGACCGCAGGACACAGGCCTCTCTTCTGCTGGTCCTGGTACTGTCCAGATCCATCTAGAAAATGAAGGTAACCTCCAGATCATTCTAACAAGCAAATCGCCTTCTTGGGATCCTACTTAAAAGCCTCCATTGACCATTTTTGCCCTTAAAAGAGAAAATATGAACTACTTTACATGGTTTCCAATGCACACCTTAACCCACTCCTAAAAGTCTGGCTTACTAGTTGGTATATTCTAGATGCTTATCTCCCATTTTACTTCAATGTTTAGCTCCTGAAACAGTATGTTATACTCCCTTCGGGCCTTGCACAGATATTGATCATCCTACACCCCACCAGCCATGTTACTACTGTCAGTGCCTTCCAGTGATTTCCTGTTTAAAAATCTTTACTTCTACTTGAATTGTTGAGTCAGATGAAAAGCTGAATTTATCCTTTTCTCCAAAGCCAATTTTTCCCTTCTAAGCTATTTGTTTATTTTAATGGTACCAACATTCTCCCAGACTTGAACTTTGGAATCATCTTGAAAAACTTCTCCCTGATCACCTACATATGTTTGTCTATATCCACTCACTTAGCCCTATAAATTATTTCATTATTCCACTGACCTCTTCCTCTATCTATTTGCACATACTTTTGAATGAGGAGTATGGAAAAGGTTGTTTAAAACAAAAAAGCAGAAAGGGCACGTGGGTGGCTCAGGCGGTGTTAAGTATCCAAGTCTTAATTTGGGCTCAGGTCATGATCTCACATTTCATGAGTTTGAGCCCCGCATTGAGGCAGTATGGAGCCTGATTGGGATTCTCTCTCTCCCTCTCTCTCTCTGCCCCTTTTCTGTGCACACTTGCATGCTCTCTCTCTCTCTCTCTCTCTCTCAAAATAAATAAATAAACTTTAAAAAAAAAAAAAAGCAGAAAGCAGCACACTAATTGAAAACAGACAGCCTTGGGCAAACTCCTAACTTTATAAATAACATCTCAATCTACATAAATAGAATGTTAAGTTAATCTCAGTCCTCACACAGGATTTACCAATACATGTGCTCCTTAGACTGTTGGAACAGTTGCAAGTGCTGCTACTTTCCTTTTTCTTGACAAGAAAAAACATTAAAATGTACAAAATACATAATCTTATGGAAGAATGGAGTTAAAGGATTTTCTTGTTTTCAACCAGATCCTCCTTTCCCAGAACAAATCCTCCAGCATTGCTTTGCTCTCACTGTCGTCAGTATCTGAAATGCCCTTCTCCATACTTTAAAACTTTTCTACTCCAATAAAATCCTTATTTTGTTTTCCCATTTCACTTTCTTTACACACTCAGTTTGTCTTGTGTTATGATTTAGATGACCACGAAGGTGCCTTCTTTTCCCCATTGATTGTGAACTCTTACAGCACAGGGACCTTGTGAATATCTTATCAAAAATCATGCTTTAAATCAAGGAGAGGCTTTAAAAGGGTTCTGGTCAGAGGCCAGAACAAAGAAATAGGAAGAAAAAATAGAAAGAATACAGAAGGATATTCAAATAAGCCTGAAATTAGAAAACTAAAAACAACCAACAAAAAATTCAGGAACCTGGAGAATGGCTTAATGCATTTTTGTAATAGAGATACCCCTCCAAGAATCTCCAATTTGTGTAATTGGAGACTTTTTGTCATTCATCCATGGACTCAGAAAGGGCCTTCTCAATACTGAGAAGTATTGACAGATAGCACTGTGGCTTTAATCAGCTACCATTACCCCTGGCAGTAGTGGAATAATTCAGGGCTCCATCCTTTGCAAAGCTAGCTGAAAAAGAGAAGTGTCTATCATAGATGCTCAGGGCCACAAAGTTATCTTTGGCCTTGCCTTTTTTCCTTCTAAATTAGAAAAGGTCTCAGCTGTGAGCATCAAGTGGTAGAGATTAGGGCTGGCAATGCTTTATCACAGATAGGAAGCTTTGGACAATATTGTTGCTGTAGGAAAACATTTTTTGGAAATTTTAATCAGGTTTTCACTTTGCTTCTAAATCAGTTTTTCTCTAGCCTCACGATAATGGTTGGAAAATTACAGCACTTCCTATCTAAATGGATTACTAGCATCTATTTTAAAGTGGCTCAAAAGCAATTTTAGCAACATTTCAGTTGTTAGTTGTTATGGCTTTGTTTGTTGTTAAATTATTTTTAAAAATCAAGCTGACAATTTTTATTTAATTCAGGATTGAAATTATGGGTCATATAGAGATAAAAAATCTTAACCATTCAGGCTGAAATGCTGACCTTTATCTTTCAATGTTCATCTTTGTAGAGCTTTAAATAAATGGCTTCTATAAACTGATACGCATGTTAGAGCTTAGTGAAGTACAATAGTATTCCTTTAACCATAAGTCTCAAGATTATCTGTTGGCAGTGTGGAAAATATTATCTATAGTAAAGCAGAATATTTATATCCTAAATATTTAACCTGTTTAATGATGATGGTGCAATGATGTTAACATTTGATAGATAATTCATTCCCGGGTTATCTTGTGATCTCTGTGCAGAAACAGAACTTCAGGACTGAGGATGCAGCTTCTTGCTGAGGCAAGGGGTAAACTTAAAACCTCCAACTGAACCTGAAGGGACTAAATTGCCATCCCAGTGAAGCCCCAGTCCCACTCCCACTCCGCAGTGTCTATGCAGCCACCTGCTAGTTTAGTAGCTTTGTGCTGCTGCGGAAACTGCTCCCCTCACCCCCACCCCCACCTGCAGAGAGAGGAAGAGAAAGCAATAGTCTGGCACCATGCCATTCAGGTGCTAACATGGGCTCTGAGGAACAAGGTAGAGAAGGGGTTGTAGACCTTGATAGTACTAGTTATCAATGCCTGAGAAGAACTCTGGTCTCTGCATTGCATATGCTTAATATACCTTTTTCTAAATCACAAATTGTGCTTGACCTCGCAATATTCTGCAAGGGATATGGCTGGGGTCACAGAAGCGAGAGATAAATTAACTCCATTTTAAAACTTGAATAAAGACTAGATTTTTTTAAATGACAGTGGGCACTACAGAGCACTTTATCTCATTTGACTGCATGGAAATAATTGCTATTCCAAAATAGAACAAAAAACGGTATGATGGTTTATTCAATTTTTAAACACTTCTTAATTTGCTTTTTAAAATGGAAGGTAAAGAAGGATATAAGGCAAAGAAAAAAAACAAGCCTACAAACCAATTAACAGGCTACCTTCATTAATATGACACACTACAAATTATCAATGCTTTTATGACAAATATTACTTTGTATATCAGAGCCTGACCATTATTAGCTTTGGGGCCCACAAAGCTGGGCCTTGCAGCCAAGACCTGTTACTACCAACTTACTGATTCTCTCACCTATCCACTCATGAAATGCTTTCCAACAGAAACTTCTCACTCTTTGTTAATTACATGTTACAAAGAAGAGTGCTTCACCCATATTTGGCTTTGGACAAGATAAAAACCTTTATTTACAAATGTTCCATTCCCTTAAAAATATATACAGAGAAAAGAATGTGGATTAAAATATGATAAAATCGTAGCAAACAAAGCCAAATTCTGATAAAATCAAGGAGAAATTGGTGACCCCCAGAAAATGAAAACCAGTCACAACAGTTACAAGAGAGTCAGGGCAAACAGCTTGAAGGAGAACCACCTAAATTTTCCTCGAACCCTTTACCCAGCGTTTTGTACCATAAGTTAATAGCCAGTTCAGAAATTACAAGTTCTCTGTCTTATTTCTACCTACCTCACAGAATGGCAAAGTTATTTATTTAGTAAGTATAATACCAGAGAAAGTGACGGTCTTCCTTCAAGAACAGAGCTGGAAAATCACTTGCTCAAAGTGGCTGAGAATTCTTTTAGGACTGCTGTAATTTACCCTGAGAAGCATTGTTGAAATACATGCACATTTTCTTATAAGCTGTTACCTCAGCTCGAAACAAAATTATACTCCTTTCTATGTGCAGGGAGCGTCCCTGTTCCTTGGGAGGCAGTCAGCTACCACAGCCTTGTTGTCCACAGGCTGTGCCGACAGCCTTGTTCCTTCTTCTTTACTTCAGAGACACATGCCTTCCCGTTAGACATCAACGAGCCTGAGATGTGAACAAACAATGGAGCGAGGTGGCCTTGGGAATATAACAGAGAAGAGAAATGGCTGCCCATCATTGTACCTGGGACCATCGCTAATACAAGGCTTACTAGCTTTAGGATCTTGGCAGTGAATGCTACATTATGAGTGGCTTTTGAAATCTTTGGACATTCAAGTTGGTTAATCTTCCCATTTATAAGAGGAAGATTGACACAGTCAGTATCTATTTCTGGAAACTATAAGGCAGAAGGAGGGCTGGTGTGAAGTGAGTTCTCATGGGGACGACTTCTCACAGGTGAAGCTGGAAGACTTTGCACTTTTTCCTACCACCAGGCGTTTGGTACTTCTTGATCCTGTGGGGGTCCCAGAGACTCCAGGCTCACCATGCTCTTCCTGGGGGGAACAGACCTGCTGAGCTTCTCTCAGTTCCCTGGCAATTAAAAGGGGAAAAAAAACCATATTACTTGATCCTAAATTAAAGAGGATATTTATGATCAAAACCAACACATAGATTTTTCTTTTTATTTCAGTATTTAAAGCCTGAGCTATACACAGAATAGAAACTTAGCTCCTGTGATTATCTTTAAAAATAGCTGGCACACACATGCCACAACACATGGCAGATTAGGTTTCTTTTTTTTTTTTCATAATGTTTATTTATTTTTGAAAGAGAGAGAGAGAGCATGAGTGGGGGAGGAGCAGAAAGAGAGGAATACACAGAATCCAAAGCAGGCTCCAGGCTCGAGCTGTCAGCACAGAGCCTGATGCAGGGCTTGAACTCACAAACTCTGAGATCTTAACCTGAGCTGAAGTCGGTGCTCAACCGACTGAGCCACACAAGTGCCCCAAATTAGGTTTCTTAAATCCTACTGATTGGGGTATAAATGATGTTTAAATTTTTTAAAAATAAAAACCAAGTAAAGACACTACTAAAAAAGGACAACAAGCCAGTATCTCTAACATAGATGCAAAAGTTCTCAGTAAAATACTAGCAAAACAAATTCAACAATACATTAAAAAAATCATTTACTACAATCAAGTGAGATTTATTCCTGGGTTGCAAGGGTGGTTCATTATTTGCAAATCAAAGAGGTATACCACATCAGTAAAAGAAAGGATAAGTATCCTTCCAATAAATGCAGAAAAAGCACTTGACAAAGTACAACATCCATTCATGATAAAAATCCTCAACAAAATAAGTTTAGAGGAAACCTATCTCAACATTACAAAGGCCATCAGTGAAAAACCACAGCTAACATCATCCTTAATGGGGAAAAAATGAGAGCTTTCCCCCTAAGATCAGGAACAAAACAAGGAGGTCCACTCTCACCATTTTTATTTAATATAGTACAGGAAGTCCTAGCCACAGCAATCAGACAACAAAGAGAAATAAAAGGAATCCAAACTATAAGGAAGAAGTAAAACTTTCCTGTTTGCATATGACATGATACTCTATATAGAAAACCTGAAGGACTCCACCAAAACAAACAAACAAAAAACAAATAAAAAAAAACCTGCCAGAACTGATAAATGGAGTCAGTAAAGTCACAGGATACAAAATCAATATGCAGAAATTTGTCACATTTCTATACACCAACAATGAAGCAGCAAAAAGAGAAATCAAGAAATTGATCTCATTTACAATTGCATCAAAACTGTAAGATACCTAGGAATAAACCTAACCAAAGAGGTGAAAGATCTTTACTCTGAAAACTATAAAAGACTGATGAAAGAAATGGAAGACAACACAAAGAAATAGAAACACCTTCCATGTTCATGGATTGGAAGGACAAATATTGTGAAATATTTCACATTTTTTCACATTTTTCACATTTTTGGATTTTTTACAGAACTAGAACAGAGAATCCTAAGATTTGTATGGAACCACAGAAGACCCCAAATAGCCAAAGCAACCTTGAAAAAAAAAGCAAAGCTGGAAGCATCACAATTCCAGATTTCAAGTTATATTACAAAGCTGTAGTGATTAAAACAGTATGGTACCAGCATAAAAATAGGCACACAGGTCATTGGAACAGAATAGAAAATCCAGAAATAAACCCACAATTATATGGTCAATTAATCTTCAACAAAGCAGGAGAGAATGTCCAATAGGAAGAAGACAGTCTCTTCAACAAATGGTATTTGGGAAAACTGGACAGAACATGCAAAAGAATGAAACTGGACCACTTTCTTACACCATACACAAAAATAAATTCAAAATGGATTAAAGACCTAAATGTGAGACTTGAAATCATAACAGTCCTAGAAGAGAACACAGACAGTAACTTCTTTGACATTGGCCATAGCAACTTCTTACTAGATAGGTCTCCCGGGGCAAAGGAAACAAAAGCAAAGATAAACTATTGGGACTTCATCAAAATAGAAAGCATCTTCCCAGTGAAGGAAACAATCAACAAAACTGAAAGGCAACTTACTGAATGGGAGAAGATATTTGCAAATTACATATCTGATAAAGGATTTATATATTTCCAAAATATGTAAAGAATAGGAGTCAGCACCCAAAAAAACAAATAATCCCATTAAAAATGGGCAGAAGACATGAACAGACATTTCTCCAAAGAAGACATCCAAATGGCTCATGAAAACATGCTCATCATCATGTATCAGGGAAATGCAAATAAATCAAACCTACAATGAGACATCACCTCACACCTGTCAGAATAGCTAAAATCAAAACCACATGAAACAACAAATGTTGGCAAGAATGTGGAGAAAAAGGAACTTTCTTGCACTGTTGGTGGGAATGCAAACTGGTGCAGCCACTCTGGAACACAGTATGGAGGTTCCTCAAAAAGTTAAAAATAGAACTACCGTATGACTCAGCAATTGCATTACTAAGTATTTACCCAAAGAATACAAGAACACTAATTCAAAGGGGTACATGCCCTCTATATTTATAGCAGCACTATATACAATAGCCAAATTATGGAAGCAGCCCAAGTATCCATCAATAGAAGAATGAATAAAGAAGATGTGGTATATATATTGGAATATTATTTGGCCATAAAAAAGAATGAAATCTTGCCATTTGCAATGATATGGATAGAGCTCGATGGTATAATGCTAAGCGAAATAAGTCAGTCATAGAGACCAATACCATATGATTTCACTCATGTGGAATTTAAGAAACACAACAAAGAAGCAAAGGGAAAAAATAAGAGAGAGAGAGAAAGAGACAAACCAAGAAACAGACTCTTAAATATAAGGAAGTGATAGTTATCAGGTGATAGGGGAATGGGTTAAATAGATGATGGGGGTTAAGTAGTACACTTGTCTGAATGAGCACAGGGTAATGTATGGAAGTATTAAGTTACTTCCATTGTACACCTGAAACTATTATATAACACTGTAGGTTAACTAACTGGAATTAAAACAATTTTTAAAGGAAAAAAAGAAATAAAACAGGAAAAATAAATGTTAAATAAGGAAACGACTGTATATGAAATTCAACAATGTATGAAGCACGACCCATGGGTCAAATCTGGCCCACACCTGTTTGTTAGAACTCAGCCATGCCCATTTGTTTATATATTGTCTACGGCTGCTTTCACATGACTACAACAGAGCTGAGTCACTGCAACAAAGATAATATGGCCCACGAAGAATAAAATGTTTACTCTCTAGCTCTTTCCAGAAAAGTTTGCCAATCCCTGGTCTAGACAATTTCAAGAAGGCATCTGCCCCATCTCTGTGGTAGGTCCCCATTACTGTGATGTCTAATGACAGTCACCTGTGCCTCCACAGCTGGTTTCACAGAATGTGCACACTACACTTACATACATAATACAAACATATATGTGTGTATGTATATGTACATATAGGAATATAAGTATTTTTATTTTGTTTATTAGATGGGAAAATAGGATCCAAAACTAGAGCAAAAAAATATCAAGTTGTTGATTAGGAAGAGTCCCTGAGAAGAGTCCCTGACAAAGGCTTGGTGTCTCCACAACTCATTGCCAAAAAATTATCTGGGGGACTTTTTAGTCTAATCATTTCAAGATGGATTGTATATCCAAAAGAAGTTGGACTTCTACGTTTATTTTAAACAAGGACCGTTTTTCATTTTTTTTTATATTTCCAGCAGTGCATAGTGTATGTAATAATCACTTAAAAATGCCTTCAGAACTCTGCTCAAACATCAGTTCCTGACCTTTATACCAACCCCATCCTGTCTAATTAATTAATTCCCATTTGTTTAATGAAAGAATAGATTTACTAATGAATGCATGCATGAATACAAGCTTACATGTATACGTGATCGGACTGCTTCATTTGGATTGGAAAAATACCTCTTCTTCTAAACATGTACCAAGACAGTGTGTCTATGCCCTTGAAATGTAATGGATTTCTTAAATGGGTCTCTTCTGACTTTAACTATAGGTATCTTGCACTGGATGATAATTCATCAGTTACTTGAACCCTGTTGTCACACAGAATCCCACTAAGGGTTCTTTGCTGGTTGTATTTCCTTATATTCCTCACTTTGCTTCCTTTGCATTAACAAGAATTTTCTCTCTCAAGGAGTCTAATCACAGAGTCTCCCAGCCCCATGCTACAAAGGGCCTCATGCTGCTAATATCTTTGTGAAGAGGAGCCTTTATATTCTAATGTTGGGTTCCACTTGAGTCCACAGAGAAGACACACCAGACAAGTCGTATCACTGTAAATAGTACACAAATAGAGTCTTTCTAAACTCCAGCATCCAAAATCTACCTTTCCAGGGGTGCCCGTGCAACTCTTGATCTCAGGGTTGTGAGCTCAAGCCCCACATTGGGCCTAGAGCTTACTCAAAATAACCTCTACCTTTCCAGTGTGGCTGTCTTGAACTTTTCCAAGTTAAGCTGATGCTGGAGTTCTTCTGCTTTCCCAAGGGAGGGCCGGAGAACTCGACTTCTGGCCAGAGCTGCTGCAGAAGGTCTCTCCCTTGGGTCAGGGTGGATCATGTTCTGTTGACAATGGACCAAAAGGAAGGAAATAGAAGCTTCACTGCTGGGAGAATCTACCCACCCAAACCAGCTCCGCCCCAACCTCTGCTGGGGAGCTTTGTGAAACTCTGCTTTTAACTTTGTGGAGGAAGAAAGAAGTGAAAACTTAGCTCCACCAAGGATGGGAGCATCTTCCCTAGACTCTGGCATCAGTCATCCACACCTTTGACTTGCCTTTAAGTACCCTATCTTAGAGCTGGTTGGGTGATTAACTAGTCTAGTGCCTTAATTTTAAATGGAAGACACTGAGGTCCTGAGATAAAAAGTGGCTTGTCCAAGTTATTGACAGGACCAAGAATAAAACCCAGGTCACCCAACTCCTAGTTAAGTTTGCTTTCTACCACAACATGCTCCTTTTCACTTAAAACTAAGGCTACCCCACCATGACAGTATTCCTACAGCATTCATCTTCAGGTTGAGGGTGTCTGTAACCTAAAATGGCTTAAATACAGTAGAAAATAGCTAATTATTTACAGTAGTTAGCAATGTTGTATAATGGAGAAAACACTGAACCTTCCATTTGGGGACCAATGTTCAGAGCCAGTTCCCCCATTTACTAAGTAGCCTTGAGCAAATCACTTAACTTTGCAGAAACTCCTTTTCCATTTTTTGATATTTGGAAGAACAATATTCACCTACTGGAGTATTGTGAGAATTACATGAATTAACGTACATGTATTATTAGCACACTGGGCCAGCACTGATGTATTCAGTATGTATCAACTAAATCTAAGAGCAATTTACACATAGAAATAGATGATTAGGCTATGCACTAAAGTCCACTGTGAGCAAGGGTTTGCCTTCTTGGAAGAAGGACAACTTTGTAACTAAATTTCAAGTTTTCAGGCAAACTATGAAACTCAGATTTAATCCCCAAGAGTAGATGTCTCTAAAGCTGTTTTAGGAATTCTAACCAATCCTGTTCTTTAAGCCATGAAGTAAGTTTTAGGAATACATTTTGTTTTCCTAGTAAATTTTAAGCTTCTTAACAGTCTAATTTTTTTGTACCTCTGTTTCAACATAAGAGCTTCCTTTCCTTGTCCCTACACATACTCAGATACCACTGAGTTCAATTAACACATAAATTCCTGAACTGACATTATGCCTTTTTCCAATAGTGCATATGATTGATGGTGATGTCCGTTATTCATCAATAAAGTAGCTTATGTTTTCTTCTATATACTCCAAATTCAATTTTTTTGTAGTATCACCACTACCAATGGCAATAGTTAAAACCCTAAAATAAGAGCAAAAAGATGAGGTTTGATTTTAGAGTTAATCAATTATCAAAGGTAAGAATACAAGTCCAGGAACTGTTCTGAGCCTTGGTTTCCTAAATTGCCCACCTTAACAGCGTTGTTGGGAAGGGCAGAGAAAAAAAATGTAACAGGATATTAAACTAGAATATAAAAGGCTTTATGATATCCTCTAAGTTTCCTTGAGAAGCTTTCAGTTTATCCTAGGTCTTTTCTGGGCTTCAGGGTCATGATTCCTTTTTTCCTCCACCAGTGGCACTACCAGCATCTCCTTTCCCCTTTTCCCACCTCCTTGCCATTACATTTTTTAAAAAATAGACATTTCTATCTCCTCTTCATCTCTTAAGAGATACCACCTTGAGTAGAATGCAGAATTCTTCTGAGAGCTCCTGAGGAATGACCGGAAGGTTTCCCTCACGGATGTGATGCCATGCAGCACCATTGGTGGGTAACGACTCTGCTCCTGCAGCCACTGCAGTTGTTAATCCCAAAGCAAATATGTCTGCTTTGGGAAGATGTTGATAATCCTTCAAAACAGAAGACAGGAAAGCCAGTTTGTTTGCTAAGTGAATTGAGTCTAGACTTAAGACAACTGGTAAGGGAGGTTCACTGAGTGGATAGGAACTTAAACAGACACAATGGGCAAGGTCACATCTGCTGTGGCTAGTGGTTTATTTCTAGAGAAGACAGAAGATATAGTGCAAATCCACCTGATTCTCACTGCTGTGCCCTGGAGAGTTTATCTTAGTACCATTTTGTTCTTTTAGGTCTAAGAATCTCCAAACATAGCTTAGCTGGTCACAGATATGATCATCCTGGAAGGAGTTACATCCTTTCTAGCCCTGACTCTGCAGACATCCTAGAAGGTAGACAATAACTAAAGGTCACTTCACCAGAGCTGGTGGTGCTGTCAAAAGGATGATAGCCTGATAAACATGGGTTGAACCAATAAAGGCTTCCTTTCTACTAGGGAATTCATGAATTTAGGAATTCTAAGAAAGATTAGAAACAGTAAAGGACCTTTATAAAGAACAGTAAAAAATAGTGATTAATCCATGATTGAACCAGTTTAGCTCATGCTTTTTTTTTTTTTTTTGAAAAGTTTCTCTTATCCTTACTCTCAATTCTGAATAGGAAAAGAGATAATGTAAATTTTAATTATAAATATATACTTTTCATTTCTTGCTCTGCGAACCTTCCTTCATTTGAGAGTCAAACGATTCAATGAATTATAAAATACCCTGTTTCCCTGATTTTTACCTCTTGTAAAATCTCATTAGCCAGGAAGCGACTATCTCCCTCCTCTACTTTTGGTTTGCTTATTGATGTCACATGACCTAAGTCACCTAAAAAAAAAAAGAAAGAAAGAAAGAAAGCCCTTTAAAAGCATGTCTTTAAAACTGGAATAAATGGGAGTCATCAGTATAAATTTTATAGGATGATAATATACAGGTCAGGGTTTAAGGCAGACTCACCAATTTTATACATCACATTGGCAGAGAGAAACCAATCAGCTTCATTTTCAATCTCTTCTGGGGCTATAGGAGAATCACTTTGCATCTTATGACAAATGAAGATGTTGCCTAAATAAATACAGAATTGACATAATGACGCCTAGCTTTACTACCCCCAAAGAGTCTTTGCCGTATTTGACATTCTGGCCACCCTCCTTTCCTCCTCCTCTAAGTATGTGTAACAAGACTATGAAGATTTCTATTTTCCATGGAATCTGAGCAGCTCAGTAGTTAAGAATACCTATTTTAAGTGAAACTGACCTCAGACACACCCCATCCTCTGAAGAGACTGGTGGCCTCAAAACAAAGAAAGAAGCCCCCCAAAATGGTAACATTTCCCTGAGTTTCACATTATTGCGTGCCAAAAACATTCATTTCTGTTCGCTTTAGTCGGTGCTGAATTAGAAAGAGTATATACAGCAGTAGTCATAAACACATTCAGGATGTAGCCAATGTTTTCATATTTTGGCTTTACTACCTGGGAAGGAGTCTTTTCTCTCTCTCTGTCCCCTGGCCCTAGGGGGGAAACGGATAAAGCTGTTTAACTAAAATTTTCAGGGAAACACATGAAAGAAAGCGATTTTGCCAGCAAACAGCATCTTCAGCACTTAGTAGGTACACAGACACCAGTTGTGACACAGTGGGGAAAGAACTAAATCTGTCAAAGGGGCAGGAGCAGAGGGGAGCCATACTGACTAGGTTTGATGTCCAAGTGCACCATGCCAGAGTTGTGGATGTACTTCAGCCCAAGGGAAATCTGCAGAAGGATGTCCTTGAGTTTCGGCTCTTGGAAATGATTGCCAGACTTCGTGTTTTCAGATATAGCAGCCTGCAAACTCCCACCTGGGAACGAACAACAGAGAGCAGCCCCCACACAATGGAGAAAAGGTATGAATCTTAATAGACGGAAGCATAGTAAACATTCAATAATTTTCTCATGAATGAGCTCAGTCCAAGAAATCTAGATTATTGTCTAGATAACATAGTAATATCTGCCCCCTGTCTATCTATACCACAGACATACTGGAAAGAATTACAGGACTTTTAAAGAAAAAAACAAAATGACATACCCCAGGTATCCAGTATGTGGTTCCATTGCCTTGAGTATGCCCCAACTTACCTTTTAAAAGTGTTACCTGATTATTAAGCAGAAGGCCAATGAGGCCTGGACAAATAGCTACTATTGGCGTTGATGTAATCAACATTGTAATCAATGTTCAGTGTCCAGCTAGTAATTATAGGCCACTAGTAACTTTAATGTAATGGGTTCCAAGTTTAACTTAAATCTACACCTAAATCCTATTTGAGCCACAGTATTTGCACATCAACTATAGACTCTTGATTTATCATTGTTATCAGTAAAAAATAAGGCCTGGACTCATGCAACCCGTTGATCTTGTTTGCCCCTGTCCTAAGGTATCAGAATGCTTCTGAACCCTTTATTTCACTAATTTGCATTCATTGGCAGCCTCTTCAGTCAAATTAGAGAGTCCTGGGTCTCCTTGGCAAGTTAGAGCTCCAGCCCTCACGTATGTGTCAGAACAGCAGGATCTAAGATGCTAATGGTATTTTTTAGGAAATCCATATTTTATAGTATCCTGTATATTATTTTATAGTATCCTACATATTATAGTAAACTGTAATATTCAGTTTAAAGATTGATCTGTCATGTTAAAATTATTCAGTTCAGAAAGAAGAAAAAAAGGGAAGCCCTTTTCAGAAACACAAAGAGGGCTAAAGGGTGCGTCTTTTTTCTAGGAATCTTCTTCAAAAAAGATTCTATGTTCTATAGATGACCGTATATAGAAAGGAAGAGTATATTGAAGCTTATTAGAAACAAAGTTCCCTCAAGTCTGTTTGCATATGAAGTTGTAAGGTGTGGCAAGGAGAAGGAAGCCTGCACCCAAGGCCCCCATGTCCACTGGAATTCATTTCCCTTCTAGATTGGATGTTCATCAGAGACCCCCATCTTATCCATCTTCACTTTCTCAAGGTCTCACATGCAATCTACATATTCTGAACGGAAGGTCTGTCCTGGCAACAGAGGGAAAGGAAAGACAAAGACAAAGAGCCCATAAAAGGTATGGAAAGAAAGAAGCACCCTAGGGGTACTTAGGAATCCTTTATTATGGTCTTCTAGATTATAAGCAGAGATATTGCTGATTCCTGAAGAGCTATGGGTATTTAGTAAGGGTAACTAGACCAGTACTACCAGCACTTTTAATTACTTAGAAGCCCTGTAGGTAATATTAAAGTTAGCCAAGCAATAATTAACAATAGTAAAAGTTCCTGAAAAGCATTTACACAAAGGTATTAGAATATCTTTATTTTGCTACAGCTAAAGCTGATGGTCTCCCTCTTATTGAGGAGCATAATTAACTGTTC
The DNA here is from genome assembly GCA_028646485.1 of Cryptoprocta ferox. Lineage (NCBI taxonomy): Eukaryota > Metazoa > Chordata > Mammalia > Carnivora > Eupleridae > Cryptoprocta > Cryptoprocta ferox. The sequence goes on along the minus strand of CM053559.1, from coordinate 88,737,563 downwards.
TTGGCCAAACAATATTAAAGGAAGTCTGTGTATATAGACAGAGCAATACTGAATGCATTATAAACTTCATCCCTACTAATCTCAGCTATACTGGAACCTTAACTCCATAACCCAAGATGCCACCTGGAGATGATACTGTAACTGCCAGGGTTGTGCCCTAGGAGGAGATGACCAGCTCCTGACAGCTCTTCTCAAACCACCTTTGTGAGATGAGTTGCCGAATTCTCTTCTTTAGATAAAATATTCTTCCGCCACTTGGCAGAGGGAAAAAGGAAACTTAAGAAAAATAGATCTAGGTTTTTTCTGTCTCCATATGAGGCCTGACAGACACTAAAACAAATAGCAAATGCCTTCCAACACTAACATGTAAACAGCAGACCAACAGGATATTCTGTTCATATATTTGTATTCTCAAAATCTTGATTTTATGTTGCTCTCTACAACACAAGCATATTTTCCTGCTGGTAAAGTTATTCCTTGTTTGGTGGGAAAATGTAACCAATATATGGTGTTCCACAGATGGTGCAGACTTCTGGATGCCACATCACTAGAACAAGGGGAGCACGTGCTGTAAAAGTTCAGTGACAGAAGATGTCACAAGAAAATACTGCCTCTAGGGAGAAGTTAATCGTTCCATCCTGAATCGTTTGGAATCCTGGTGGTTGTGCAATCGATCTACTGCTGGAAAGCCTGCAGATTTCAGAGGCTGAAAAAGGTGACATGTAGGGGATCTTGAAAAGGGTGAGGGCAGAGGAAGGAACATTTGATTGGTTTAGAGCTCAGGAGGGACGGTAGGGGAAATCAGTTAACTGCTGATCTCTACTAGTTATGATGTAAATTATCTAAATCATCTAATTTATCATGAGTCAAACCATAACTCTACATGTTCTAGCCCAACTGCTTTGACAGGCTGGGGGTACATAGGTAAAGGTGGCAGGCATGAGGAGGAAGATATGAGAAAGAGGGAGAGAGAGAGGACTGAGGGAGGAAGGAGTGTAAGGAATCAGGCACTGGCTACCCTGTTACCTTGTAAATACTTTGGATTTAACTCTCCTTTATTTAGAGCCCACAAGGCAAAGTCTGAACATGGATTATCCGTAACTACAAACAAGACAAGTATAAGGGCATGTTTTATTTTCTGTGATCACTTCACATGTGAAAACCATGTATGTGAATTACATTTAGATAAATCAGAATCACATTTTACTTGGCAAGTACGCAGTGAAGTTAGTGGACCACCATGGCAAACAGACAACGATTCCTCCGAATCTATCACATCTTCTTCAAAATCTGCTGCCTGAAAACATCCAAAAACCCTCTGTACTCCTCCCACACTTGACTTTGCTGATCCTGTTTCCTGTTATAGGGTCACCTCAGTCCTTACCATCCGCTAGGTCAGACCCATTCCCAACGTCATGTTCTTTGCCTGCTGGCTATTCCTCTAATAGAGGTCTTCTCTCCTCTTCCTTAAACTCTGGTAATCCTTCTGCAAGGTCTCTTTCAAGTCTTACCTCCTTTATGAGATTTTCTTGGGCTACTCTAATACAACTGTTACTGAGTTCTTACTCTGTATCAGATATTGACACCGTGCTAGCATTTGATATAGATTGTTCCTATTTTGAGAAATAGGAAGTATTACTATCTCCTAAGCAGATATTACTATCTCTTTACTCAGCGGGATTGACTTCCTAGAGATCACATAACTGGTGTGCAGCAGACCTGGGTTTTAGACCCACTTCTGCCTGACGTTAAAGCCCAGCCCCATTTCACCACACTGTGCTGCCTCTTGCTCATATTCGTCTTCTCTGAATGCTTTTTATCCATAGCTGTACCATCTGATTTTGCACCGAATTGTCTCATGTGTATGCACTGTAACCGAGCAAGTGGAACAAAGCTCCTGGAAGGACTTTATAAAGCTTATCTCGCTTTATAGTATAGCTCACCCTAGAACCTAATAGAATGACATGCCTGTAAGAAGGTATTCAAATGTTGCAACAAACGAGAAGATGGACTTGTAACAGGACCCACCACTCCATCTTATTCTTTTTGAACATTTGAAATCTTTACAATGCCCTAAATCAGGTTAAATTTGTTTTGTTTGACTTTCTTGGTTAACTTTTATTACTTGATATTATCTTTGTTAGTAGTTGAAAGTCATGAAAATAAAACCAATCTTGGGGGATGAGAGGGAGAAGAATAGGGAATCTCAGCTTACAGTAAGGAGGAATTAGGAAGAGAAGATTAGGAAAAGTTTCAACTTCTTGATCACAAGGAAAGAGTCCATTTTTTTATCCTAAAGAGACTATTAGAGAAAAGGATTTAGGTGAGCTTATTAGAGGGGGGAAAAAAGTTCACAGTTAAGACTACAAGGAAATCAGGCTCTAAGGAAACAATAAGGGAAATGCCAAATCATTATTTTGCATCATGTGTGTACCATTTTCTGTATTTCTACTGTTTCATAATACTGTTTACTTAACCTACTTGTAGATATAATGATGAAGCGTTGTCACTGTCCTCAAAAGTCAGGCTGCGCTTACATACTCAGGGAAATCTGGTGGCTACTAAAATTACGCAAAGTCTGTGCTATTAGAGAAACTTCAGCGTGGGTGTACATGTTGTGGGGGGTGGGTTTGGGAAGGGTGCCATCATCCAATATCACCATGGCCAGAATATAGATCACCAGTCATAAAAGGACGGCAAGCTTCTATTTAATTTAGGAGCATTTTCCTATTTTACCACTGAACATTTTGATGAAAAATATTTCTGAGAATAATAATATATAATGATACTGCTATGTCACTCCCTTAATCACAGAATAGAAATATGTTAGACCAAAGGACTACATTTTGTGATTAAGTAGCCCAGAAAAAAAGTTTGACCAGTTATTTGTGTATATACAGTCCTGAAAGACCTGCTAGAATAATCTGAAGTCACTACCTTTCATTCCCAGCCCTCACCCCATGCCCTTACTCTGGTGAGAACACTAAACCTCAAAGGTAGTAATCCCCCAATTCAAGAATCCACTTGAAAATTAATCAAAAGTCGACTGTGTACGTTTATCACCGCTCCTCAAAAATGGTAAAGACTACGACTTGCCTGTCTTAGAATACCTAGCAAATGGTTAGAATACCTAGCAACTCCATGTCTCCAGCTCTCTGCTTCCAAGCAAAACTGTAGTACAGACCTTTTAGGTAGGACTGTAAGGCATAAACTACAAGGGGGAAGCAAAGATTTTTGTTCCTGGGGACTTAAGAGTTCATCTCCCTCTCCACTGCTATTAGTCCACATACTTACCGTTGCAGTATTCATTCTGAATGATCATGTGGTCATCTTCTGCCCATGCAGAGTAGTAACGTACCACATGGGGGTGATGCCCAAGTACTGCATGAGCGTAAACTTCATGCAAAGCCAAACTCCTAACAGATAGAAAAGCGTCAAGAAAAATGAATCAGTATACTAAGCTTTTAAAGACAAGGTATGAGGCATTATCTTTTTCAATGTTTATTTATTTTTAAGAGAGAGAGAGAGAGGAAGCAGGGAAGGGACAGAGAGAGAGGGAGACACAGAATCCAAAGCAGGCTCCTTCCACGCTCTGCGCTGTCAGCACAGAGCTCAACGCGGGGCTTGAACCCACGAACTGTGAATATCACGACCTGAGCCGAAGTCGGACATTTAACTGACAGAGCCACCCAATAACTCCATGATATGAGGCATTATTAACAGAGGCAGAACTTTATTGAGTGCTCACTACTTGCTTACTATTTTACTTCATTTAATTTTCATAACTACTCAGTAATATATAGTGGCAAAGATGAAGGCTTTAGAAAGCTCAGTGACTGGCCCAAAGTCAAGCTGGTGATAGTAGACCTAAGACCCGAACCTTGGTCATCCTGGTACCAAAATCCATGTTTTTTTTTCATTGAACATGGCATACGTAAAGAGGAGTCTTAGCTTGTTACTATATTAATAGCACACATGCTTCGAGTCTTAATTTCACTGTATCACAATTTTAAAAATATTTCGATGGGCTTAACAAGAGGGCCACCATAGACTTGATGGAGGATATTGTGAAGGGCCCTCTATCTTCTCTGTGAAGGCTAGACAGTCACTAGAGTCAATACTACACTCAGCCAGTATGATATAGTCACAGGGACTATATCTATATCACAGGGACAGTCTTGGGGACTGTCATTATTCATAATCATTATGGAATAGGAAATCAACACAAAAAGTAGAATGTAGTACTTGATGAATATCAGTATAAAAGTGAAGAATTCTAAGGTCCCTAATTTCAGATTTAGCAAATTAAGCATTACATCCCCATAGTTCACAAAAAAACATTGGCTGAATCTGAAAAAAAAATGTGTTTTCCTTGTAAAAGGAAGAACTATTGAACAATTATTTCTGAGAACAAAATTTAAATTTTTCTTCATTTCTCATCACTTGTGATCTTCAAAACATTCAATAGTCATAATGAATTCAGTAATGAGTTCATTATTAATACAAAGTGGAGATAACTGGTGAGTTAACATTAACTTCCTACTGGGCAATATTTCTAATGAATGAAACAGCAAGAAAATCATTCCATAAATCTATTCATTAAAGCAAAAGCAATAAGACCAGTAGTAAAAGCCTCAAAAACAATGAAAAAACACAACATGATTGTTCCCAAATGATCATGGTACATTTTAGGAAATAACTTATCTCTGACTTGGAAAATTCAGGAAAGCTATAAATGTGAGACCATATACAATGGAGGTAGCAACGGGTATGTTTTTAATGACATCAGTGCCATTATTGAAAATGTTCTGGGGCGCCTGGATGGCTCAGTCAGTTAAGTGTCCGATTCTCGGTTTCAGCTCAGGTCGTGATCTCATGGGGCTTTGTGCTGGCAGCCTGGAGCCTGCTCAGGACTCTCTGTCCACCCTCTCTCTTCCCCTCCCCCACTCATGCTGTCTCTGTCTATAAACAAACAAACAAATGAAATGAAATGTTTTAACAAGAAATAAATTTCCAAATCCAAGTTTATACTTCTAGTACATTTCAAAGATACTTACTCATTTGATGATCCTGCAAAACGTTTCATGGAATGTTTTATTGCATAAACACATCCATCCAGCCTCTTAATACACTTGTAGACTGTACCAAATTCACCAACTCCAATTTTTTCTACCTCCAAGAATTCTTTTTCATAGCGGGAAGCCATGTTGGTTTCTCGTAGAACACATCTCTGAAATATTTTATTAAAATTAAAATAATTCTTTTTAACATATTATGAGCAATAAATTTAAGGCATATTCCTAAATTTCTCTTAAGTTTTCAAAAAGACTTTTGAAGCAAATCTATTGGATTCTGTCTGTGTCACTATTTTTTTTAATAACATTTATTTACTTTTGAGACAGAGAGAGACAGAGCTCAAGCGCGGGAGGGGCGGAGAGAGAAGGAGACACAGAATCTGAAGACAGGCTCCAGGCTCTGAGCTGTCAGCACAGGACCCGACGTGGGGCTCAAACTCACAAACTGTGAGATCATGACCTGAGCCAAAGTCGGATGTTCAACCAGCTGAGCCCCCCAGGCACCCCTCTGTGTCAGTATTCATAGTAGCAAGAAACTCCCAGTTGCCGACTACCTTTTTTGTACTCTTTATAACCATCTATACAACTCTCTACTGGCATTTTAAAAATCTGTTTCTTTTTAATTTCTTTTTGGGGATTTTTGTGTTTTTTTTTAAATGTTTTAATTCACATCCAAGTTAGTTAGCATATAGTACAATAATGATTTCAGAAGTGCATTCCAGTGAGTCATCCCCTATGTAGAACACCCGGTGCTCATCCCATCAAGGGTCCTCCTTTCCTTTAGAAAAGTTTTTAACATTTATTTATTATCGAGAGACAGAGCCCAAGCATGGGAGGAGTAGAGAGAGGGGGAGACACAGAATCCGAAGCAGGCTCCAGGCTCTGAGCTGTCAGCACAGAGCCCGACGCGGGGCTCGAACTCACAAACCATGAGATCATGACCTGGCTGAAGTTGGATGCTCAACCGACTGAGCCCCCCAGGCCCCATCAAGTGTCTTCCTTAATGCCCCTTCTTTAGCCCATCCCTTCACCCACAACCTCTCCAGCAACCCTCAGTTTGCTCTCTGTATTTAAGAGTCTCTTATGTTTTGTCTCCCTCCCTGTTTTTATATTGTTTTTGCTTCCCTTCCCTTATGTTCATCTGTTTTGTATCTGAAATTCCAACTGTGAGTGATGTACTGACATTTTTTAATAGGTTAAGTCTTTTTCTATGTATTTCTTTTGTCTGGGATATTCTTCTCAATATGTTTTTAGAGGTGACACGCCTGGTCATAGCAAGAGCTACTGTCCTCAGCTGAAAGAATGGCTGGGATCTGGGTAGAACATTTTAAGCCGGGGTGGGGGTGGGGGGCGGGAAGGACACCACCCTCTGACTCCTGTCTACTTGTCTCACACTCTGGATGCTAATGTTTTCATCTCAATAAGCTTATTTGTGTTCAATTTGCCTCCTCAAAAATCTTAGTCTGGAGAACAAAATTATCAAATTGATTATCTCAGCCTAGGAGCCTAGTTATAGCTCAAGTATAGCTATGACCTCAGCTTTTTGGCTAACTAGCAATGTCACCCATTGCCCAGCTAGTAAATAACCCTAGACACATCACTGAACTCCTTTATTAGGTTTCTCATCTAAAGTAAAGGAAACATGATAGCCACTACTCCTCTGGGTTCTTTTAAGTATCACATGAGAAAACGTGCGTGTGTGCATGTGTGTGTAACTTAGTTCAAGGACAAGCACACTGTAAATTCTCAGTAAATGGTAGCTAAGATGACGGAAATCTCCACAAATTTATATGACTCTCAATCCAAACTGATTTATTTCTATGAAGGCATCATTTCTCAATGTCCCCATTAGCTAGCATTTTTTCATCTAGCTTTGAGTTTAAACCATCTTGACTCCTACCTCTTCATTTCAACATCCAATACCAATCAGTCTTCATTAGCAAGATCTAGAATTTTCATTGCCCTTGGCCAATCTCAAGTTCTGTTTTCTCCATGCCTGGAGTTTCCACAGCTACCAGCCCTCTCTCCATCGCTTTAAATAGTAACAAATTTTGTAATAAAAAATACTAATCATTTTTGCAAAATGATACCATAGAATCAGACACACTTAATTATCTCCCACAAGGAAGCCAAACTTCTGGTCAGAGGCCTCAAAGCCTTCTCCCAATTGCTCACCCACTACACCCTCCCAGCCTCATCTCAGACACCAAAATAAGCCAACTTACCATCCACATCAGTCCCCAACCTCAAGCTCTCCCCCTTTTGTATACTGAATATTGAACATAGGCCTGTTGTCATATTATAAACATCTTAATGGCAATTTAAAATTTGACTGTAAATTGTAATTTATTTGGCCATTTTTTAATTATTGGGCATTTAGTAGCTTTTTTTTTTTTGCTATTACAGTTAAGGCTGCAGTACACATCTCTGGTGATAATATTTATAGTATTACTTTCTTAGGCTAGGTTATCAAATGAGGGATGTTACATCAAAGAACGTGAACACTATTTAAAAATCAATACGTACAGACACATTTAAGAGCTAAATTTTACATTTAAACTTCCAACTCTATGCCATTTTTCTCTGTCCTGTTTTTCCATTTGGGGGCCTTAAATATCTTGAATTTTCCCTTCACTTCTCTACCCCCACGAACATAGAATTTTTCCCCAAATCAAAGATAGAAGCAGTAGCCATTAATTTAAAACACTCCAAGGTAATGATTCAGCAATATGCAGGTCAGACACTGTCTGTTGAAGTAATAACTAACAAAGAATATAGACCCTGATGAGAGTGCAGATAAATTCAGTTGCAAGGCACATTTGTAAATCTACAAAGTTGGGGGTAGGGGGAGAGAGAGAGAGAGAGAGAGAGGTGATAGGACGAAGTGATCAAGTCATGATAGCAGGAACAGAGAGAACTGTGCTCACCTTGGCAGGCAGCCCTTGTTCTATATCGCCTTCCCCTGGACCAGCTTCCTCACTTAAAAGAATAACAAAAAGAAGTGGTATCAGTGTAGGCTTAGCAGTATAGAGCTTGATACTCTACTAGGTTCTGGGACTGTAAGAGTGAATAAGACCATTCCTTCTCCCCTTCAGTTTATATTTGGGGACAGGGATAAATAGAAAATTTCAACTTAAGACACTAGGAAAGAATAAGAACAAGACATTAAGGGATACTAGAGGCAGCACTCAAATCGTGATTTCAAGAGTAAAAGTCTTTCCCAAAAGAGAATGAGTGTCTAAACGAAGTTTCCAAGAATGAGTAGGAATCAGCTGAGGGGCAGGAGTGGAGTTCTAGGCAAACAGAGCAGCACTGAAGAGTGGAGGTGAGAGCGCACAGAACACGTGAAACTGAGCACTCTTCCCTGCCTCACTTCCCCTCTAACACCTCCCTGTCTCACTTCCCCTCCAACACCCATCTCATCTGAACCCGGCTTTGCACTAGGTTCACAGGCAGACAATCAGTGTAGCAGAATAAGCTCTCACACTGGCTAAGAGATTGTCAGTGACTTTATAATAAGCTGAAGTTTCTGACAGACCTTCTCTTTGGCCTGAGCATTCGGGATCTCTAAGCAAGATTTCAGTTTCTACATCAGCCAGCTCTAGATTTTTCTTCTGCAGAAGTACAGGGTAGAAATGGCAAATGGGGGATGACAGGACACTCATGGAAACAAATTGATGCTGAACCTTTGTGACTTAAGTTTAATACTTCATTATAATACTTCATAAAATAATAACACCACAATAAGGAAGGGAGAAAAGTACTCTTGCCAAAGCACTAAGAGCTGTTACTCGAGTATCCCCACTTTCATTGCAGGAAATTCAAATTAGTGGTCTTTCCTGGCTAGCTGCAGTGAGAGGTGAATCCATTAGTTCTGATGGTTTGCAAAGAATCCTCAAGAGCTAAAACCAGTTCTGGGTAACAAAAGTAGACCTGGGTACTTGTGCTAAAGTCCTATTTACTTAAGATCCATGAGATAGTATAGAGAAAACCTATTCTGGCCACAAAGCTGATTAATAGAGTTGCTGATTCCAAAAGAAACAACTCAACCTAATATTGAATGCTCTGCATACTTCACATGGTTAGCTGTGCATTTATTTAGCTGAATACATATGAACACAAATGACTGGCCCATTTTAGAGGTGCTTCCATTCTGTAAAAAAGCAACATCAAAGAGACATGGTAAAGAAATGTCCTGAGCAACCTGCACAATCCTTATTGGACAATTTCTAGCATTCAGTGGCCTTGTGGAGCATGCAGTTGGGCTTTCCATTCTTGGCATCTCCAGAAACAACACTATCTTTTTCTTGTTAGCCAATCTGCCATCACCTGCTGAGAAGTTCAAATCCTTGGTCTACAGCTCTGAGTCACACAAGCTAGACTTGAAGCAGCAGTATACTCCTTAAAGGGTGAGCTATACCTTCCCCAGGGTTAGCGTTCTAGTAATCAGAAGTGACCACCTGAATGCAATTCGGTAGCTCATTCAATTTTCTAATAGAAGTCAGCAGTCTATTGCTTACTCTTCCCTACTCTTTTGTAGAGCAGGCCCCTTACAGTACACTTCAGAATGGGGATATGCCAGAAGATCTGTGGCAAAACAGGTCACAAACTGACATTAACATTTAGGAAGGAGGGGATGTGTGAACATGTTATCAACTGCATTCAAATAGAGTTCTCATTCCTAATCTTACTTTCACACTCTCCCTTCTACTTGACCATAGTAAGATCAGTTCTCAAAAGTCAGAGGCAACAGTACACTTACAGATCTCCTCGGGTTTTCCTCTTGGCATTAGATTGAAGGAATTGTTTCCTATAGGACTCTGGAGTAAAGGGATTAATATTGACCAGAGCCGATGAGGTCATCTCATCCACAAGGGGAACAGGTGTGAGCCTCAAATACTTAGAGCCTCGGTAGGGGAGCTTCTCTGCTGAAGAGATCACCGACTGGCTCAACAGACCCTGAATGAGGATGACAAAAAGGGAAAACAGAATGAGTTTAGCAAAAAAAAAGTTCCATATCAGCTAGTTGATATTTGAACCAAAGAATGTTATTGTCAAAAGGGAATTCGAGGTTATCTGGTTCAGTGCAAACTAGCTGCATTGTAACTGGTCCTGTTATGAAAAATAAAGAGTCCTGGTCTTCCTCTAGATATTCCAATTCAGGGAATCAACAGAGGAGTCTGTACTTTTGTTAACCTCCACTGCCTTTCCCTGTGCAATTCTGATGACCAGCTATGAAAAATACCAACTCTACTTCTACTGCTAACTTTTTAAAGGCTATATGCTCAAGCTTAGACAAACAAAAAGGACTCTACAAGACCTGGTCCTTCTCAGTGTATACTCTAACTCTCCCTCAATCATTCATGCAAACATTTGTTTGGTGCCTACTAATTAGCAGATGTTGGGCTATATGCTGAGGCACACATAGGTGAATTCCATCTCTTAAGGAATGCACAGTCCATTAGTCAACAGCCCATCAATCTTGCAGAAATATTCACTTTGTACAGGAAATATTTCATAGACTATCTAAACATGGAAGAAGTTTCCAGTTCCACTTAAAATGTAAAGCCAAAATGAGAAGAGTTCCATAAATTGGGGAAAAGAACTTGAAAAATAATTATCTGGGCTTTGTAGAGGCTATAACCAGCATACCAATCAGTAGGAAAATAAGAACTTGCCACTCCAAGTGGGGTACAGTAAGAGAACATAGGTCTACAACCTAATCAGAACTAAACCAAAAGGAGAGAGGTGACAGGCCAAAGACAAAGAATTTTGATGAGACAGCAGAATGCCATTATGACCTAAGTCAGGGGCCAGAGGAACAGCTGTGTTATGGGTCTCCAAGAGCATAGCAATAGACACAGGGCCATGATATAACCTCATGATCGTTGTACTGTGGGGCTCTTTCTAAAAGAATGCCACTATTTGACAGTCTCCGCCCATGGCTTTCAGAGTAGAAGCAGAAGCTAGACTATAATGTGATTCACTCTATAAAAATGTAATTCAAGAATGTAAGGATAGAAAGAATGAATATTGAAATTAGAAATCCAAAATGACAAAAGAAGAAATGAAGGAAACTACAAAGCATACCCAGTAAACCTAACCTTTTTTTTTTTTTTTAAGTGAAAAAAAAGGTCATTGCTGGAGTCAAGTTTTTACAAGGGTTTTACAAGAGTTTATGGGATGAACAATCCTGGGGCTAATTTTTGGACAAAGCTATCAATGATAAACTCACAATTTTCCTGTAAGTGTATTATAGGACCGAGGAGTACTTGCTCACAAGGAACTACGGTTGTACTGAATTTCTCAATTGTCTGTGTGACTCAGGCAATGAACATAGCATTACAGTAAATCAGTCCCTGAGGAACAGTTTTTTTGTGATGCTGATGATTATATGGAAAGTAAAATGTATCCATCACATATGAAACAGTGGGGCATCCACACCTAGAATGATGCACATTCTGGTGGCCACACTTTAAGGATAACAAAAAAGAGCCTAGACAATTTCTGACAAAAGGAAGGAAAAGGATCCACATCAAGGCAGACTATCAGAATTCCTAATCTGGAAATATGAAGGCCGATAGATTTTTTGAGCTCCACTTACGATACATGATACAATTATATTAACATGGATTTTTATTGCCAGAATAATAGAATTATGAGTAATTCTCTTGGAAATACAAAAGAACTTAGTTTGGAACAAGGTTTATGAAAGGAAGTTCTGCCTAAAAGTAGGACGGATTAAAAATTTCTGGAAAGATGTCCAGATTGAAAGTATAAATGTGTTCTGGGGAGTATAGCTAATTCTAGAAGTAACAGCTCTGTTACAGAGGATAGAGGGAAAGGAAAATTGAGGAATACCTCCCACCTTCAAGACACAACATCATAGTGTCTCAGGACTTGGAAAGCCTTTGAAGGCCCAGTTGGTACAATCAGTCCTCTGATACCCGAATCCCTCCTACAGTGTTTCTACCAAGTGATCATCAACTAGTGTTCAGTGCATTTAGCCACAGGGAACTACAGCCTCCTCGGGAAGCTCTTCTATTTCTAGGTAGTTCCTCTAGGAAGTCTTTATGGTGACCTGAAGTCACGTCATAGGATTTCTAGTCCTATCCCTTGGGCAAGGCTGAACTAAGTCAATGCTCCTTTCCTTTGCATCCATGTTTTTAGTAATAACACCACTGCTGATCCGTGCCCCTTCTCTCTTCTGATTCAAATGATATTCCTCATAAAGTGTGCATTCTTCAGTAGCATTTCCAGTTTCCCTCCCAAGCTCTGTTCTTTTCCTGCCCCTCAAATCTTGTTCTTTCCAGAATTCCTAACTTGGACCACTTCTCTTCTTACTCTGGCACCCAGACTACTTGAGCTTATCTGCACCCAAGGCTTCAACAACTTCCAAAATGCTAATGATATCCAAATTTAGATTTCCAATTTAGTTTCTTCTCCTGCACTCCAGACCCATTTATCCAATGATTTATAGGACATCTCTGCTTTCTCCAAACCTGTACATCCTCTAGCATCAACTATCTTGATTCAAGGTACGATCTATTCAGTCAAACAAGGCAGAAGTCTTACAGGACCCTAGATCCCTCCTTTTCCCTCAACTTCTCCATCAAGTTGATGAGAGAAGAAAAGGCAAGCTAAGGTCTGTTTGGACCAAGAAATTCATATAGCCCAGGAACGAGTGTATTGAAAAAAAATGCACAGGACTGGCTTGTTAATAAGGAGGGGGAAAATCTTTATACCCAAAAATAACCAATGGAAGGTAATATAGGGTTTACACCAGGCTACTCATTTGGGCAAAAATGCTTTAAAACATTGAATTAAAAATACATCTGATGGAATGAATTTAACAGCTATAATAAAACAAGTCTGCCAATCCTGTACTGTCTGTGCACAAGTAAATCTGGAAGGCACAGTCCATGCCCCCTTCCCTTTCAAAACCAGTGGAAAGGCATAGAACATATCCAGGAGAAGACTGGCAGCTTGAGTTCACACAAATGCCTCCGTGCAAAGGCTAGCTGTTCCTTACTATGGTTTGTTGAGATTTTCACTGGATGGATCAAGGCCTTTCCATGTAAAACTGAAAGAGCCATAAAAGTCACCAAAGTTTTGTTGCAGGAAATTATTCCTAGATTTGCCCTTCCACAATCCCTCCAAAGTGACAGTAGTCCTTCTTTCGCTGCACAAATAACTCAACAAATAGCACAAACTTTAAAAATTAAATGTTTTCTACATTCAGCCTGGCATCCACAATCCTCTGGAAAGGTGGAGAAAGCTCATCATACTTTAAAACGACACCTTGCTAAACTTAGTCTAGAGACCCAGTAAAACTGGGATATTCTCTTCCCAGTCGGATGTCTCAGAATGAGGACTGCTCCAATACAACCTCTAGGACTCAGCCCTTTGAGGAGTTGTATAGAAGACCATTCCTTACAGTGGACCAGTTATTGGGTGAATATTCTAATACTTTATTATTCACTCAAGGCTGGTTTAATTCATAAGTTACTTAATGAATATTAAGTATTCATTATATAAAGTATTCACTGATCACATGCTCCTGAAACCTGATTTAACTATAACTGGAAGTCCATCTCACGTAAGCCCCAGAGATGTGATTTATTTAAAATTTTGGAAGTCTAATACTTCAGGGGCCTTATATCCACATGGAAAGGTCCAAGGGCCCCCTGGGGGACTTGGTTGAGTGTCCAACTCCTGATTTCAGCTCAGGTCATGATCTCACAATTTGTGAGATAGAGAGAGCCCTGTGTCAGGCTCTGTGCTGACAGTGCAGAGCCTGATTGGGATTCTGTCTTCCTCTCTCTCTCTGCCCTTCTCCTTCCCCTGTTCATGCACAGATACATGCGCTTGTTCTCTCTCTCTCTCTCTCTCTCTCTCTCTCTCAATATAAATAAATAAACTTATTTTTAAAAATAGAAAGGTCTGTATTGGGTCATATTATGTACTCCCACTGCAGTAAAATTAGAGGGACACTCTTCCTGGGCTCATATCTAGGATAAAACCTGTACCTCGTTCACAGAAAACTGATGAACAAACTGACATGCCTTCTCACTCTTGTGACCCTGTAGAAGATCCCAAACTCCTCTTCAAACGACAATGAAGATCTTCCTTACCAACCACAGAGATACTTCTTTGCTGTCCACACTGGACCCAGCTGCCTCTACCTTTCGTAACTTCCCTCTGTGTTCCCCAACTGAACAATGTTGGCCCATTGGTAGGGACATCACTATGCCCCTATTCAGCAGGAAGAAGCTACAAAGATGAGACCTTCTGCCTCCAACAATGTTAAAAGATTTAAGGGTCGGATTGTTCAGGGGGAAATATGATGAGAAAACAAAAAGCTGAGAGCAAAACATGAGCTGACACCCCACAACTCCCCACTTCCCCCCACTTAAGGTGGGATATATAACATTCCTCAGGCACTAGTAACTGCCTAAGAACAAAGGCAAAGGAAAAACAAATGGTCAGTTGATAAGATCACAGTCATGTAGGACATGAAACTCCACTATAGTCTGTAACTGTCTTAATGATTTGCAAGAATAACACAATAATAAATCTCCAGGAACCTACAGTCTCCTATAGGGCTTTCCTGGAGCCCTAACATCACCTTCACCTCCACAGGATGGAAAACCCTATATAATCAGTCACTCCTCACAATGACAGCGCAGATCTTTCTGACCGCGGGTCCTGGCCCCATGCTGTAATAAAGACATCTTTTTGCATTATACAATGTCTTAAAAATTCTTTCTTGACCATTGAGCTCGACAATCCCACATCAAAGTCACTTAGCAAATCCTAAACAGCTCTCAATTTCTCACTGTCCACCACTGACCTAATTCAGGCCTTTCTCCTTTGTCAACCAATTTATTATAAATACTGCTCTGCCTCAAGGTCTTTCCCACGATAGGCCAGCCTTCACATGGAGGTCAGTTTTTCAAAAAAACCTCTGATCAAAACCATTTGATGACTGCCTGAAAGCTTTCAAGACAAAATCTTGGGGGCACCTGGGTGGCTCAGTTGGTTAAGAGTCCAACTTTGGTTCAGGTCATGATCTCACAGTTCAGAAGTTCAAGCCCCAAATTGGGGTCCATGCTCACAGTGGAGAGCTTGGAGCCTGCTTTGGATTCTGTGTCTCCCTCTCTCTCAGCCCCTCCCACGCTTGCACTCTATCTTTCTGTCTTGCTCTCAAAAATAAACATTAAAAATTTTTTTAAAAGGTAAAATCTTGATCTAGCTCCTGGCTACCTACTCTGGCCTCACTGCCTGCACCCTCCGATGTACAGGCCCCTGTCACTGAGTAACATGCAATTTCTAGGTGTGACATGATCTTTGCCCTCTTAACTCAGTAGATGCTCTTCTCTCGACTTCAAGTTCTTATTCCCTTCTTCTTTACGTGGCTCACTCCGACTCCTCCTTGAAACTGCTCTCAGGAAAGGCATTCCTGATCTTGAGACTTAATTCCCAATCCTTATTCAGCATGCCTGATCCAAACTTTATTGTTTCAGTTGTTTATCTGTATTCATTTTATAGGCACTTTTTGATGCAGTGAATGGTTTGCCAGAAGAAGGTCTGATATCAACGTGCTTGGTTTTAAGTGAATGAATGAAATATACATACCATGTCCCATATCCTTTCCTGTGTAGTCTTGCTTGGAACCATGTTCTTTCAGCCCACTCTCCACCTAATTTACATACATCAGAACCACTCTAGAAGCGCCTGTCATATAGGGTCTATACGCACATCCCCCACTATCTCTCTGCTGATTGTAAGCACTTTGAGGGTAGAAACTATGTCTTGTGCCCCTTGCCCACACTGGATTCTCAAAAAAAATAAAAGGATTATTGGCGTTGGGACCATTGAAAAACCCACAGTGGACATCTGAGCATATTAAAGCCGTCTGTCTCCAATACAGACAAGAAGCATAGTACTCCCTGGTAGACGTGGTGCGCATACTCAGCAGGAACTAGAGAGACCTGCTGACAGTAACTGTGCTACAATCAGAAGCGCAGATGTTCTGATGGCCTTAAGTACCTCAAGCTGAGCCAGAGGCGGAGCTAAAACCAATGCTGAGGCTCACACACCATGGCACTAGTCTGTCAGCGGTAACCCCGCCCCAACCCTGGTATTAATGACGTGTAGATATAACAGGAGAATAATCACAGCAAGAATAAAGGACGAAGCTAACTACTTGAGACCTTTGCCTATTTGCCCTCCTCAGGTTATAAAGAAGCATCAACAAGTTACCTCTTTGCTCCCACAGAATAGAAGAGCCTCTCACTAGTCCGAGGAGAGGGGAGGACTTCCTTCTGGGAAGAGCAGCCAGCAAAGATACATGAATATGTTCCAACAGTGAATGTGAACATTCTTTTATTAGGAAATATTAGTAAATAATTACATAAAAGTAGAGCCGGTTGGCGTAATGGAAAGAACAGTAGTAGACTGAGACCGAAAGATCAGGTTTCTAGTCCTGCCTCTGCCATTGGCTGAGCCAAAAGCCAGTTGATCTCTTGAAACCTTAATCTTCTCCTTTGCAGAATGCACAGTAGGGCTCTAGACCTTAACATTACTTCCAGTTCCTGCTTGGGATGCTCTGTCTGCCTCTCTGCCCCTCCTTCACTCTCATGCGCTCCTGCACGTGCACCCCACCCTCTCTTTCTCAAAATAAACACTTCTAAAAAAATACTCCTTTGGTTCCAATGTTCTTTAACTAGAAATTTTTTCCCTACCAAGATTTATTTGTGGCCTACACCAAATAGTTGCTGACATCAATGGTTTTGAGAAGACAGCTAGCAAGGCATTTAGTTCTGTTTTCTGGGAACATTGAACTCTTCTTCATTTTCACCAATAAATATGTAATTGAGGAGATACATAGCCTGCGAGGCAAATCTTTCAGATACACATAAACAAACACATCTGCCTTCCCCATCAGCAGAAGCAGAGGTGCACAGATCTTGGGGACTTGGGTCCCCTTTCCTCCACAACTTACTTACTTTGGGAGTGAAGGGGCTCTCACAATGCAGCAGCTGGCTCCTGCCGTCTGGCGGGGCTGGTGTCCCAGGACATTTGTGAGAGTGTGACACAGGAGTCCTCAGACCCTGATCTGGACTCATCATGTCTTTTTCCTGAAATGTGCCGACTTCACAGACGCTATTAAGGGAAGGTCTGGGGGTTGTGCACTTTGCCTCTGACTCCTGAACTTTAGACTTGCCTGGGGTTTGGCTCTGGGCCTCTCCGCTCTCTTGTGCCTCCTTCTGCCCTTCACGCTCACCCTCTTCTTCACAGTAGGAAAAGTTTAACTTCTGCTTTAGTTCCTTGTTAATATCGCCGTCATCCATCTCAGCCAGAGCCTTTACAGCACAGGCAGGGAGGCCTATCAGGAGGGAGCACTAGAGAGCTGTAGAAGTAAGGAGGGGAAAAGAATGTCAGCTGGCAAATCCCCCAATTTTAGCCTATCTTTCCTTCTGCCCACTAACAGCTACAAAGAGGCACACCGTTAGTTTGCTCCCTTAAGTACCACGTATCTATAAGACCTCAGCTTCTCCTTATTTCCATTCTGATTGAAGAAAGCTCTAGTGTCTCTTGGAGCATTTAAGTCCAATTTATGTATAGAACCCTCCTGGATATCCCACGTCGTCTCCCTGAACCCATGTGCTACAAAATACTGGTGAGATAGTTGGATTCCTGTAATTTAGCACGGCTTTAAAAATACTCATTAGCCAATTCGGGAACAAGCTCATTATTGGAAAGAAATTATTTTCACTCTTTTCCACCTACCTTTCAGAAATACAAGGCTCTCCTCTCTCCCCCACCTGCCACCCAGTGGCCACCAGCAGTTAGTTAGAACTCAGCATCACCAGGATATCATAATCATCCTCAAATGGTCTCCTAACTTATCTTGGCGGGAGTTCATCTCCCTACCGGAGAGACACCTTAGATTTTTGCCAGGCACACCTGCCCTGATTCAGGCATCTCACAGCCTCCACCCACCCCCAGGTATCAGCAGTTAAAACTTTTCAGGAATAGGACAAATTTTTTTAATGTTTATTTATTTTTGATAGACAGAGCGTGAGCAGGGGAGGGACAGAGAGAGAGGGAGACACAGAATCTGAAGCAGGCTCCAGGTTCTGGGCTGTCAGCACAAAGCCCGACGTGGGGCTCGAACCCATGGACCGTGAGATCATGACCTGAGCTGAAGTTGGATGCTTAACCTACTGAGCCACCCAGGCGCCCCTAGGACAAATTTTTAAACTGACCAAAGAAAGCCTAGAAAAGATCAATGACACGTAGAAGCAGGTATGTATCACTTGAAAATGGCAATTACTTTGCCCCCAGATACCTTATTTTGTTAAAAAAAAAAAAATTTTTTTTTAGTGTTTAACCTACGTAATTTAATTTCTTCCTCAGAGAGGTCCCCATGGGAAGAGTAAAAAACTCTTTGAGGGGAGCCTGGGTGGCTCAGTCAGTTAAGTGACCGACTTAGGCTCGGGTCATGATCTCGTAGTTTGCGAGTTTGAGCCCCGCATTGGGCTCTATGCTGATAGCTCAGAGCCTGGAGCCTGCTTCAGATTTTCTGTCTCCCTCTCTCTCTGCCCCTCCCCTGCTCATACTCTCTCTCTCTCTTTCTCTCTCTCTCTCTCTCAAAAATAAATAAAAAACATTTTAAAAAATTTAAAAAAACTCTTTGAAGAAAAAAAGCCACCAATATCACTTTATAGGAGAAACTATGTGAAAGGTATTACATGAAAAAGGAAAATGATATACATGAGCCCTCCTATAACTTCAGGAGAGACTCTGGAAGTTCTGGACACGTGGAATTATTTACACGTTAAATGTGGACCCAAAGAGAGAGGTGCTGAGGATAGTTTGATCTCGACCGAAACAAATTTAATTTCTATTCTCTTACAGTCTTCGGTTACTCATTGCCCATTGCCTCTCTTCCATTTCCTCTCTCTTTATCAATCCCTCCACGCCGTTCTCCTCTCTCGGCCTTTTCCATTTCTGACCCAAACTCATGAGGGATGTTAATCCAACTGAAACTAACTGGAAGGATGTGAAAGTAGTTTTCCAGCTAAAAGCCTTCTCCTGCTCCAGCTTTTTATAGGTGTGCGCACTGTGCGGTCCTTTGCCCTTCCCGAGCCCGTCCCACCCACGCAAACCTTCCCAAATCATTCCCCAGGGCAAATAATACTGCCCGTAGCATACAGAAGCTCACAACTCCCCTGTCTCAGGGTTTCGCCATCCCAGAGGGGTCAGAGACATTGACGTCATCAACAGGGAAAGGAGGACTCAGGTTATAAGGAACGAAATTGCTATTAACTGAGATTCTGGATTGAGGAGTGAGTTTCTTGTTCACAAATCGGCAGGCCATGTGGTATCATTCCTTCCCTACAGCCTTGATGTTGACCAGTATTCCCACCTCAGGCCACAGCCAGTCCTTCTTGCCGGTCCAGGCCATCTGGAAGCTGGCTCTGCTCTGAAGCAGGACAGGACTCGCCCACAGCACCCTGAGCATATCACAGGCCTGCAGGCAGGTCACGGGGGGCTGTTTTATGGGGCGTTAACTAGATAGACCACCTTGTACTTTGCCATCACCGCCTCCCCCTTTCCCCTTGGCACTGCTAGAATTCTCACCCTTATTTCTGACCACGCTAGGGTTCTTACCTAGGGAGGGAGCCGTGCTGTCATGATGGTTTGGGCCCCATGTCATCAGCGGCGACTTTGTTAGAAACTTGCGCCATTCACCTGTCACTGTCACATATTGTCACTCGGGCAAAAGATCGCCAAAGGTTTCAGAATAAGAAAAGTATAACAACAAGCACAAAAAAGACACTCCCCATTTGGAAAATAGAACAATGAGAAGTGGGCCGTTGCTGACCTTAATGGCCCACAGCCTCACTATTTGGGGTATTGTGCTTTGTTCTCAGTTTCTGCACTTTATAAAAAATCCCGTCTTTGCTTCACTGCATGTTAATACCCTAGGCAGCTATTCCAGGCAAAAAGCTTCACATCATGAGATGAGGTGTCGAAAGGGGACGCCAGGTAATCTGTGGCAAGAGGGGAATGCCTGACACATAGTGGGTGTTCCTTAAATTGTTTTTGAATAGACTTTGCACTTGGGAAAGTAAAATTAATGCAACTCAGTTTTATTTAAAGTACTCGGTGTTTGGGGGACGTGGGTGGCTCAGTTGGTTGAGTGACTCTCAATTTCAGCTCAGGTCATGATCTCACGATTCGTGAGTTCAAACCCCATATGGGGCTCTGTGCTGATGGTGCAGGGCCTGCTTCAAAATCTCTCTCTCCTTCTCTCTCTGCCCCTCTCCTGCTCTCTCACACACGCTCTCTCTCTCTCTCTCTCAAAATAAATGAATAAACTTAAAAAATAAATAAATAAACAGGGGCTCCTGGGTGGCTCAGTTGGTTAAGTGTCCAACCTTGGCTCAGGTCATGATCTTGCGATTTGTGAGTTTGAACCCTGCATTGGGATTTCTGCTGATGGCGCAGAGCCTGCTTTGGATCCTCTGTCCCTCTCTCTGTCTCTGCCATCCCCCAGCTTGCACTTGCTCTCTGTTTCAAAAATGAATAAACATTTTTTAAAAAGGAGAAAACTATTAATAAATAAATAAATACATAAATAAATAAATA
Organism: Cryptoprocta ferox; assembly: GCA_028646485.1. Lineage (NCBI taxonomy): Eukaryota > Metazoa > Chordata > Mammalia > Carnivora > Eupleridae > Cryptoprocta > Cryptoprocta ferox. The sequence continues at coordinate 88,716,825 of CM053559.1, read as the reverse complement.
AAATACTCAGTGTTTTACTTTTTAAGTTTGAATATTTTTCTTACTGTTTCAGGGGTCGCTGCACTAGAGGAAAGCAGTGTTCCCGGCGGGTCAGGGGGTAAGATGTAAAAGGAAGAAGCTGGCTTTGCACCTCAGGGCTAAGATCCCTAACTGACCAAACCTTGGTGACCAAACCTGGTGCTGAGGCCTTTGAAACACCAATGGGGAAGTCTGTCCATTCAAATTGGTTTCAAAGAGGTGGAAAATTGTATTCGCCTTTGGGGTAGACTGCTCCTTTGCAGAAGTAAAGCTAAGGCCATGGAAAACAAGATATTTGTTTGAGACTCTGTGGCTTCAAGGAGGGACATGCTGGCCTCATTGTTCCCTCGGAAGGGAGAATTGTAAAAAATGCGTGAACAAGCCAAAGTGAAGCTCTTTAGCACATTATTTATTGAAGACTGAATTAAGACTGAGTCATTCCGGACTCTGAAAAAACACTGGTGTTGGGTTAGGGTATATTTAATGAGTCTGCCCCATTGGGAACCATTGGGAGGTCTGGTTTCCCAAGCAAAAAGGGGAGATTTTTACCACGAGGCTTTCTGGGAAGCTGGCAGGCTCCAGGACAGGAAGTGAAGACCTGAGGAGGGCTAAGGCTGAAATCGACTTTCTGGGCCTCCAGGCTGTTAGGCCTGGGCTCTGAAGACTGGAGGCAAACCTGAGGGAACTCCAGGGTGGTAGAGGGGAAAGTTGGCCTTTATCACCAGAATGTACCCTGTGAGGCAGCAGTGCCACAATCCTAGGGCCTGTGGGGCTTGGCGACTCAGGGAGGAATTCTCTCCAACTCGCTGAGGAAACCGGAAGACTAGATGGTATCTCTAAGGTCCCTGCCCACTTCAGCCTCAGAGCCTTTTTGTCCTTATCTTGCTCAGTCCCTCATTACAACTGGAAGTGTTGCTTCATCCCAGAAGGGGAAAGTTTGCAGTAACTTAGAGAAAAGCAGAATATGTTCATCATATATCATATATCGTATGTCACCAGCTCCCAGGACAAATCCATCAGCAGGAGGTGTACAAATCCAACTGACAGGAGGTACAGACCGGAGCAGCTGCCCTAGGTCAGATGCTCCTGACTCCTCGAGCAGCCCAGGGCGGTCAGCAAGGCCGGGGGCCTTGGAGGGGGACCTTCTCTTGACCTCGCAGTGAATCTAGTGATAATTATATAAATCATAAATCATTAACAATATATTTCGCCACCACCAAATTTCACATTTCAAAGTGTACATACAACTATATCTACTAAGTAGCATTGACAGCAGAACAGAATTCCAAGGAAAGATTTTGGGCTGAATAAGATAAAGCCTGGAGGTCATTCTATTTTATTTTTTTATGTTTATTTACTTATGTTGAGAGGGAGACAGAGACAGAGAGACAGAGATAGAGGGAGAGAGAGAATCCCAAGCAGACTCCGTGCTGTCAGCACAGAGCCCGATGCAGGGCTTGAACTCATGAACTGTGAGATCATGACCTGAGCCAAAATTGAGTCAGATGCTTTACCGACTGAGCCACTCAGGTGGCCCATCCTAGAGGTCATTTTAAAGCCTCCTTAATACTTTTCTTCTTGTTTAGCTGGTCCTTGTGAAAATGTTCAAGCATGCCAAAAGTAGAGAAAATATAGTATCATGAGTCTTGTTGTATCAGTAATGTAGTTTCAAAAATTATGGACACTTACACAGTCTTGCTTCATTTATATCTGCAATTTTATTGGGGGCGAGGGTGCTGGAGTATTTTAAAGCAAATCACTGATAAGATGTCCTTTCACTCATGAAGATGATAGTGCCATTAGTAAAAACCCTCAGATAAATCTGTTCTCTTCAAATCTACTATAAATCTACAGGATGAATAAATCAGATTCTAACAAATTGCTTCTCTTGCCAGAGTTTCCCATTTGGTAAAACTATGGTCCATCAAAATAGCTGTTATAGTCGAGACACACAACTCACAAGACATGGGATTCTCCTTAGAACAAGCACAGATTGCTAACCTGACACCCCAATAATTTAGAGACCATTGATGTGCTGCCCATATTTTAAGGGGTAGATATTTTGAAACTACAGTATAGACTCATTAGTCTGATTTGTTCCCTATTACCCACAGTTGGGAGAATTTATGTGGCATTTGGCCATTCCCAGATTCTCCAAAGTTAGAACAGACGGGTTGCCTTTGTGACCTAGTGCAAGGCCATCCCTGCTGCCACAGAGGTTAGATATCTGCGTCTCTCCGTTTCTCTCTCACACACACATACTCACTCACTGCTTTATGAGAAGGAATTTGTAGGAATGGAAAACAGCAGGATCTGCTGTGTCCCGATCTTGACTTACCATCCCTCTGCTCCCAGGGCTGGGCTCAAGAAGTTGCTAGTAACTTGGTCAAACATTCCCAGCCACTTCTTCATGCTTCTTAAATTTTTTTTTAATGTTTATTTTTGAGACAGAGAGAGACAGAGTGTGAGCAGGGGAGGGGCAGCGAGAGAGGGAGTCACAGAATCCGAAGCAGGCTCCAGGCTCTGAGCTGTCAACACAGAACCCGATGCGGGGCTCGAACCCACGGACCGTGAGATCATGACCTGAGCCGAAGTCCAACACTTAACCGACTGAGCCACCCAGGCGCCCCAATCATGCTTTTGATCCAATTACAAGATCCCCACACTGAGGTCTTACCTTCCTAAAACAAAACAAAGCAAACATTTGATGATTTGGGGGAAGTGTGATCAGGAAGAATTAAAGCTCTTCCACAGAGGGTAACCCCCAGAAACTAAAGACAGAAACTGTCAGAAGTGGCAGTCTCTGAGTGGAGTCGAAGAGAAAGGGTGCGGGAGGGTTGGAGGAGTAGGAAATTGCTGCTCACTCTATGTGCCGTGTGCAATTTGATTATTTAATCTTTGCCATGGAGATCTACTTATTAGAAAGTTAAAATAATATCTAAAAATTTAAATGGGTGCCTGGGTGGCTCAGTCAGTTAAGCGTCCCACTCTTGATTTCAGCTCAGGTCATGATCCCAGGATCCTGGGATCAAGCCCTGCATCGCACTCCATGCTGGGCAGGTAGCCTACTTGGAATTCCCTCTCTCCCTCCCTCTCTGCCCCTCCCCCATTCACATACTCTGTCTCTAAAATAAATAAATAAATAAAATTTAAATGAAAATAATATATGTGTATATTTTAAACTGGTCCATAAAGTGCTTCAATCACTCTGCCCACCCCTCTGCGTCTCCTGACCTCTGAACACTGCAGGTCCCTGGGCTCAGTCTCCCCTGCTTTCTTCTCTGGGCACACTCACTTCTTGGAACAGCATGCAGCCCACGGCTGTAAGCCCTCCGCAACCCAGTGAGCCCCCGGGTGTACATCTGCATCATGGACCTCTCTCCTGAACCTCAGCTCTGCAGCTGCCGAATCCAGCCTCCCTCTGGGTGTCCAATAGGGCATCTCTGTCTTAACATTGGCCAAACCCACACTCCCGACCTTGCCAACCAAACCTGCTCCTCCCACAGTTTTCTCCTCTTGGAAACATGCTGAGCAACTGTAATCACTGACTGCTCTCTCTGCACCCCTGCGTCCAGTCTAGGAGAAATCGCTTCAGTTCCCCAGCCTCCTACTGGCACCCCCTACTTTCCTGCTGGCCTCACTTCAGTCTTTTCTGCAACAGTAGCCAAGGGGTCCTTCTGAAAGGGTCCTGCACTCACATCCTCCGGGGCCTCCCATTTCACTGAGAATACGGAACCAGCCCCTGCTCGGAGGGAGGCCCCCGGGGCCAGAGGACCCGCCCCACAGCCTGTCTGGCTCCAGACTGCTCACTGATCCTCCAGACACCAAAATCTTTTCCCCACGTGTCTCACTCAGCCCCTGGCTTCCTCTGAGGGTCATTTGTCAGAGAGGCTTCCTTGACAACCCATGGAGTTCCCACCATCTATTCTCTATCTTAACCTGCCTCACGCTTCTTCACACTTATCACTACATCATATTTATACATTTAATGGTGTATTTTACTTTATTTTTTTAATGGTTCATTTTAAATATTGTGTCTCTCCATCTGACCCCTAATAGAATCTAAGTGCCATCAGGACAGGGGCTTAACTCTCAACTGAGGTCTCCAAGTACCCGGAACAGGGTGTGGCACACAGCAGGTGCTCTGAATCAAGGTGAGGGCCCCGCAGTCTATGTATCCTCCTGGTGGACACTACTGCAGAATGAATATTTTTTATGAGGTTTCAAATTTTAGGTTCCCAACTACATTGCAAATTCCAGAGGCCTAAAAGGGAGGGATGTGTTGGTAAAATAACTTAGTAATTTTGACTATCTATTCATTTTATTAATCCCTACCCACTTCTGCCTCAACCGGAGCTCAGCCTATGTGGTACATGATTTATTGTGCTTTCAGCTTGGGTCAAACCAGTGCGTGCCTGCAGCACAGGTGATCTGGAAGGAAACAGCGCAGGCGAGGCTGACGTATAGCTAATATAGTCTAATGTATACAGTAGATGTTAGGAAGGCAGGATTCTGGAACAGATCAGGTTCCCCAGGATGTCTCCGGATGCCCCGAGGTCTGGGTCCTCAGGATGGGTGAGACTTAAGTTCATGGGACAGATAAGGGTACAGACATTCCTTAGACGATTAGGAAGATTATTTTTTTCAAGCCCTTTATTCACATTCTTAATTTCACCCTGTTACGCCTCAGCTTGTCCCACAGTCTGGACTCTTGTCTGTACCACTAGTATTCGCCCTGGTCAATTAATGATGCAGTTTGGTCATGGAGGTAGTGTAAACTGTTCCTTACCTGGATGGAGGACTATTCCTCCAGGAGAGAATAAAATGGCTTAGTTATAAACAGATATTGGTTCTTCTCCAGTAAATATGTAATTCTCGGACAGTCTGAATGAAAAAGCTCATAGGTTTTTTTTTTAAACTGTATAAAATTATTTTAAATAATTTTCACATGGGAAAATAATTGTCAAAGAAATAGCTGAAGATTTTTTTAAGGGTAGAGAACACTACCTCTCCAAAAAACTTAAAACTTATGAAACTTGTAAGAATAGTCACATGAATGGTAAAGAATACATAAATTAGTAAATAGCAGGAATTTAATGTTGTAATTTCAAGGGGAATTATAAATCATAGGAATTGAAAGAATTATTCAGTAAGTGGTGCAGCAATTATTGATTACCTATTCAAGAAAAATTTTAGACTCTCACTTCATATCACATATCAACATAAACATGGATTCGATTAAGAAATCAAAAGTGGAAAACCAACATATAAATAACTAAAAGAATGAAAGTGAATATTGATAAAATTTCTGGGTGGGGACCAACCTTCTAAATGTCCAAGTAACATAAAAAAATCACAAAAAGAACTGATAAATTTGACAACATAAGATTTAGAACCTCTAAATTTCATAAAGCAATTAAGCAGCATTGAAGTCATACAATAAATTGTAAATAATATTCATAAAAATTATGCCAGACAAAAGATTAATATTATTACTGTATAAAAAACTCATGTAAATTGATAACAAGAGCATGAAGACCCCAGAAGTGAGGAAAAGGCATCATGAACAGACAATAGACCAAAGAGGAACCACAAATCACCAATATATATTTTGAGAACATGATTAGATTCAGTCACAAAATGTTAACTTAAAAACAAAATGCCAAGGGACACCTGGGTGGCTCAGGCCGTGATCTCATGGTTTGTGAGTTGGAACCCCACGTGGGGCTCTGCACTGACAGTATGGAGCCTGCTTGGGATTCTCTCTCTCCCTCTCTCTTTGCCCCCCACCCTCTCAAAATAAACAAATAAACTTTTAAAAGTGCCACATTCATCTGACAAATTGGCAAAAAGTACTTTAAACGGCAATATCTAATTGCAACAAAAATGAAATGGATACCCTTATACACCGTGAATGAACAATTTGGCAGTATTATCAAAAACCTTAAAAACACAAATACATTTTAACCCAACATTGCTGCCTCTGGCAATCTGTCATACATAAGTCAACGACCCGAAGAGCTGATTGCACCTACCCTGTCGGTCACCCCTCCTTCTATATCTCATTTCTTGCCTGATAGCTGCCTTCCCTGCCAGGCTATAAGCCGGATGAGAAGGGGTATCTGCCTTCTCCATAGTTGCCCGAGTACTGTGTGCAGAGCTCGGCATATAACAGGTAGTGTTAGTTCAGAGTGAAATTTGGCCAACACTTTAGGCACAAAACGAAACGGGGAAGGGCTTGATTGTCCAACAAGGAGAAAATGGCTAAGTAAATGTTCAAACATACGTACAATGGGAACCATTAAAATGATGCACACAAAATGTTTCTAATAGGATAGGAAGATATTCACGGTCTGATGTTATGGGAAAACAATTGATATATGGTATTATTTCAACAGAAACATAGAAAACATTTAATTATATCATGTACTTTAAGGTACAGCATGATTTTTACACGCCACTAAGAATTTTAAAATGCCCCAGATGTGGGGTCGAGCATCACACCCCATATACACCTGTGGCAAAGAAACCTCCCACACGGACAGGGCCAGGTGGGGAAACTTGCTCTCTACTTTGTCATTGGATGGAGGGAAGAAAAACGTGTCACCCAAAAATTTGCATTATAAGCCGGTGTTTGCATGAGCTTGCAGTTTGAATTTACACTACCAGCGCGGCCCAAAGGACCTCAAGCAGAGGACTTAGCTCAAAGTAGTCTCTGGTTAGCAGTGCCTCCAGATGGCTGACAAAAGTAAACATAAATCTCTTCTGTGAGAACCCGATCTCAGTGGGGCTGGCAGTCACCACAGCAATGCTAGCAAGTGAGAAGCTGCACCCCAGAACCCGCGAAATAAGAGAGGCAAAATCTTAACAGTGGCCAACCCAGTGGTGAGATTATAGATCAAAATCACTTTTATATGCTGTATTTTATATACATTACATGTTTTATATCTTAGAGGTCTATACTGTAGATATGTTCAGTATTTGGGAAAGTAAAGTAATTTTATTTTAAAATTTAGATATATGGCATTCTAGGGGAACTCATCTTAAAACATAACATCAACTGGGGCGCCTGGATGGCTCAGTCAGTTGAGCGTCTGACTTTGGTTCAGGTCATGATCTTGCGATTCCTGGGTTCGAGCCCCGTGTCGAGCCCCGTGTCGAGCCCCGTGTCGGGCTCTGTGCTGACAGCTAGCTCAGAGCCTGGAGCCTCTTGGAATTCTGTGTCTCCTTCTCTCTCTGCCCCTCCCCTGCTTGCACGTTCTCTCCCTCTCTCTCTCTCTGTCTCTCAAAAATAAATGTAAAAGAATGTTTTTAATATAACATCATCCTAAGGTCCCTGAATGTGACTGCCCTTCATTTCTTCTTGCCCTTCACTCTCCTTTCCCACCATAGTTGTTCTAATAGCTAAATGTAATTAGTTTCCTTTCCTATCATTTCGTGAAATGCAGTAGATACAGAGAAGATAAATCTGATGGTCAGATGTAAAGCCCTTTCAGACTGTGAATGTGTGTTAAGAGGTCTGTCATCACCATCATTAACATTTTTGAGCATGTGTTATGTGGAAGATACTAGGTTAAGTCTGCCAGGAGGAGCCAGTTGTATGGAGGTGTTAAGTCTCTACTTTTATTCACCTGCTTAGTTGACAAATGCTTGTTGTGCACCTGTTATGCAAGGCACTAGGAACCTGCAGATAGACATGGTGGCTGGTGAACTAGGACACATAGATAAATGAAGTGGGGGAAAGGTTCTAGGTTCAAGGTTTGGACATTTTAGTCTTCTGTTTATATAGCAAATTATGTATAGGATATATATGTATATATATGAATATATATGGGATGGAGATTATGAGTTTATTTCTTGGTACATACACAACTTGAAGGTATTAAACTAGGGGGTTCTTGATGGGGTTCACACAAAAGATCAGGAAAAAGAAGTCCCTTAGAGGAGAAAGAGAAAAGTTAGAACTAAAGCTGATAGCTTTGGAAATTGAGGATTTTCTATGAAGCCCACTTTTATATTTAGAAATAATATTTTGAATGCCTCAACTCTCGGGTATATCTAGTGGCTAAGTAACTAGAGGAAGTGGGAATAAGAAATAGGAATAGATGTTAAAATAAGAAAGAATGAGGAGAGGAGAAAGACTTACTCAGATGCTAGATTCCCCCAAGGTTCAGGAAGGCCCAGCAGTTCGCCTGGCTCTCAGAAGGACCCAGTGGATTTATGCACCGGGTGTCACTCAGGGAGTGTTGATGAAGAAGCAGGTCCTATGTGCCAGAGATACAGTAAGGATATGATCTAACCCCTCTTCCCAAGGAGACAATAAATGACTGTCCAGGGCTGCTGCTTCCAAGCCAAAATCTATGACATAACCGTAATCTATTTATGCAGCATTTAGCCTACAGAAGGGGGACTGCTTTCATCATTTATATATTTAGCTCAACCCCCCTTTCCCAGCCCAAGGGCAAGTAAATGACCATCCACCACCTTCTGTGGAGATTTAGTCACCGAAATGGATGAGCCCCAGGCAGGGTCCCGTGAAGGCCTGGGCGAGGCATAATCCAGCTCATTCAAGGGCACAGGGGACTGGGTTCTGCACACCCAGCTACCTCAGGCCGGACACGCAAGCCCACAGCTCCGGGAGGCCAGGCCACCTCCAAAGTCCAAAGAACACCAGGGCGGCCAAGGCTGCCTCTCCCGCTTCCCAGCCCAGCGCTGGCTTTAGCCACACTTGCAGGGTTATGTAACGCATTTCTGTCATGGTCCATATGACCAGGGAAATTACAAAAAAAAAAAAAAAAAAAAAAAAAAAGATGGCGTAAAAAACTTCACGGTGGTACAGTTATCCGACGGGCTCGTAGGTGAGAAGGCACCTCACCCCGGCACAGGTGGACGGACCCAGGTGGATGCGAGCCCATGCCGCCAGACGTATCCTGGGCACGGGCACACACATGCATCCGTGAATCCCCGCCAGGCACGCAGCTGGGCGAAGCCGGCGGGGAGGACGCCGTCTCCGGCTGGATCGGAGCGCCGGCCCCGGCGGGAGGGCGGCGGCGGCGGCGGCGGCGGGCGGGGCGGCGCGGGGCAGGTGCGGCCTCGGGCGGCGCGGCGGCCCGGCCCGGCGAGGGGAGTTCCCGCAGCCCGCCCCTGCGCCCGCCCCTCGCCGCCCGCGGCTCCTCCTCGCCTCGCCATGGTGGAGCGGGGAGACGCGGCGCCGCTGCTGCGCTGGGCCGAGGGCCCCGCCGTCTCCCCGCCGCAGGCCCCGGAGCCGCAGGCCGGAGGCCGGGGCTGGGGCAGCGGCGGGGGCGGCCGGCCGGCCGCGGAGCCGCCCGGGCGGCGGGGGCCCGAGGAGCTGGGCGCCTCCGAGGTGCTGCTGCAGCCCGGGCGCCTGGAGCTGGGCGACGTGGAGGAGGACCAGGTGGTGGCCGTGTTCGTGGTCACCTTCGACCCCCGCTCGGGTGAGAGCCCCTCCGGGGGGGCAGGGGAGAGGGTCACCCGCCCCGAGGCTTTGGGGGCTGCGGGGGAGGGGCTCGCTGCGCGCGCACCCGCACCCACACACCTGCACCCCCCACCCCGCCGCCCCCTCGGAGAGGGCAGGGTGCCCCCGCGAGGTCTGGGCGCGGGACTCGGGGCTTTGTTCGCGGCGCCCCCCGACCCCCTTCTTCCCGTCCCGCGCGGCCTCCCGGCAGATCCGCGGTCCGCGTCCCCAGCAGCCCCGTTTGCACTTCTCCAAAGCTGCAAGATCCTGCTTGCGGCCACGGCGCGCTGGCTTTTGTTTTCTTGCGTGGCTCAGAGGTTTTTGTTTTGGTTTTTGTTTTCCCCATCAAGAGGAGAAACGCCCCCCCAGGTGAAGTCCTGAAACAGATTGTCCTGAGCTTCCAGGTTTTCTGCTTGCCCGCCCTCGCTCCCAGTCACTCCCGGCACCGGCACCTAACTTTCCAAGCGGCCAAGTTCACTTGCTCTGGCAGCATCATTTTGAGGAATTAGTGCCGGGAGCGTTAAGGGATAGGACTGAGGGATTAAGCTGGAGACGGATTAAAGGAGAAGCCTCTTCAGGTAGACTTTATGTTTTGTTTGGAGAATTAAAGGGTTATCCAAAATAATCTTGAGCTTAATTAACCAGGGAGGAAGTGTCCAAGTGAGCGGTGAAAGACTTCAGTGGGGGGTTCAAAAGTGAGTAAATTGCGCCCTCTCGGAAAGCGTCAGGTGGTCGCCGCGGGCCCTCAAGCCGGAGCTCATCAGCTCTCAGCACGGAAGGAAGGAGTGCTGTGTTCCTCGTTCTGGGGGCTTAGGAAACCCAGGTATTTCTGACCCTAACTGCGCGACGCGAGTCCCGGAATGTAGAGTGCCTGGTAGTGAATGGAAATGCCTTCTTCCGTGATTCTGCAGGATGAGCTGTAGAACTCTTTCACGAGAACGTGATGGGTGGCCATGGGGCCGCAGGAGAAAGGCTTGGGACCTTCAGGTGGCAGAAGATACAGTGTCCAGGCGGGGTAACCTAACTAGGGTCGGGGATGATAAACCAGCAGAAGGAAATAGCACAGAATAGGAAAATAGTTGGTGGAGGGGACTAGGCCTTTCAGACTCATCTCTATTCCTTGGCCCCTTATCCTAGGGGCTTTCAAACTTTTTGATTGTGTGTGACCCACTGTTGGAAATTAATTTTACATCGCGGTCACTACACTCACATACATACATACGGAACTGAAACAAGTTTCCCGAAACAGTACTAACCCCTTCTACATGTAGTGCATACTGGTATTTTTCAATTTTTTTTTTTTAATGGTTGACTCATATGGATGGGACTCCTAGATACCAGTAATTTCAGAAACTACTGCTTTGACCAAAGTAATCCTTATTGGTAAATAAAAACAGATACTTGGTAACTAATAATACTCCTTATCCCATGTCCCATCACCTACAGGTACATAGATGCAGGATTAGACTGTGGGAAATGCCGAAGGCTAACTCGAAGAAACAGCAAGAGAATACAGGGTCAGATCCAGCAGTGGTAGAAAGAGGAAAACAAAAATCCCACCCTAACCACAGATGTAGTTGATAAAATTAAAAAGCAACTCAGAGGGGCGCCTGGATGGCTCAGTCAGTTGAGCAACCGACTTCGGCTCAGGTCATGATCTCTCGGTTCACGGGTTCGGGCCCCGCGTCAGGCTCTGTGCTGACAGCTTGCTCAGAGCCTGGAGCTTGCTTCGGATTATGTGTCTTCTTCTCTCTCTGCCCCTACCCCATTCGTGCTCTCTCTCTCTCTCTGTCTCTCAATAAATAAATGTAAAAAAAAAAAAAATTTTAAACACCGCAGAGCTGAGACCCTCTCCCTGCCTTGTCGGTCCCAGCTGTGACAGCATTTGGATGGGTCTATGTATGTGAAATATTCATTCATGCAAGGGTGTATACGTAACATTTTCAAATTAAGGTTAGTGTGGACAGAAGGGATTGTAACTGATACTTGGACACTTTGTGCAGGCATTTTACTACCATGATGTTTCATATAATTGTAATCCTCACTCTAATTTGATCATTTATACCCAGTTTAGCATGGGTATACCCATGAGCAAGCAGACTGAGGATGATTAAGTAATTTAGAAATATTAACTAGCCATTACATACTTGACTCTAAGCCCGGTTGTCTATACCAGTGTGTGAACCTCTGCCTCCCAACTTTTCATCCTTACTGTGTCCAGAGAATGGAGAGGAAGGGAAGGAGTGGGAGAGAGGACAGGGGAAGAGAGAATGTGTGTTTAGCTTTGGTTGCTTTTGTTTTTGGTTTTTTTTTTTTTTTTTTTGAAAGCTGCTGTTCCCTGCCCGTAAACTTCCCTCTCCTTTGTCATCTATCCCGGTCCAACACGGCACTTTGCATCTTGTAAAGATACTCTGATAGTGCCTCTATGAAGTGAAAGTAATATGGTGCATCTCTTCACGTAGAAGTTGGAATGAATGAATGCTGAGGTTCCTGGATCCTCAAAGGTTAGCACTAGGGCTCAGAGCTCCTACTGTGTCCCTTGTCTGGTGGTTGAGGAAGTCATTGTCTGGAGACGTGAGATGCCAGTCCTCAGTTCTCCAGGGAGCTGGAGACATCATGGGGCCAGATCGTGTCTCCTAGTTCAGTTCAGTGTCCCCACTCTGCTACTGAGGCTGATCTGCTATGTGTTACTCTTTAATCTTGGTCCATGTCCTTCTGCTGGGTTAGAGCACAATGCTAGTAACTTTGGTCCACCAAGACTTTTGCCCTTCCTTAGCCTTTGATACCAAAAATAGTCATGCAATTACTGGCTTCTTTACAAAAATCAGATCATATCACAGAACTTCTCACGCCGGAGAGATTGGAGTTTTTTCTCTTGCCTGCGTACCTACCCACTCCCCACCATGTTTCTTCCACCTGTGTCATGTTTCGTTCCCTAGGAGCCCCTCCCTTCTACCCTGACCTACCCAGTCATTTACTGCCTGGCCCTTGGCTATTTCATTCAGCTTCCCACCTGGTGGAAGTAACTGTTGGCACGTGTGCACATAAGAGAGAAGATGTGGGAGGTGAGAATCCACAGCTGTGGTGCATCCGCAGGGTGTGAGTGGCCTGTGTGGTGAGAGCAGATGTAAGAGGGTGTGGGGGGGAGTGGGTCCTGGTTAGGGTGGGTGCGCGCATGGGCACATGCATCCAGAAGGAATACGCTTAGGGATTCGCAGGCTGGTGTATGGCAACGAGAGAGTAGTTCTTTTATACTTCTGGATACAAGTTTGGGGTTGGGCATCTGTAGGAAGAATCAGAGAAGAGGGTAGAGGCGTAATGAATGTGATTTCCATTGGATTCATGGTTTGAAAATTATGGTGGTCAGATCTACAAATGACGTGAGGACCAGGACCTCAGGTTCAAGTGAAGTAGAAGCTGTCTCTGTCTCTCTCTTTCTCTCTCTTCACTTACTCACTCACTCTCAACACTCAGTCTCTCTCTCGAGCAGGGAGCCCCTGGGATGGCAGTGCTGGCCATCTGGGCTACAAAGCTGCTATTGACACCAGGCCCAGATGCTTACTATGCAAGCCAGGTGGGAGGGTTTGGCAGCCAGAATCTTGCTTTTTCATTGTGTCCAACCCATTATTCAAGGCTTTGATTCTTAATTTTTATTTTGTTCTTTCAGTTTCTAGTAAAATTTTCTTTTTTTCTGCCCACTTGTGTGTGGGCCTATAGCAGGTAAAGCTTTGGACACCGTGAATCATTGGACTGTTTCTTTATAAGAGGTCCACTTTATATTTATTTAATGTTTATTTTAGAGCACAGGCAGGGGAGGGGCAGAGAGAGAGGGGGACAGAGGATCTGAAGCGGGTCTGCCCTGACAGCCGTAAGCCTGATGTGGGGCTGGAACTCAAACAGCAAGATCATGACCTGAGCCCAAGTTGGAGGCTTAACTGACTGAGCCACCCAGGTGCCCTTGTAAGAGATTCACTTTGAATGACTACATTCCCCTACCCCAGCCTGAGTTATTTCGTGGGGTGGGGGGGTCTGCGGGTAATTCCTGTGTGGTGTGTGCTTGCTTTGGACTTCTGAGGGGGGGGGCACAGGGGAAGGCTGAGGGGAGGAGAGCTGAGGTTTTTGAGATCACCTCTTTTCCCTTTGTTCTTCCTGATGAGGAATGAATTACTACGTGTTCCTCAACCGCTAGCCACCGCCTAAATTACATCTAAGCACCTGTTTCATTTAGTGAGTCTAAATGCTCCTGCGTTTATGTATTTAAGATCACTCACACACAAATTCTAATCTCCATATGGCCTCCAAAAGTCCACACAGTACAAGCATGTTCTATTTACAGAGTGGAGACTGGGGTTGGGGGGGGAACATGGTGGGATTAAGGTTAGGTGTGGTGTCCGGGGCCTAGCGTGGAGCACTGCACAGGTCCCCTGACTTGTGCAAATAGTGAGTGGTTCCAGCCGTGGTGGGGGAAGTCACAAAGTCGAGTGAGAATGGAAGATGTGGGATGTAATTTCGAGATACAAAGAGCAGTCCTAAGCACGGCCAGCTCAGAGGGCAAAGAGAGGGCCAGTTCTGCCAGCCACCCAGGAGGTCCTTAGAATGATTAACTGCCACATCCTTTCCCAGAGTTCCCTCAGATGTCTGTGGAATGCAGTTGTGGTTAATTTCATTAATCCCACGTTGGCAGAGCCTTGCCCGGCTGTCGGTGATTCACCTGCTTGTGGTTTTCAGGGAAAAGTCAGTCTGTGGCCATCTGCTGTGAATTCTGTTTCTTAAAAGATGAGAGAGTCAAGCAGGGGTAGGAACCATAACACCCACCAGTTACTGGGTCCCCACTATGCGGAGGGTTTTGGGGACCTGCTCTCTAATCCTTCCAATGCTGCTCATCACTGTAATGGGGGGGGGGTAGATGCCCTGATGTCACAGAGCAGAGAGGGCAGAGCCCAGAGGCGAGCCAGGTCTCCAGCACCCTTACTCCTTCCTCACGCCACTGCCCAGGGTAACACCATACAGAGTCTATGAAATGGAAGGGTTTTTCCACCTAAAATTAATGCATCAGAATTCAGCCATGGATTGGCCTCTGGCTGACCTGAAATCACCAGGATTGATTTCTTCCTGCCTCGTTTCTTTATATTGACTCTTGCTTTGCACATACTCTCACCCTAGGTGGTTTAAAAATTATTTAAGACCATTGAAGACCAAAAGTCAATAGAAGCTATTTCCTTTTCTGGTGTTTGGAGTCTGAACCAAATAATCCTCTGAGGTTTCTTCCTTCTCTGGCATTTGGTGACCCCCCCCCTTCAAAGGAAATGGTTCTGTAGAGGGAATGTAGTGGTGGGGGGCACACGTATCCCTGGATTCTTGCCTTTCTTCCTCAGACAAGGTTCATTTTGACTCCCCAGCTAGAACTAGGGTTCGTGTCTATGCTAATGAGAAGATGGAATGGGTAAAAAAAAAAAAAAAAAAAAAAAAAAAAAAAAAAGGCATATGTTGGGGAAGGAAAAGGGGGCCCAAATCTCCACTCTTGAGGTCAGAAGGAGCCGTAACAGGATCGTGAGCTGATGCAGCCACTGCTGCTGATAGGAAGACCTCAAGAGGAAATTCTTGATTGGAAATCACCCAACAGGAGGGAGGAGGAGGAGGAAGGAAAGTCACGTGTTTCCCGTCAGAGATTATTTCGGTTAAGATCCTTGCTCTGTCTACTTCAAATATTTTGAGATGAACTTTGTAACGGGCAGCAGCAGTAACAGCCCACGTCTGTTCTTGCAGAGAAGTAGTGATTGCCGAAAGCCCCTCACGTGTAAATGGAAACAGAAGACAGAGGTGGTCCTGTTTGCGGTAGATAGGACAGAGCAGATCTCGCCCAGTGCAGGAGTTGATCAAACATCAGCCCTGGGAGGCCCTGCCGGGGACACAGCTGGCAGGCTGACCTTACGCCCAGTGGAGAGGCAGCTTCAGACCATCTGTCCATTTGCAGCCAGGCTCAGCCTCGCCCTCTGGCTTCCCCTGGATGACTGAGCTGCCCGCCCAATGGGCTGGGAGTCCAAGTTCCTTTCCACAGGGACATACATATTTGCCTTTGCATGAGCCCAACCCCGGCAGTGGCTGCCGGGTTATGTTCTGCCAATATTTATTGAATGGCCGGCTGGATGTACATAATGCAGATGGCCACATGTGACCCTCGTGCACTTATGTGGCCCTTCCCCATAGGTTGTCTTTGCAGCTAGAGGCGAGGCCAGGCCTCCAGATAGGCCCATGGGTTGCAAAGGAGGGAAAGTGATCAATTACCCCTTGGATGAGTCCTTCTGTAGAATTCTTCTGGGTCCCAGCTTCCTGGCTGAGTTGCTAAGTATGATGAGGGTATTTGGGAAGCCAGCAGCGGTCAGAAGACCAAGCCCAGGGTAGCTAGCATTCAGTGGGAGGTTTTTCTGGCATTCAATGGGTTTTATTTTTACAGAATCACTTTTCTTTAAGTCTCTACAAGTTTTATATGTAAACCGGCTTCCAGTTTTTGTGAGCGGTGTAATATTTCTGGGAAGGATGACCTTTAGCCACGATGCCTCTTTATTCTATTTAGTGCACATTGCCTCCATTTATTTTCCTTTTGCAAAGTACTTTCTGCTTACCTTATGTGTTTTCACATCACTTATTATTTAAAATATGTTCTCCAATTTGTTGAAGTTTTTTAAACCTCAGAAAAGTTGGAGGAATAGTACAGTGAACACTTGGAGCCCATCCCCATTTGTGGACATTTTGCCATATTTGCCTTATGTGTACACAGCTCAGCTCTACTGTGGAACGTGCATTCCTAGAAGTCACTGTGCTGTGAAAGAGTCACGGTAAAAGTCACAGGGTTTATGGAGAAGATGGGGTCAGGGCACAGCACTCAAAAACTCAGTGACACCTCTTTTTTTTTTTTTTTTTTTTAATGGGAACCAAATAAAAATGGCAGGACAATTTTACGTATGATAACTAGTTAAGAGGTACACAAAGACTCAAAGTTTGGTGCTTTACCTTAAGCCAGACCTGGGTTTACATCAGAAGGTGGGTGTTGGCAGGGTTGAGCCTGTGATTTATGGTGAAATGAATGGAAGCAGGGCTGTGTGGCGTTTGATGGCCAGCAGGAGCGCTAACAGTGATAGTCCGGGCTCTTAACTCTGTGAAGAAGGTAATGCGTGAGTGTTTGAGGTGCGTGTGGGTGGGGGGGGGGGGGGTTGTCTTGTGTATTTCCATCTGTCTCATTTCAGCTGGGTGCAGTTTTCTGCGTTCACGTTGAGGTCCTTGTGATCAAAATCACGTATCTGCAAGCAGGAAATCCCATACAATCAAATGGTTCCTTAATGTATCAATTGCTTTGGAAGAAATTCAGCTAGCGTTCTAGCAGAACTGTCTATGTATATAGGTGTGCTTATCTTTTCCTGCTGAACTATTTGACAGTAAGTTGCAGACATACCATCTCATTTCTGAATACATTGGTACAAATCTAAGAATAAGGCCATTTTCCTATATGATCACAATATCATTACCATTCCAGGGTAATTCACCTAGGTTAATTGATCTGTTACCTTCTTTTTATAAGTAATAAACTTATTCCTTTACACCAGTTTCAGATTTACAGAAAAACTGAGAAGTACAGAGAGTTCCATATACCACCTTTGCACCCAGTTTCCCGTATTATTCACATCTAGCGTTAGTGTGGCATGTTCGTTACAATTGATGAACCAATATTGATAAGTGATTATTAACTAAACCCCGTAGTCTACATTAGGGTTTACTCTTTGTGTTGTACATTCTATGGGTTTGAAATGTGGGGTGCCTGGTGGCTCAGTTGGTTAAGTGTCCTACTTTGGCTCAGGTCACGATCTTGTGGTTCATGAGTTCGAGCCCTGTGTCGGGCTCTATGCTGACAGCTCAGAGCCTGGAGCCTGCTTCCAATTCTGTGTGTCCCACTCTTTCTGCCCCTGCCCCACTCGCTCGCGCACAGGCTCTCTCTCTCTCTCTCTCTCTCTCTCTCTCTCTCAAAAATAGAGAAACATTAAAACGAATTTTTTTTAAAAAAAAGAAAAGAAAAATACACAATGTTACGTATCCACTGTAAGAGTATCCTACAGAAAGCGTTTTATTGCCCTAAAAATCCTCACTGCTCCCCCTACTCCTCCTTCCTTATTTGCTAATCCTTTTACTATCTCTATTAATTTTTTCTTTTCCAGAATGTCACAGAGTTGGAATTATACAGTATGTGGCCTTTTCAGATTGGCTTCTTTCCCTTAGCAACATGCATTTAAGGTTCCTTTATGTCTTTGTGGCTTGATAGCTCATTATTTCTGAAGAGCATTTTATTGTCTGTTCCACAGTTTATTTATCCATTCACCAACTGAAGGACACCTTGGTTGCTTCCAGTTTGGGACAATTATAAATAAAGCTGCTGTAAACCATGGGCAGGCTTTTGTGTGGACCTAAATTCTCACTCATTGGATAGATGTGAAGGCATGATTGCCTGATCATAAGGCGAGAATACGTTTAGTTGTAAGAAAATGCCAAACTGCCTTCCAAAGTGGTTGTACCATTTTGCATTCCCACCAGCAATGACTGAGACTTCCTGTCGCCGCACGTCCTTGTTACTAGCATTTGGTGTTTTCCATGTTTAGGATTTTGACCATTCTAATAGGTGTGTAGAAGTATCTTGTTGTTTTGATTTGGAATTCCCTGATGACATGTGATTTTGAGCATGTTTTTCATATGCTCATTTGCCATCTTTATATCTTCTTCAGTGAGATGACTGGTCTGATCTTTTGTCCATTTTTAATATTTTTTTAAATACACTCCACGCCCGGCATGGAGCCCAACATGGGGCTTGAACTCATGACCCTGCAATCAATACCTGAGCTGAAATCAGGAGTCGGATGCTTAACCGACTGAGCCACCCAGGCGCCCCTTGTCCATTTTTTAAATTGGGTGTTTATGTTTTCTTAATATTGTGTTTTAGTTCTTTGTATATTGTAGATTTAAGACTTTATCAAGTATGCTTTTACAAATATTTTCTCTCAGTCTACGGCTTGTCTTTATTCTTTTCATAGTGTCTTCCACAGATCAGAAGCTTTTAATTTTAATGAAATACAACGCACCAATTTTTTTCTTCATGGATCATGCTCCTGGTGTTGTATCTAAAAACTCATTGGTTAACTCAGGGTCACCTAGATTTTCTTCTGTGTTACCTTCCAGAAGTTTTATAATTTTGCATTTTGCATTTAGGTATACTATTCATACTGAATTGATTTTTTGTGAAAAGTGTAAGGCCTGTGTCTAGATTTTTTTTTTTGCCTGTGGATATCCATTGTTGAGATAATCCTTTCTCCATTGTATGGCCTTTGCTTTGTTGGCAAAGATCAGCTGACTGTATTTATGTGGGTCTATTTCTGGGCTCTGTATCCTGTTCCGTTGATCTGTTTGTCTAATCTTGTCTAATCACTGTCTTGATTACTGTAATTTTCATGATTTTCATGGTAAGTCTTAGAATTGGGTAGTGTCAATCCTCTGACTTTTTCTTCAATATTGTGGTGGCTGTTTGGGGCCGTTGCCTTTCCATATAAGCTTTAGAATTGACTTTTCAATATCCATAAGTAATTTGTTGGAATTTGGATTGAGATTGCATTGGATCTGTAGCATAAGGAAATGTGAAATTCCCTATGCTCAGATCATTCTCTAATACTTCATTTGTGTTGGGGCACCTGGGTGGCTCAGTTGGTTGAGCATCTGACTTTGGTTTGGGTCATGATCTTGCAGTTCATGGGTTCGAGCTCTGCATCGGGCTGTCTGCTGTCAGCATAGAGCCCACTTCAGATACTCTGTCCCCGTCTCTCTCCCCTTCCCCCGCTTGCTCACTCTTTCTCAAAAATAAATAATCTTAAAAAAAATACTTCAATTTTGTTGACTCTAATTCAGCAAGCAATATCTCAAAACTGACTATATACAGATACTTTTTTTTTCCTGAGCCTTTTGATGGTAAATGCAGACATGATGACCTTCTAAATTCTTGAGTATAAACCTAAGAGGGACATTTTCTTACATAATCACAATATCATTACCCCAGGATAATTAACATTAATTCATCAAGTAGCTCTTTAAAAAATGCCTGTCTGCAATAAAGCTGTTTTTCTTTCATTATTATTATTATTACTATGTAATACCCATCGTACTGTGCTAAGCAGTGTGCCGTGTTGGAATGTGAAGATAATCGAAGTTCCTGTCTTTGCGAAGTCCCGTCTCCTGTGGAGATAGACATCTACTACAGTGATTAATATAGGCTGGGATGAGGACTGCAGTAGCTTCATCTGCTTCATCTACTTTCCTTTAATTCAAGGAGCGTGTCAGCAGATAAAGATGACTATTCCCAGAGCGGTGTTCTGGAACCCGTGCTCATTCCATGACCTGCCAGCCTGACCCTGATGGAACTTTCCCCTGAGGGACTTGAATCCATCTCGAAGTTAAGAATGTCACTACCAGGATGTCATTCCCTCCATCTGAGTCTGTCAATTTCTGTACAGTGAGGATTGGGCAGGCACGGAGGAACAAGGATGGCGGCTTTGAGAACCAGGCTGAGGAATGGGGGCTTTATTCTACAGGTCAGCCGTGCCAAGTAACACATGGTATTGGCCATGAATACCAGGGACCCAAACGAACAGTGGCTTAATCAAGATAGGAGTTTATTTCTCTTTCATGCAACAGGAGATAGCTGGCCTAGGGCTGGAATGCTGGCTCAGATCCAAGGGGTCATCCAGGGACCTAGATTCATGACAGCTTGTCACCACGTTCACATTCTAGGCAGCAAGGATGGAGGAAGGGGCAGTGTACACCTGCCTTTTAAGGTACTTCTTGGCAACTATATACCTTACTTCTGTCTGTCTCCCATTGGCCAGGTTTGACTTCAGTAGCCATTCCTACAGGTAAGAAGATACTGAGAAACATACTTGTGATTTAGAGGGCCATGTGCCAGGCTAAATATAGAAGATTCTATTCCCTGTAAGAAAGGAATAGTGGATATAGAGGATCAACTTGCAGCTCCTTGTATACTAGCATTTCTTTAAAAAAAATGCTTTCAGTAAAATTAGTTCCTTAAGATGCTTCTCCCCCCGCCCCCTTTTGTGGGCTGTACAGGGGACGCTTGCTACGAATAGGTTTATTGGCCAAAAAATTTTGGAAACATTAAGGTCTCGTAGAGGTTCACAAAGGAGAATAACACACTAAAGACCCCAAGAAGCTCTGCAGTAGAGAAATGTGTCTATCCTTGTTTAACCTAAGATAATTTGGCCAAAATCCCTTTTTAAAAATGTGTTTTATTTATTTTTTTTTTTTGCAGAAGCCCTGTCAACAAAAGCTCTGGGAAACACTGCTCTGGGAATCGTTACAGATTTCTTTGCCCTGATGTAGACATTTTTACAGTAGTTCTACTCCTGGGGATGTTGTCAACAGAAATGTGTGCATATTGTGTCAGTCAAAGTTTAATCGAAGAAACAGAACCACTAGGAGATGTCTAAAGGGATTTATTGCAAGAATTTGATCTAACGCACTTGTGGGAGCTGGGTAGACAGCCGATGTAAGGCTGCTGTCATTCTGCCTGAGGTGGGAGCTGGAACTCTATTGAGTGGGCAGTTATGGAAGAAAAGAATATAGTTGGGAAGATGGAGAGAAGCTGGAACTCAGGGGGATGTACGGGAACCTGGGTTGGTCCACCTCCAGCTTTAAGGATGTGGGTGTCCTGATGAAGTTGATGCCCTTCATTGTGGAACTGAACAAACACCCAGCCTAGGAGTCTGTGAAGGTGAAAGATGATCCAGGGGAGGGTGGGTCCAGCATCCACAGGCCTGGCTGCCATCCCCTGTCCCCCAATATTGAGATGGTCTCAGACAAGCAGCAGTCCACACAAGCTGCCTGGTGCTCCTGCCCCAGCCTTCTGATGTGACTACAGTATGCCTACTGCTTCCCTCCCACATCCCCATCCCACCTGGAATTCACGAGGAAGGGATGAGAAATGTAGTTTGACCTAGCCAGGTTGACATACTACAGAGCCATCCCACATATGTTCACCAGATGACTTAAATATAGAATTTTTTGTCGCGGTCTATTTGTAATCGCTTCAAATTGGATATAAGCTAAATGCACATCAGCAGTTAAATAGATAATCTGTGTTGCATGCATAGGATGGAAGTAGTAAATGAACAGACTCTTGCTTCGTGGATCCACGTGAATGAATCTTGCAAATAATACTGAACAAAAGAAGATAGAATATGAACTATGGTTGCATCGATATAAATTTCAAAACAGCCAATTTACAGAGTTAGAGGTCAAGATAATAGTTCCCGTCGAGAGCGTTAATGAGGGGCAGAGAGAGGCTTCTGGTGTGCAGGTGGTGTTCTCCTTCTCGGTCTGGGTGCTGGATACACAAGTGTGTGCACGCTGGGAAAATTCACTGAGCTATAGTTATGATTTTTGTGTGCTCTTCTGTACTTAGCTGTCAGTAAAAAAAAAAAAAAAAAAAAAAAAAAAAGAATTTGGTAAATGAAAGTTTTGTTTGTTTGGTTTAAATGTTTATTTTGAGAATGCACAAACAGGGGAGGGGCAGAGAGAGGAAGAGAGAGAATCCCAAGCAGGCTCCATGCTGTCAGTGCAGAGCCCAATGTGGGGCTTGATCCCAGGACTGGGATCATGACCTGAGGCCAAGATCAAGAGTTGGACACTCAACCAACTGAGCCACCCAGGCACCCCAGTAATTAGAGTTTTAACAAGTTACTGAGCACTCATGGACCAGTTGGGTTGGAGGAAAGAAACAGTGTTCGGGCTCTCTGAACCCATTATGGAGTGGCAGCGAGGGAAGAAGGCAGTGGATAATGGAAGAGGCAGGTTGGGTAGGTGAGGAGTCTACCTGAGGGCATTGCAGCAGCCCTGTCCCAGGCTGTTCCTTCCTAGGCCGGCCACCGGTTCCCCTCACAAAGGGTTAGGGCTGTGTACACAGGTCGAAGCAGGAGCTCACCAGCAGAATCCCCGTGTGCCGTGAAGAAGGGACCACGATCCTGTATATCTGGGGGAGGCCCCAGCACCTTTATACATTCCGTGGGTGTCCTGATGCACTGCACAAGCAGAAAGCCACTGAACCACAGAGACAGTAGACACGCATGGAAGGGGAAAGATGGGAATACTTTTCCCCCAAGTTCACCCCTCTTTCAGTGTGCAGCCTGCTTTTCCTTGTCTTTAACCCGGACACACACAACATCTTTCTGTTTTATAAAATCCTAATACCCCTTTTCATGCTTTTCGTTTTAGCTCTTTGTTACAGAGTCATGATTCCTCTCTTGAAAGTAAACTATTTGAAAGCCTCTTGGGCTCTGAATATGAGGTTGGATAACCCTCAGTGACATCTGCCATGTTTGGAGGCTGGATCATATGTAGGTAGACTGGATATGCATCTTCTCTGATGCTCGGAGCGTGGTCTCAAAGGACTGTGGGCTGGATTATTCACGGCATTTCTAATGCCTAGGAAAGTACGGTTTGGAGTGTTGATAAGAAGTTTGTTCTAAAATAAAATGCCATAATCCCTCCCACCCCTGTTTATACTCTCAGGGCCATCGCCCACTCCTGGGCAGGTCACCCCAAGGCCTGCTGCTTCTGCTGCTCTCGCTCGCCACCCCCAAACTCTTCCCACCTTTCTCTGCCTTTGAAAGGGTCATTTAACACATTTCTTTCCCACTTGGCTGAGGCCTGTGCCAGGTGCTCAGAGCACAAGGGAAGTATGTGAGCCTCTGTCCTCAGGGAATCTGTATCCCTCTTGTACTGGATACTCAGGAATTTCTGTTAAATTATTTTTCCCCCTCATTGTAGTTGGGAATTAAAAGCTAGAAGCAATCTTACAGGTGAGTCAGCCTCCTCACTGATTGAATTGCCCTCATTTTACAATAAGGAAAGCAAAGCTCCAAGAGGTTTTATCAAAGGCCACACAGCTTATGACAAAACCAAGCCTTGAAGCCAAGTCTAGCCTGGCCTACGTGCGTATCTAACTTCTCTGCCCCACTACCATCAGGTGACTGGTCTGGCTTCATGCAGGGAGTCCAGGCCCGGCCTGGAACCTCAGCTCTTGTTTTTAAAATTTATTTATTTATCTTGAGAGAGACAGAATGAGCAGGGGAGGGGCAGAGAGAAAGGGGGACAGAGGATCCGAAGCAGGCTCCAGGGGCTGAGCCTTTAGCACAGAGACCTATGCGGGGCTCGAACCCACAAACCATGAGATCATGACCTGAGCCGAAGACAGACACTTGACCCTCTGAGGTCCCCAGGTGCCCCTGGAACCTTAGCTCCTGGAAGCCTCCTGCAGCGCACCAGCTCAGCTGGTTAGAGGTGACTCTAAGCAGGTGTTCTATTCATCTCATGGTTTCCTCGGATGTAAAAATGGGAGAAAGGTGAAAATGTGATTGATCACACAGCTGACTATACGAAAAGCCATTGAATTGTTTGCTTTAAGTGAGTAAATTGTACAGTATGTGAATTGTATCTCAATGAAGCTGTCAGAAAAAATAAAATAAAAATGACCTCTCACACATAGCTCAATATTGTTATTTTGAAAATTTATGAAAACGCAAGAAGACAGTAGGGAATATTCCATAGTGTTCTGTCAGCTGGTAACAGTGCTTTCATGCGAATCTCTGATTCAGTTTGATTGGATGCTCATCACTGCTCACATTCTCCTCTCTCCTAGCGTTTATCCCCTGGGACTCTAATCCATGGTCTCCTTGTTTATCTCCGGATTCTAATCTCTTTGCAGTCAGGGACTGTGTCTCATTTGACTTTGTAACACCAACACCCAGCTCAGTAGAAACTCAGTAACTAATGATGAGTGAATGAGCCCCAAGGTTCTGGAAGCAAAGAAACTGAAGGCTGAGCCTTGACTATGGGCCTCACCTAGGGAGAAAAGAGGGAGAGTTCAGGAAGGAAGCAGAGCTCCCTACATAGAGAAGTAGGGAAGAAACCAAAATAGTATTCTGTCATGGGAATCAAGGCAAAAGAGGAATACAGTTTTGAGGAATTCTCAAGTGCCACAAAGAGGTCAATGACCATGAGAATGAAAAAGAGTTCGGGGTTTGTCAGAGTCGTTAGTAGCTGTAGAAAGACAAGATGGAGCAAGATCTCAAAGGGTTAGGGAAGAGAGATGGGGGCAGAGGGTAAACAACATGACTTTGGAAGTAAGGCCATGAAAGGAAGGACATTTGGAAGTAGCTGAGCAGAATGGAGCACCAAAGACCATGTCCTCACTAGAAAGAAGGTGCTCCTCTCTCGGCAGAGGGGAAGGCTCCTTTAAGGCCTGTCTCTTGGCCGTCCGGATTAACTGGGGGACTCTGCCAGCGTGTGGGTGGTGGATGAGATGACCCACTTGAGCGTCTCGGTGGCTGAGCTCATTGATTGGTCCGCCATACGTCCTCAGCCCTTGGTCTACGTCCTTTTCTTTGAGTGACTTTGTTTCTTTTAACTAACTTGTCTCCTCCCTTTCCCACAGGGAACATGGTGGAATGGTGCTTACCTCAAGATATTGACCTTGAAGGTGTTGAGTTCAAGTCTATGGCCAGTGGGTCCCATAAAATTCAGTCTGACTTCATGTAAGTATTTCAGAATGTAAATCTTCTCTGTACCGTTTCCATCTACGGACTTTCCCCAGAGTGCAAGGGCTCTCATCAGGGAGTCTTCCAAAGATGTGTGGAAATGCCCTGGAAAAAAAATATATAGATAGATAGATAGATTGATTGATGTTTATAACCGTTTTCTAGCAAGAAGGCCCCCAGCTTTCATTAGGTTCTCAATAGGTTTCATGACCCCAAAAAGTTAAGAACTATCAGAGTTCCTCTCTCCCTTTTAAGAAAACACTAGATCTTACTTGAGGTTTGGCTTTATTGAAAGAATGGACGTTCAGTACAGTTTGGGTTAACTTAAGCCCTTTATGTGCTAAAACTTGAAAGTCCACCTTTCAGTAAGGCCAGGTTATAGTCCTGTGTAATTAAGATTCGTGCAAGGAGGAGCAAATGAATAGAACACAAAGGTAACGAAAGTAGCTTTAATCTTCTCACTGGGCCAAAAACCATGACAGGCGTGTGAGAAAGGGGGAGGAAATAAAGTGACAGCTGTGGTCATCCGCCCTATTAAAAATATCAGAGACTCAGGCAGCGAGGAAAGAATCGACAAGGCATATGCTAATAAAACAAGAGTACCCTTCCAGAAGGGCCTGAAGATGAATCTTTGTTTTGGTTCCTTATGGGGCCAGTAGTTGTGCAGGAGAAGAGAAGGGATCCGTCCATGGTCACAGGCGGTGCAGCAGCAGACTTGCCAGAGGTCAAGTCCTGGCTCCTGCTGGGTGACCCTCCGTATTTAATCATTGTGTCATTTTGATGATGATTTTAAGAACTGTGTGACGCTACAGCCGTCCTATTAGTTTTCTTCAGTATTCACTCTGTTCTCTGATTTTGAGCCCCACAATGCCTTTGGTCCATTTTAGCTATTTCCGAAAGGGGCCCTTCTTCGGCCTGGCCTGCTTCGCCAACATGCCCGTGGAAAGCGCGCTGGAGCGCGGGGCACGGATGAAGTCTGTGGGCATCCTGTCTCCGTCCTACACCCTGCTTTACCGGTACATGCACTTCTTGGAGAACCAGGTTCGGTACGTGCCTTGCGTGCGCTTGCGGGGCGGCCGCGGGGACGTGCCAGCCGGTGGGTGCGTGCTGAGCCCTCAGAGACGAGGGTTGTGGGCCGCAGCAGCAGATGCCCTTGCACGAACATGCGTGGCCACGTTTCACGCCTCAGGTGATGGTCTTTTCTGTGTCAACCCAAGTCCTGCCCTAAAGACCCTTTGCGCCGCGGCGGACTTGCCTTCGGTCTGTGTTAATACTGTCCTCAGTTTTGTTGAATTACAGAATCTGTTGACAGGTACGGATCTTTGCTTATCCTACGCCACACTAATGACCTCCTTTGCCCCAGGTGGGCAAACAGACTCTAAACTCTTTTGAAGCCTCATCATTCATTATTTGGGGTCATTATTACGACTTGTAATAGGAAGGGAATTTTTAACAGAAGCAGTGAAACTGTTCATTATCTTCTGTATTTTTTCATTAACCTCATCAGATTTTGAGAGAGAAATCTAATCCTAATCCCTGAAGCACTATTAAAATATTAGCATATTTGCCTCTTTTCCTGGTACTCACGTGTGTGTGCTTTTAAAATATATACTTGGCATCATACTATGTGTACATTTTTATACTCTATGCTTTTAGAATTTGAGTTTTTTTAATATAACAATCTTTCTTGATCGTGATCTTTGAAAGAACAGGAAATTTGTTGCTTGTGGGGAAGAAACGTTTATTATTTAAAATGTATTTATAAAAGTACAAATGAGGGGCATCTGGGTGGTTCAGTCAGGTAAGCATCCAATTCTTTTTTGTTTTTTTAATGTTTGTTTATTTTTGAGAGAGAGAGACACAGTGCAACTGAGGGGGGGGGGCGGGCAGAGAGAGAGAGAGAGAGACACAGAATCCAAAGCAGGCTCTAGGCTCTAAGCTGTCAGCACAGAGCCCCATGTGGGGTTCAGACCCCCGAACCATGAGATCATGACCTGAGCCAAAGTCAGATGCTTAACTGATAAGCCACCCAGGCATCCCTCATTCTTTTTTTTTTTTATGCTTATTTATCTATTTTTTAGAGAGACCAAGTGTGTGTGCATCCCTTTTAATCTATAGATACATCTTTTATTTTTAACTTCAGGAACCTTTCCTCCCGTAAGAAAATATTCCACTTCTCCACTCCAGTTTTTTCCCTTCTTTATGCACTGGTTAGGCATCTGTTTTCTTTGCATCGTCCTCCGTATTTATCATTTTATCATTTTGATGATTATTTTAATAACGGTGTGATGCTAGAGCTGTCCTATTAGTTTTCTTCATTATTCACTATGCTTGAGCATTTAGCGTGTTTTGTTTTTTTAATTGCTCCTCTATATTTTGGAGCTGTGCTAAACACTTCATACAGATCTCTTTCTCTGTATTTGAAATATTTCCTCAGTTTTGTGTCTCAAAAGTAGTACTATGGAGTTAAAAAAAAAAACATTTTTCATTGGGATCCTGACACTTTAAAAAAAATTATTATTCCTTTGGAAAAAAATAATTTTCCCAAGTAGACAATATTTTCTCATGGTTCAAAGTTAAAAGTGATAAGGAGATATTATATTAGTTAGCATCCTAGCTAAATGGCAGTAACAGAGGCCCCAAAATACAATGGTTCAAATAAGATCGAAGATTCTTTCTCGTGTAATAGTCTACAGGTAGGCAGGTGGTCAAGGTGGGTAGCCTGCTGTTTCATACAGTTGTTTAGTGACCCAGACTTCTTCTCTCTTATGATTCTACAATATCCTAAGAGTGATTTGTGTATTCTAAGGTGTCCTTCTCAAGTGTTCTGATCTGCTCACCACTACTGCCTGCATCTAGCCCCTAGGGAAGAGAGAAAGCCCTAGAAGCTATGTACATCACTTCTTATATACTATTGTCAAGTTCTCCATCACAAAGACACACCTAACAGCAAGGGAGATTGGAAGAGGTAGTCTCTAGGTAGGTGACCCTGCGCCCAGTTAAAAATCTGGTGGTTCCGTTGCAAACAGGAAAAAGGGACAGAATGGATTTGGGGGCAAAATTAACAACCCGTTTCAATAGGCCCCTCTTGCGATCCTGATACCCACGTGCTCTCTTCTTCCCACATGTAGAGAACATTCCTCCCACCCCAGGGAGACCTCAGAGAGGCTCATCAAGTTGATGCTTCTAGTCTGCAGTCCAGGATTTCTGTGGGATATGAGGCAATCCTTCCCCATAGGTCAGCACATGGTTCTTCATATCCTGAAAAGCTGCAGAAGAATAGACAAGTTCATTCACTCTGCACCTCCTAAATGCAACATCGAAGGTAGAGTTGGAACCACGGTACAAGCTCCTATTTGGAAAAAGGAAGGATAAGAAATATAAGCAGCCATTAGTCCATGATGCTCATGAAATTCTGCCGAGCAGGGGTTGCAAAGCTTCCTTGTCCTGGAGGCGTAGTAAGTTCTTTGGTGAAACTGGTTCTGTTAGTGAGAATTCCCTTGCCCGTTTCCGTCTGTGGCTCCTGGCTTTGGCTTCTAGGAGATTTTGTATCCATTTTCTGCCACAACCACTTCTTAAGTAGATGTTGGGAGGTTGCACATCTAGAAAACACATTTCTTGCTGGTGTAGGTTGGTGGGTGTAGTGGTTTCTTTAAGGATTGAGCAGTCACAGGCTTTTATAGGCCGGGCACATGACACTACAGATACCTCAAAAACTAAACAGGATTCTTGTCTGTTTGCTTCTAGTCAGTTCCAAATAAATGTATCCATTGCCAAAGATTTCTTTGGGGTCTTAGTGTTTAAGTCAGTGGACTGTAGACTAGTTACTGGTGTCTGTTCTTGGACTGTCCATCTTTTCCTCATTTAAATGGCAACTACCTAGAATGAATGAATGAATGAATGAATGACAACTACCTTCTAAATCTGATCTTTGCAAATGGGCCTGTCTCTCATGACTCCACTCATAACTGCGGTTCATAGAAGCTTTGAGGGAAATTCTTATCTTCTGCTTTTGGGGGTACAAAAGCAGTTGGCTTTTCTAGTCCCATGGATCCCAAAGAGTTGGAGCCTCAATTACCTTATATTGCAGAACTCAGAACACACTGTCCCTCAGCCTTATTTCCTTCCATTTCCGTCCTGCAAACTAGCCAGTTCTTGCCTCTTTTCATCTTACTCTTGTAGCAGCTCACTGAAAATGAGGAGCAACCAACAGTTTATTTCTAACTGCTTCCCCTGAAGTTACAAGTTCAGCTGACAAGTGGCCTGTCTTCCAAGTTACTGCAGTTCTAGCGAGTTTTTGCTACAGTGGGACAAGGGTTACCACTTTCTAGTCTGCAACACTTACTTTCTTACCCCCTTCCTGTGCCAGCTGTGAAGCCAGATGCCTCTGTGTCTTTTCTGACACTGCAGTGACTCATTTCTGGGTTCCATCTTCTGCTTTACCTACAGTACAGGCTAAGTTGCTGCAACAAAGAGACCCAAAATACGGTGACTCAAAGGAGACAGAAATACAGCTTTTCTAGCACAGCAGTCTCGGAGGGGGAGAGGCAGTCCAGAGTCGTAGATGGCTCTGTTCCTCTGGGTCATCCTGGGACCCAAGTCTTTCTCTCTCATATGCTCCTGTCTCCTAGAGTATTATCCTCATCTGCATGATAGAAGAGGACTCATCATTACCAGGTCATGTTCGAGCCTCCAGGAAGAGGAAAAACTTAGGAATCCCCCAAGTTAAACACATCACTTCTGTTTACGTGCCATTGGCCACTTCATTACTAGCCGTACCTCACAGCAAGAAAGTCTGGGAAATGTGGTTCTTTTTTTTTTTTTTTTAATGTTTATTTATTTTTGAGAGAGAGAGACAGAGCATGAGCTGGGGATGGTCAGAGAGAGGGAGACACAGAATCAGAAGCAGGTTCCAGGCTCTGAGTTGTCAGCACAGAGCCTGACACGGGGCTCGAACCCATGAACTGTGAGATCATGACTTGAGCTGAAGTCGGCTGCTTAACCGACTGAGCCACCCAGGCACCCCTGGGAAATGTGGTTCTTAAAACTAGGTGATTCAGTGGTGCACTACAATCAGAAAGTTCTATCAGGGAAGAAGAGAGTGACAGTCTCTACTGCTGGCATAAAATGAAAAGCTTTTGCCCAGTTCCAGTATCCATCCAATAATCCCAGTAATTACTGTTAATTTCTCATCTGTCTTTCCAAAATGTGTGTGTATACACAAATACAAACACGTACTCTTTTTTTCCCTCCTTTTCATGCAAAAGGTATGAGGTTGTACATGTCGATTTGCCCCTTACCTTTTTCAATGAACAATATGTCCAAGGAGATAATATTCTAATATCAGTACAGAGTTTATCGTTTCTCGCCATTGTATTATATGCCTTGTCTAGAAGAACCACACTTTGTTAAGTCTCTCATTGATGGACATTTGGTCGTTTCCAGTCTTTTGCTATTGCAAATAACGCTGTATGTATAAGTATCATTTCACCTATGAACAGAATATGTGTATGGTAAATTTCCAGAAATGAAATTGGTGGCTCAAAGGGTAAAGGTATTTGCAGTTTTAATAGATACTGTCCAATTGTTTTCCATAAAGATTGTACCATTTTGCCCACCCAGCAGTAATGCGGGAGAATGCAGTTTCCTCACAACATTGCCATCACAAAAATAAAACTTTGAGGTTTTTGGCATTCTGTTGGGTAAAACACTGTACAGGAGTATGGTTTTAATTTGCATTTTTCTTATATTTGCTTGATTTTCCTCTTCTTTGAACCATTTCTAGCCTTTCTCTAGTTCTTATTTTCTTGTTTTTTTTTTTTTTTTTTTTTTTTGGTTGTTGACCTTAATTTCTAGGAGATCTTTATATAGTAGGGACATTTGTTCTTTTTTTTTTTTTAATTTTTTTTTATAGTTTATTTTTGAGACAGAGAGAGACAGAGCATGAGTCGGGGAGGGGCAGAGAGAGAGGGAGATACAGAATCTGAAACAGGCTCCAGGCTCTGAGCTGTCAGCACAGAACCCAACACGGGGCTCGAGCCTACGAACTGCAAGATCATGACCTGAGCCGAAGTCGGACACTTAACGGACTGAGCCACCCAGGCGCCCCGGGACATTTGTTCTTTGCACTATAAATTATTTTTCCACTTTGTCATTCATCTTTTAGCATTACCGTTTGTCATGCAGATGTCTTTCTTGATTGAATTCATTAATCTTTCATGGCTTCTAGGTTTTGAGTCACAGCGAGGAAGGTTTCCCAGCTTGCTGATTATAGAGGGCTTGAGGTGACATGAGAGGAGGGACTGGGGTGACAGTGTGATGGGGAGAGGAGCATGTGAGGCAGGCGCGGGCCCGGGCACGGGGCCTATGGGATTGCAGGAGAGCCGTGTATCTAAATTAACTAGACTCGGTTTCTGAAAATACCGAATCTGTGTTTTCTATCCGTTCTTATTTCTCGTACCCCAAACTTATTAGGTTTCCTCCACAACCCTGGGTTTCAGTATCTCTCTAGCAAGTCCTCCTGTGTGTGACTAGTTCTTATTAATCAGAAGATATTGGAGAACTATCTTGTAATTTAAAAAATAAATTTGAAAAGAAGGAGTGAGTGCTCTAGCATAAAAGGGGCTTATAACCTGTGAGTTACCATATCTCCGGACCTTGCTTATATCATGATTCAAACAACCAACCATAAAACATTTTGGGGACAGTTGGTGTAATTCAGATGTGGACTGGGTATGATTTTGTATTTGGGCTTTGTTATTAATTTTGTTAGGCATGGTGTTTATGCTCTTTTTAAAATAGACTTTATCCGTTAGAGATGCATGCCAAAGTGTCTCTGGGTAAAATATTATGATAAGGGATTTGCTTTAAAGCATTCGAGGAAAAAGAGTGGTGTAGCGGTGGGGATGGGGTGTAGATGTAACCATATTGATAAGATACTGGTCATTGTTGAAGCCAAGTGATAGATAATGGGACCTATTATTCTTTTTTCTACCTTTTGTAGAAGTTTAAACTTTTGCATAGTGAAAAGTTTAAAAAGACTAAACATAAAATTATCACACAATTATTATAGAAGACTGAAAAATAGACAAAACTAAAAAAAAAAAAAAAACAAAAAAACTTGATCCCACCAGCTAGCCCTATCTGCTGTGAACATTCATATCCTCTGGTCTTTCCCCTTGTATAAATACATACATACACAATTAAATTTATATCAAAGTCATTCAGCATCTAAAATTTCTAACTTGGTATGTTAACCTTTCTGTGAATGTCACACATAATAGTTCTCAACAGCATGGTGGTTTCAAAGCCTCTCAGAATGCAGATGTCTCATGGTTTATGTAACTATACATTCCTGTTATTGGGCTTTTAGGTTGTTGCTTAGTTTTCGCCACTGTAAACATGAGCATCATGGTGGGCGAATGATCGTTCACATCCAGTTAGAGTTGTTTAGGTCACCTTCCCAGGAATGGAATCACTGGGTCAGAAAGTACAGGCGGTGTACAATTTGATGCAGATTGCAAGTGATCCCTCAGAAAGCTGTCACCATTCTATACCCACACCAGTAGTAAAAAAAAAAAAAAAAAAAAACCTTTTTTTCTGTACTTGCAAAGCCAGGAGACAGACTGGGTCAGACCAGGAGTGAATACACCAGAGTGATGAAAGGTAACTGTCCCACCGAGGCCCTGACTCTGACGTTGGCTGCATCATTGCTGGGCATGACGGGGAAGCTGGGATTAGCTGCAGTGGGCATCTGTGTGGTCACGCGAGCTTATGTTCTATCTGCGAAGGGCCTTGGGTATAAGGAGAACCCAGTGTCTCTGGTCCTACCGGGGAACCCTCGACCTAGCCTAGAAGCCTGAGGCTTCAGATCAGTAGAATCTATTGCCCGTCATTCTCTAGTTTTTACAGTGTTGTATCTTTTGGACACTTCCCACAGATGGCTTGGCCTGAGTTTCAGTGTGGTACTTCCTAGCTATGCATCCTTATAGACGAGATCACCCAGAAACTCACTTTTTGCACATCTTTGAAGCTCAGCATCCCTTCCACCTCTCAACCTTGCTTCAGTACCTTTGGGGTTATCTTGGTAGTGGGGCTTGATAATCAGTGCTGGTTATTGCAAAACCTCCAGTGTGTTTACATTTTGAGGCTTTCATACAACACTTGTTAACATTTATCCAGAACTGCCAGTTTATATTCATGTCCGTGCTCATGTTCTGTCTTCCATATTAGTGCCTTGTTCCGCTTCATCAGTCAGGGAGATCTTAGGCTGTCAGAGGACAGGACAAAAAAAAACTAGCTTTTTGTCAAAGGACTCTAGCTTCGGGAGCTTTTCCTTAGAAACTCGGTTCAAGTATAGCATTTGAGGCAAACAGAAAAGACAACTGAGCAGCATACCAACAACCTAGAAAATGAAAAATTATCATAACAGTTACCCTTGATACAGCCCTCCTTTAGTGCAGAAAACAGAGTACTGAGAATATAGTAAACTGATTCTCAGTGTTCTTTTAGGGAAATTATGTCCCAGTGAAAACACCTTTGAACTTAATCACCTTTGAGTTATTTTGTATTAAGCAAATTTTCATCAGTTTGACACATGTCCTTGAAAAGTATCTGGAATCTGCCATCTTTTCAGAATTAAAGACAGCTAAGCCATCACAGGGTTCCTGTCAAGCACATGAGTAGGAGTGAAAGAAAGGATTATAAGCACCGACTCCTCGTGGTCATTTATTGTTACATCACATGATTGCGCCTTCTTGGGCAAAGCTTAAAACAATTGGAACCCCCAAATTAGAGAGCCTCCACTCTGAGAGGAACTTATCTTAGTAATAGTTTTGTTTTGTTTTTAATTTTAGAGAGAGAGAGAGAGAGAGCAGGGGAGGAGCAGAGAGGAAGAATCCTAAGCAGACTCCAAGCTCAGTATGGAGCCCAGTGCGGGGCTCAGTCCCACAACCCTGGGATCATGACCTGAGCTGAAATCAGGAGTCGGATTCTCAACAGACTGAGCCAGGCACCCCTGTAATACTTTTTTTAATGTAATTGATGTTGATTTTTTTTAATATTTATTTTTTTGACGGAGGGAGGGAGGGAGGGATGGAAGAAGGGGGAGGGGCAGAGAGGGGGAGACAGAATCCGAAGCAGGCTCCAGGCACCGAGCTGTCAGCACAGAGCCCAATGCGGGGCTCGAACTCATGAACAGCAAGATGATGATGTCAGACACTTAACCATCTGAGCCACCCAGGCGCCCCCTAGTTGATGTTGATTATTTTTCTTCTTAAAATGTGAATTTGCCTAAAGATATCTTTCAGGACTTGGGCTGAATTTGCCCCATTCACCCAGTGTTTTGAGCCCTCACTGTGCTCCTGGCTAGACGCTGCCAGGTCGCTGGGGAGGAAGGAGCCTAATGTTTGTGAGTGACTGAAATGTGGCACGAGACATATGAGGCTCTTTTTCTACTTTATTTCGTTTACCCTGCAAAATAATACCGAGTTGGCACTGGTACCTCTCTTTGAAGGAGAGGGGGCAAACAGCGCATTTTTTAAAAATGTTCATTCATTTTTGAGAGCGAGAGACAGAGAGCAAGTGGGGGAGGGACAGAGAGGGGGAGGGACAGAGAGAGAGATGGAGACACAGAATTCGAAGCAGGCTCCAGGCTACGAGCTGTCAGCCCAGAGCCCGACGCGGGGCTCGAGCCCATGAACCATGAGATCATGACCTGAGCCAAAGTCCGGTGCCTAACCGGCTGAGCCACCCAGGCACCCCAAGCAGCGCATTTTGAAAAGTGTAGTAACTTCGAGGGGATCACCCGTGCAGAGTGGCGGCCTTCACCTTGGCATCAGGAGCTGGAAGTCACTCTGAGGAGAGACCGCTTGTGGGCACCTGGCTCCTGGTTGGACTAGGAAAGTCTTGACTCTGAGTGGTTTGTGTCCAAGCTTGGAGGAGGCCAACGACGACGGATTGGGGGGATGGGGGGCTCCCTGTATTAGTCATCGTTGCTCCGGGGGCCAACCATAGTTTGTATTCTGAGTCTCTCTCGCTGCAGTGTCATGGAGATTGTAGGGCGCCAAGGAAACAAGACTAAAACAGCTTTACTGCCTTTTATTCCTCCGTATATTCATTTCCTAAGATGGTCATTGCAAAGGACCCAAATCTAGGGGATTTAGAACAACAGAGGTCCTCCCTCAGCTCTGGAGGCCGACAGCCTGAGGTCAGGATATCCGCAGGGTCGATTCCTAATGGGGCCTCGAGGGAGAATCTGCTCCTTGCCTCTCTCCTAGCTTCTGGTGGTTTGCTGGCGATCTTTGGTCTTCCTGGGCTTCTAGATGCATCTCTCCCGATGTCTGCCTTGATCTTCACACAGCGTTCTCCTTGTGTGTGTCAACTGTGTCCAAATTTCCCCCTTTTAGTAAGGTCAGCAGTCATTGGATTGGGACCCACCCCAGTTACTTCACTTCAACCTGACCTCAGTAAAGACTCTTGTCTCCACAGAGGGTCACATTCTTAGGTACTGGGAGTTAGGGCTTCAGCTGATCTTGTTTCTGGTAGGGTTGGAGGGGGACAGTTCGACCCATAACAACACCCCCATCAGAGATAGGGCCACACAGAACCCACAGCACTCCTGTGCTTGACTTGAAGGCGGGATTCTCCATTGTCCAAATGGCCCAGGGCTTCAGTGAGGCTTTTTTGGTTTTGGGGTCAGTTGACAGGGTTTCCCACAGCCCAGTCTCTGTGGGCCCGAGCAGGTGGGGTGGGAAAATAAGAGATTCTCAGTTGTTTGCTTGTTTGTTTTTATAATTTTATTACTTGATGCAGAAAGTCTGAGGCCTGGCGACATCCAGTAATAATTGTTTTCCCTTATTTGAGATGTTGAGGGGTAAGTTCCCTCTGAGTCTTCTATAACGAAGCAAACGAACGTGTTTTCTCAACAGACAGCCGCTGTAAGCAGGGGTTTGTGGCCTTCCACATGGCCTTCCACGCTGTCTCTTGGCTCAGCATTCCCTGGAAGGTGACACACGCTCTTTAGCATACCTCGCTCGAGAACAAGAAACACGAGTCACAGTCTACATTCTGTCAGTGTCCCACGAGGAGGAGTGTGTCCCATGGCGTCAGGGAGAATCAGACCCCACGTGTGAGCTTTTCCTCAGGATCGTGTGTCACCCCAGAGTGGGCATTCTAGGCAACCTCAAAATGAGGGTCTTTGCGGTTTATCGCTTCATCCCCAAGTGTTCTAGCCCTTGGGGCAGGGGGACGGAGGGGCTGAGGGACCAGAGCTGTCCTCACTGTGTGTGCGTGTGTGTTTGCAGACACCAGCTGGAGACGCCAGGACATTACTCTCATCTGGCCGCATTCTATGAGGACAAGAAAGGGGTGCTCCATGCCGGTCCAGGGCGAGGCGGCAGCCTGCCCCCTGTGTACTGGCTGCCTTCCATCCACCGATACATGTACCCGGAGATGAAGGTGAGGCTGGCCACGCGCTCATATGGACCTGGGCTCGTGTCTGCTATGGTGGTTGTTGATTATTTTTTTTAATTCATAAGGAATTTATGTCTTGGGCTTGGGCCCAAAGTCTGATTTTGATAGAATAGGTTTCTGACCTAAGCATTTCGGTTCTTTGAAAACACATATGCTTTCCAGACATTTCTATAACCATGGTGCAAAGCCATATATGATGGTAGGGCAGGCCAGTTGTGGTAGAGTCCTAGCAGGGAAGACGTGGATTTGATTCTGTTGTTTGCTTTAGACATTTAAAGCCAGACATTGGACTTGAAAAAATTAAAGATGAAGAATTTGATGAATAGATGTAGTATTTCATAGTTACCATATTCTTCTTTCTTTTTAAGATTATATTTTTGGGGCTCCTGGGCAGCTCAGTTGGTTAACCATCCGACCTCGGCTCAGGTCATAATCTCACCGGTCGTGGGTTCAGCCCGCATTGGGCTCTGTGCTGACAGCTCAGAGCCTGGAACCCACTTCAGATTCTGTGGCTCCCTCTCTCTCTCTGCCCCTCCCCTGCTCTCACTCTGTCTCTCTCTCTCTCAAAAATAAACAAACATTTTTTTAAAAAAAGAAGGTATTATTTTTTAGTACTCTCTACACCACCCATGGGACTCGAACTTAGAACCTCAAGATCAAGAGTCGCATGCCTACCAACTGAGCCAGCCAGGTGCCCCGTAGTTACCGTATTCTTGATGTTACTTTGATGCATTTTTTCTGAAGTACTTAGCTTGTGTACTAGAATATGTTCATTTACAGTTGACAGGTGTTGGGCCTTGGTAGGGTACAGAGATGACTGTGAACATGTTGCTCGTCCTTTTCCCTCCCCTGTCGGTGGTCACAAGATATTTCAGGGGAAACCTAGGGTTCCCCAATAGAGAAATTATGCCAGGGCTTTAAGGGAAAACTCTGGAAAGGCATCTTGGGAGAAGAGTTAGTCCCTGAATTATTTGGCCAGGTGAGAAGTGAGGGAGGCTAATTCCAGACTGAGGGAAGGCTGGTAGGAGCCATGGTCTGTCACTTTCTCAGCCCCTCCTGTGAGGCAGACATTCTGCCAGCTGTTTATCTGTACCTGTTGGAGCATATTTTATTTATTTTAATTTTATTTTTATTTTTGAAAGAGACAATGCAAGCAGGGAAGGGGCAGGGAGAGAGAGACAGACAAAGTGTGAGCAGGGGAGGGGCAGAGAGAGAGGGAGACACAGAATCCAAAGACAGGCTCCAGGCTCTGCGCTAGCTGTCAGCACAGAGCCCGACACGGGGCTTGAACCCACAGACCGTGAGATCATGACCTGAGCCAAAGTTGGACGCTCAACCAACTGAGCCACCCAGGCACCCCGCAGTATCCACTTCTGAGCTCATGCAGCTGTTGGAGGATTGGTTTCCTTGAAGGCTGATGGACTAAGGCCCTCAGTACCTCCGCCTTTTTGTTGTCCTCAGTCCATAGCCAGGTGGGTCTCTCCAACATGGTGGCTTGCTTCATCAAAGTAGCAACATCCGCTAGCAAAATGGAAATCCAAATCCTTTGGATTTGGACCTAACTGTAGAAGTGACAGCCCTGCAATGCTGCCATATTCTGTTTGTCAAAGCAAGTTACTCAGGAGGAAGAGGGGATTCCATACGGCTGTAAATACCAAGAGGTCGGGATCATTGAGAGCCCTCTTGAGGCCACCTACCATGCCCTCCCAGGCCTGGGGTAACTGAAGGAGAGGTGACATTATCAAAACTGTGGGAGCTTGAGGAGGAGTCCTACACACCTGTGCTCAGGTGTCTTAGGCCCTGTGCACCTGCTGATGCTGGACCGTCTGGGGGCTCTGGCTCAGCTGGAGCTGGGGCTGCTGGGAGAAGCTGGAGGTTAGAATCAGTGTCCTCCACTGCTGGCAAAGTACCAGCATGAGTGAGAAACCGGAGAGAGCTCCTTCTCCCTTCCTTCTGCCGTCCAGTCCCCAGTCATTGCCTCCCTCGGGAGGAACTTAACTGGAACCCAGCTGCCATGGGAGTCCGGGGAACATAGGGTAAGGATTGCCCCGCCCCATGGCATGCCCTGAGAGGCTATAATTAAGAAATGGTCAGCGGGTCATTAGGACGAATCTGGGTCTGTATTGACTGAACCCTGCTCTTTCTCTCACCACTCCAGACTCTGCACCAGCTTTTCCTTCCAAGTCAGATTGCTGCTGGGCTCTCTCAAACCCACAGCGAGGACCAGCATCTGACCCGGGTGTCCCCAGATGCCTCTCCCCAACAGGCCACGGAGGAGGGACAGAGGGAGAGAAAATAAAATCGCCATCTGCTTTTGCTGTATTGAGGGCTGCTCATGCACATCCATGTCAAACTCTAGTTGATGTGATGTGGGGAGAAGGATACTTCTTTGCAGATGGAAATGTGAACGGTCTTCTTTTTAAAACACAATCTGAGTGCATATCGAAAATACAAGTACTTTGTGTGTTAGCAGTCCCACTCCTTAGGATCTGCCCTATATTTATAAACCACCAGAAGCTAACGATGTCTGAATAAAAGTGTTTAAGTCAGCATCATGCAGAGTGGTGGAAAATTAGAATGCCCCGTGTATTATACAGCCATTATAATAATGAATTAGAGCATGCACAGTTGACACGCAAAGTTTACCAGGGAGTGTTTTCGTATGGGAATAACAAAGTACAGTCTTTGAGATGATCATACACTTTTGTGAAATAATCACAGCCTCAGGTGCAGAGATGGGTATATACACATACACGCGTAGATAAACATGGGACAACGGTTGGGTAAATACACTAGGTTATTAATATATATATTACCTGGGGGCGAGATAAGGTATGGAGGGACGGGGCTTATATGTATAAAACAGGAAAGGACCAGGGAACCAATGGCAGCACTGAAACTGTAATATATATGATAGGATCCACTGGTCGTTTATAGAATATCACATGTATGCACATAGAAAGAAATTTCTCTGTAAGCGGTCTATTGAAACATGATATTTTGTCGCCACAAGTTAAAAGAACTCCCTATATATGTATATAGCTCTGTGAGTTTTTACAGAGCAAACACACGTATGAAGAAAATTTTAAGGCAGGGTCAGAGTCACAGCTAACTGGCAAGGGAGGAAGGAAGGCCCGGGGCCTCTCAGAGGGGTCCAGCACTGGCTGGTAGAGGCCCCTCCTTGGGAAGGGGACAAGTGGGAGAGAGAGGAGGGACTGAGCCCCAGGAGCAGATGGAGTCCCTGGGCAAGGGGGGTGGGGGGAGGCGAGGGGTTGCCAGCCACGGCTGGGGAGTGCAGAGTCTGGAATGCCTGCCACGGGGGCAAAGGGGAAGACAGGGGCTGCACGAGTCTGGGAAAGAGTTCCCTGTAAAAGTAGCAGCAGAACAAGGCCCAGAAGGGGGAAGTGGAATCAGATGAAAGCAGAAACGTCTGTTGTGTTGGGTGGTCGGATAGGAGTCAGGTCGAGAGGGGCGTGCATTCTCTGCCTCGGGCTCCAGAAGAGGGCGGCTCTTCCTCGTCGTGGCCACTTTCCGAATCACCCTGGCACAGCCCAGGCCCAGTGCCTCAGCTGCTAGCGGTTGTCTTCTGTCTCTGGGCCTGTGCACGCCCTGGTCACTCTACCAAGAACCTCCAGGAAGTCTTCCCTGTCTCTCCGAGAATCAGTCGGGCATCTCCCGTGCGCTCCTGCAGCCCCTGCCCTCTCCCATCACGGCTCTCAGGCTGGGATTTGATCGTGTGGGCACCTGCTTCTCCCAGTAGTTTCTACATCTGGGGACGGGGGCTGGGCCTCTCCGTTCATCGTTGGACTGAGACTACTTAGCACAGCGTTCGGTGCAAAGTATGTGAGAACTATTTCCTGTGTGTGTGCGCGTCCATGCGTACATGAATGGATGAATAAATAGGATCAGAATTAAGGATTGATCATTTATTCTGGGAGCCCGGGGCCCAGGACACATTTGGACAAAACACTGGCAGGTCTTTCTGCTGTAACAGAAGGCGCTTGGGGCTTGAGGATCACCTTGGGGCTTGAGGATCACCGGAGGGGAGGCTGGGAGGGACCTGAACAGCCCTGGGCTCCCCTTCCTGTATAGTTGCCTTTGTTTGTTTGTTTCTTATTTAAATTCAAGTTAGTTAGCATACAGTGTAGTGTTGGTTTCAGGGGTAGAACTCAGTGATCCATCACTTGCATAGAATACCCAGTGCTCCTCAGAACAAGTGCCCTCCTTAATGCCCATCCCCCATGTAGTCCATCCCCCACTCACTTCTCCTCCAGCAACCCTCAGTTCATTCTCTGTATTTAAGAGTCTCTTATGGTTTGCCTCCCTCTCTCTTGTCTTATTTTTGCTTCCCTTCCCCTATGTTCATTTGCTTTGTTTCTTAAATTCCGTGTATGAGTGAAATCATATATCTGTTTTTTTCTGACTTATTTCACTTAGCACAATACCCTCTAGCTCCATCCACGTCATTGCAAATGGCAAGATTTCATTCTTTTTGATCGTGGAGTAGTATTCTGTGTGTGTGTGTGTGTATCACATCTTCTTTATCCATTCATCAGGTTGCTGGACATTTGGACTCTTTCCATAGTTTAGCT
This sequence comes from Cryptoprocta ferox, assembly GCA_028646485.1. Classification (NCBI taxonomy): domain Eukaryota; kingdom Metazoa; phylum Chordata; class Mammalia; order Carnivora; family Eupleridae; genus Cryptoprocta; species Cryptoprocta ferox. The sequence goes on along the minus strand of CM053559.1, from coordinate 88,675,630 downwards.
ATTGTTGATAGCGCTGCTATAAACATTGGGGTGCATGTGCCCCTTTGAATCAGCATTTTGGTATCCTTTGGATAAATACCTAGTAGTGCAATTGCTGGTCCGTTACCTTTGGACTTTTGTGAAAGATTGTGATTGGAGGGATCTGACTAGACGTGGTGGCTCAGCGCCTCTCTCCCTGGAGATCTGGGAGAAGGGGTGGGCACAGGGGCAGCAGAGGGACCCTCAGCGGAGGGCAGCCTTTCTGCCCAGTTGGGCCAAGTGAAAGGCAGTGGTGCTGGGGCGCTGCCTGGGAAAAGGAGACTCCGGTGTCTGGTGTCTGCATGTCTCAAGGTCTCCCAGCCAGCAAGCCCTCAGGAGTGCTCTCGCCCGCGCCCCCCAGTGGGTGGTGAACGATATTGCTTCCGACACTTGCGCTTGGAAGTGACGCTGGGTGTCCTTGCTTCAGCTCCTGAGCATTTCATGTTCTCAGATAATCCTGGAGAGCCATGTGAGGAATGGGATGGTCTCCCCGTTTCACAGATAAAGAAAGTGAACCGGAAAGGTTGGCTAGCTTTCGCAAGGCCTTCCCTTAGTAAATGGTAGAGCCGGGATTGGGATTCAGCTTCTCTGGGGTCAGAGCTCCTGGGGTACTCCTGGCTCAGGGCTCCTAGAAGCAGCCTGCAGGGGCCGACAGGCTCCTTGCACTTAGAGGGAAGGAAAAGGCTGGACCCAACGTGCAGTGGTTGTGGGGCCAGGGGGGCCGTGGGGTCCTCCTACCTGTAACCTGCGCCGACCCCTCACTTCACACGGCAGCAGGTCCCCGAGTACCTGGGGGACTGTCATCTCATCCTCATACTCCTTCCAGGGCTCAATCATGTTTTTGAGTTGGGTGTTCTCATGAGGTGTACTGTCACTTCAGAGATGTTTCTGACTCTTCAAAAGTTAGGTTCAGCCTTGTTTCCTCTGCGCCTGTCTCTCCTGAGTACGTGAGGGTCCCTAAACTCAGACCTCAGTGTATCAGGGGAGCTGTTGCAGTTTCGAAACCCAGTGGAAAGGTGAGACTTTGAAGTGAAAAATACCATTTTGTGTGGAAGTAACCATCCCTTAATGCATCTGTCGGTTGTACTTTGGGTGTCTGCGGCACGGGGGCGTGGAGGGCGAGGGGAGCGTGGGGAGCGGTCAGCACATAGCTGCACTGAATATTTTTCACATTTTTAACAAGCCATTCATTCTTCCGTTTATTTTTTCAGATCACTCACCCAGCCGGCTGCATGTCTCAGTTTATCAAGTTCTTTGGAGAACAGATCCTTATCCTGTGGAAATTTGCCTTACTTCGAAAGCGCATTTTGATATTTTCTCCCCCTCCTGTGGGTGTTGTATGTTACAGAGGTAAGTAGAAGCCAAAGTTGGGTGTTCTTTTGTGAGTTTCTCGGAGCAGAAAGTGCTTGAGTCTTTGCATTGTTGGCCAAGTCCAGAAGAGTCGGGACTGTCCCAAGAGGATCCCAAGTTTTCAGCCTGGGAATGCTAGGGCTGGACTTGCATTCTAGAAGGCGGGCTCTGGCGGCCATGCAGAAGGTGGTTTGGGGGACTCATCCATAGTCTAGTAAGAGATCATAGGTCGTGAGAGGAGATGGGGATTCTCGCACACCAAAGAGGACAACTTGGCAGAAGTTGGTGTGCGATTGGGTTGGAAGGTTCTGATGTGTGTGAGGTAATGGAGGAGGGGTCCAGGATGACAAGGATGCCGGGCTACCAGCTGAGGGTCCAGGAGGAGTAGGGGGTGGACTGATAGCTTTGGCTTTGGATACGGTGCATGTCTGCTGTCTGTGAGGCCTCTGTGAGGTGGACACCAGGCGCTGGTGCTGTTGGGTCAGGACCTGGGGGGAAATGAGGCTGGCGTGTCGAGTGCCGGTGACCAAGGGACGGATGGTGTCACTCGGGGAGAGCGCGAGTGCGGGGAGGTAATGCAAGCACAATAGGCAGAGCAGTAAAGGTGGAAGACGGGAGAATGAGGTGGGGCTGTCAGACACAGGGAGGGAGCAAGGAGAAACGGGGGTTCCCACAGGCAGGAGTTTGGAGAAAGGGCAAGGTCAACAATGCCAGACGTAGTGAGCTGCAGACCGGAAGCTGGAAGGTGTAAGGTGGTGTTGGCGTGACTCGAGGTCAGGTTCTGCTGTGGGACCCAAAAGGCTTGTGCCCCCGCCCCACCCCTCAGAGTGCCAGAGCCTCGTGTGACTCATGTGCTGGGACAGCACAGAGCAGAGCCCTCCACAGCGTTCTAAGAGGCTGACTGCTCAGCGGTGGCGGCAGGCGGGCTCCAGGGGGAGGAGGGCCACACTCCTCCTCTCTCGCCTCCCCTGTACCACAGTGTACTGCTGCTGCTGCCTGGCCAACGTCTCCCTGCCTGGCATCGGGGGCACCATTCCTGAGTCCAAGCCTTTCTTCTATGTGAACGTGGCTGACATCGAGAGCCTGGAGGTAGAGGTGTCCTATGTGGCCTGTGAGTACGGGGCCCTCCCTGCACCCCACCCGCACGTCCTTACCCTGGGTCCCTGTGAGCACGGGGCCCTCCCTGCGTCCCGCCCGCACGCACTGACCCCGGGTCCCTGTGACGGCTCTGCAGGAAGCCAGGCTCTGGCCTTCCAGCTCCCCAAGGGCCCCTTCTCCTCACAGATGCGGGGATCCCAGACCCCTTGTTTCCCCGGTGGGGTGGGGCTGGTGCCTGTCAGTGATGGCCTCCGGGTCCCCATACCCTAAGCTTGGCTGTCACAGGCACCACGGAGAAGATTTTCGAGGAGAAGCGGGAGCTGTATGACGTCTACGTGGACAACCAGAACGTGAAGACTCACCATGACCACCTGCAGCCCTTGCTGAAGATCAACAGCGCCGACCGGGAGAAGTACCGACGGCTCAACGAGCAGAGGTAGTGGGAGCCGGGATCCCGGCCCGTGTGTGCCCATGGGGGGGTGGTGGGTGTGGCCAAGGCCAGCACACACTGAGACAGAGACGGCCCCAGGGCACCGCCCTTGTCGGTTCAGCCCGGCCGGCAGGCTGCGACGGAGATGGGAAATGAAGGGGAGCCTGCAGGAGCCGAGGCCGGGCTCCTAGCATGTCGTCCTGATAAGGGGGGGCAGTGTGTGTGGGGTGACTTCTTTCTGATGGGCTTGGAACCCGGAAGACCCAGGGAGGAGAACAAGCATTTAACGAGCACCTAACGAGCACGGCGCTGGGAGCTTGCCTGTGTGTCATCTCGTGTGGGTCTGGGGAACCTGGGTGCCCTGTGAAATGACTGGTATCCTTTGGTATCAGTGGTGAAATAAATACCACCACCACCACCATCATCATCATCATCATCATCCCTGTTTTATGGGCAGTTATAAAAGATTGCCACTTGCCTGAGATCGCCCGGGGGTGGGGGGTTGGCTCTGAGCCCCTTTTATTCCCTTCCTGTCCCTCCCTGCTTTCGGGCCAGGGTCAGGGGCTGCTTGCCCCGTGCAGATGCCTGACGCATGACCTAGCCGATGTCGGGGGTCCTGTGGCGGTACCTGCGCGTGACGGGGGCCTCCTTGACCACAGGCAGATGCTGCTGTACTCCCAGGAACTGGAAGAAGACTACAGCCGCTGTGAGGAGGACCTCTTCGTGTTGTAAGTCAGCCGGGGCGGCGGTGCGGGGCTCCCCCGAGGGTCCTTGAGCACTTGCTCAAGTGGAGGCCTTGGGCCTCCACCCCTCCCGTGTCACCCTTGGCCAGCCAGGGCTTGTCCTGTATTGCTGCCGGGTCCTCTGAGAGCTGGGCTCTGTGTGGAGTCCACCGTGAGCCCTAAACTGCCAGTGGGGGACCCCCAGCGGAGTTGGGGGAAGAAGCAGGGAAGAGGAAAATGCGAGTCCTGATGTTTTGTCTTTGCATTGAGCAGAGGTCCGCTGCCCAGAAGTGTCTGTCCTTCCGGGTTCAGTGGCTTCTCATCCATTGCTTTGTTCTAATAACGCAGTTCCTTGCACTGGGTATTATGGGACAGTCAGGAATGTTAACTTTTGAGCCTGATGAAATCCCCTTCTCCCAGATGTGTTGGTTGGTGGTCAGGGCAGGAGCCCTAGTCTTCACACCTTACAGCATTTGTGTGACTTCTGAGCAGCTGTGTGAAACGGCGCTCGGTGGGGCAGACAGAACCGTAATGGGAACGGAAACCCATTCTCCTGGCTTCCTGTTTGGCCTTCCTTGCCCACGTCCCGGGGCCGGGGGTGAGGAACATGGCACTTGCAGCTAGAACCGTCTCTGGCTGGGATGTTGAAAACTTACTGTGGACATTTCAACCAAGGCGTAGTGCTTGGATTCTAATAAAGCGTACCTCGCCACCCACGCACGACGCGGAGAGGCACCAGTGTTCGGAGTCGAGCGGCGAGCCAGGAGTGTCGTCAGGGTCTGACACGGTCCACTGAACCTGAAATTCCTGAGCATTTCCAGCGTCTTTGGGCACGAGGTGCCTTGGCGGAACCTGAGAGCCCTGTGGAATAGAGCCGAAAAGTCTATAGACAGTTCATGCCTTTTCTGAACGTGGCTCATAAATTTATGTGGTGCTGGAAGTCAGTGACCCATAAATCATGCTCTGTGTATAATATCCCCCCCCCACACACAAAGTAACCAAAGGAAAACAAATACCCGAGGGTGATAGAGAGCTAGGGCAGTATCGGTGCCTGCAGCAAGGCTCCCTGTCCCCTCTGCCTTTCGCCCCCTGCTGTAGTGGCCACAAGACATCCCCGTGGCTGCCCCAGCCCCACCTCTTCTGTGTGGACGGCCAGTGGTAGCCTGGTGAGCTCTGTGGTGGCTCTCAGGGCCCTGCTCTGTCCCCGCTAAGACTCATCCATGCTGCTGGCCCCTGTGACCTGTCCAGGGCTTTGAAGGTGAATTTTACTTTCTCACGTTGAGTCTTGACCTCAGAGCTGCATCATCAGGGGTTTTCTGGGGTTTTGGTTTTTTTCTCTTCCCCCTCCAACTAAGCAGAATGAGGAACACTGTAACCTTCCCTGGGAAAGGTGGTTTTGGGGAGGCAGACCATTACTTGCTGGGGGGACTTTGCAGGTCACGCCATGATTTATGCCAGCGGTTTCTTTGCTAAACTTGGTGTCACTTTAATAACCCTCGAACTTTGGTCCTAATGTTATTTTTCAGAGAGCTTTCTGATTTTTGAAACTATTTGAAAGCATATGAAAGCAATGTAGTTTTGGTTCCTCATGTGTGGATTATTTGGTGTATTTGGTGATCCTTTTTTTTTTTTTCTGTCCTCCCTTCCGTGTGTCTTGTGAATGCAGGTTTTTCCTAGAGCAGAACAACCGGATATTTCAGACTCTGTTGGAGGTGTCCGCCAGTCAAGACAAAACTCTGACTGCTGAACACGCCCGGGGCATGGGTCTAGACCCCCAAGGGGACCGGAGCTTCCTGATGGACCTGCTGGAGGCCTATGGCATCGACGTCATGTTGGTCATTGACAACCCCTGTTGCCCATAGGAAGAGTGAGCCCAGACCGGTGAGCCGCTACTCACGTGGGGAGTTCACACGGGGCCCCGGAGGACCGCATTTTTTAAGTTGATACAGAGGAATATGGTTTATACTTTCCAACAAATGTGATTTTTTGCAATCTCCTTTCTCCCTTCCTTCCTCAAGTGGTAAGACAAGACCACCTTGGTTTTTTGCCCTGTCCCGGTACCATGTTGGAACCGACCACTTTCTCCCAGAGCTGCTGCCTGGGTTTGGTCAGAGGCGTTTCCCGTGTAGCTTCCCTCGTGGCCTGGTTGAGTGACTTGAGGGGATGTGGTGAAGGCCTTATGTCGCTAGGAGTGGGCTGAGCTCCGGAAACACTGGGTTGGACTGTTCAGAAAGTCTCCCATGAGTTCCATCCCTTGCGGTTCTCTGCCCAGTGTGGCCTTGGACGGGTATCTCCTGAAGGTGGAAGCTAGACCTCATGACTTTTCAAGGTGTTTTATCATTTCCTGGAGTCCACTGTTGGGATCAGATCCCTTTTCCTGTTCACTGGGGCAAATCTGTGTCTTCTCTGTTCGTGTGAGTAGAGACCTCAAAGAGGAGCAAGAGGTTGTTTCCGTCACTAAGTATGAGCTTCTCTAAGCACAGAGTGACAGAAAGAGGTTTCTTACCAGCCAGCTGGAAACTCAAATTGTAGAATGAAGCGTTGAAACTTTCCTCAAAGTAAACGAATGGTGGCCACTCAGTGTAAAACTCCTTCTTTCTCTGCACCCCCGTCCTCCAGGGTGGCCCTGGAGCTTGCAAACGAATTCATTTTACAATTTCGTTTCCTTTATGGGCTAACTATGCTCTTTGAATGATTTAGGTATTTTTAAAGAGTAATGTTTGTTCCCACCAAAGGTAGAGCAGTTGGGGTTCAAACAGGATGGAGAAGAAGATGTTTCTCCATCTGAGAGTTCTCTGGACACGTCACCGGCAGAACCTCTGGATCAAAACGGAGATTCACTGGAGTCCATAATCCAGCAAGGATCTGAGCTGGTTACTCAGTTTGGAGCATGGGAACAAGACTGTGTACCGGTTTGGAGCCCTCACAAACCAAGTTCTGGTCAGCAGAGTTGACATTCCTTGAGCTAAGTAGTTGGGGCCAGAGATGGTTGGATTGGTTGGAGAGCGAATTTGACTGTGCCTTCAGCTAAGGAAGTGTTTGGAACCCCTGAGTGTCAGTGAGGGGTTCACCTGCACCCCCCTGACATGTTTTGGTCTGGGACGGCACCAGTGGGGTCCCTGCCTGTTCTCTTTGGCTCCGCTTCCCAGGGATGCCAACTTAGGTGGAGCCGTAGGTGTTTGAAGCCGGCTCCTAGGAGAAGAGTTTAGGGCTTCTTTGGCCATAGTTGAGGATTTTGACTTGGGCTCCTGGGTTGTTGGTGAGTTTCTTCCCTTTTGATCTGCTTGCCCGGCTCCATTATTGGAATGGCCATCATTGTATCCATGTCTGTGACCAGGGTCCAGACATGGACCCTCTGCTGACACACAGCAGAGAAATAACTTTGAAATGGATGAAACGCAGGTCTTGCAGCTTTTTAGGGCTCGTTGCTTTATTCAAAAATATTTTCACTGTAGTTCCGTGACAGGGGATACAAGACTAAAGAAACTCACATGTAAAAATGCAGATACATATTGATTAATCAAAGTAGGGTCTTTTATGTACATATATAAATAAGTTTGGGCATTGAAGTGTAAACTGTACAACGAATACTTTTCTCCTCTGCAGTGTGGATTTACCCAGTTCTGTGATACAGATGTTTACAAAACACTTCGCCACCTCTTTCCTCGAAATGTAACCTTCTGTCTCCGGGGAAGAAGCGGCCTTTCTGACTTGGGTCAAGGAATGGTGACTTTTAGTAGTATCTGAAGGCTCAAGGTTTTGTAAGTTAGGGGGTGGGCGTTCCGAAGCGGGAACGGTCGGCTTCTCTCGGTGGACATAGGCCCCCTTCCTCTGGACTCGAGGGGTTTGTTGGAAGAGGACGATCTTTAAGCACGTCTGTCCCCACGCCCTTCTGCCTGCAAACACTTGTGTTTCTGTGGAATTGTTAACTCCAAGCTCCTAAGTGCTCATGTAAAGGTCATAAGGTAAAATAAGGTTCCTGTACTTTCCTCTGAATGGTGGGTTGGGGCTCTGGGCTCCCTTTATCGGTAAACTCTTCCAGGCAGCTGCGTGTGGTCCCCTCACACTCGTGCAGGGCGCTGGGGCCTGGGTGCGGAGGGGAATCTACGAGTGAGCCTCAGCTCGGCTGACCCCAAAGCAGAGCTTCTCCCCCCACCCCTGTATTCCGTGATGAGGGAACCCAGCCGTCCTTGCCTCGCCAGCCTCCTCCTCGGCCAGAAGCACGGCGCGGCGCCGCCTCGGGCCGGCTGGGCACCATGCCCTGTGGCTCTCTAGTCATTGTAACACGGAGCCACTTGTTTCTGAGGTCACCTTTGGAAGACTTGCTTTGTACCCGCCTCTGCTCCCAGCCCCCTGCCCTCTCCCCAGCGTCTCCAGGTAGCAGCACCACCCAGCATCGTTTGCTGCCCCTTCAACCCCATCTGCTTTCGGGCAGAGGACATTGGTCCACATGCTTCTTCACCGCCTCGAGTAGATCGATCCGCTCTGGAGGCGCGGGGATCCTTACCACGGACTCCTCGGGCAGAGTTGGAAGCCCAGGGTGGGGTGGCTGGACCTGTGAGAGCCTTCTGCCCTTCTCTGCGGTGGAACCTCGCCCCCTGCCCTCCCTCATCTCAGCTCGCTTGGTCCTCTGCGAACTTTCAGCCCGAGCTAACGCCATGCTGTGAGCCATGTGCTCACCTGCAGACGTTGCTGACCTGAGACACCTGGGCTGCTGCTGTTGCATCAAGGCAGAAGAACCAGGTGGCAGGAGTCCTTGTGGGACCAAGAATCCAGGCCCGAGGTTTACTGATGTCCAGCCAAATGTGACAAAGGCCCATTAAGGTGGGCTTTTTCAATTCTGCAGCCTCGGCAGATGGTCATGGTCAGCCTTGGAGAAAATGTCCAGTTGCGCTCTGGCTTAGGATTCTTTCTTCAGGAGTCAGAAATGGTAGGACTGATCTCCTACGAGACCAAAGTGTGGGCCAAACAGTTTGTTTAGAATTAACTATGCTTTAGTCAAGCACAAAGCACTCCTGAGGCCCGGTGTCGATCTGTTCCAGTATCATTGTGCCACCTGGGGCCTTGCACGGTCCTCGGGCAGCGGGACGGCCATGAGTCAGAAGGCACTCGCCTCCCACAGCTGCCATCCAGCATGGCACCTCTTCTTCCATTTGGCCGGGGGAGGGGGACCGAGTTCACTGGTAATGACAAATAATTTGGCCCAGTACTTGCATCTATAACTTACTTGTTTTGCCCCCAGTGAAAATCAAGATGGGAAATTGAAGTGTAGCCCAGGGCACAGATCATTCTAAATACCACCAGAGAAGACTCATTTATCAGTGTAACGCCCTGATATTTTAGCTGGAAGATAAAGGTAAAGATAAATCAGAGCTGAATCACTGTTTTTCATTCTGGTGGCTACAAGGACGAGCTTGCTATTTGTCTTGATACACGGAAAGCCCTTCCAACACAGTAAAAAGGTGAGATTATTCACCTTTTAACCGAGGCCTTTAGGGAAGCTTTTGTAAAGGGCAGTCATGAATTAACTTTTTAAGGGTAGGACGCAACCCTCTGGGAAGAGGCAGGGACCTCAGGGACCTTTTGTTTTTTGGTTTTTCCCCCCTGAAACTGCATAGCCCAGGGACTGGATTGAGATGCTTTCTCCAGCCCCCATACAGATCATACTTGCAAAGGTAAAGGAGCAGGAGGGCATCGAATAAAATTGTAAGACAATGTTCAGCGTGACAGTAAACGTTCTTTCATAGGATACCAGTTTGGAAACGGGCAGGAAAGTCAACATGGGGACCAGCGTGGCACGTGGGGGCTTTCACTTCCCTGTCAGGTCCCTCACTAGTGGGCTCAGAATCTGTGGGGTCCAGCCCCAGGGTCTTCGCACTGCGCTGTGGGCCCTGCGGTGAGACTCCAGCGTGGGGGGGTGGGGGGGCTCACCTCGGCCGGCCCCCACCTGCCCCTCGTTACGGGAAGACCCTTGTCTGATTTCAGGTCGGGGCAGAGAAGGGGTCAAGGGCTCCTCGTAGTCCCGAGTCTTGGGTTTTGAAGACTCCATCTGATGACTAATGTACCTCTGTTTCTGGGAGCTGCTCGGGCACTGAGTGCTGGGGGAGAGGCTAACTGTGAATTAAGTTACTGTTTTTCTTATGAGAAATGGGAGTTTATTTTTATATCGATAGTACTATGTGATGAATTAAGTGTACAGATGTGGAAATGGAAGAAAATTTCAAAACTAGAATCCTGGAAGGAACAGGAAGTTTTCTAATTTGGAAGCAACTGAAACCCCACACAAGTGTCATTATTTGTCTTTGAGCGTGAATAAGGATACTGTGCCGTGGAGTCTCAGCCGCGCCCTCTGGGAGGTAAACGGGGAGGGTCCTCTCGAGGAAGACACGGGCACCAACCTTAAGTGAAACTCTTGTACGAAGGGTGTGAACGTGAGGAGGCTGATTAGCAGGCCTCTTCCTGGCGTCGCGTGGGGGTCTTCTGTCTGGCACTTTAATTCTTTCTGGAGCCAGGAGACGGGGGCAGTTGGGTCAAACTGCACATTTAGAAAGGAAATAAGAATTTTCTAGTGATTACAAATGATGATGGGGGAAAAAAGCCCTCTTTAGAGTTATTCTAGAAGCTCACTGGAGCATGGGCTTTTAGCAGTAACATAATCTAAAGTCAGAAAATTTATTCACTTACCATAGTGTAAGGATAGGTGTGAATTACTTACATTTGCTGTAGAAGGGCGTGATTAGACTAACGATACGTTTCCTCTGCTTTCTAGGGACAGCTGGGGAACGCAGGCATAGGTAGGGCCTTAGAAATTAGCCAGGGATGATTCACAAAATGAAAAAATTCACAGAGAGGCCATGGAGTTAGCTGGTTGCAAATGTATTTCATTGACGTTGGAGTGAATACTTCCTTAGGCCAAATCAAGTGAAGCTAAAAAGTATACAAAAACTGTGAAGGCGGCATCAGGAATGGTTTGTCAAGAGTGCCCTCAAAGACAAGGATGAGGAAAGGTATGGATTCTGTGCTGTTGAACAGCCCAGGTAGGAGACTTGAGGGGTACAGAGCAGACGAAAACAAAGTCAACCTCCTTACTTACCCAAGCTTGTTGGCTAAATTTTTTTTTAATAGGTCTGGGAAGTCAGCCTTTATGTGAAAAAGGAATGGCTGTAGCCTTGGAAAAATGGTTTTCCTATTTCTCCCAAGTTAGGATCAGCATAGCCTCCCTGTCGCCTTAAATGTCAAACCCCTATTTTGATTACTACCCCAGCATCAGAGTTATAGCAATAAGAGACACTGAATCTATTTTTAAATTCTTTACCTCATAGTATGAAATTAGTGGATAAATCTCACCCTGAATCCTCGTGTGCACAGGTACGTTCTTCTGTTTTGAACGGTAGTGATTTTAATGGCCTAAAGAAAGCTGGTGTGAATCCTGAAGCCACGAGGAGTAAATGTTTCTTGAATGATTGTTTTGTGGTACAAATAACATCTGTGTATATCCTATCTGTATATATCGGAACCACGTTGTATGCAGAGAGGTTGATATAACTATATTTACAGAAAACAGTTTTTACAATTAAAATTCACATTTTAACATGAATGTGTGTGCTTCCGTCCTTCCCGGGCCCAAGAAATGTGGTTTGTGGGAGGAAGGAGGGACAGCGCAGTGTATGAGCAGAAACCGGACGCGGACCTCACCGGGCCGGAGCAGCCGGAGAGCCTGGTACCTGTTCTCCTCGAGGCCGTAGGCTGCATAAACATCCTCCAGGTAATGGGGACCAAAGCTGGCAAGAACCGTGCCAACCGGAAGAGCCAGGACTGGGCACACATACACACATGCCCACATACTGAAGTTTTGTTTCATTTGTAACCTTTGGGGGAGTTCTTTTAAGGGTAAAATTCCTAACATCAGTGACGCTGTGTTCAAAGCCACGTTCCTACTTTCCAAGGCACACCCCTATGACGTTACCGACTGCCCAGGGATGGGGTGAGAACACGGTGACTCTGTTGCGCATGTGAAGAAAGCACTGCACGCGGTGACAGCCGTGTGCGCAGACCAGCCACGGCGCCGAGCGAAAGCCTTGTGAGCCAGGAAGCATCTGGATTTGTAGTAGAAATAATACCGCTTTTGAGTAAAATTAGTCTTTCAAAAGGTTTGCGCCTACGAGGAGTGTACTTCCCCTGGACGTTGTGCACCAGGACCATGGAGAGAACAAGACCATAAGCAATAAGAAACCACGTTCTCACAAGAAATAGCCTGAATCAAGAAGGTAAATCTATTCGATATCCTTCCCCAATTGAAATCCCATTTTTTCATTGGAAGGACCCGAATCACTAAACACGCACACCTGGTGGGAGCCGATCACGGAGGGAGCGGCCCGGCTTCTGGGCTCATCCTGGACAGTCTTGTCATAAAACCAAGATGGTTTAAGATGCTCTGGGCTCCTGCACAAACTTTCCCTCCCCCCACAGCATCCCCGCTCCCCTCTGTGGCCACCCCGGAGTGGGTCCTCCTTACATTGTGGGGTTTTGAGGGGCAAAGCACGGCTTTTAACACCACTCTGAAGAATACAGAGCTGAACAGGTAAGCCTTGTTTTTTTGTGATCTTCATTCCTGAGCTTTTTGTAGCTGCTTTATAAGCCTTTAAAGCGTTAAGGCTTCACTCTCCAAGGGCTTCATGGGCACAGGGATGTATACGGTCCTAAAACCCATCTGCCCGAGGATGAGCCTGTGGCCAAGGCCTGCCCATTTCCCCCTTTGCCCTCTTGCTTCCTCTTTACAAAGAGAAAGGCTCACATCTCCTCCATCCTGGGCATCGCCCTCTGGAGTCTGAAAACCGCAGGGGCACCAAAGGTAAATCCCAGTGGTGGTAGTGAAAGTAAATGACCATAAAGCCTGGTTAACAAATCCGTCTCCAATCAGGTAGTTTCTGCAATCAGGTAGTTTCTGCTTTCAGCAAACCAAAGGAAGATCTAATTAAGCAGTTAACTTGGTAGATCATTAATAATAATTTTTGACATGTAATTCCAGAGGAATTCGAAGAACCGTATGACGTTAGAATTGTCTCTTCTACTTATGTGCTTTAGATCTATAAAGAACAAGGGATATAAATGATGTTGAGTTCTGTTCTAAGCTGTAACATGTGTTCTTGAACTCATTAAAGAACATTCTCATAAAGTGTTTAATTATCAAAAATGGATAATATAAAGATTATTGAAATACAGTGGATGAAAACCATTCTGTACTGAGTTAACACTAAAAAATTATTTCCATTTATATCTTTTGTTGGCAAGAAAATAGGGCAAGTGATAAAATTGCATTCTTTGCTTAAAGTGGTAGGAAATAACCAAAGAACCTATTCGTTTAATTTTTGTAAGGGGAGGTTAAGAGTCAAATTGCTGTATATTTAAACTGCACCAAATAGGTTTAAAAGAGTGATAACAGCTTTATTTTAAAATAATATTTACATGACACCAGGAAATACACATATTGGCAACTCGTAGGTTGATATCTAGAAAGTATGAAGGATACAAGATCTTCCAAAATACTTGTAGGGGTGAGTGTGTAAGTGGGTGGTGTGCTTTACAACACTGACCCGCCAAGGTTGGGGGATCGCATGGGGTGGTCGCACCTGGGGAAGGGTTGCCTGCTTTTTTTAGAAATGCAGATCCCGGGGCTCCAACCCCAGATTGAGTTGCTAGGTTTTCAACATGCACCCCAGCTGGTTCTCATGCAAACCAATACTTAAGCACTACTTGAAAAAATAATACAAACTAGTATCTTACAGCATCTCAGCCAAGGCTGAGGGGAGGACGGAGACCAGCTGCATTCGAATCTGACCTCAGAAAGTAGCAGCACCCATGGAGAAGCCTAGACAGAGGACGGCGGCGGGGAAGGCAGGCACCTCCCTCGAGTCCCCGGCAGGCCCGAAGGCAGCTGCACGTGGGGGCCCGCACGAGGTCGGGCCCCTGGGGGGACGGCGCTGCGGAGGGGGGTCAGGGAGCAGTGGTCACAGGGAAGGAACATGCATGGCCGGGAGGCAGGCTGGGGCCCACAGGGGAGCGCGGGGAGGGGCAGGTACTTGCCGGGAAAGGCCTGCAGGGGGCCGGGCAAGGCCTCTGCTCCCTTTTGGTCCCACGGGGGTGGGGGGTGCCGGGCGGGCTCACTGCGCCGAGCGCGGCAGCAGCTGCTCGCGCTTCCTGGGGTCGCAGAAGAACTGCAGCTTCCTGGGCAGCAGCTTCACCTGCACGGGCATCGCCTCGTACTCCTCGCTGTCGATGCTGAAGGAGCCCCCAGTTCCCTGCGGGGAGGAGAATATTCGCAACAGCTCACAGGCCAGCACACGCGGATTCCAGCACCCCAGCAGGTCACCCGGAAAACATCAGCCTCTCACAGGACTTAACCTTTAAAAAAAAAAAAAAACGTCCCTGCCTCGGACTGGGTCTGGAAATCTCTCAGTTCTGCCACGCACTCCCCCCTCCCCAACCTTGTGTGGCTTTCTCTCTTCCCAGGGCATTTTGGGATTTTAGAAACAAGTTTATAATTTTAAAATATTGACTAAAACACCGGGGTCCTGCCACATCTTCCAGGAATTCCTAAACCTACAATGTTCTAGGACCTTCTCAGGGCTCACCCTAGGTAAGCCACTACATCCACCTGACAATTTCCGTGGTTCTTTAGGACTCGCTTAGCCTTATATCCCAAGTATAGCAACATTATTAATATTACAGATTCTAGACCTTCCATAATTTGTGCATTTCGTTCAACATTTGCTGTTAAAACTGTGGTGCCGCCCACGGCGGGGACCGCTGCTGTTTTCCCTACCATCCTTTTTTAATGCGATAGGATGAGGAAGCCTGCCCAAGCCATCTGTAGTAACCCTTTTTCCTGAGATATTCCTCACAGAATAACTACATAATTTAGATTATACTCCTAACATTTCCCCCACTTCCACAGGTTATTCTAAGCCTGGCATTTTATAACACAGAAAAACTTACTGCCATCCCCAAGGCAGTTTCCAGATCCTTTATAAAAAACGTGAAGGGAGAATCCACTAGGAGTATCTTCTAGCAGCCTCTGCCTACTTTACAGTCGGAAAAATAAAGGCTCAGGAGATACAAAGACCACTTGACACAACTGTGGCTTGGAAACACTGGGTTGCTCCGGGAGCCCCTCCGTCCCGGATGCAGGAAGGGGGTGCTCTGGTCCTTCCAGGTCTCCCAGAGCCTGGCCAAGTGCTCTCAGCCCATGCTAGGCACCCACAGGAGGGTCTGGTAATAGAAAGGAAGATGGAGCGAGACAGAACCCACAGCTGTGGGACCGGAGCCCCCCCTGCTCACCTCGGGAAGCAGCAGGGTGCACTGGCTGGCCTGGAGACACTCGGTGCCGGCAGCACGCAGCCTGGGGTCCCTCACCTTTTTGCTTCTGTCGGTACAAGAAAAAGCACATTTGGACTCTGGCGAGCAGCAACTGCATTTGACTGCCGGAGCACATCAAGTTCTTTTGTTGCAAATTAAACAGGCTCGGACAGGCTGAACGGCGGCGGGGTTCCGTGCCGAATTTTCCCACAGTGATGCTTGCGTAGCCATGTGACATATTCAAGACTGAGAAGGTTAACTGGCTGCAGACAATGATGCGTGAAGATGGAGTGGTTCTGTACCGAATTCTTGGGCTATTAAAAATCCTCAATTTAAAAATTAAAATAAAAATTTTGCTGAGTCCATCATTACTTAAAACATTTTCATTCTAACTTAAAGGAGACGTTTCTGTTCTGTGTGTGTATGAACACCCGGTTCTGGGGATCCTCTCTCTCCAGATGAGGGGACTACGCGGCACACCGCTGTCCTTCCCTGGGCGTACAGCGAGCAGGCCACCACACACACTCCGCCTCAGGCACATCTACCCTGGAGAGCTTGTCAGGGTCAGTGGAGAGACCAAAAGCTAATCCAAGTAAAGGGGTCCATCCTTTATCATTACTTGATACCTAATTCGTTAGTATACAGAACTTCAGAGGCGTCTATGGAAACTTCACAATGTTCTATTCAGATGCCCAGAAGAAACAGACATGACTTAATCTCACTTCCTGTAGCAACCAAAGGAAACCAGGTTACTGATAGCAATGATGCAGAACATAATGACTTCACCTAACTGAAGCAACATAAACATAAGCGTTTTCGGATGTTATTTTTGGATGTCAGTATTATGAAGGAAATTTGAGCACTGCCCGGCTCAGGGGCCAGACTCTCAATCAAGACAGTGTGTGGCTTCTGAACACCCTCGAGGAGAAGGGAAAGGCTTTTTCCCTTCCTTCTGCTGCAGCAAGACATTCAAAGGCTGCAGCATCAGCTATTCAGCCTCTGAAGAATCTGTAGCAAAGGCGAGAACACCACAAACCAATGAAAGACCTGCGGCTGCGGTGGCTGTTGGTGCAGACAATGGCGTAGCCATGGAGACCTGGCTGCCGGGGCAGCAATGCCTAATCCTTAGACGGGCACAAGAGGGAGCTCTGAGACAAAGCACAGCTGAGCAGACTACCAGTTGGCATGGCAACACGCCGGCTCCTCGGCTGTGTGGAAGACTGCTGGGGCAGGGGGGTCAGGGCATTCTTAACCAACAAAACTCTGGCAGAGGTCGGCCTTAACAAATCAGGACTGGAGAATATTTTCTAGTGGAAAAGGGGAACGGCCTGGAGAATGGCCAAGGTACTCAATACCTTTTCAGGGTTTTCATTACTGCCCTGGGAATAGGACAAGGTGGACCGACGTCCATAGTAACCCATACTGTGAAATGCTTCACAACGAGGGCTTTCCCACACATGCTCTCATGTGAGGCTCAAAGACAACCCTGAGGTAGTTAGATGTGACGACAGTACTCCTTCCTATACACAGAGGAAAGGAGCCAGAGAAGTTAAAGGGTTTGCCCAAGTCACAAGGCCAGGACATGGCAGAATCCAGATTTGTATCCAGTAATTCTGACCCTGAAGCCCAAATTCTGGACAGTGTGCAGTGCTACACGGAACCCTTCATTTCACTGCAAAGGCAGAGCGTGCTCCCACGACATGATTTTCCCAAAGTGAACAGGAAAGGCCAAAGCAGGAGAGATGCGCTCGACACGTCAGCCCAACTATTTGAAAGACAGATGGCGTCTCAGTCCCCAAAGCAGACAAGTCCTCTGGTGGGTCTCCATCA
The DNA here is from genome assembly GCA_028646485.1 of Cryptoprocta ferox. Taxonomy (NCBI): domain Eukaryota; kingdom Metazoa; phylum Chordata; class Mammalia; order Carnivora; family Eupleridae; genus Cryptoprocta; species Cryptoprocta ferox. The sequence goes on along the minus strand of CM053559.1, from coordinate 88,658,827 downwards.
GGCTTCCTGGGTGCTCTGAAGAGTATGTCTGAGAATACAAACTACTGAACCCGCATTTCCTACGCGCCCCGGTCCACTTACCCTATGGTTATGAAGTCTCCTTTGCTGACAGTGTCAGGTTCAATGCAGATGTTCATGAAGTCTTCGGTGCTCTACAAGGTGAGGAAGACGATCGTTAACACTCTACATTCTGGCGAATGCAGCCTGTTGTCCCCCTTTGCCCCCAGAGGTTCATACTTTGAAGCTGTTTACTATACAGAGGCCTTACTTGCAACAACTTCATCCTGAATATATTCCCTTTCTTCCCTTTGCACTAAGACTCTTGTTGAGGTATAATTTACACACCGTGAAGCTCATCACTGCTTGCTTGTTCAGTTGGTTTCTACGCCCCAGATAGCTAAACGAAAACTCAGGTTTGTCAGAACTCAGAGCGGGAGGTTTGTGAGGTTGTCACTAATCATCATAGCTTTCTGGTGTGTAGGGTTCCCTCCCTCACAGGCCAAGCTTCAGCCCCGCTACCGGCAAGCCCGCACCCTCACCGCACGCCAGCATCACGGCACACGGGCTGGAGCACCATCTCGGTGTGTGGAGCCCAAGGACCTGTGGTTTTTCATGTTCTACATGCAGGTTTGATATGCAACTAGAGGTGAAGGTCCACAACCTCGTTTCTGCCGTGGTTGTGCTTTTAAAACTTTTCATTACCGACCACCCAGAGCTCTGGAAGAACTGAGCTACAGTGAAGTGGCTATAAAACCAGACTGGGTTCTTATACCGCCCCGCCCCCGTTTACTAGCAGGTAGTGGCTAGTAATATAAACCCGGCCCTCTATAAATCAGTCCCTTCAGGTAGAGGTTTTGCTTCTTTTTGGACAGGTTCAGAATCTGTTGCCCCAGGATAATCTGCTGAGAGCGGACAGCCTTTGCCTAAGACTAAAGAGCACTCCCAAAGCACAACTTTCTCTCTCATCCAGGAATTACAGATCAGAGAGGGGATGACTTTGCTCTAAGCTCACCTTTTATTCAACAACTTGCTGAGTATCAACTACCATAAACTCTTCTAGGTGTTTGGGTTACATTAAAGAACTAAAAACAAATATTTCTGCTTACAAAGAATTTATATTTGAGCAGTGGAAGGGATAAACAAAAACAATAAAACCTAAACTTAACCATAATAAAATTTATAGAATATACCAGAAGCATGTTAGAGTATATCCGTACAAAAATAGGAAATTACATAGAAACATAAATGGTACATTATGGAGTATATTAGAAAACAAGGAAATCAGAAGTATAGGAGAGTTTATGAGGAACAGGAGATAAAAGAAACTAGCATAGAAACACCAGATGATACGGGTGGTAGGGGTCCCGGTGAGCCTCAGTGGGGGGCGGGGGGGGGTACCCTCTGAGCCGACACCTGAAGGCCGTGAGGGAATTAGCAATGTGGACATCAAACTTCAGCAAGTATCACCTGGAAGGCTTGTTAAAACTCAGACTCTGGCCCCATTCTCAGAGCTTACGGTTCAGTAGATCTGGGGTGAGGCCCAAGAATGTCCATTTCTAACAAGTTCCGAAGGACTGTTCTCAGAACCACTGGCCTAGGGAGGAGCGAGCCACACTAAGGATCTGCCAGGGCAGGGGCCCAGCATGGAGGCATGCTGGACAAGCCAAAGAGCAGCAAGAAAGCCAGCATGGCTGGAGCAGAGTGAGAGAAGGGGGAAATAGGAGAGGAAGTCAGAGAAGAAGTGAGGCCAGAGGCCGAGGGTCTGTAGACCATTCCAAGGAATCTGGCTGTTAGGCTGAGTGAAATGAGGAGTCATTGGAAGGTTCTAAGCAGAGATATATGATCTGGCTTCATTTAAAATGCCCTCTCTGGCTGCTGTAGTTGGAGGAAGGTGCAGGGCGCCACTTAGGAACCCACTGGAATCACCCAGGCAGATGGTGGTGGCTTAGAGCAGGCAGCAGGGGATATCGTGTTAAGCACTGGCAGTATTTAGAAGGTGAAGCCAGCAGCACTTCCATGATTTAGATGAAGGGGAAAGAGGGTGGCTCCAAGATGTCTGGCCTGAACAACTGAAAGAATGGAATTACAGCCAACAGCAATGGGGAGACTGGAGGGAGCACTACCATCAAGGGGTGGAAGTGAAGAGCAGGAGCTGTTCTGGACACACTGAAAAGGCATATTAGCCATCTAAGAGGTCAAGTTAAGTAGACAGTAATACATAGAAGTCTAAGATTTGCTTTTTTATAAATAGTCCACATGCAAAAATCAACATTGTAGACACACAGAATTACATGAGAAGACTATCTCAGTAGATGCTGGAAAGGGACTTGATAAACTTAAATATCCATTCATGATAAAAACAAATTAGCAAATTAGGAATAGAAGGGGACTTCCTTAATCTTATAAAAGGTGTCTACAAAAAAATCCCATCAAACTCAAGAATGAAGCAACGAAACCTTTCTGTCTACATCAGGAGTGAGACGGTGACATCGGCTAGCACTACTTCTACTTAACACGCTACTGAGGTCCTACCCAAGGCAGTAAGAGAAAAGATGAGACGGCAAAGTATTTGAAAGGAAAAACAAAACTTGCACGATTTGCCATTTCTATGAGTGAATCTATAGAAAATCCAAAGGAATCCATAAATAATAAGAGCTTAGTTATAAGATTGTTGATTGCAGATCTATAAAAAAGTCAATTACGTGTCCATCTAAATCAAATACTTAAAAATGAAATTTTAAGGGATACTATCTATAATAGCATCAAAAATTAAGATAACCAGAAATATATCCAGCAAAAGACAAAATGTTAGGGCTATAAAACTTCATTGATAGGCATTAAAAACCTAATGAAGAGCTATGCCATGTTCACAAAACAGAAGAGTCAATATTATAGAAATGTCATTTCTCCTCAAATTGATCTACAGATTCAATGTAATCCTGATCACTATAACAGACTTTTGTATGGAATCTAATAAAATAAACCTTTTAAGAGATTTATAGAGGTCAAGGAGCCAAGATAACCAAGAGACTCTGTAAGAAGAAAAACAGAGGGACTTATTATAAAATAATAATTAAAAGCAGCATAGTACTAATACGAGCCTAGAAAATCAGAGCAATTGAAGAGAGCAGATGCAAACATGTCCATGTACACCTATACTTACAGTATAATGGGGGTTTACAGCAGATGGGGGAGAGGAGGGTGAGGAAATTCAGTAAATGGTGTTTAGACAACTGGCTTTCCATCAGAGAAGATGATAAAATTGGAGCCTTGCCTCCATCATTCACAAAACTCAATTATAGGTGAAAGTGCTTCTTTCTTTTTTTAGAGAGTAAAAGTGTTTCTTTTTAAAATAAAAATAGAATCATGTGATGCATATCATACTCGCCTAGTTTTTCACCTAACAATATATGATGAGTATCTTTCCATGTCAGTAAAGAGAGAACATTTTAAATAAATGCACCAGAATGCATTTAATCAGTCCCCCGGTTCATTTGTTTCATACATTTTTGCTATTATAAATATAGCAAACAGAGCTGAACAAGAGATCCTAATTTCCACACATTCCACACCCCTTAAAGCCTCTTTGACTCTGAATGTACTTTTTTAAGTGATAAATGAATTTGGAGCTATTACATGGCGGCTTCATTGTCTTTGAATTATTTTATTGCATTTGCTTTTATTTTTACAAGGAGGTGTGGAAAAAGGAAATGAATGTGCTGCTACGAGTGATAAGCAGCACAGTATAATACACTTTCCTAATTGCCTGTGGCTAATCTTGACCCACAATCACATCCTCGACTGAACTCCATCCATTCGCTGGTATTCTATCATCAGAGCAAAAAACGATGATGAACATGAACAAAATACTAGAAATACGCATTATCAGAGGTTGGGGATAAAAGCAATGTATAATTAGAAATTTTATCTTCTTAAAATTCCTCTGGAACAGAAACTATTTTTTCAACCTTACTACATTCACTTCCACCAGTGTGTTCAGAATCCCATTATGTAAGAAGGGCATGTCTACACTATGTTAAGTATCTGGCTGTTCCTATGCAATAAATTCCTGGAAACATACTTAACAGGGCCAGCGGTGTGCTTATATTTTAGATGCTTCATAGAGACCACCGAGACGCCGTCAAGAAAGGGCGTTCTGACTTACAGGTCCAGCAGAAATGCACGAGAGCCTTTCCCCACTGACACCGCACACTAGGGTGCTTAATTTCAGTGCTCATTATTTTAATTTGCATTTCTTTCATGTTGAGCCTTTTTCCTGCTTCCTTCCCTATGACATGTATATAAAAGTTACATCCACCTGACAAGGTAGTTCTAAGGATTCCACGAGTTGACACTATGTAAAGTTCTCAGGACAGTGCCTAGCATTCAGTATATATTCAGCAAATGTAAGCTATTTTTTCAGGTTTATATCCTTTGTGAATTTCTATTCTTGTCCTGTGCCTGTTATTTATATTAGGCCTTTGCCTATTTCTTAAGAGTTTGTTATAAAGGAAAGCTATTAACTTCTGCTCTATCACGTTCTTTTTCCCAATTTGTCATTAAAATTTTTGTTTATAGTTTCTTTCATTGTAAGTAGGCAAATTCATCAGTATGATTTTTGCTTTAGAAGCCATGCTTAGAAAGGCCTGGTCCTGCTCAAGTTTATATCAATAATCACTTAGCTTTCAGTTGACTGCTTTCATGATTTTTCTAATTTAATTCTTTAATCCAGTTTGAATTAATTTAGGTGAAGGAAGCTGTGTTGTCAAAAGTTATAGAATGGATACATATTACTCTTATAATTAGAAAACAAGTCAGTACTCTACTAACATTAGAGTCGAACTCCCTACTGCACTCATACATTCAATCCCTACATTCAGTCTCCAGACTGACTGGGTCAACTGTAAACATACTACTTGGATCTACAGAAAACCTGATCTTAGTAACTGGTCCACAGGTTAGGACAACTTTTCTATTAGCATTCTCACTAACATAAACTACTAAGGTTTTCTTTAGAGCAGGGGTCAGAAAACTCTGTGAATGGCCAGAGAATCAATATTTTAGGCTTTGGGGCCAGAAAGTCTGTGGCAACTACTGGACTCTGCAGTCACAGCCTGAAAGCAGCCAGAGACAGCATGTAAGAACCACATTCTTCCAACTAAACTTTACTTATGGACATCGAAACTCAAATTTCCTCTTCTTTCTGCCTATCACAAAATATCGTTCTTCTCATTTTCTTACAGCCATTTAAAAATGTAACATCAGTTCTTAGTTATATAAAAATAGGTGACAGACCAGTGTGCCAACCTCTGCCTTATTTCAACATTTTTGGGGGGCATTGTCAATAGGAGCACTATCCGGAACTTTCTGCGCTAACAGAAACATTCTCTATCTGTGCTTCCCAGTGTGGTAGCTACTCGTCACATATGGCTAACGGCCACTTGAAATGTGGCAATTGCTACTAAAGAAATGAGTGCTAGAGTTTATTTAATTCAAATAGCCACAGATCTAGAGGCCACTGTACTGGACAGCATCTGTCAATAGACTGGACTCTATGTATGTATATAAATCTATTTTTTTTCCTATGGACCTAAATCCACATATTTAACATAGTCACAAAAATAATGGATATTCACTCAAGTAAAAGTCCCACAATTTTCTATTCCTGTGACAAAAGGGAGCAGGCTAACTTTTCGTTCCTACTAAGCCATGCCCGGAATACTTGCTCGGGCCTGTTAAGCTTGAAGCCGCCACTTCACTCGCAGCGCCCTCTCTGTTGCTATTACTCCCTAAAAGCACACCACCATCCTCTTTTTCCTGATCCTTTCCTCCCTCCCCCCACAGGGTAAAAATAAAAATACCCAGTTAGCGGAAGAGCCTGCAGCCTTGGTCACTTTTCCCAGATGCTCTTCTAATAAAAAGACACACTTACCATCAGGTCCGGCTGGCTGTTCCGCGTGGTGATGGACAGCTCAATGGTGGACAGCTGCACTTCTTTCCAGACCTCAGGGCTCACCTGGGGAAGGGCTGTGTGGGTGCATTAGATTCAGGTCAAGTTCAATTAGCATCCCACCACTGCCCCACCGGCGGCGAGCGGCTGGCTGCCCGGCGTGGCCTCCCGCTCACGGCTGGGGACTCTCCACCTCAGTTTCCTTTCCTCGCTCTTCTACCAAGAGCCATGCTCAGAATGGAATCTCTATGCCCGAAACACCCCTACCAAAGCAACCACAGTAACACCACGGTTGGTGACAGGAAGGGGGAGCCGCAGTTTGTCACCAATGGCACAGGCTCCTCCCATTCCCAGGGCACTGGGCTGGCTCGCGTCCTGCTCTGTAGCACACACAAGGCTACTTCAGGGACCCTTGGAAAGGCTTCTCCTGCGCTAGGTCAGCCTTTCACACCAATCTGGGGCCGATTTCACGCCAATCTGAGCGGACCGCTGCAGCCACCACGAGGCTCACCATCCTGCGGCTGGGCCCAGTACGACGCAAGCCTTCGCAGTATTCTCCTGTACAGGGAGGGCCGGGGAGGGGTCTCTTCTGCTCCACTGGGGAGTCTCTCTGTGGGTCCCGTGTAGGAGATAGAGGCTTGATGAGTCTGAGGCCACTCCTTTTAATGTGAAGAGAAAAACTTGTCATGCACACACCAGTCCAAACTCTTGTGAGTATCTCTCCGTGTGCCCGCCTGAACACTAATTGATAACCTCTCACCGTCTGGAATGATCTCTAATTTGGAGCATGGGGTCCCCAAGCTTTCTTTTCCTATGGAAGGCCTATCTTCTGTCTTGAGAACCATGAGCTCTGTGACTGCTGCCTCCAGTGCTCTCACAGGCACAGAGCAGAAAGTCCACGCGGACTAACAACCACTGCTTACGCTTATCCCAAAACAGCCATGCAGAGGAGCACAGAATCCTCCCATAATGAATTTATCTTTGGTTTACAGATGGTGACACAAAAATGAAATGCATGAAGTCCGGTTGCATAGAATACCTTCTTCTAGAATCATATTCCACACAGAGGCCGGAGTGGCTTAGGCCAGCCTCGTGATCCAGCCCAAGGCTTCAAAGAGCATCATTCGCAAACTAGATTTTTTGTCTTCTATTTCCTGACTCCCCAAGCCCATCTCATCAGTATCCACAGGAATAATTAAAACAACAGCTTAGCCTCTTGGCCCTTGACATCATCTCTAATCCCCACCAGCCACCCATTTCCATGGCCACATCCTGGTCATCCCTGTTACCCAGAACTATTCCATCTTGGAAATCTAAAACCTTGATATCCTCAGCTCTAACCACATCCCATATTCTTCTGTTCTTTTGACTGATTCTTTTGTGCTCAATATATCTCTTAGCGTGAACCACTCCCCGCCTGTTCTCAGGTTTCCATGCAGTGAATCACAAAGGAGTAACAATTCTGCTCGCTCTCTCGCTCTCTCTCTCTCTCTCTGAAAGTGGCTGTCCTGGGGACTCTGCCTCTTCAGGCAGTCAGCTTCCTACATCAGTCTGCCCTGAAGGAGACATTTTAAGGGGATGAATTCAATTTGGAGTACTCGGAAATCTGATTGTGACCGCATTATCAAAGCTGTGTCCTCTACTCCTGCTGACACTTATAAGGCTGGTATTTTGATCTTCATCTGCCAGGTTCCTGCATTTGCTTTCATAACTTGGTTCAAACTCAGAAGAGGAAGACAGGGGTGTTAGTTTTGGACCCCCGAAGAGCCTCACCACACCAAATTTCCAATCACATTGAGAATTCCAGTCCCTGACCCCATTTCCTTCAGTACCTAATTATCAGTTAATTACTTCAAATCACTCTTTTCCCATCACCGTTGTATCTTTGGTGTTCCATAATAGGGGCGCTGAAAAGCCCCTATTCTGGATCCATCTTGTCACTAGGTTTCTGTACTTGTACATCGTGGTTCAGTGTTATTAGAAGGGCAAACAATACTCTGGGTAAGTACTGATAAAGGGAAAGAGGGACACGAGTGTCACAACAATTCTTGGTCCCAGATCCTCAATGTCACTTGATAATCCTTCTCAACCTCCCTGTTTTCATCTTTCTTCAAAGTCCCCCGCACCACTACCACCCACCTCATTTTCAACAGATCACTTTGCTTCCTACGCTTCAGCGAGACTATAAGGTCATCATTGAGAACTGCCTGAACGCCCTATAAATTTGTTTTCACCTGGACCTCTGCTTTATTTCTCTTCCGTCTCAAGGAAAAGGGCGCCCCTTCCTGTGTCAAAGGCCCATCCAGTACCGGGGGCCCCGTGCCCTCCTTCCTGCGTGTGCACTTTGCCACCTCAGTCATGCTTTGTGTCTCCTCTCACTTGTTCCTAAGTCTTCTTGTCTCTTGTTTCCAGGTATAAAGACCCGGCTCTCTCTCCAATCAATAAAACAACACTCTATTGGCCCATCTTTCTCACTAGTTTTTGCCTTTTCTATCTCCTGCCCTTCAAAGTCAGGCTTCCCGAAGGAGCGGCCCAACCCTCTGCCTCCATTTCTTTACCTCCATTTATTTAACTTGCTTCAGTGTGGCTCAGCACCTCCACTCAGGAGATGACCAGACCTTCAGAGGCCGCCGACTTTAGGGGACACTTTCCTGTTCTTATTTTAGCCTCTGTGCTGCTGCCCCATAATGCTCTCGCTCCCCCTAGCGTGTGTCCTCTCTCGGGGACTTCCCTCCCCTCGGGCTCCTGCTCCATAGGCTGCTTTGTGGCTCTTTAAATGCTTACACTGCTCGGGGCCAACCCCGCATCCCTGACCGTCTGTCCTGCACGGCAACCTCATCAAACCCGTAGTCATGATGCCACTCAGACACGTAAGGTGTCTACACCAGTTTCTTCAGACCTAAGTCACAATGATGTCTCTACTGGTCTGTACCACAGGGAGGTCACACTCTGTGTGTCCCAAACTGAAAATTTCATCTCTCTTCACCAACCTGATCCTACTCTAATATTGTCAACGTTCATGGAAAACTCTGGTTAGCCAACTAGTCCCTGAAACCAGAAATCTGGGGGTCCTATACTCTCCTTCCCATTTTTGAAGGGTCAACCTCAGTATCTCTGTAATCCATCCTCTGTTGTCAACACGCACAGTTCCCACCCTGTGTGGACCTCATGCCCTCCCACCTGGCTTACTTGGACAATCTTCTATCCAGTGCCCTTGCCTTAACCACCCACGGCAATCTCGTCTACACTGCTGACTAGTACCTTTCCTAAAATGCATATCTGCTCCTGTCTCTCCCCTGCTTAAGACTCAGTAATTCCCCAACACTTTAATGGTGTAAGACAGATCCCACATTCAGACCTGCATTTACCGGCCCTCTCCAATCTCCAAAACCCCCTTCCTGCCATGCTATCGCACTGGTCACGTGACCTCACAGGGCCATCCCATATCCTGGCTCCTCCACTCAGGATGCCCTTGATCTAGTCCTGTACAGATTTCCAACTTCAGTAAAAGTATTGCCTGCTCTGCGAGGACTTCGGTCCCTGAGTCAGATATGAATGCCCCTCTTCTCTGCTCCCACCTTATCCTTCCATATGCTCTCCCAGCACTTGCCAAACCACTGATTTACTTGTCCCTCCTGTTCCCTGCACGTGACTCCTCCTTGGGGGCAGGAAACCTGCCTTATTTGACTTTGTATTCCAAGCATTAGCAGGACTTGCCACATTAGATATTTAATAACTGTTGGCTGGGCGCCTGGGTGGCTCAGTCGGTTAAGAGTCTGACTTCAGCTCAGGTCACAATCTCACAGTTCGGGAGTTTGAGCCCCGCGTCAGGCTCTGGGCTGGCAGCTCAGAGCCTGGAGCCTGCTTCAGATTCTGTGTCTCCCCCTCTCTCTGCCCCTCCCCCACTCTCACTCGGTCTCTCTCAAAAATTTAAAAAAAAAAAAACTGTTCACTGAGGAAATGGTGGAAACAGTTCACATTCTCCCTACTCTACAAGTTAAGTAGGTAGTTACTCTATTCTTCCTAAATGCACCTACTCCCCACCACTGAAATTATTCCCTTAAGCAAGTGTAACAATGCATTTTACATTTTACAGTCTGCCTTCAGTGTAGAAAGGCATTGCCCTCCAAGTTTATTTTCATAACCATGTAAATTGGTTACCCCTGGTACGTTAGGGATTTTGTTTTTACATTTCTTTAACACAACAGGAATTTATTTAGAAGGTAAAAGGAGCTATGTTTTCCAAATATTTTGCAATGGACATACATCACTTTTATAATTAGAAAAAACACTTGATACTCTGAATATTAACATTAGAACCAAGATTTTCACTACAAACTTCATCTGCCAATTTTCAGACTGACTTGCCAAATTTTGTATTTACTGCTTTGGTTTGCGTAAAAGCTGAATACAATATATCATCCACAGATAAAGATGACTTTTCTATTAGCTTTTCCGTTAATATACATTGTTCAGCTTTTTTTTTTTTCCAACATTATTCGGTGTATAGGCTATAGCAGCACTGCCCGACAGAACGTTCTCCAATGTTGGAAATATTATTTGTACTGTCCAAACAGTAACCTCTACCCATATTTCGCTGGCACTGTCTGAAACATACTCTATTCTACACAAGCCTGTACAATCACACATTCAGATACAGATCTTCAATTCATTTCCAGATACTAATATAGACACACTTACAAATCACTGAGGAGATATAGGTCATTCTGTTTCAGGTTTGTCAGGCAAGAGTGAATAAAATAGGCAGAAAGAGGGGCGCCTGGGTGGCTCAGTTGGTTAAGCGTCTGGCTTCAGCTCAGGTCATGATCTCATGGTTCGTGGGTTCAAGCCCCGTGTCGGGTTCTGAAGCCTGCTTCAGATTCTGTATCTCCCTCTCTCTCTGACCCTCCCCTGCTCATGCTGTCTCTGTCTCTCAAAAAAAAAAAAAAAATTAAAAAAAGAATCTTTAAAAAGAAAAAGAAATGGGGTATCAAACAGAAATTACATATGGGCTTGGTGATGGAGGGAATTAGCTGGTAGAGGAGCGCTGACTGCTTAGTTAACAGGAATGCTTTCTGCGTTCGTACCTAAGTGAATAGCCCCCATTTTAGCACTGGAGCAGGTCATATGTATCTGTAGCAAGGCATTTTTCCAAATCCAAAGACACACATCACAGACTAACAACAAAATAACACAGGGCACATTTCTACACTGTAAATTGCACTTACCTTAAGAGTACTGAAGAAGTGAGCCGCTTTGGTTTTTAGGGGACCAAGATACCAGTACCTAAGATCAAGATAAAAATCTAATTAGAGTATTAAGAAAACTATCAACATGACAGAGGCCATTCATGAAGGACAGTACACTGGATTTGTACCTCTACTGGGAGCACTATTCATAAACCCTCTAGTGTGAGGGGTGTACCAAGAATTACACTCTACTCAGAGCTCTGGAGGCTTAGGGATTGTGCTTTAGTAGAAAACAGTAGGACAGTTAAGTTTTTAATCTGCATTTCAATGCCGTGTCGAACAGTGTGCAATTAGTTCCACAGTGGATAGATCCTTGCAATTTACAAGAAATACATAATCAGTGTCTCCCTGACTCAATTCCCAGGTATCACTGTAATGTACACTTTCAACCAGAGAATGTGGTGCAGTCTACATTCAAAGTGCAATGTAGAGGACAATGATGCCATGAGATGCAGTTGCCAGGTGATCTGGTGTGTGACTCACAAGCTAAGTGACTGTATCCTGTATATCATGTTCACACACACACACACACACAATTAAAACTGTAAATCAGCGTAACTTCACATTACTCGCTTTATGCAGCTTTAAAATGGCAAGAGTTAAATCTGGGAATGAAGAGGGTCTACTTTATATTGCTAAATACATAAAAGCTGGTGTAGAGAGAGGGGACTCCTGGGAATTAGAAAAGTGGCTTAAAATAGATTCCGCTCTTAAAATTTATCTCTGGCCCCTACCAGCACAGCTGAAGTGCTCCCTATTTGATTCTGATCAATATGCATTTATTTAGCACTTACTTACTATGTATATGAAGCAAGCCACAAGAAATACAGAGTATAAAATTCCTGCCTTTGAAGGCTTATAATTTGAGAAAAAAAAACCCAAAAAAGTAGCAGAAAACGATAAAGGACCATTTATGTATATATTGGTATAAACTGATCGCCATTTATTGGTAAAGACAGTCAAGAAGGGACAAGAAATCACTGAGGGCCGAAAATCATCAGAGCAGCCATGCCTGTATGAGTGACTCAAGGGCAAAGTAAAGGTGTGGGATTTAGAAAGATGGTTTGGACTTAGGTACACAGAAGAGGGAAATGAATCATTCTAGGTGAGAAGAGCAGCAAAGACGCGGGAACCACTGAGAATCACAGCCACAGCAAAAACTTAAAAGATATGTAACTATGGAATTAAGGTTGATGACAGATTAAGTTGGGCCTTGAATGCCAGAATAAGGCGGTTACGTAGACTCCAATGAGCGATGTAGAGCCATCCGAATTATCATTCAGGTTAATACTGTGATGCTACTAATTAAGGTCCTCATCATCTGAATTTTTTTTTAAGTTTACATAATAATTTGCTTCTTTTCCCAGCTGGCCAGAGAGAAAGGTGGTTTATTTCTCACTATCCACAGTTCCACTCGTCTCTACCAATAGCAGAGCTTGGCATTGCACTTGTAGCCTGATGGCCAGCTAGGAAACCACGTCTCGCAAGCCTACTGCTTCTCCCACAGCACACGGAGCGACTCGGTGGAAGGTCCTACTTGAGGTGTTAGAAAACCACCACCAAAATTTTAAAAGTCATTGTTTCTAAACCAATCAAAATATGGGCAAGTGTGTGAGATATTCCTAAAGGGGCTGACCTCTGCTGGTGCTCAGCTGTCGTTTAACACATTTCAGGAAGCCATTTGTTCTCATCAGACTCTTTCAGGAGAAACTAAGCAATTCCTCTTGATGGAGTTGCTGGTATTCAAGATCACAGATAAAACCTAAGATGATTTGTGCAGTCAAGGGAATCATGGCAAACTTGCAAATAAAAACCATGTGAAACGCTAAACAACTGCAGGGTGTAGTATAATACAGCCCATCTCTCTTTGACATTCCACTCTCAGGAGCCTCAGCAGCAGGAATAACAAAAGTGAGACAAGTAGGAGAAATTTCTATAAAGAAAGTGCGGTGGGGAAGCCAATGAGGAGGAAGAGTTTACTTGATAAAAGCTATGTGTGAGATCGATCACAACTCATTTAAACAGCACTAAACATGTAAGCCTGATGTTAAGGAAAGGTAAAGAAAAGGCACCACCCACCAGATATGGACTGAACCTCATGCAGTGTCTCCTTAGTCCCACCACAGGAGGTCTTTGCCTGCACCACCCTCCACTTCGAACAGAACACAGCACACCCTCTTTCATTTGGCACAATGAACTCTCCAAAAATAAGTCCATTTCTGTGGAACCCAGTGACAGCCTCTCATCCCTGAGTCCAAGGATCTGTTCCTTCCAGCTCCAAACACCACCAGGTGTCCGCCTTGTTTCCCTCTGAGACAGGCAGCCTGTGGTCTCTCAATCCGCTAGGCTTGAGTTACACAGTGGATAGGTTTACAAGTATTTACAAGAAATACATAATCAGCATCTCCCTGACTCTCTCTCAATTCGCAAGTATCACTGTAATGTAGCTAGGCTTTCAAAAAGAACACCTTTCAAGAAGTTGCTCCAGCCGAGGTCAAAGAGGTTTCTGCCTGGGTTCTCCTCTAGGATGTTGATGGTATCCTGTATCACATTTAGGTCTTTCATCCATCTCGCATTTATTTTTGTGTATGGTGTAAGAAAGTGGTCCAGTTTTCCCAGCACCATTTGTTGAAGAGACCATCTATTTTCAGTTGGCCATACAGATACGAGTCCATTTCCGGGTTTTCTATTCTGTTCCACTGATCTATGTGTCCGTTTTGTGCCAGTGCCATACTGTCATGATAACTAAAGCTTTGTAATACAGCTTGAAATCTGGGATCATAATGCTTCCAGTTTTATTTTTCTTTTTTCAGGATTGCTTTGGCTATTCAGTGTCTTTTGTGGTTCCATACAAATCTTACGATTGTTCTAGCTCTACACAAAAATGCTGGTGGTATTTTGATAGGGATTGCAATAAAGTGTAGATTGCTTTGGGTAGGTAGTATAGACATTGTAACAATGTTTATTCTTCCAATCCATGAGCATGGAATGCTTTTCCATTTCTTCGTGTCCTCTTCAATTTCTTTCTGTAGTTTTCAGAGTACAGATCTTTTACCTCTTTAGTTAGGTTTATTCCTAGGTATCTTATTGGTTTTGCTGCAATTGCAAATGGGATCGATTTTTTAATTTCTTTTTCTACCACTTTGTTATTGGTGTATAGAAATGCAACAGATTTTTGCATATCGATTTTATATCCTGAGACTTTGCTGAACTCATGTATTAGTTCTAACAATCTTTTGGTGGAGTCTTTTGTGTTGTCTACATAAACTTATCATGTCATCTGCAAATAGTGAAAGTCTGACTTCTTCCTTACCAATTTGGATGCCTTTCATTTCTTTTTGTTGTCTGATTGCTAAGGCTGAGACTTCCAGTACGATGTTAAATAGTAATGGTGAGAGTGGACATCCTTGTCCTGTTCCTGACTGTAGGGGAAAGGCTCTTAGTCTTCTTCCACTGAGGATGACATTAGCTGTGGGTCTTTTGTATATGGGCCTTTATGATGTTGAGGTATGTTCCAACTATCCCCACTTTGTTGAGGGTTTTTAACAGGAATGGATGCTGTATTTTGTCAAATGCTTTTTTTTGCATCTATCGACAGGATCATATGGTTCTTATCCTTTCTTTTATTAATGTATCACATTGATTGCTTTGCAAATATTGAACCAGCCCTGCAGGTTCAGAAATAAATTCCACTTGATCATGATAGTGAATAATTCTTCTAATGTAGTGTTGAATTCAACTTCCTAATACCTGGCTGAGAATATTTGCATCCATGTTAGGGATATTGGCCTATAATTCTCCTTTTTAGGGCTCTTTGTCTGGTTTTGGAATCAAGGTAATGCTGGCTTCATAGAGGGAGTTTGGAAACTTTCCTTCCATTTCTATTTTTTGGAACAGTTTGAGAAGAATAGGTATTAACTCTTCTTTAAAAGTCTGCTGGAGGGGCGCCTGGGTAACTCAGCTGGTTGACTTCAGCTCAGGTCATGATCTTGCAGTTCACGAGTTCAAGTCCCAAGTTGGGCTCTGTGCGGACAGCTCAGAGCCTGGAGCCTGCTTTGGATTCTGTGTCTCCTCCTCTCTCTGCCCCTCCCCTGCTTGCTTCCTCTCTCTCAAAAATAAATAAAACATTAAAAACAGAAGTCTGATAGAATTCCCCTGGGAAGCCATCTGGCCCAGGACTCTTGTTTGTTGGGAGATTTTTTTATTACTGATTCAATTTCTTTGCTGGTTATGGGTCTGTTCAAATTTTTTATTTCTTTTTGTTTCAGTTTTGGTAGTTTGTGAGTTTCTAGGAATTTGGCTATTTCTTCCAGATTGCCCAGTTTGTTGGCATGTAATTTTTCATAGTATCCTCTTATAATTGGATCTCTGTAATGCTGGTTGTTATCTCTCCTCTTTCATTTGTGATTTTATCTGTTTGGGTCCTTTCTCTTTTCTTTTTGGTAAGTTTATCAATTTTGTTTACTTTTTCAAAGAACCAGCTCTTAGTTTCATTGATCTCTTCTACTGTTGGTTTTTGGTATTGTTGTTTCTCTATTATTTATTTCTGCTCTAATCTTTATTATTTCCCTTCTTCTGTTGGCTTTATGCTTTATTTGCTGCTCCTTTTCTAGCTCCTATAGGTATAAGGTTCTTCTTACTAGAAGCAGCACCAAAGGCAAGGGAAACAAAAGCAAACAGGAACTATTGGGACTTCATTGAGGTAAAAAGCTTCTGCACAGCAAAGGAAAGGATCAAGAAAACTAAAAGGCAACTGATGGAATGGGATAAGATCATTGAAAATGACATATCAGATAAAGGGTTAGTATCCAAAACCTATAAAGAACTTACCAAACTCAACACCCCAAAACAAACAAACAACAAATAACCCAGTGAAGAAATGAGAAGACATGAATAGACACTTTCCATCCAGATGGCTAACAGACACATGAAAAGATGCTCAACATCACTCATCATCAGGGAAATATAACTCAAAACCACAATGAGGTACCACCTCACACCTGTCTAAATGGCTAAAATTAACAACCCAGGAAACAACAGGTGTTGGCAAGGATGTGGAGAAAGGGGATACCTCTTGCATTGTTGGTGGGAATGCAAACTGGTCAGCCACTCTGGAAAACATTATGGAGGTTCCTCTAGAAACTAAAAATAGAACTATTCCTATGATTCAGCAATTGCACTATTAAGTATTTACCCAAAGGATACAAAAATGCTGATTCAACGGGGGCACATACACCCCACTGTTTATAGCAGCATTATCAACAATAGCCAAATTATGGAAAGAGCTCAAATGTCCATCGACTGATGAATAGATAAAGAAGATGCGGTGTATATAATCAGTGGAATATTGCTCAGTGATCAAAAAGAATGAAATCTTGCCATTGGTAGCAACGTGGATGCAACTAGAGTATATTATGCTAAGTGAAGTAAGTCAGTCAGAGAAAGACAAATATCAAGTCAAGAGTTCTCAGGTTCTAATTCTGAGAACTCTGTCCCCAGAAATGGGATCTGGAAAATAGTCACCAAGGAAAAAGGTCTTTAGAAATTAATGGCAAATACTTCATTAAATACACACACACACACACACACACACACACACACACACACACGCACACAATGGAATATTACTTGGCGATCAAAAAGAATGAAATTTTGCAATGACATGGATGGATCTAGAGTGTATTAGGCTAAGCAAAATAAGTCAATCAGAGAAAGACACATACCACATCATTTCACTCGTATGTGGAATTTAAGACACAAAACAGATGAACATATGGGGAAGGGGGTGCAGAAAGAAAATAGAGGGAAACAAACCAGAAGAGACTCTTAATGACAGAGAACAAACTAAGGACTGATGGAGGGAGGTGGGTGGGGGATGGGTTAGATGAGATGATGGGGACTAAGGAGGGCACTTGTTGAGATGAGCACTGGGTGTTACAGGTAAGTGATGAATCACTGAATTCTACTTCTGAAACCAATACTGCACTATATGTTAACTAACTAGAATTTAATTTTTTTTTTTTAATTAACAAACGAAATGAAACAAAAACAAAACACCTCTCAGGCAGTCTTCAGACCAGGGCTGTAAAAGCTCCATTAGGCCAGGGCTCCAGCACCGCGTTTCCCTCGGTGCCCCGTTGAGCAGGCTGTGGGATGACAGCCAACTTTCGTCTAGCATGAGCCTAACCTGCCCTCAAATATGACCTCTAGGGACAGAGATGTGTCTCCTCCACTTTAATACCAAGCTAGGATCCGGGAGACCAAACCTTCCTTAACCTCCCTGTGTGGAAGATATAAGCCTCCACCTGTATTATTCATACATAATTCAACCCGCAGGCCCACCACATTTCTTCCTAGAAGATCACTGTAGATTGAAACGTCAAAGACAGGAGCAAAAGAAGATTTCTTAAAAATCATCCCACAGCAGTCCAGTAATCCTTTACTTGCTAACTTTGACGCCAGCATCTCTGAAGGATCCCCATCGAAGGCCAGTCATTGCAAACACAGGCTGTTCCTTTTCACCCTGGAAGTTAAATACATTCATTTTAAATTAATGATTACAGTTAACTTGGAACTCTCGATAGGTAAGTGCCCAGCAAATGCACATGGCCTACTTTTCATCAAACCAAATTCTAAAAGGGTGTTCAAAGTCTCAGATATTAACTGAGTACTCCGTAAAAGGACCTGAATAAACCATTATGTAAAATGAAATTAATTTTTATATATTAGGCCTCATGAACCTACTGGCAAAGGAACATATTATCATACTTCAGACTGTAAAAGAAGTACCCAACTATGCTGGCTTTTTGACCAATCAGAAGTCAGGTCAGCCAGAACCTCTTCTTTCTCAGAGTCCAAGGCAAAGATCATTTCAGCCTGCATTCTGTTCAGAGGTCCAAGTGTTCTCAAGTAAGATCAGAATGCTGGTACTCTAGAAAGTTTTACCTGAGTACCTAGTGATACAGCCAGATATTTGTCATAACAAGTCAGAATAAAAACTGATTTGGGATTGGGGCACCTGCGTGGCTCCGTCGGTTAAGTGTCTGACTTTGTCTCAGGTCATGGTCTCACGGTTCCTGGGTTCAAGACCCACATTGGGCTCTGTGCTGACAGCTCAGAGCCTGGAGCCTGCTTCCGATTCTGTCTCTCTCTCTCCTTCTCTCTCTCTCTCTCTCTGCCCCTCCCCCGCTCATGCTCTGTCTCTCTCTCTCTCTCTCTCAAAAATAAATTTAAAAAAAAAGTGATTCAGATTTAGCCCAATGCTTTATGGCAAAATGCCACAATTATAATAGTGAGTTACTAATAAATCTGCAAGTTAGGCATTATATAGAAAACATATACAATATAGTCATTGTCTTTAAGAGTTTATACTTTATAATGGACCTTCCCTAGAGTATAAAAATATATAAATACATATTTATATATAAATACATATTTATATTTATATATACATATAAAATCAGGATCCATCTATCTCTCTCTATATATATTATATATATATAATATATATAAAATCAGGATCCTAAAAGGGACTTTTCCCACAGCTCAAAATCACAGCTACAGCCCAAGAGTGTGTCCACATTCTAAACAGAGCTGCCACATGCCAGACCTAACTCCACAGAATTTGTTAAATGGGGGTGGAGTCAGCTCGATTTCCACCAGGCCATCAGTACAACCAGTACAAGCAAAGGTTAGGAGGTGGAGGAGAATCCTGGACACCGTAAATTGCTGGTCTAGATCAAGTATGTGAAGTCTTCTCCTCGGGGAGGGCGTGCTTCCCCCTCAATCCTCCAATACCGAAACCCAGTGAGTGATTTCCAGGAGAATCACACACTCACAGGGGCAGCTTATAAATGAATATACTGGCCTCCCATCCCATGGTTGTGTATTTGTTCCAACAGTAGATCTGTTTTTCTGCCCTCTGTACCAGTTAAACAAGGAAAAGGGAACTAGAGAGAGATGGTGGAGCACGGAGGTCATGGCAAGGCAGCTTGGCCTGGCACAGGAGGGTATGCTCGTCCCCTGGGTGCCCAGTGGATAATGTGGAAAACAGCAGGGCTTTGAGCCATCCTGATAATGAAGAGCTAATCATTTTTTTCATGGAATTATCAATAACAATATCATACATTAGGGACTAGGAATAAAAATACCTGCCCTCCACAGAGGAGGGCACTTGTTGGGATGAGCACTAGGTGTTGAATGTAAGTGATGACTCAGTCACAAGAATCTACCCCCCAAACCAAGAGCCCACTGTATACACTGTATGTTAGGCAACTTGACAATAAATTATATTAAAAAAAAAATACCTGCCCTCAAGGAGGTCAAGGTACAACAGGGGTAGACAGACACAGACAACAATACAATGCAATAGGTTCCAACGGCCAAGAAATGCATCGAGTGCTATGAAAGCACAGCAGGTGTGACTGGATGTAGCGTGTGGGGGGAGCAAAGACACTTGGTCAGGGAAACACAAACATTAATTTTAAAACTAAATATAAATTAAATTTTAAAGAATAAGGTGTCTAGACTGAGGGAGGTTGGAGAGAAGCACGGAGAGAAAGAAAAGGGAGAAGAAAGATCTAACCTAAGGGAGGGAAGCAACATTGTAGGAGTCTGCAGGGGAGTATTTCCCTCAACTGTTCCATTAGGGCTTTGTAAGTGTCACAATTGATAACGATAATGACAACCGTAGAAGATTCCATGATGGAAGGAGTTGAAAAATACCAAAATTCCTTGGTTTGAAATAAGTTATGTTTACTACAATTCTTCTTGGGGTCTTTAATACGTTAATGTATAATATAAACTTCCAAAAGGAGAAATATGTATAGTTTTCCTGAATTGTTAACTGTGCAACCCTTCCCTGGGAGGAACTTTGCGTAACTAATACTCCTCGGGAAAGGCTGATCTAAAGCACATAGTCTAACACAACGTCCTGGTTTTAGTGCTTGAGACTTCCCAACTGGTGCTCTAAGAATGTTTTCTCTTTCTTCATTGAGGAGGATTTTAGGAATATTCTGTGAAGATTAACTAAAAAGCTTTGTAACTTCAAGGTGCTACTGATTTGAGGTGCTATGTCCTAGCAAGGGATGGGAATGACTCTGGACAATAGGAAATGAGTGGGGAAAGATCTAGAGAAGCCCGGCTAACAGCCAGATGGGCATAGAGCCCTCAGGATTCAGAAGAGGCCTGAGGGTTGGTAATGAAGAGACTGGTCCCTGTTGTGCACAAGAAAAATAAGCAAGGGTAGGTGGACAGAGTAGAAGCTAATAGACAAAATACCACTGGATGTTAACCCAATGGAGGTCAGGGTAAGAGAGTATCAGATGGAAAGATGAGTAAAGAAAAACCGATAAAGAAAGACAGGCACACACAACCAGATCTTAACAGCAAAGGAGATATGTTGTCCCGTCATAGACCCTCCGGAATGAGAAAATGGCCTAATGGTTTGCTAAAGAAAAAATAACTCAGACCGCTGGCTGGAATAAAACTTAAACAGTGAAAAGAAAACAATTCTGGTCAACTAGATAAGCACTTAATCTAGGAATTTTAGGAATTCTAGATGAAGAGAAAGTAAATAGAAGGAATTCTGAAGTTCTGACACAGCTCTAAGCATCTTGAGAGAATCATCAGTGAGGGTTTTTAAAAAAAAAACAACAACAACAACAACCAGGAATGACAGGGGAAAGGGAGAGATTCTAACTTTGACCAGCAACCCTATCCTCCTGTTTGGGTTCTGGGTTGGCAGATTCTATGAGTCCAACTAAAGTAACAAAAAGAAAGAACTAGAAAGACTTCCATAAGTCTTTAAAGTACTAGGCTTTGTAGATGTCTATGTGGGAAAATGCCATTTAGAAATCACAGGATGGTGGCAAGAGTGATACACCTGGACAAAGCAGTCAAGTCGAAAAGCAATGGACCAAAAGACAAAATCTAGATTTTACTTCTATCTAGCGTGACTAGTCAGATGACCAGCTGACTTTTTTTTTTCCCCACTCTGTCAAATGAAGATACTAATACACATCTTGTCTTCTTATACTGGAGGTCCAAATGAGATGTGAGCACACACCGGACACTGTAAAAAGCTAAATATAAAGCATTATTATAGCTTCCAAGGACTATTTCTTGATCTTTGGAGACTCTTCAGTTAAACAGGCTTAATTGGGTTTGGTTTTTTTTTTGTTTTTGTTTTTTTTGTTTTTTTGTTTTTTAAAAGACGAGGGATCCGGTATCAGGCTTTACCTATCACGCAGCCCCTGTATTCTGAAAGCAATTTCCAGGAATAAGGAAGAAAGAGAAGACAAATTCAGCTCTAGCTGAGTGCCTCAGAAACCACAGTGGAAGCTGCTGTACTAGGTTTTCTAGGAATTAATTTCAAAAGTTTTCTGCATCCTGGGCTGTGTCATCAATACACAGAGCCTGTGGCGAATTTGATGCTGGTTTCATCAATTCACAAAATCAGTACATTTGGGAGAAAAGAAAAAAGAGGAGACAAGACTTTTCAATACAAGCACAGTCAACAATTTCCAATTAAATCCTGATTACTCTGGAATGTATTATTTCTCACACATTTATAAGCAGCAGTAAATCACCTAGTTATTATGAGATATAGCCTGACACACCTCCTTCGGTAATAACATTTTAAGATAATATCTTCATAATTCCAATCTGTGGTGCATTCCAAGGCTAGACTTTCTTTCACCCAGCCGTTGCATTCTGTGACAATGACTTCGATTTTTTTATCACTAAAGGATAAAATACAACTTAAATCACTTTTATCAGAATTAATGACATCACGGTGGGGAGTCCAGACATTACTACAGAAGAACAAAGGAAAAGGAAAGGAAAACAGGCTGCAAGTGCATGGGTTCACCAGTCACAAATATGCATATGGCCAATGCTATATAAGTAACAGCAATATTTTAGGACCGAAGCTTGGAATTATGACATAGTGTGGAACATTCTTTCATAGATGTCAAGAAACTTGAGTGAATATAAAATGTTCAGAGCCTCTGAAGGACAACCTGAATGTAGCTGGTACATTTTAAGACCAAATCTCAGTAAAGGACACAGGGCTCACTGTATATAGAATTGTTTGGCTTTATGGCTTAGTCTTCTCAGGAATCTGTCCTTTTGTTGTGGGGAAGGAGGGGAGAAGATTTGATGAAGAAGGAATGGTTACTTTACTACTACTGAGTAAGAATATTTTTTGTTCTAGGAATTAAATTCTTTTCTTTTTAAAGCTTAAAGAGAGTGCACGTGTTGGGGAGGGACAGAGAGAGAGGACGACAGAGGATCTGCAGTGGGCTCAGCACACAGCCTGACATGGGGCTCGAACCCACGAACTGTGAGATCATGACCTGAGCCGAAGTCAGATGCTTAACTGACTGAACCAACCAGGTACCTGGGAATTATATTCTTCTTAAAGAGAAGATTCCAATCACGAATCAGGAATGGCTACTGGGTCTTCTTCCCTCCAAAATTTTTCTTTCGGGAAAATGTCAAACTAAGAAATCATTTAATGTACAATGAACACCATTTATGTCTTACACCTACATTCACCAGGCAAAACATTTGTCCCCATTAGCTTTATCTGTCTACATATTTTGTAGTTTTGTCAAGTCATTTTCAAATACACTGAAGACTTCATGACCCTCACCCCTCAATATTTCAGCATGTGTCTCCTAAGAACAAGGACAGACATAATGATACTGTCACCCTCAAGAAATCTAACATTGACATAGAGTATCTCATATACAGTCGCTATTAAATAGCTCTGATTGTTCCAATAATATATTTTATGGTCTTGTTTATCTTTCTTCTAATCCAGGATTTTGTACTAGATTTAATTCTATTACTTTAGTTTCCCTAATCTGGAAGAGACCATCTTCTTTTGGATTTCATGACACTGACATTTTTGAAGAGGCCAGACCAACTGTTGCTTTTAGAAGGTCCCACAATGTGAGTTTGACAGACTTTTTTTCTCATTATTTTCAGTTCGTTTCAGATAATTTAATGTTTTGGGCAAGAAACTATAAAGGTGATGATTTATCCTTCTCAATACATCATCTGAGTAGGCAGATAACGTCCATCTGTCCCATAACTGATGATGCTGGGTTTGATCACTAGGTAATATATAGGCTAGATCTCTCTACTCTAACGCTTTTCCCTCTGTAATCATTAAGTGATCGGTGATGCTTCAAGACTGTGTTGATATATGTTCCCCAAGAACCCTTTTATCCAGTGGTGTTAGCATCCACTAATGATCTCTACCTGAATCAATTATGTCATTAGTGATTTCAAAATAATAACTATCCTTTCTTCTGCATTTATAAGCTGGAAATTCTCTATTATTAAACTGTAGGCTCATAAATCCTTCATTTTTACTTAATTGCATTATAATCCATTAGCATTTTTATTCTTTTTGATGTTCAAACTGTCCCCAAATTGGCCAGGAAGATACCATCAGGCTAGCCCCTTCTGCCTTTTCATGTTGTCTCTGTCAGTTTTTGGGTAACTCTTTGCTTGTTCCTGCCTTGCCTCTGGAAGCCATCCCCTCACAGAGCTCTGGTGACGTTTATTATGGAACACTATCTAGAGACCAAAATCTGAATGCCAGGTACGCTCCTTGTTGTTCAGTGTCACTGCTTCTAAGCCTGTTGAGTGTGCAAAGCCAGCAGAAGTTTGTTTTTTTTTTTTAAAACAATTCACAAGTTCATCTACAAATCAATAAAATGTTAGACAACCCAACAGAAAAATGCGAAGTCCTGCTCCCACTGAGGATATAGGAAGCTATAGACAACATTGTTCCCACCCTAGAAAAGACAGATAACCTACAAAATCATAATTTTTCTTGAACTCAGAGAGTGCGTGGAGGCTGCAAGACAACCAAGTAACCTGAATTCCAAAGGATGGATGCGACATGAGAAAGGTTTCACCTTTAGCAAAGCATGAAGAAAGAGATGGCCACCATGCAAACAGGTTAAGATGAAACCGGTCACTGTCCTAAATGCTTTGTATTATTAGTTCTTCTAATATTCTAAACAACCATATGAGATAGAGAAATTACATGGTCCAAAGGTAATCAATGGAGAAAGTCAAAACAGTAACACAACTCTATTGAGAGGAGATATAGAGAAATTCTTAGAGGTAATAGAGAGGTCAAGAGATAAAGTCTAAAAACGGTGAGTCAAAAGGCAATATGATACACTGAACACTAATGATCCACTGTACACCTAAAAAAGGTTATGATGGTAACCTTTTTTGTGGGTTTTTTACCACAATTTTAAAAAGTAGTGTTGTGAGCATGTTAACTAGTGGTAACACCTAGAACAAACAGTAAAGTTATTTTTCTCTGGGAGTTATGCTTGGGATAGGAAACTATATTGTTTTTGTTGTAACCTCATTTGAACTGCTACAGCTTATTAGTTTAACATGTATGTGTGCATTACTTTATAAAACTCTGGGGGGAAAAAAAAAGACTTTACCTTGATCTGCAAGACATCAAGTGGAATGGTCTCTCCTTTCACAATGGCAAGTGTAGCATCTGTAATATGTCTAAAAGACAAAGGAAGGAAATGATCACATGCGGAAAACACAGCACTTCCCCCACCACACATGTATGTACGTACGTACACACACACACACACACACACACACTCCTATCCAGAGTACTAACAAGTCGGGGAAAAAGACAAATTCCTTCAAAATACTCCAAGATAGCAGAACAAATGAATATAAAAGAATTGCTGATACAAGCATAGTGAAAGGCTCTGATATGGACTCAAAAGAAAAGGCTTTGGCAAAGAGAAGTTTATACCAGGTGCCAATCATTTGTTTATTTCACATTTATTGACTCTACCATGTGTCTGACTCTTATCACTGGAAAATATGATACTTAACAGCATCTTTCACTCATTCTAAGAAACTCAACCCTTGAAAAAACATTATTTCTTTTTACTCTATTAACCCAAAGGGTAACTAAAGGACAGGATTTGGAGTTATCTTAGCAAAATATAATCCAGAACCCAAGACCTATTCCTCTGACTTTCCAGGATTACAAGGATGTAATTTTAATTGCTGATTCTTCTGTTCAAGGACACGAGACTGTCCCTATCTACATTCTGATTGTCAGCTGAAAAGTGTATAGGTAAAAAACGTCTGTACCATCAGCAACGATTCAGGGCAGGTGAAATATGCCAGGCTTCAAAAAAGCTCTAGGTTCATATTCTAATTAGATCCCAAGTCAGACACACATTAATATATAAAAGACAGTCAGCAAAAGAAATATTAAATCAACAAGTGGCCAGACAATAAGATATTTGCTCTTGCAGCAGAAAGAACAAGGAAACTCACATTAAATACTTTCCTAGTCCAGCCTGTCCATCCCTCCGGGCACTTACCCTCTCTCTTTGCATCGCTCACTAGTCTCACCCTTGAGATATTGGCTGAAATGTCACCATTTACCCTAACCAGCCTATAGGCCCTTCCCTATAATGAACACTGAACTGTGTTCATTTTCCTTCACAGATCAAAATTTATAATACATATTTTTTATTTACATCTTTATCATCTGCCTCCTCCTGGAAACTCAAAGTTCCATAGGGTTAGTGATAATTTACATCTATTACCAATATTAAACACCTAGCAAAGAGCATGATCTATAATAGGCAATCAATAACAGATGAATGATTTCATTCTATAAAATTCTAAGCATATAAAAAAAAGTACAGGGAACAGTATCATGAATTCCCATGTATTCCTTGTCCAGCCTCAACAATTATCAATACACAGGCCATCCTATTTCCTTGTACACTTCCCACCCACTGTCCCCATCTGTATCAGAGCAAATCTCAGATATCTTAACACTTTATCCAGATATTTCTTTACATATCTCTAAAAGATAAAAAGATTCTTTTTAAAAAAACAAAATGCTACTATATCTAAAACACTTAAATAACTCCTTTATATCAACATACATTTAGTCAATGTCAAAATTTCCCCAATTAACTCAGATTCTCTTCAGTTTCTTTGTTCAAATCTGGATCTAATAAATAAGATCTATATATTGCAATTGGCTTATATGTCAAGTCTTTTCCCATCTATGGATTCCCTCTCCTTTTCTTTTCCCTACTTGTTAAAGAAATGGGTTGTCTTATTGTGTTGCTAAGGATCTGGATTTTACTGACTGCATTCCCATGATATTAACTAACGTGTCCCCATTCCTTGCATTTCCTAAAAGTCTCTGATTGAGCTTGGCGTTTTTGGCAAAAATACTCCAGAGGTGGTGGTGTGTACTTCTTTCAGTAAGTACATGAAATCTGTTTGCCTCTTTTTTGTGTGATAGTAGCAACCATTGATAATCACAAAGAGTTGCAAAATGGTGACCTTTTAATTCTATTATTCCTTCTAATTTATGATCTGGTCCACAAAGAGAAACTTTCCCTCATCAACAATTTGGGTACCATAAAATAGAGGTCATATGAGAAAAATCGATAAGTGCTTTTTTTTTTTAACTTCACCAATTTTCAAAATAAGTTGATATCCTCAGTATCCTCTAAAAGAGACCACTAAGTTTTTCATTTTTATTTCCTAGTATCATTATGAACTCATAGCTTTAAATATATTTGGTATGTTTCAATACATTATAGTTATTAGCCTTACTGATACTCAGATTGTCCCAAACAAATGAGCTGCAAGGGTGGAGTACAAGGGTCAGTAGATAATCAGAATGAACGATGAGAAAGGTCCATGTCAAGTTCAACCATACTGAGAAGTGACTAACAACTCCTCCCAAGCACTTATCCACACAAGTAGAATTATCTAAGTTCAAAAGAATTAGTTTAATATTTTAACTTCTTTTTTGAACTTAGATTTATTGGGATATAATTTATACATAGCAAATTTCACCCTTTTAGGTATACTGTTCTACAAATTTTGACAGATGCCTTCAGTCATAATCTGTATGACCAAGATACAGAACATTTACAGCATCTTAGAAAGTTCCTTCATGGCCCTTTGTGGCCAACCCACTCACCCCACCATCTGCTTCTGGCAACTACTGGCTGCTTTCTGTTTTCCAGAATGTCCTATAAATTGAAATAAGAAGTGTGAAGCCTTTTCACCAGCTTTTTAAAACTCCTAGCATGATTTTGAGACTCATATTGTTGGATGGACCTTTATAGACTGTTTCTTTTTATTGCAGAGTTGCATTCCGTTGTATGGAAAGTACACAGATTATCCATTCACCAATTGATGGACACTGGCAACATTCCCAGTTTGGTGCAGTTACAAATGAAGCTATTATAAGAATTCCCCTATAGGTTTTTGTATTGACAGATGTCTTCATTTCTTTTGGGTAAACACCTATGATTACGGCTCACAGGTTTAATATTTTAAACTGTCAACTGCCAAACTGTTTTCCATAGTGGTTACACCACTTTGCATTTTCACCAGCAACATGAGAGTTTCAGTCGCCTCGTGTATATATCAGCACTTGATGATGTCAGGTTTCTGATTGGCTTAAGCCATTCTAACAGATGCATCTCACAGTAGATTTAACTTGCACTTCCCTAATGACGAATGTCATCTATGTCTTTGGCGAAGTGTCTGTTCAAATGTCTTGCCCTTCTTTCTATAAGGGAGTTTGTTTTCTTATTACTGAATTGTGAGAGTTATTTTATACTCTGGATATTGGTCCTTTACCAGATATGTGTCTTGCAAAAATTTTTTCCCCAGTCTATGGCTTGATTTTTCATTTTCTTAACAATGCTTTTCAAAGGACAGAGGTTTTAAATTTTATTGAAGCCCATTTTATCCTTTTGTAAGGTTTCTACTTTTTGTGTCCTATCTAAGAAATCATTGCCTAACCAAGGTCACAAAGATTTTCCTCTAGAAATGTTACAGTTTTAGGCTTTACATATAAGTCTATGATCAATTTCATGTTAATTTTTATATATACTATGAGGTATGGGTTATGGGTCATTTTTTGCATGTGATTAGCTCACTATTTCAGCACCAACTGTTGAGTTAGTCTTGGACTGTTAGAAAATTAGTCTTGGAATCAGATACGGTAAGTCCTCAAACTTGGTAATTCTTTTTCAAAGTTATTCTGGGTGTTCTAGTTCCTTTATTTTTCCATATAAATTTTAGGATCTACAAGTCAATTTCTATAAAAAATCTTCTGAAAAGATCAATTTAGAAAACAAACATCTAAATATTGAGTCTTGAAGTCCATGAACACACGTCTCTCCATTTATTTGTTTTCCTTTTTTTTTATTTTTTTTATTTATGTTTTCCTGATTTCTCTTTAAGGTTTTGTAGTTTTCAGCGTATACATTTTACATATATTTTGTTGGATTTATCCCTAGGTGTTTCATGTTTTTTGTAAAGGCTTATCAATGTTAATATTCTATTACCTTTATTGCTATATTTTAGAAAAATATAGTAATTATTAATAAAGTAAAAGATTTAGTGTGTATAGCATTTAAGTACAACTATAAAAAAAAGGAGACATTTAGAAATTATTATATCTCCATTCAAAAAAGTGTAGTTTCTCTCCTAATACAGCTCTTCCTAATCTGTTCTGCTCTGTACAGCACTGGTAGGAAAAAGCTTCTTTCCATAGTAAAATGTTCCTTCCTTTAAAACTAAAAGTTTTTCCTGGGGTACCTGCGTGGCTCAGTCGGTTGAGTGGCCAACTTTGGCTCAGGTTATGATCTTGTGGTTCAAGAGTTCAGGCCCCGGGTCAGCCTCTGCGCTGACAGCTCAGAGCCTGGGACCTGCTTCAGATTCTGTCTGTCTGTCTGTCTCTCTCTCTCTGCCCCTCCCCAGCTCGTACTCTGTCTCGCTCTCTCTCTCTCAAAAATAAACAAACATTAAAAAAATTTTCTTTTAAATAAAAATAAAAATAAATGTTTTTCCTTAGGTGAAACAGCAAGAGAATAGAGGGTTATCTTCTTTGATTTATGTTGTTTTATTTATAGAATCTAAACTCAATTGTACAGTCATCCTATTTCTTATTTACTATTTTCCACCCTAAATTATCAATAAATATGCATAAAGTCTTCAACTTAACCCATAGTTTACCAAGCATAATTCCTTGTTCACCTAACTAGTCCTTATTTTAACTTAATCTTCCGAAGTACTATTGTTGGGCATCTGGTAAAAGCAGGTAAAGAAACTGACTCAAGAGACAGAGTCAATCAAATTCTCAAGATCAAAGAGCAAGCTTGTGGCAAGATGAGGTTCAACTGCAGGTCTAACTCCAAGGGTGAACTCTCTCACCTTCTGAGACGACTATAGTCGTACCAAAGGAGTATCTATGGTTCCCAAAGGGCAAGCCCATGATTTCCAGGCCTCCTCATCAGTGCGATCAGGTTTAAAATGTAAACAGCTAAGTCAGGAATCATATCTACTTGAATCGGCACTTTTAGCAAAGTTACATACAGTTTAAGACACTTTCCCCAAAATATACACATGAACTCACTTAGATTACATTCTGGGTTCCTTAGTAAGCAAAATCAAAGTGAAAAAATGGTCTATTTTACTTTCCCATATTTCTATATCAACACATCTTTACCCCATTTTTTCCCCTCTAATACAGATGCTATCCAGGAAGTAGGCAGCAGTTTAGAAAATGAAATTCAATTTAGGAGAAAGCAAGAAGCATGATCACAGGTTTAGATGCTATAAATATATCAATTCTGAAGGAAGCTCTTAGAAAGGATCCAAAAGCTCTGGACTTGCTCTGAGTAGCAACTAGGATATTGAGAGGTATAAGAAGAGCTTATGAGAGACTGACCTTAAAAAAATGTTGCAGCTGAAAAATCCTTTTCCTTCTTTTTATTTTTTTAAAGTAGGCTCAACACCCAGCACAGAGTCCAGTGCAGGGCTTGAACACATGACCATGAGATCAAGACTTGAGCTGAGATCGAGTCAGATGTTTAACCACCTGACCACCCAGGTACCCCATGAAAAAGCCTTTTAATATTAATTTTTTCCCAAAATTATGTGGCAGAGAACAGCTAAGATACAACCCCAAAGTTATCATTTTCTGGCAGTAACTGAAAGTTCTAAACAAAGCAGCACTGTAACACGGAACAGCTATTTTTTAGGATTATTTATCTGCAACATTCCAAAGGCAAGACTCGTTTTTCTCCTGTCACAACTGTGGTACAACACATCCTGACAGCAATCCAGAAAGCAAAGCCTTGTTCTCTTAAATGGCCTTAGGCATCTACCATGTTGAGAGGTCTACAAAATTCCGAACCCAGGGCAGATTTACTTAATTACCTAAGAGCCCTTGGGCATGCTTATAAATTAAGTTTTAAAAATCTTTAAATTATAAATAGAAGCAGCAACAACATTAGTTTAACCAGAGGGAAAATTAGCTCCCCCAAAACTGAAGACCTTCAAGAAACTAAGACCTTGAGGGCAGCTGCAACGCGTAGAAACTGGCTTTTTGGATAGGCAAGGTGTTCGCCAAGGAACACAACCTCCCTCTGGATCACTGACATATTTGGAACGTTGGCTAAGCAGTTCAAATAATCTGTATTGATGAAAAACGAAAGACTAACTCTCTAAAGTAACCGAGGCCCAAACCACATAGCATTTACCTCAGATAAGAAAAATGTTTGAATAATTCATTTTTTGTTTTATCTACTGCCCCTCAGAAATTCTAAACTGGGAATAACAAGTCTGGCAAACTAAAGTGCCATGTCAGGCTTTAGGATGACTAATGAAGAACTGAACATCCCTCTTAGATTAAGGCTTGAAGCAGGAGACGTTAGATGAAGGCCTGATAAAGGTCTATGTTTATGCCTCGTGTGTGACATCTAGATCAAGGCTTTTATATACATATACATACATATATATGTATACATGTATGTATATGTATACATATATATGTGTGTGTGCGTGTGTGTGTATAGAGAGAGACAGAGAGAGAGTGAGAGAGACAGAGACAGAGAGAAGACGTGGTAAAAATGATATAAAGTAACTCCTAAAATTATAACAGCAAAAATAAATCCACTGAAACCAATTTAATAAAAATCCCAAAAGCAGAAAAAAAAAACCCAAACAGTAAATCACCTGAGTACTATTATTATGTTTCTAAAAGGTTATATAACCAGAAATGTCACGAGAAGATTTTAGTTAACACATTCAACGAGTATTTATTTACTGATCTCCCCCAACTGTGTCACAAAGCTTACATTAAAGATTAAGCAACTGACAAGGAGAGGCTGCAAAGAATTTTCTCAGTTACACTATTTCTCGCTGTTCAAAGATTTAAAATTCCCATCTCCTTGAAGGACTACAGCTTTGTTTACATAAGGCCTCTGAGAGAAAAGAACAACAATCTGCCCGACTCCTGAAGACAGTTAGATTCGCAACAATTTCATTTAGATGTTGCTTCCCCGGCTGCTTTATCCACACTGCCTTCCACTTTAGGCATTTCCCAAAGGATGTGACTATTATTTAGCTGTTCTAGCTACTTATATTATCAAAATAATGAAGCCACGGCTACCAGTTCAGTTTTCACAAGGGACTTGCTATTTGTTATCATGTATTTTTAAAGCAAACAAATGATCAATGCAAACCTGTCTTCACTAGAGAATCTTACAACATAAAGGCCTAAAGACGGTTCGGATCAGGGATGCAATCTCTTCAAAACTGACAAAAGGACATCAGTATTCATCTCTACACCTGACTTGGGCACTTGATATCAGATCACCAGGGTCCCAGAACCCAAAGAGGAAACTTCCCAGTGAATGGAATGGTTGAAATTTGATCTAGGTCCTGTTCTTAATGATTTGAAGTTTCAGGCTCTTGAAGCTAGAAACAAAACCAAAAAATTCTTGTATCCCACATGTGAACTGTCCATTCCCAGGCTCGCTCACCCACAAATGCTACCACCCCACATTGACAACCTACTGGACTTTGTTTCCACTTTCGGCAAAGAGAGTATGACTCAAACTACTGGTCTGTCCCAGTGGGATAAATCCAATGGGAATTTTACTGAAGGAAGCCTGGGGGAAAAAAAGAAGAGGAAAGTTTTATGGTTATGGTAAAAAAAATTAAGCTGAACAGAGAGACACAGACATGTCCACAATGACAAAGTAACTGACCCTAAGTCCACCACCCTGTCTACCCCTTCCCTAGACCAGCAGTCAGATAATATTAAGTGAGCAGTTTCTAAAATGAGGAAGTCCTTGAAAACTGGACTCTTAATCTGGAAGAAATATTTGGATACTCATTAACAGCAATTGGTTCAAAGAAAATGGGTTACAAAAATGAGGATCTTAAAGGTATTAGATAAATATGCTATTGTGACAGAAATTATATTATGTTGTCACAGTATTTGAAGAAGTTGTGGATAAAATCCACTAAAAATATCTAGCCTTTGTACAGTAACTAATGACAATGTTTTATAAATGATCTCCAGTATAAAGAAGGCAAAGAGAATAAGCAGGTTCAAGTCCTTCATCCCATTCCCTCTCTCCCTTCCACGAGGCAACCATTATCCTGCCGTGGCTGGGATTCTCTTCCAGCCACACTGTTATCCTTTTACAACATATTTAGGCAACCATTAAACTACGTAGTATTTTCTGAATTTCAAAACTTAGTAGAAATGCGTCACATACTTTGGCAACCTGTTTTTATTCAATATTTTTTAGATTTTATATATACACACAGATTTATGTGTATACATAGAGATCTATAAATACTTATAGATCTAATTCATTCATTTTTACTGCTACATGGCTTCCAGTATAGGAATGTACCACCATTTATTTATGAAGGAATTCTGTGAAGAATAGTTTCCATGGGAAAATTTTATATTTCAAACAATAGCTTTTCCAGTAAAAAGCTATTGGGTACTCCGGAACACTACAGCAGAGAAGTCTGCCACAGACTAATAGAAGTGTTATAGGACACAGGCAGCAGTCTTTTATTTACTAAAACCCAAGGAAACACCTTAAAATATAAAATGGTAAAAAAAAAAGATAAAAAGATAAAAAAAAGACAGAAATGCAGAAGATGAAATGCAATTACCCTTTCTTAAAGCTCACCTCATCTGCTCTTCGAAGAACTCCAGTAATAACCTACAAATGTTAAAAAATTAGTATAAACAACACGCATTCCCCTTATCATACAAGAATTGGATTCAATTTTCATGGATCACAAACTTGTTCCTGTTTTCTTCCTAGAAACTAGGTGAAAAGATGTACTGGCCTGTCAAACATACAGTATTCTGCAGAGGCATCAGAGCTAAATTAGATTTTATTCTTGACCTAAGATCAATACTCCAATAAAGGTTAACACAAAATAATTATGAAACATCCACATGATATTAGCAAGCTTGTTTTAAGTTCTGTACAATGGATACAAGTGTGAGGCACACATCAGTCTTACAGAAGAGCCTAGGCTGTGCTAGAAGTGCACATACAGGAAAAAACACCACCATTTTGCTACCCACTGGGAAGTCTCTGCTCAATACATGTTTCTTATCGATGAAAATGAAGACAGGGGGAACAGCAGCCCCGCTTTTAAAAAAGATATTTTTAATTTGAATTTGTACATCATGGTTTTTTGTTTTTTTTTTAAACTGTGATACACAGGTCTTGTAAAAGTGGTGAAAAATACCTGAAGAAAATTCTTTCTCAAAATCCCACCATGCAGGACAAGCATCATTAATCAGTTGTTTACATTTTGGCATATTGCCCTCCAATCTTCTTATTCAGTGCACAATTTTATATGACTGAGATGATACCAAATATGTGATTTGGCATATTTCTTAAAAACACTTTGCAAAGTAAAGGCTGATGCCAATCTTCCCCCTTCACCTCCTGCCTCACTGAATTTCAGGATTAAATGGGGCTGTCATGAGGTCTACTCATTCTTTGTTGGCATGCTATCAGTATTCTTCACACGTCATTAAAAAGCCATAAAAACAATTACAAGATCATTAGCACAGTCTTTCTAAAAGAAGCTTACTAAGGCTCACATAACTACTAAGTCAAACATAGGACACTGCTCTGTCTGCTATTAGCTCTGGATCCCTCGCACTGACGGAACCACCAAATGGAGGCAAAAGGTGATCAGAAATGAGGCACAGATGTGAATTATGGCCCTATGGCCCGTAGGATGGAAACACTGAGCAGGAGGAGGGGCACCTGACCTGGCTCCTCAGGGTTTCCAATACCTAGTGAAGGCTCTGGTCTACTGCTCTCCCAAAGAACACTTCAAGGGCAACGTACTTCCTGTCCTTATTGGACCAAAGTAAGCATTAAGGACATGAAATGTTAAGAGAGAGGCAGATACATACACCTGAACGTGCAGACCCCTGCCTCTAACTGTACTATTAGGAGATAACGTTCCATGTGATGGAAATGTGAGGACAAATGCATTTTTTTCCAAAAGGAGATCTGTAAGTTTATTTTATAAGAATAAAGTTCTTCATGATTAAAACTGATTCCCTAACTCGCTAACAAACAGGGATACTCCATCAAAGTCTCCAACATATAAAAATCACATTGTGCTCACCACCATTTCCTCTTCTTATTTATTCAATTTTATCCAACTTCAGTGTGATAAAACAAAAATCCTTCTATATGATGGGTATAAAGTTTACACAAAGCAAGGAAATAAAAGCACATGAGAAAAACGTAATGCTATGCCTGTTTCAGAGAGTAACAATCCTAAAAAAAATAAACTAAAAAGAAATCATTTCCTTAAGTTGTAACCACTTTATGTCCTTGCTCGAAGATCTAGCTTCCATATTCCTCACCGTCAAAATGGTTCCCAATAGAACAACAGCCGTACCTCCTGCAGTGTCCCATCTCCACCTGCAACAATGATCACATCTGTGTTTTCCAACAGTTCCAGGAGTTTCTTGGCTTGGCCCTCATAATCGGTCTGAAATACAAAAGACGACTTTGGTAAATTTATCACCCTAGGGCCATAAGATCAAAGATGTAAACATCTGGGATATTTAAAATTTTACACAAGTCTTTGTATAAATTCTACATAATTGATAGACATGAAAAATTAAGCAGCTATCAAAGCAATTATATATATATATATATAGTTTTGTACTATTTAGAGCTGGAAGGGACCTCAGAAACCATCTTTAACTTTCTTTTAAATATAAACCTCGGGTGGCTCAGTCGGTTGGGTGTCAAACTTCGGCTCAGGTCATGATCTCGCTGTTCGTGAGTTTAAGCCCGGCGGTGGGCTCTATCCTGACAGCTCAGAGCTTGGAGCCCATTTTGGATTCTGTGTCTCCCTCTCTCTCTGCCCCTCCCCCTGTTGCACTCAGTCTCTCTCAAAAATAAACATTTTTAAAATGTTAAAAAAAAAAAAAGTATACATACATACATACATGTATAACTCAAACCCAGTGATCTGTCTCCAGTCATACAGTTAGCTAGTCGAAAGACTCGTTTCCAGTCCAGTGCAGATTCAATTACACTATTTAGCAGGTGCCTTTCATCTGAAAGCAGGAAGTCAAGTGTATATGCAAATATAGAGTAACAGATGTAATGAAAAGAGCACAGATTTGGGTGCCCAAGAGACCCAGATTAAACGCCAACCCTGCTACTTTTTTGCTGAGGGACCTTAAACTCTCAGGATCCTAATTTTCCTTATCAATGAGATTATGTGTGTTGGGGGATGGGGTAATAATAGCTTCCCCTTAGTACCGTTGTAAAGCAGTATATAAAACAACTAAACTAGCAAGGCAACTGTTCATAGCCTGTACTGTACCTAAATGACAGGTTAGGTTTTGCTAGGACTACGCACTAAAGATGTACAGGTGTGATTCAGAGTAGTTACACAACAGTACCTAAACCTCACCATTTTTACTCAGAGTATTTCCTCTCAGATACATATGCGGACTTCAATGAATCATCTAAGCCACTGCCTCTAAAACCAAATACTAACTTTTAGAACACATAATGCAACAAATACTTAAATAGGAAACACCCCTTCCTATTAACACTGTACAAGACACACTAATAGGCAAAGGACATGAGCACAGTTAACACAGAGGAAAGCAGCAATCCCTAAACTAACACCATTCATTTTATAATGAATTATCCCACTTTTAGTCTACAAACGAAATGGCTGGCTTTATAGTTAAACACACATTTGCAAATACTTTTTAAAAATTTTTTTAAATGTTTTATTTATTCTTGAGAGAGAGAGAGAGAGAGAGAGCGAGTGAGCGAGAGACAGACAGACCGACCATGAGCAGGGGAGGGTCAGAGAGAGAGGGAGACGCAGAATCCAAAGACAGCCTCCAGGCTCTGAGCTGTCACCACAGAGCCTGATGCAGGGCTTGAACCCACGAACCGTGAGATCATGACCTGAGCCGAAGTCGGACGCTTAACCAACTGAGCCACCCAGGTGCCCCTAATTTTTTTAAAAAAAAGAATATGTGTCAATCCTGATTAAAAGGATGGGTTGTGAGTGTCCCAAAACAGGCAATCGATCGTTGGGAGTCAATAGGGGTTTGCTAAAAACAAGGCATTTTGGACTATCCTCATCTTCTGTGACATTACTAGATCAGTGGATTTGGGAAACTAGACGGACACTGTATCTGCTCCTTAGCGAGGCACCTGGCAAGCTATCTGATGATGTCCTCAGAGACAAAACAGAGAAATGAAGAAACGATGCACTAGAATGCAAGCAGGTTAGTTAGCTACCAGCTGACAGTCTGTCTCCAAGGAAGCAGCTCAGTGGAGTGACACCAAATTGTAGGTAGATTCCTAGGGACATTTCTTTAGGACTCTCCCTTGAGCCTTTTTCTATACAACACCATCAACAATAGAGGTGAAAGGTAATTTACTGAATATGTAAATGACCATCTTTTCCAAAACTGACACTGGCCTAATTATTCCTCAAACATGCCAAGTACACCCTCCTTCAGAGTTCTGAACATGCAACATCCTCGGCCCAGATTCTTTCCGTCCTTCATCTGCAGGACTTGCTCATCTTTCAAGTCTCTGTTGCAAGGTCCTCTCCTCAAACCAGTCTCCCTTGACCTTCTGAATTAAACTAACACCCCCATTCCTCCTGGTCCTCTTACTCTGCTTGATATTTCTTCTTGGCAGTCCTCGTCATCTGACAAACCATACGTTTGTATCTATTTCTTATCTGATCCCTCCCTTTCCCACTTTGAAGCTCTTTGGGGACAGACATGGAAAGTTTCTTCTGTCCAACCTGTATCCCCAATACCTAGAACAGGACTTAGCTCACAATAGTCAATTAATATTTGCAAAAAAATTAATAAATATGAATAAGTATATGAATGAACCAAAATTCAAAAATATTTTGACAGATTTAATAGACAGTTATTTAACAGATTACATTTATAAGGATAACATACTTGAGGCTCTGGCATGAAGATGAAAATTCCAAATGCACCAAAAAAGGAAGGATAAAAAAAAAAAAAAGAAGAGTGGACTAATGATATTAAATAAAGTAAAGCAAATCAAGACAAGAGGTAGCATAACATGATAGTAGAGAACTGTTACTTTTGCTGGGTGTAATAAGGACACTGCAGTTACACAGAAAAGTAGTCTGGTTTTTTTTTTAAGCGCATACTGAAGTATCTAGGGATTAAAATGACATGATGTCTGTAATTTACTTCAGAGAAGTATGCGTGCTGGGGACCACATGAGCCAGACAGCAGCAGAACCAACCCACAGATATGTGAGTCAGGCCATCTTAGGCCATCCCTCCTCAGCCAGGCCACGGAGGTGCCCAGTGAGACCAGCACAAACAGCTCTGGATAGACTGCTGACCACCAGAATCAGAAGCAGAGAAGCAGTTGTCAAGGTAGTTTCTTATGTAGCAGTAGATATCTAGTGTAGAAAGAAATATGACAGTAATTACAATAAATGTTAATGGATTGAATGGTCCAGTAAAAAGACCAAAAAATAAAAAAATAAAAAGTTGGATCCTTAAAATATCCCGTTTCAAGCCTTTACCAGCAGTACATCTAAAATATAAAGATACGAAAAGGCTGAAAGTAAAGGGATAAAAAATATTACACCAAGCAAAAACCAACCAAAGTAAGCTAGAGTCACTAATCATAGTAAAGATAGACTGTGGCAGAGGTGGTACAGGTGCTAAATAGAATTGCTCCAGACAGGGTTAAAGTGCAAGACAAATGAGGCGATTTGAAACTGGAGAGCATCTACCAACATCTTCTCAAAATATAAAACCCAAAAATGAACTACATGGAGAAGTATAAAAATCTGCAGTAAAAGTGGGAGATTTCTAACATCCCTCTCTCTATAGTTAAAGCAAAAGAAGAAAAAAATCAGTAAGGGCACAGAGGACTAGAACCACACAATGAACAGACTTAACTCACTGGGCACATGCAGAACATGGTACCCGATGACTGACACTCTTCTTATTCATACAGGGAGCATTTATGAAAACAAAACACATGTTAGGCCATAAAACAAGACTCAATAAACTTCCAAATGCTGGAATTGTATAGACTACATTCGTTGACCATAATGCAATTAAATAAGAAATCATTAACAAAAAGCTAACTAGAATAAAAGATAACTAGAAAAACTTTATATTTGGAAATTTAAAAATTGGTCTAAAGAATTCGTAATTTCCATCATGATGGAAATTAGAAAATATTTTTAATAAATGTTAATGAAAATATGATGTATCATAACTTAGAAGATGCAGTTGAAGAAGCAGAGCGAAATTTATAGCTTTAAATAAATACAATGAAAAGGGGTAAAAAATAAGCAAGCATCCAAGTTAAAATGTCAGAACAGAACAGCAGGAAAAACCTAAAGTAAGTAGAATAAAGGAAAGAATAAAGACAGACTAGAAATTAATGAAACAACCATAAACGAGAGGATCAACAAGCCAAAAAGTGATTCTTGGCAAGGATTAAACTGATATACCTCTCAAGACTATTGAGAGAAAAAAAGGGGGGCACAAATAAACAATATGAAGAATTAAAATGAGATATTACAAATATTACAGAAACTTTAAAGTCAAAAAGGAAGAAATTATGAACAACTTGGTATCAATTAATTTGGAAACTCCAATGCAATGAACAAATTCCTTGAAAATTGTGCCTTACCGAAACTAATTCAAGAACAGAACCTGACTACTTCTAGAACCATACAAAACAATTTCCCCTCAGAGAAAGCTCCAGGTCCAGACGGTTTATTTGAGTTCAATCGAATATTCAAGGAAGAAATGTCAGTCCTACATAACAATTCTAGGATCTCTCGTACATGGAGCCTGAAACGTGCATTATAAGCACTGAGACAGAGGTTCGTGCTCTTCCCCTTTCTCCCATCCCTGGAGGTAGACAACTGGAAGACCACATTTCAGGCCAGTTGGACATGACAGTTCATTTCAAGGTAAATTGGACTAAATTATCTTTTAGTTTCTGACTTCATGAAAGTGTGAAATATTAAAAATAAACCACAGACTTACACACATTACAAGAGTGAGTTTCACCAAAGGTGCACACCTCAGTACACATTGTACACCTATCACTTCAAAGTCTTGGGGCTTTGAGTGGAGTCTTGGAGCGTCTTCTGTATAACACAATCCTTCTAACGTAT
This sequence comes from Cryptoprocta ferox, assembly GCA_028646485.1. Lineage (NCBI taxonomy): Eukaryota > Metazoa > Chordata > Mammalia > Carnivora > Eupleridae > Cryptoprocta > Cryptoprocta ferox. Next base: position 88,619,015 of record CM053559.1, on the reverse strand, counting down.
TTGTGTCCCTTTTTCTTCTTAGCCAAATATCGCAAATTCTAGAGCTTTACCATTTAAAATTCCTCACCAGAGAGAAAACGTTTACCTGTCTGTGGAACTACCAAGTAATTAATTACTCAAAGTGGAAAGTTTGTTATTTTCAGGAAAAGAATTCTTACAGCTAAGACTACTTTCATCTTCTAAGAGACAGTAATTCCACCTCCTATCTTTCAGATGAAAGGAATCAAGTTCCTGCCTCCATCTAATCTTACTCTGAAAATGAAAAGCTGGCAATGCTTTGAAAAAATAAAAATAAAACCACTTTTATTACTGATCAGAACAAAGACACAACATCAATTCCTCTGTTCCCAGCTTCTTGTGTGTTAAGTGATTTCTGCTATGGAGTCAAGAGAAGAAGAGAAATTATAAGAAGCTCGGATAAAATCAACACTCTGGAGCGTTCTTACCTTGACGACAGTCACATCCATGCCAGATAAGTGTAAAATTGGGGCAGCATTTTTTTCAAATAGAGTCCTTGCTTTGCTGTAGACAAAGGAAAAAATACAAAAATTTTAACACGAGTTTTCAAGAGGGAGAATAAAAAGCCCAACCATCTTCACTGGAGTAGAACAAGCAGCAGATTAAGAAAAACAGGTTTCCTTTATTTTTGCAAGTACAGGAAGTCGAACAATGAGTGATGAGTTTCTATGGAGAGAAACGTAGCTGCTACCACTCTGGGGCCTCCAGGAGTTTACCTTCAAATACAATCAGCTCTTACCCACCTGGGATGGTTGAAGTTCAGAGTCTAGTTCCTCCAGAGGAAGAATGTACACCGCATATGGCTCCACTCAGGAAACAATGTTTGATTTATTCAGCAAGTATTTACTGAGGACCTACTGTGTGCTAGACACAGGTATAGGGGCTAGGGATACAACACAACAAAGCAGACAAAAACAACTATAGCTTAAGTATGATGTAATAAGTCCTCATGGAACTTATTTATATTCCAGGGGCAGAAAGAGGCGAGTGTATTTAACATTTTTCATATGGCCCAAAGGAATAAACTGAACCCCACAGAATACTAATTCTAACTCAGTGGACACAATCTTTGATGAAGAAATACACCATTTTTAATGATTTCAAATACTAGAAGTATCTCCATTTCTTGAGTTTCAAGCCTGTAATGATATCCCTGGAGAAGGAGCAAAATTCTTTTCCATGAAGGCAGAATTTCTGCTAAGAAAGGGGAAGTTTGAAATTAATGTAACTTTAGGATAATCAACAGCTCGTCTGAAGCTCCCAGGCATAGTCACATCCTTCTCTTTATTGCCCTGTCACTTTGTACACACCTCTGTTAGGAATTTTCACCTTGCATGACGATCAGTGATCTGGCAAGATAGTCTTCGGGACAAGACTGGAAGCCTTCCAAAAACAGACACCAAATCTTATAATCCTCGCAACCCCCAGCCTCTAGGATTATACCTGGCACACTTATAAGATATTTATAAGTATCTCATCAATTAATGCAGTAATACATGAATAAATAAACCTGCCCCAAATGTAGGCATGTAAATTCTGCGGAAAAGGAAATGACACAATTGTGAGGTGATCTAAGAACAGAAAGAGTCCTTTGAAGAATGTCTGTGTTTTAAGAGTATCACATGCATCATTCTGATAGTGATTCTTGTCCAGTGCAGGTGAGGAGTCTGAAACACAGCCCAGGAATCAAGGAATGCACAAGTTGCAAAGGGTCCCCAGTAGCACAGCCTCAGAGTTGAATAAATGATAAGCATACCAATCAGTAGACCTGTTTTTTGCCCAAATGTTTTCAACAATCACATCAAAGAAAAACAAAAGCTAGAACTTTCAAAACGCCAAACATCTCACTTTCACACCCACATTTACTAAGTCCTCTTTCGAAGATTATTTTTTTTAAACCAGTGTTGCGTGCTTTGACTTTCTCACAAGTGTTTTATACCAGGAGGAGATGCAGGGGTAGCTCATGAGCCACATGTGTAGTGATGCACATTTAATTTAACATTCCTTAGAAAGAAATAAGCACCAAAGGGCAGAGAGAAACACGTAACATTTCCTATTCTGGATTAAAATAGAAATGGAGAAGCTTGGACAAATTTTCACAAGAACCATTAAAAAAAAAAAAAAAAACATCTCCAACTCAGAACCTACCTGAGCATGTTAGAAGCAAATTACACAAATACCCCTGCCCTGTCTACAGTCCTGAATGCTTCTTAGAACAAACAGGGAAAGCTAAATGAAAACCTCCCCTTTCTAGCTCCCCATTTCTGGGGCTTCGCCCAGCAGCAAAGGGCTGAGCTAGGGATACTACAAATGTTTTTCTTTCCAGGGTGGTTTTCATTTTACTAGATTGGTAAGAAAAACCCAGCTGGAAGTGCATCGGCTCTATCTGAGAAGCAAAACTCTGGACCACTCTTACCCTGCTGTATGAATCATTTACAACAAATCCATACGCTCCTCCAAGTTGAAGAAACAGGATTTGAACATTTGGGCTTTTATTCACATCTTTATGTGATACCATGGCTATAGACGATCGCTAAAATGAAAGTGATTCTTTTCCCCCTTCTAAGGTTCGATATAAAAGATTGAAAAACAAGTGTTACCAGGAAGAGATGCATTATTTATTATATAATTAAAGATGAGACAGCACCGGAGCTAAAGGAAAACTTTATATACCTACAGCAATTTCCAGGTTCACATACACACTGAAAAAAACAATTACTTCTTAATGTATTATTTATTAATGCTAAACACACAGTTATCTTCTTTCTTAAAGCACCTATGTAGTCTTAAACGAGTACTACATAATGAAATAGCTACAGGATGAATTATGAATTATGTGTCAGAGCAGAGCCAAGATGACAAAAATAGTGCAATTAAATAGTGAAAGCTTAGGGGAAAAAAGATGCTAAGAGCTTCTGAGTGGTGGCTACCCAGAAGCAGACAAGGATTCACCTTGCTAAAGGGGACCCTATCTTTAGAAGACGTTCCCTAGCCTCCCCTTTAAAGATAAAGATTTTATACTCGCAGACAACAATCCGCCTTTAGAAACACCAATACCTTTACACGTAAAAATGTACACAGAACCTAAAACTGCTCTAAAAATGCTCATTAGTTTTAACGTAATTATGGCTTCTAAGTAGGAACTTAAAATAACTGGTCATAGCTTAAACAAATTGTCCTATTTTTCTTCATCAGAATTAGCAAGTTGCTAACTTACTAGGTCTCTAAAGGAATAGGAGAGGGGGGATTATAAGTACTTTTGGGAAGGGGGTGGAGCAAAGTAAAGAACGTTTTGAACCTTGCCAACAAGTCAAAAGTAATAACATTGGCTATCCTCCCCTTTTACCCAGTGCTTACAGGAAATAGAAACACTGAACACGCCATAGGCATTATCTCATTTAATCCCAAAAGCATCTATTCTATATGGAAATTGTGTAAGGCATGAGCTATTACTTTCTCATTTCACAGATGACTACACTGAGGATTTAAGTTAACTCATTCCCGTATCACAGAACCCAAGAGTAGACAAGTCTGGTCCTTCCAACTCTGAAGCCCACAGAGTTCTCTGCTCCCTTCTGCCACAGGCCACCACTGTTTAGTTATCTTGGGTATTTTGATGGTGTGGTGTTATGACCTGTTCATTTGTTGGCATTGTTTAGTGTTGGTATTAAACGAGAATGCTCAATAGGCACTGGTGTGCTCATTGGGGAGGAAGGGGTGGCTGTGACAAAGCCAATCCAATAGGATTCAATGAGGCAGAGTCAGAGAGTCAGTTCAGACAATCTGTAGGGTCTGAAACTGCAGAATTAAAAATAAGGCTTGACTCTTCCTTCTATCTATAAAGCCACACTCACTATTCTCAAGAAATTACTTATTTCTTACTCAAACTTACTTCAGAGCCCCTGTGTTTTACACAAGAATATTTAGAAGCTGGTCCCAACTATTCTTTTTGTTGTTGTTGTTGTTCTTAATATCATTTGACTTAGATCTTCTACAATCCAAACTAATATGTATTTATTAATTTTCTGATCCTCAGGAAAGACAAAAAATTGTTCTGGTCGTTAGGGAGAATAAAAAATATTATTCCCCCCAACGTACACACACACACGACCTTTTAATCCTTACTATATTTTAAGAATAATTTTACATCTTAGGGGCGCCCAGTCGGTTAAGCGCTCGGCTCTTGATTTTCAGCTCAGGTCATGATCTCACAGTTTGTGGGTTCGAGCTCCACGTCAGGCTCTGTACTACAGGGCAAAGCCTGCTTGGGATTCTCTCTCTGCCTTTCTCTCTTTGCACCTCAGACACGCACTCTCGCTCTCTCTCGCTCTCAAATAACTTTAAAAAAATAATTTTAAGCTTTAAATTATTTCTTCTAAAAGTCTTCAAAATCTTTTTAAATTCACTTTTCCAACTGAATGAGAGCTGCACCTAACAATGAAAATTTTTTTCCCTTATGGTTCTTTTTTAAAATTTACAGATTTTATTTTTTTACAGCAGTTTTCAAGTCCAGAGTAAAAACGAACACAAAACACGGAGAATTTCCACAGAGGCTTTGCCCTGCGAAAAGCACACACGGCCTCCCCCACCTTCAACGTCCCACACGAGCACAGGACCCTTGTTATGATAAATGAACACAAACATGTGATTATTAACCCAAGTCCCAAGGATTCCTCACACCTGAATGCCCACAGTGTCCTAGCACAACCCTTCCAGGCCAGCCAGACCAGGTCACAGACTGTCCAGGGACACAAGAGGGACCTAAGTAGTCATTCCTGTCGCTAGGCCTCGGCCCCTGGGCCACCTCCTCCGTCAGGAAGGCTGAGGGTTCTCACTCTGCCCACTTCCAAGACCTATCTCAAGCTTCCTTCCTTCTGGAAAGGTTGTTTCTGACTTCACAAGCCCACAGTGCTCTTGGCCATTGTGAAACACCATGTGTCAGAGAAGTCCCCATCATTTATATCCCAACAGCAAGGACTGTCCCCACCCAGGGAAGACTTACTCCGAGTATGACTTCTGGGATTATTATTAAACTGCAATTGGACAAGTTTGCTAAGCATCTGCCAGCTTTACAGTCACCACTCATTACGCGCTATTTCTCCATTACAAATTCATCTTACTGCTAGACCAGTACTGAACCTACTTCTCTAATTCCACACAATCCAACTAGCTTGGATAGTCCACGATTTCCCCAGCCCCACCGTAGGAGAAGAGAGGATGTGATAAATCACAAACTGAACTACCCTTTGCAAGCTGCAGGATTGAGAAAAACTGTGGCCTTCTTCACTTGTGCATTGGGAGGAATGAGTTGATTGCCAAACACCTAAAAAGGAAAAGAGAAAAGTTTTAAGCAAATGTCCCTTTATTCAGTTAGTAATTACATATATTCTTTCAGTCCAAAGGCATTTACTTCCAGGAGACACAGTATCTACCCTGGGGGAAAAATGTTCTTTCAGGATCTCATATTGACAAAATCATTACGAGCAACAATAACAAAGTCTACCATTATTTAAGGACAATCACCTAAATTCTGTAAGGAAAAAAACGCTGCTTCATCTACTAGAGGTAAGTAATTTTTCTGTTCTCTATATGATATAGCCAGGTTTATTATAAACACATAACCAGCAAGGCCACAGTCGATCAGAAGGGAAGTTTAATCCATTTGTCCTTAAGTTTTCAGAGTATAATCTTTTTCTCCTTCAATTTATTACTAAAGTATATTCATAAAGAATCTATGTGTTACCAATTAATCTGCATATTTTCAGGGCACCTGGGTGGCTGAGTCAGTTAAGTGTCTGAGTTTGGCTCAGGTCATGATCTCATGGATTGTGAGCTTGATCCCCACGTCAGGCTCTGCACTGACAGCACAGAGCCTGGAGCCTGCTTCAGATTCTGTGTCTTCCTCTCTCCCTGCCCCTCCCCTGCTCATGCTCTGTCTCTCTCTCTCTCTCAAAAACAAACGTTAAAAAAAATTTAAATCTTCAAATCTTCATACATACAAAAAATAAACCTAACAGTCTATTGCCTCCTCCTCTTTGCAACCCTGTAGAACTTGGTACCTAAACAGCATCAACTGGCAAGGAAAAGAAAGAGAATACTTACTAAGCACCTAGTATATGCCCCTGTCTTACACATTATTCTTAGTTCTCAGAAACTTAGGAGGTATTAAGTATTCTCATTTTAATAGTTTATTTTAAAAAAAATTTTTACATTTATTTGAGAGACAAAGAGACAGAGTGTGAACAGGGGAGGGGCAGAGAGAGAAAGAGACACAGAATCTGAAGCAGGCTCCAGGCTCTGAGCTAGCTGTCAGCACAGAGCCCGACGCGGGGCTCATACCCACAAGCCGTGAGATCATGACCTGAGCCGAAGTCGGACGCTCAACCGACTGAGCCACCTAGGTGCCCCTCATTTTAATAGTTTAGAACACCAAGATTCAGAAAGATTAAGTCACATAGTTAATAAATCACAAGCCTAGAATTTACATCTAACTCCAAACTCCAAACTTCTACTCCGTCAGCTCTGAAAAGCAAATAAAGGAGGCGGCGACCTTGAGAAGCGCACAGACCCGGGTGTGCAGAGCCAAGATGGGAACGAACATGAGCAAGCGGTATTCCACCTGGGCTGGAAAAGACCATCAACAGAAGGAATAAGTGGGAAAGCACCAGAGCCAAACTTCGAGCTTTTGATGGTGGGGAGCAGGTCTGGTCCAAGTAGGCAGAATTCAAGTGTACAAGTACAAAGTAAAGACAGGAGAAAAATGAAAGTTATACCAAGAGTTTTATTAAGTGACTAAATCCACTGCCTCCCTGACAGCCTCCTAACCAGGGGACATAGGTTCTCACCACGGTCTTTTTAAACAAAAAAAAAAAAAAAAAAGAAAAAAGAAAAAAGAAAAACAGAACACTTTCTGAATGCTTCTGAAAGACATACCATTTCTTTGTAAAAAGTTTCTGGTACATTCTAATTTCTACTGTTTTCACTTTTGTTGAATTTGACCTTAATATTTCACTGCCAAATCTCCAAACATTGTAATGTGTTCTCTCTCTAGCCATACTTTTTCTGGAATGTGGTCAGAAATCATTTAATTAACGAGTTTCTCTACTGTTCCAGATCATTCTCCTGTGTCCTGGTTTCTCAGTCTCTCCAATTTTTACCTACCTGCAACTCTCCACTCTCAGGAGCTTATATGAGGCTACAGTGAGTTGAGTTTATGGGAGTTAAAAAAAAAAACATTCTTTCAAGAATTTAGACTGTAAAAGGAAGGATATAAACAAAAAGAGTAACTAGAATAGGCTCTAAGGATGAATTCACTTCTGTCTGCCAGATGGAAGGAGGTCCATGGGTGCTGAGAAGAATCAGAGCCATGGGAAGAGGTAAATATGAGGGAGCAAATGACTAGAGGAATAGTCTCTGAGAAAGGAAGAGACCACACTCAGAACAGAGGTGGACACATTTTCCTTAAACAAGACAGAGAGGACCCTATGACCAGTCTTCCTTAGGGAGAGACAAAGAAAAACGTACCCTCCCACGAAGATTTTCCAGTTGCTAATGGAAAATTAGCTTGGGGTGGGAATCAGCTCAAATTTAATATTGAAATATATTTGAAAAAAAATTTTTTTAAGAGAGTGTGTATGTAAGTGGGGGAGAGGAGCAGAAGGAGGGGGGAGGGAAAGACAGAGCAAGCGAGAAAGAGAATCTCAAGCAGGTTTCACATTCATCACAGGGCCTGACATGGGGCCTGACATGGCACTCGATCCCCCGACCCTGGAATCATGACCTGAGCCAAAATCAAGAGTCAGATGCTTAACCGACTAAGCCACCCAGGTGTCCCTTGAATTGATTTTCAAAACAGCAGAGCCTAGAAGATAAAAACAAACAGAAAAGTAATCAAATTCTTAAAACACAAATTTAGAACAGTTAGACATCACCAGAGAGAGGACTTTATTAATAGTATCTACTGTCATTGTCATCTATGAAAACATTTCAGTAACAAACATGAGGCCTGCCACCCACCTCTTCTACTAAATACATCATACCTTTGTCGTTTACTTTATGTTTCCTTTTTGGTATTTCTGATATCACAAGCTTAAATGACATACAACAAAAAGGCAACTCAGTCATGGAAATTCACCTGCAAGGAATAATGTACAAACTTGGAGGGGACAGAAGACCAAGAATGTGGTCTTGAACTTGAAAGGATTTTTTTTTTAATGTTTTTTATTTTTGAGAGAGAGACAGACACAGAGTGCAAGTGGGAGCGGGTCAGAGAGAGAGGGCTATCAGCACAGAGCCCGATGCGGGGCTCAGAACTCACAAACGGTAAGATCAGAACTGAGCTGAAGTCAGACACTTAACCAACTGAGCCACCCAGGTGCACCTTGAACTTGAAAGGATTTCTAATTCAACTATAACGAATGCAGCCAGATACAGGAATATTTACATGCAGTATCACGGACGTGGGAGAACAATGCACACGTGGTATGAATCAACTGTGCTAAACAGGCTTTAAAATTACGAAACAACAGTTTTAAGAAGATTTGACTTTGAGAGCTAACACCTGCTTTGAATGGATATCTCTGGGGTTATTTGGATTGGGGAAGATTCAGGGGTTAGTCCAATCTTCAAGGACAACCACAGACATGAACAAACTCCCAGAGCTCCAACCAACCCACTTATGTGCTCTTAGGTCGAATCCAGAAGTAAGCATGTCTAACAGGGTGGGAGTTAGAACTGCTCTTCACCAGATGGTTAACTTCCTCCAGCTCTATTCGGAGCTGGCTCTCAGCCTGACTCATCCCCTGACAGTAGGAAAATACATCCAAACCACACCGAGGCAAGGCACCCCTCGAAGAGCTGGGGTGCAGGTCCCCTGGAAGAGCCAAAATGTTCTGTGCAGTAGAGAGAAAGTGGGTTTTCACTTTAGCACATGAAGTGACATTACCTGAGCTTCTTGGCAGGCGGCTCTCCTTAGCAGGTTATCACTATCGAAGCAAACAAAGAGAATGAACATTAGCTTTAACAAGCAGGTTAAGATCCAAATAAATAAAACTGGTTTTTTCTTTTTTAAATACATACAACCCTTCCCTATAAAATACTCAGGTGAAAGTTTCTAAAAGGCCTGTAACAAAGCACGGGCACTTGTGAAAAGTACTTTCTCTGAATGAAACCCGGTGTTAAGTATTTCCATATTTCCATATAATGGTAGACAAAATACCACTCCCTCCAAGATGCCCACATCCTAATTCCCAGAACCTTAATACATTACCTTACTTAGGTGGCAAAGGGGATTTAACAGATGTGATTAGGTTTAGGATCTGGAAATGGGAAGATAATCCTGGTTTTATGCAGGGGAGCCTAATCTAATCACAGGGGTCCCTAAAACTACACAAACTTTCCTGACTGGCTGTGATCAGCAGCAAATGCTACTATGAAAAATGGTCACAAAGGTGCAAGCTTGCTGGCCCTGATGATGGAAGGAGGCCGCCAGTCAAGGAACGTGGGTTACTTCTAGAAGCTGGAAAGGCAAAGAAATGGCTTCTCCTCAGAGCCTCCAGAAGGAACGCAGTTCTTGCGGACTCTTTGATTTTAGCCCAGTGAGACTCGTGCTGGACTTCTAACCCACAGAAGTGGAAGACAATAAATTCTCGCCGGGTTAAGTCACTAGGTTTGCGGCAGTTTGTTAGAGCAGCATTAGAAGATTAATGCACATATCCTATATTTTTATTATCCAGTGGAAATTACTCAGGTCATTTGCCAGAAATAAATTTGATGTTTATTTGCTTCTGCTGTTTTATCTAAATCTCTTATTTTTTATATCCCTGTCAGACACTCAATTATATCACAAGTGGGAAATTTTGGCATGAGGTGAAACTTTGGCTTGCAAAAATGAAAACATTCTGTCAGAGAATTGTCTATTTAACATAAAAGTTCCTAAAATGTGTCTATGCCGTTTATACTATAAGAGCACTTTAAATGGCTGATTATCTACCAGGCCCCAGAATCTTCTCCTTGTAAGAGTCTATCCTCAGGCATGTTGATGGCACTAAGACAGTAACTTCAACCTGGTTGGCCACAGTTAAAAACACTAAGCTAATCAACAATTTATAGAAAAGAACTGAAAGGAGAAAAGGGTTCTTTCAGTTAAATTATTTCTAAAAAAAATAATCTTGCTAGACCACTCTCATAACATTGGAGACCTTAAATTTTGCATTTTTACAGTCATTCAAAACCTAATTTTGAGTTAGGTTTAAACTAAAAGACATGAAACAACCTTTCACTTTTTGCCATAGCTGCGGTCAAAGGCTGCTCGATGATTTTTCGTCCCCAGCCAGGCTGGAGAGCCCTAGATCGCACGGAGCAGCCAGCTTTCAGAAGGAAGCACTGTGTGTGGGCAAGCGCCCATGCCACTCGTCTGTGGGTATTTACCAAAGAACACAAAAACAATGTGAGGGGATAGGTGTCCCCCTGTGTTTACTGCAGCATTAGTTACAACAGCCAAGATGGGAAAGCAACCCAGTGTGTGTCAACAGATGAATGGACAAAGAAGATGTGATGTATACATACAATGGACTATCATTCAGCCATAAAAAGAATGAAATCCTGCCATTTGCCAGGACAGGGATGGAGCTAGAGAATATAATGCTAAGCAAAATAAGTCAGAGAAAGACAAATAACATTTCAGTCCTATGTAGAATTTAAGAAAGAACTGAACAAAGCGAGGGAAAAAAGAGAGACAAACCAAGAAACAGACTCTTTAACTAAAGAGAACAAACTAGTGGGGGCGGGGGGGGGGGTGAAAGAGGTGACAGGAATAAACAGTACCTGTGTCATGAGGAGCACAGAGTAATGTGTGGACCTGCTAGATCACTATGCCATACACCTGAAGCTAATGTAACACCATATGTTAACAATATGGGAATTTTCATTTAATTTAAAAAATGCTCCCCATCTGAAACCTAAGAACGATGTTCTATTAAAATTATAATGGCACTTAAAAGTGCATGCTGTTTTACAACAAACATCTTAGGGGGTTAATCCTTTAGGAAGTCTAGGCCGCAAGGCACCTTTTACTGCCAGGCTCAGTCCCCACCTGCTTGAGTGACTATTCCCCTCCGACCCTGTGGCAAAATGTGGCGGCAGAAGCTTCTCGCCCCTCCCCCAACCAAGATTCACAAATATTCATGCTTTGCTTTTCTACCCAAATGCTCTCCATCAACTGCTCTCAGTGCATCATCCTAACAGCAACAATTATATACATAAACACACACGACAAGGGAAATTCAAGGTACAAAGTAGTAAAATATTTAAAAATAATTAACGTGACAACTCTTTATAGTTGACTTGACACCTCATGTTCACAACCTTCTAAACAATGATAGGGTAAAATACTCAACCCTTAGTAACCAATGGATCACCAAAGAAAACTGGGTTCCTTGCAGTAACCTGGGCATGTGTCACTGGATGCCCCGGACCGGGCTAATCCTCAATCCAGCTTCCACACTGCCCGGGGGGCGGGGGGGACCACTGCCACCACACAGAACTGGGCTCCTCCAGACACTTACTGTAATGTAGTTTTCCTACAGAATTACCTGTGCCTCCAGTCTTTTCTATGACAAACACATCCTCTGGATTCCTCTCTACAAGCTGTCAATAATGCTATAACAGCTGCGTGCCTGCCTGTCCGTCCATCCGTCCTCAGCCCTTCCCCCCACCATCGCCCCGCTGGCTCCTCCCCTCCTACAAGGGGCAGGCCCTCGAAGGTGCCAGGCTCCTCTGGGTCATTAGGAGACACCATAGGCCTTACCGCATTGCAGCCACATGGATTCCTGTGGGCCTGGGTGAAAAAAGAATGGCCCCAAATACAGACAAGCATATGGGTAGCACCTTGGATCATTATTTTTCTAAATTCTTTTTCACTAGAAGGAAATTTGAATGTTAACTTGTGATTAAGGATATGATTAAAGACCTCGGTTCTCTTGAGCTTGCTAATACTACTTGATTTATCAGAGCACTATTCAAAATCAAAAGGCTTTTTTATAATTAATTCCCTGGATTTTAATGTGCCAGATGGAATATGCTGTCAATGCCACCTGTGAGAAAGCTAGAATATGTACCAATTTAGATGCTACAAAAGAAAATCTCATTATAATCACACTTGTTTTTTTAATATCAAAAATGGTATTAACTATCTTGATCTTGCTCTCTGAACCAAGCTGTTTCTAAAAATCACACATATCCTCAAAGGAAAAATGATTTCTCCCATTGATATATTCTGGTGATCTATAACCAGCTCTGAAAATGATTTCAAAAAAGAAATTCCAAAAATGTTTCAGGAAAGGCAGCTTTGTTGGAATAAAAAAGAAAATAACTTAAAATTCATAGAGCAAGTCCGTGTGTCAGATATTACAGCAGCTATAATCTTTGTAACAACCTTGCAAGACAGGCATTATATTTCATTTTATGTATGAAGAAGTTGAGGCTCAGAGCAGGAACTGACTTGCCCAAGATTACCATGTTACTAAATGGTAGAGCTGGCATTCCAGCCCATGCCAACCTGAACCTCAAATAAATGCTTTAATGTTTTTTTCTTACCTTCAGACAATCGTGAATGGGCAATATTCATTTATCTACTTTATAGCACATTCATTCAATTAATCACATTACCTCCTAATCTCATTTAACTTTTAAAATTTACATTCATATAATGTTTTTAATAATGTTGCAAATGAATTTAGCCTCAGTCCTTCCATCTTGACCCAGAGTTTACCTTCTGGGTCTACACTTAGAGGACTACATAACTATCCTCAGGTGCAAGGAAAAAAAAACCAAACAAGTAAAAAGGGTTAATGGTCCCTGTTAATGGTTATTTTTGACACAGCTGGCATATTCTGTCCTTGAAGTAATAACTATTCCTCTGAGACCCCTCCCCCTATGACCCTACACCTTGCCTTCAGAATGACAAATGTTTTCCTACATACCAGGATTAGGGCTGCTCTCTTGATCACTTTGTAGCCTTTTTACAATAACCGATCAATTCTGCTTCTGTCCTGCCCACTTGCCTACTTGCTCATTATACAAAGCCCTAAGTCCTTGGACTCGGGGTGCACATTTAGAGTTCTGTGTTAACTCTGTGCGGTCCCGGCTGGTAATAAAGACTCCCTTAATTCAGCTTCAGTGGTCTCGGTTGGCCTCTGTGAATCTCCGCATAACAGGAAGTTCAAGTACAATAAAGTTCCCAAAAGCAGCAGGTGAAATACTCATTGAACACAAAGTGCTGGGTACGGCACAACGAACCAGATTTGGTCCTGACCCGAAACAGTTTAGGGCTGAGTGGCAAAGACAGCTCTTGGCACCTATTGGTGATAAAGTAGAAGACCGATTTCTTGATAAATGATATGCCAGGTGCGGTGCTAGATGTCCCAGATATACCAGTGAATGAACCCAGCACTCCCCTCATGAAGTTGATAGATTAGAAGGGAAGAAAGACAATTCAACAGGTAATCATAACGTGATGTGACTTTTCTGCGCTCCGTAAAAGGGGCGCATTTAGGAATACCTAACCTAGTCTTGGGGGAATTGGAAAAGGCTTTTTATAGGAAGTGACCCTGAAGTGTAGATTTAGGGGAGAGATAAAAAGTAGCAAGGCAAACACACAGGGAGAATGCAAAGGCAACAACAGCACATGCAAGCCTCAGAGTGTGGGGGGGAGGCCAACGTGGGATAGTTAAAGTAGTTCAAGACGGCTGGAGGGGGCCCGCTGTGGGAGGAGCCACGGAAGAGGGTGTCAGGCACAGGCCAGATGCCACTGCCCTTATAAACTATTTAAGGAATCAGGGCTTTACCCTTAGGGCCATAATAAACCATTAAAAGGTTTTAGGAAGATAAAGGACGTGGCCAGATTTACATGTTAGGAGGATCATTCTGGCTGCAGTGTGAAGTCAGCTGGCCTCGGTTGAAGGACAGACTGGACCTAGGGAGCCCAGAGAGGGTTCTCCAGGAATGCAAGACAGCCATGACGACATGATGACCATGGGAACCCGGATCCAGAACAGGACAGAGGCCACAGATATTTTGGAAGCAAACCCAAGGGCTGGCCTGTGGGAATTAAAGGGAAGGCAGAGGTCGAAGGCAGCATCCACATTTTTGCGCTGAGCCATCGGTGGAAGGTGGTGCCACTCATAGATGGATTGCGGTAGGAGACACAGGTTTGGGGTGGGGGGGCTGGGCTTAGTTCTGGATCTGTCAATTGGAGATAGCGGTGAGCCCAGGTGGAGGTGTCCAGTGGACAGCTGGAAATACACGTGTGGAATTCCAGACAGTATTCTTGACTAAAGATGCATGTGGTAATAGAGGGATGAGAACGGATCAGAGGGTCTACATGAGGAGGTGAGAAGCAGAAGCAGCAGAAGAGATACCTGAGCCCTGGGACAGATGACAGAGAACGACGGATGAATCTCACCTATACAGAGACTGTACGTCATTTGAAAGCCAAAGGAAAAACCGGTGGATAACTGAGGAAAGAGGTTACAAACCATTTCCTTATCTCCCATCATGCCCTTGATGCTGCCTCTAGTCTTGGCAAACTACATGTGTTTACTTTTCCTAAAACATGCAATGAACTTTCCGCCTGCGAGGATCTGATCTTTCTATCCCCTCTCCCTTTTAAAAACTAGAAAGGCCAAAGCCGAGAGCACCCACACCCTTACCCCACCACACTCAAAACTGCTGGCCTTCTCTTTCTTCCTTCCCTGTAACTGCCGTGAATTCATAGATAATTCACCATTTTCTCATTTTCTCTTCCACTGCACATAGCATCTTTGTAGATAAAAGGTACTCAATAAATAACTGTTTAATAAATAAGTGGCAAATGTTTGTACAGGAGGGCCTGACTCACTGTGCTCACAGGCAGACTTTGTCCTGCAGGAAAAACTGAAGGTGATTCTCTGGATGACTGCTCAGCATTCTTGAACCAACAGACCACCCGAGATAGCTTCACTGTAATTACCACCAAAGGGCAAGAGAAGAAATCACTGTGGTGCAGTTGAGGATGAGAAGTTAGAACAGTCATGGAAACCTGACCAGATCAAAGACCGTGTGTGTGTGTGTGTGTGTGTATGTGTATGTGTGTTTGGGGGAGAGGGTAATGGAACTAGTTAAATGAACTAGAAAGCTAAATGAGGAACTCCTTCTGGTATACTAGGAAGCATCCTAAGAACTGTCCCAGGGGCTGAGTCTGTTATCAGAGAAATTCTAGATTGCTCGTGGGTCAAAAATCTGAAAGTGAACCTAAAACCGTTACTGGAAAAAAAAAAAAAAAGAAAAGAAAAAAAAAAGTACTATATATAAATTCCAAGCCCGTGCTCTTTCTACTACATCATGCAGTCTCCCAAAAGAATTGAAGTTTAGCACAATTTAAATGTAGTCACATCAAAAAGGGCCCCTGAAGGGGCGCCTGAATGACTCAGCCAGTTGAGCGGCCGACTTCAGCTCAGGTCATGATCTCACGGTTCAGAAGTTTGAGCCCCGCGTCAGGCTCTGTGCTAACAGCTCAGAGCCTGGAGCCTGCTTCAGATTCTGTGTCTCCCTATCTCTCTCTGACCCTTCCCAGCTTGCTCGCACGCTCTCTCTCAAAAAGAAATAAATGTTAAAAAGAAATCATTAAAAAAAAAAAAAAAAAAAGGGTCCCTGAAGATCTATCTGCTCAGTACTAAAATGCAGGTTCTTTGACAGACAGAAATCAGAAGCTTCTGGATTAGGAAATGAAAAAAAAAAAAAATCTGCTGATGTCACTCTGCCTGAGGCTTTAAAAGAATACAAACATGCCTGCTACCACAGGAAATGGGATGTTCACAATTTATTCTGAGCCATAAATGTTTTATTTATTACTTTAGGACTGCAAAATAAGTTACTTCAATAACAACTTTGCACGTTAAGAAAAAAATCATATTGATCCATCCTATTTCCCAAAAAAGGATATTTCCTACTACAGTCTCGAAGCAAACTGCACAGCCATTTCTACCACCAGCTTTTCCCTTGGTGCATGCAAACCCAGTTTCTATTTTACACAAGACAGATTTCAAGTTTAGATGTTTATAGCAACTACTTCAACTTAACCAAGTCTACTTGAGTAATTAAGCATGATATTGCCAGTGGCGGTGACCACTGGTTGTCCGTGTAACAGCCCGGATGGGGTGGAAACTGAAGCAGAGACAGAAATAAACCTTAGAGAAGGGATTCTCTTGTGAGCACAGCAGGGAGCTTTGTCAGGCACACGTCACCCCACCCAAACAGGTAACGGCTGCTGCAGTGATCAGTGTCACCCATGGGAAAATAGTGATCATCTCTGCCCAACGGAAAGACAGGTCACCAAGCGGGAAGACACAGCAGCCTGCTTGAGATGAACGCTAGATCTTCTGGGCCTACGGAATGCTCACTTGGAGAGAAGTAAACGGGGAGCGTGATGGGTTACAAACTCTAGGAGAAAAATAAAAACATTGATGACTTTGAGAAGGATTTTAGGGCCTTCTGGTCTGGTCTTGCCATTTAACCAGAGGATGACGTCTCTTCTTGTTCTCCAGGCCTCCCCATGATGTGCTACCTGCTACTTCAGAAATTTGTATCTCCTTACCTCTCCCAACCACGATGAGATAAAAAAGTTCCCTAATGTCATGAAAAGTATCAAGCGTCAAGAAGAAATCCTACTGATAACCATACATTAAGTGGTGACTTAGAATGCACAACAGAAGAAAATAAGGAGGCAAGCAGGCAATCGCTGGCATTAAAATTGTCACCCCTATTGCTGATGGTGAAGTTTAGCAAAGGAAAAACAAAGCTAAAGTCTACATCAGCTGTAAAGGACAAAGGTTCTGGGCTAGTGACAAGTATATACCAAACTTGGGTTCAAGAATTCTGAGGTCAAATGGTACCACTGGAAGGACTTCTTTCCCTGGTGGTATATTTAACAATGCAAGGATCAACGTTTCCAATAATACTATAAAGCAAGCCAAGGGCATTTTCCCCAGAATGTATTGACTAAAACAGGAAGGGGGAGGGGAGGGGAGCACCAGTCACCCAAGTCCACAGTGAACAAGAATGGAAAGCACAACACTGAAATTAAAAATTCAGTGAAAATAGCTACTCTTGTCAGTTTTACACAAGGTACTCTTATCTACATATGTATTAAAAGCAAAAAAAGAAAACACTACAGACAGGTTAGGTCAGCTATTCAAAAAAAAAAAAAAAAAAAACCATAGGGCAAGTCCCTTCTCTTCCTCCTACCCTTCAAGTTGTTCTCTATAAACAAAAAAAAAAAAAAAAAAGAAAAAAGAAAGAAACCATAGGGCAAGTCCCTTCTTCTCTTCCTCCTACCCTTCAAGTTGTTCTCTATAAACCACATTCATAAAGGAGTATTTACTCTGGGCTCCAGGATACAGGACAGACCTTCTGACCTATAAACTCATCAACTAGTTAGCTACTATTGTCAATATTTGTGCTGTTCTGTGACATGCAATATTGGAGATGTCAGTTACTACCTACAGAGGGGTTAGTTTTAGCCTGAGCTTCGATTGTTCTCTCTGCAGTGCTTGGAGCAGCTAGTACCACTGATAGAAATATCCCTAAAAATTATGTGAAATCAATAAAACAAAACATAACTTAAATAGATCTCATGCCCTTCCATCTCAGTCCTCTCCTCCCCCCCCCATAAACATATTGGAAAGAAGCAAATAATATAGATCTTTTAAAAAAGAAATGTTTTCTAAATAAAATGACAAAAGAGCTAAAAGGAGAGGGAATATAATTAAACTTCATTGCACTTAAAAAAAAAGTTCCCTATTCCCTATCAAATCTGGGCTGACAGGCATGTTATTTAATTGCCCATAAATGAGCTTCTTTAAATAGCACCTATTAATACCCCAAACTTCAGCATCAGCTTGTGCAGAGAGAGAGAGAGGGAGAGAGAGAGAGAGAGAACCTTGAAATGGCTGAAAAGCAAAACAAACTGCTTTCTTAAAACCACAACAAAATGTGAAATGAGGAAAAGCCCTCGCTACCTTCGGCCTGTGCTGGGCCAGCCGGGCCCTGGACCACCGAGTGCAAAGTCAGAGGCTAATGTGAACTGATATCAAGGTAAAACATCTGCTTTGTCAGAACCCCAGAGATCCTGAAAAATGAAGCCCAAGACATGACTAAAACCATAATCTGCACCCAAAGAAATAATACACGTCTAGTCAAGTGTGGCACATGCATAATTTACCCCTGGAATCCAACACATTTCCCCCTGGATCTGCTGTCAGAGTATCTAACCCAGCATAGCTAAGAGGGAAGAGAATAATACCTCCTCCTTAAACCAATTCTCCCTGGCGACTTTCCTCTTTCTATATCACCCATTATCCTAGTCTTGAAACCAAAAAATGACTTATCTTCCTCTCCTTCAACCAAACAGCCAGTCCATCATCTAATGATAATAAGAACTAGCATTTATCAAGGGGAAGCTAGGAGAAGGGCACAGTACCAGGTAGTAGGAAATGCATCATCTCACTTAATCCTTACAACTAACCTACAAAGCAGATCTCATTATCGCCATTACCCCAGAAGGAGACCTGAGTGCAGAAGTTAAATGGATTAGGTACTTGATAAAGGTCATAGCTAGTAAGTAGCAAAATGCAAACCAAACAGAAGTCCATCTGCCTACAGCACTCATGCTCAGGCTATCACAGCCTTTTTCCACCCATTTATTTTCCCACTCCCAGTGCCATCACTGTGGTCTAGCTTCTCTTAGCTTCTATGCTGAAATGCCCTCCCAGATGACACGCCCTCCTCCTCAAACATATCTTGCCTAGGGGTGCCAGACTAAGCTTCCTGAGCGCCACTTTGCTCAAGACACGCTCCTCTCCTTAACATCTTCACGGAGTCTCCACTGCTCACCAAATACTACAAACTGCCTACAGTCAAAGACTTCCATAATTGAGCTTTTCCCCCTCTTCTACAAAAAAAAAAAAAAAAAAAAAGTAACTTGTAGTCTATAGTGAAGTCAAATTCTTTGCCAATCTCCAAAAATACACTGTGCATTTCCACTTTCTGCCTATGTTCAAGGCATTCATATCACCTAGCGCACTGTCCCACTCACTGCAAGGCCTAACTCAAAACACATCTTTGTTACGACGCTTTCTCTGATAAGGATGGAAAAGCCAGAAGAAGAAGTGCTATTTCTGATGGAGAGCTTTCTTCGTGCCTGGCCCTATTCTAAGAAAGTCGGCATGACAACCCAAAGAGATGGGTTCCACTAGAGAGAGAATTGAAGTTAGAGTTTAGAGAGAATTGAAGCACAGTGAGGTTCCATAGCTGGCAGATGGAAAGCCCACATTCAAACGCATATGGTCCCTCCTCCTCTTAACCATGTGGCTCTAGTAACTCTAAGAAGCCACTGTCTTCACTTTCTAACACGTGCACTAAGCTTGACTGTCTCTGAATCCACTGACCCATCTTCATATCCCCAAAAGCAGAACAACCCCCCGCCACATATTCCCTGACACGATACAGTAAGAAATCCACAACACACGTCTGAAGCATTCTTGCCCCAAAAATTAAACCTGAATCTAATTATGCCTCCGGAGCCGAGATCCTCAAATCCCAGTATACACACAAATCCCCCGGGGACCTGGTCAAGTGCACATCCTGACCCAGCAGGTCTGGGTTGGGGCCTGAGACTCTGCATTTCTAACCCCTTCCCAGGAGTAACTCTGCCTCGGGAGCCCGGCCCATGCTTCGGATCGCGGCACCTGGCTCTGATCACCAGTTTCTAAGACACAGGGGAACAGATTAAATGACTCAGGGCTGAGACTACAATGAGGAGAAGGAGCCATTTACCTTAGGTGCAAAATTCACACCAAAAAACACAATGGAGACAAGTATTTTAATAATTCTAAAAATCAAAATGAATGCAGAAGACCCCTGGTGAACACAATGTCACAGTTGGAAATAAAGACAGAACCAGTATCACCAATTTTTCTCCTTGCCTCGGGCTCCCATAGGACTGTGCGCAGCACTCAACGGTATAACTTATCCATCCACCAAATCTCGAGTATGAAAAACTCTCCAGGGCAAATGCAGGCCTGCCTAGTTTTGAAAATAAATAAATACTTTAAAAGAAGGAGGAGGCTATAGTTTGAGAGGCTTAAGAGATAGATACTAAATACAATGTGTCAAAACTTGTTTTGCTATTGATTTGAACAAATCCATAAAACAAAGAGTGTGGGAATAAGAGGGGAAACTATACACGGGCTGGATAGAAGACATAAAAGGTTTTCAATTTTGTTAGGTTCATAATAATGGCATTGTGATTTTTTAACTTCTTACTTCTTAAAGACAAGGTACCAAATGATATAAGCTAGAATTTCTGAAAACCTGCTTTAAAATATTCCAGGAAAAAAAAAATTGGAGAAATGAAATGAGATTAGTAAAATGTTGATATTTACTGAGACTGGGTGAGAACACCTGGGGATTAGACTATTCTGATTTTTGTATGATTAAAATCTCCATAATAAAAAAAATTGAAAGTAATCTTTTCTTAGGCATCCCTGACATTTACTTTGTACCCTCACACAGAACCTAGCACTAAGTGCCTCACGCATTCATAATAAAAGTAACTGCTCTTTTTAATCCGTGCCAGGAGCTGTGACTCTATCTCCTAAGTGTCACAATAATGTTGTCAGATGTTATACGGATGAATACAGTAAAGTTTAACAAGCTTGAATAATCTGCCCAAAGTCACGCACCCAGCGAGTGACAAATGGAAGGCTCGGACCCACACCCAACTAGCTGGGAAGCCCAGACGTGAAGCACTGCATTAGAGTATCTCCTTTATGTCCTATGGGGCTTTGACAACGGACAACCCTCAGCTTACGGTTCATTTCTCCCCGGCTCCCTGAGATGCAGGAGCCAGTTCCAGAGGGTAAGGTAAGGACTACCTGGTTTGGAATGAGGGCTCTCACATATTTTAGCTGTGTGACCTTGGGCAAAGTACCTAATCTTGCTCTCCTTCAGTTTCTTCATCCTTCTAGGGCAATTAATCTCACACTAGTAGGAGATGAAGAACCATCTCAAAGTTGTTCGGAAGAGAAAACAAGTTAATAAACATAAAGTGCTTAGAATCAAGTCTGGAATAGGACAAGCCTTGATTAACTGTGAGTGATTATCGCCATTACTATCACCAAGTTCTTGATAAAATTGAATGACACTGAACACACCCCCCACGCCAACTTAAAACTATTTTTATTTCTAAGAGATGATTTTTTTTGGCCACACAACTTGAAAGGTGAGCTCCCACCCATGTTTGTGAAAGTTGATGATACATTAATCAAGATTAATGTTTCTATATTTGGAGGGGAAAAACTCCAGTATTAATAAAAACCTAGGGACACATGACCCAGGACCATCACTTAGCATCACATTTGCTTTGGAAGTTTCACGTTCAAGGATTCATAGTGTTAATGGGACTTTGAAATCCTCAAGAAAGTATCAGTAATTCTGGCTTAGAGGCTAGACACCCCACAGAAATGAATGGAGGGAGCCCTGAGTCAGAGGCCAAGGTGGGTGACTGAACCGGTACTGGAGCACTGAGCCAAAGGACAGAGCTGAGCACCAGGAGCCAGAACAGAGCAAGAGCAGGGCTACTGTCCACTGCTGAGCCAGGAGGGGAAGTTGAGAACTTGCGCCAAGGCTCACCAACCAAAATCACATGGAGAGAAAGCAGACCCAGCACCAGCAAGCACGAGATCCCCAGTGCTGAAAGCAACAATCGGGGCTGAAATCAGACACACGATGGTCCAGACCAAGCCAACTGTAACTGCTTACGCCCTGCCTCGTCTGTGGTTATGTCCGGCCTTAAAACTACACTTTCCAAGCTGTCCTGTTACACGTAAAGGCAAATAATAAGATGGAGATCTTATTAGACCATCTGGCAGATCCTGGTCTTCCTTCCCCCTGGTTGTCTCTCGAATCACTCACTGCCCAGTTACCAGAAGTAATTCATTCTAACTCCCCAAAGTACCGAACATCAAATTTACTCACAATTACTAGCATTTATTGAACCTTATGTCTATCAGGCACTCTGCTAACAGTGAGGCACTGTTATCCCACTGTTCAGGGGGCCCTAAGGTTTAGAGAGCCCAAGGTCACACTCCTGGAAAGCGTCAGTTCTGACTGCAGAGACAGCTCTAACACTACACTGCCTCCTCTCCCCCTCACTTTTTATTAGCAGATTCTGTGCTACGAAAAGGGTGAGGAACAAGAGAGGGACTATTGCAGGTAACTGCTGACATGAGGAACTGACGAGTCTGGAGCATAATCGCCCCCAGGGAGTCCAGAAAGCCTGGGAAAAGAGAGCAATTGAAGAGGAATGAGCAATACTTAAATGCACAAACAGCAAACAGGGTCATTTTCTCCTCTTCACTCGCTCTTGCTGAGTCCTGAGAGCAGTCCCCACTGCTCCAGTCACCTCTGGCAACCAGCCGCAGGGAAATTATGCAGACAGGAAAAATATCACAGGTTTTCTTCCTTGAAACTGAGAGGAGGGGAGAATGAACGTGGAAGGCACTCCGCAGGAGAAGAAAACTTACAAATACAGTAACAATGGAAAAGAGCCTACAAATAAATAATACCTGGGTCAAAAGGCAAATTAAAGGCAGCAACCAAAATGGAACAGATCAAGTTAAATTAATATATGCAACTCCTTCCAAATCTGTTGCAGAAAAAACGTTTTCTTAGAAAAACCATGACCATTATTAAAATCTCAAAATCAACATTAAAACACAGGCAACTGTTATTACTGGCATGTGAATCTTTCATCAGGAGATACTGTTTTCCTTTCAAAGGGAAGAAAAAAGTCAAAACATATATAATAAAACAGCTTGTCCATTTTTTTTAATGTTTATTTTTGAGAGAGAGAGAGAGGGAGAGAGAATGCATGCATGAGCGGGGGAGGGGCAGAGAGAGGGAAAGAGAGAATCCCAAGCAGGTTCTGCTGTGTCAGCCCAGAGCCAGACACAGGGCTAAATCCCACAGACTTCGAGATCATGACCTGAGCTGAAATCAAGAGTCAGACACCCAACCGACTGAGCCACCCCGGCGCCCCACAATTTGTGTTTTTAAAGTGAGTAATGTAAAACATTATGTTCACCAATCTCAAATCAAAATCAAGGCATTTACAATTCTCTAAGTATAAAATATTAACCATTATAATATGCTTACCTTCTTACTACTGAGCAATATAAAGGAATGAACTATAGATAAACGCAATAGCACCGATGAATCTCAAAGCCAGTGTGCTGAGAAGCAGCAGCCTTTCAAAAAAAAGAATGCATCTTATTCCATGTATATAAAGTTCAGAACGGGGGGGTGGAGGGGGGAACACAGAATCAATCTATGATGGGGAAGAAAAAAAAAAAACCAGCAGGACAGTTACCTCTGGGGCAGGGGACAATATTGAACGCGAAGGGACAAAAGGAAAACACCCAGAGTGAGGGTGTCGTGCTAGGAATCTCAGGGATACAGGTATATGCACCTGACAGAACTCCGTGCACATACACATAAGATCTGTACATTCCAGGGGCGCCTGGCTCAGTTGGTTAAGTGTTGACTTCGGCTCAGGTCATGATCTCACGGTTCGTGAGTTCGATCCCTGCATCGGGCTCTGTGCTGACAGCTCGGAGCCTGGAGCCTGCTTCAGATTCTGTGTCTCCCTCTCTCTCTGCCCCTCCCCTGCTCGTGCTCTGGCCCTCTCAAAAATAAGTAAACATTACAACAATATTTTTTTTAAAAGATCTGTACAGTCCATTGTACATAAATTCTATAACAAAAAAACCACTTTAAGCAAATATTAATTTGCTTATCTAATAACTGATAAGCATCTTCAGGTATTTAGGTCAAAGTACACAGACCACCACAAATTATTTTGAAATGTATCAAAAACTGAGACAGACAGGGATGGACAAATGGAGACATATGTGATAAGGCAAATACAGTAAAATCTAGACTCCAAGTAATTGGTAGGCAGGTGTTTATTGTAAAATGCTTTCAGTTTTGCCATATGTTTGAACATTTTCAGAGAATTTAGGAAAATATACTCATCTACTTATTACAAAAAGGTAAGGAAGCTAAAAAGGGAAAGGCAGAGTGAAGGGAAAGAACAGTGAGCAAAAGGGAAGTTGGACAAAGGTAACAGAGACAGCTACCGAGCACGGAGGAACCAACGACACTCTGGAGGTTTGGAAATGAGGGTCTTAGTCCCGACAGTGTGTTCAGTTTTCACCACTGACGCATAAGAAATCCTAATAAAGGTGTTCTAAGGGCTTTATTCCATCGGAGCAGTTAAAACCACAACAGGAACATTACAGAGGAGTTCTGATAAAGTTACAAGGTAGTGTCACTAATAAATACAGTAAAATTTATGCACGGAAGTGAGCATTGCTCTCCAAAGTCGTCATCAGCAAAGAAAGGACATGGGATTTCGGGTACGGTTTACCTGGGTCCAAATCCCACAAGCTACTAATTTACCTGAGCCTCAATTTCCTAATCTCGGATATGGAAATCTTTTTAGCTCACTCACAGTGCAATTCTGGAGGATTCGATGAGACCATATGCGTGGAAATGACTAGCCCAGCAACAGATTAAGAGTAATTATTCAACACATTGTTGTGAATAATGAGTAATTGAGTAGCATTCCTCTTCATCTGATAATGCTACCTCTGTGACACTTTTGAGTTACTGGCCAGGTGAGGAAGAGTCCACGTGTTTGCCAGGGGAGGGAAGAACAGGAAAGTAACAGAAAACAGGCCTTGTTTTAGGGACCGCTGGAACACAGGTCGAGCTGACGGGCCATGGAGGTGGGATGAGAAGGGACCAGGAAAAGACCTGAGAGGAAGACAAGGGCAGAGTCACCAAGGGCCTTCTGGGCTAGACTGAGGAAGTGGGTCACTGCGCTCCGAGCACCAGAGAGCCGTTTACAGGCTGTCTGCTGAAGATGGGAGTTCTCTTTGGAAAGGAGGTTCTGACGGCTGATGGCAGGATAGAACTCCAGGACCACTTATTTGCAGACAACGTCAAGAGAATCAAGATAAAGGACTAGAAAAAATATGACTCTAAAATCGACACATCATGCCTGAAAACAGTAGTGTGGTTATGATCACCTAAGTAGCGCATGGAATGAGAAGAGGAACCTAGGAGAGTCCAGCATTTAAGGGACAAGCAGAGCAAGACACCCTACAGGTCAGTAAAAAAGAGTCAAAGAGAAACAAATGTGGCTGATGTGGACGGAAAAGTATCCACTGAACTTGACAACTATGGGGCTATTAATGACCTCGTCAAGAGCAGGTTCAATCAAAAGATGAAAGAGAAATCAAATTTTACAAACCTTACTCTAAAGTGAAGGTAGAGACTGAAGGTGTGGGATATGCTTTCAGAATGACATAAATGGGGGCGTCTGGGTGGCTCAGTTGGTTAAGCATCTGACACTTGATTCTGGCTCAGGTTCATGAGATCAAGCCCTGCATCAGGCTCAGTGCTGACAGTGTGGAGCCTGCTTGGGATTCTCATTCTCTCTCTCTCTCTCTCTCTCTTTCATTCTGCCCCTCCCCCGCATGCTCATAGCATGGGCGCGCGTGCACTCTTTCTCTCTCTCTCTCTCTCAAATAAATAAATTTTTAAAAAGAATGGCGTAAATGAAAGAAGAGAGTAGTAAATAAATGGAAATACACAGTTGAGAGACGACATGTTTAAGGCACAGGGGTTTGACAAGTAGGAGGAAAAAGCAGGAAGGGTGAGATTAAAGATGAAGAGGGACAGGATAACCGATGAGAAAGAACAGGATTTGGGTCAGCATTGGAGGGGCTGGCCTTGGGCAGGAGGATAGAGACCTCACCCAAGGAGACAGAAAGGAAGATATAAACGTGTGTGCAGCAGGCAGGGAAGAAATACTATTTGGGACTTGGAAGAAAGGTAGCTGGCTGAGGAAGCAGAGAGGGGACGTGCTCCAGGAGGGAAGGCCCTGTGTAAAGGCCCTCCCAGGAGCCCTGAAACAGAACTTCAAGGGAAGTGAACTTCTTCCAAAGTGACGTGAGAGTTCTATAGACTAAGGTGCAGACGTGGCAGGCCTGGAGACGCGCACACACGGGGCCAAGTCATGGAGAGTCAGATCCAAAAGCAATAGCAACCTGTACTTTAGCAGCTGAGTGCCAACTAGATAAGAACCGGGCAGGACCAGATGCAAGAACAGTAGGAAGCATTTAACTAAAATGCAGGCAAGAGGGTCACCTGGGTTGAGCCAGTCAGTTGAGCGTCAACTTCGGCTCCAATCAGGATCTCATGGCTCAGGAGTTCGAGCCCCGCGTCCGACTCTGCGCTGAGAGCTCGGAGCCTGGAGCCTGCTTCAGATTCTGTGTCTCCCTCTCTCTCTGCCCCTCCCCCGCTCACGTGCTCGCTCTCTCACTCTCTCGATCTCTCTCTCAAAAACTAACTAAACATTTACCAAAAAAAAAAAAAAAAAAAAAAAGAAGAAGAAGAAGAAGAAGAAGAAGAAGAAGAAGAAGAAGAAGAAGAATCCAGGCTAGAGATGACGGCGTTATGGTGGCAACAGCGGAGCTGGCAAAAGAAACCAAACACGTTCAGAGATTTAGAAAAGGCAAAATGGCTTCGAATGTACAGCCTGCGTGCAGGAAAGGACGACGAAGGGACAGGTGGGGGTGGCGCTCACATTTCTAGTTTGGGAGGTTAGATAGGGGGCTAGTGGTACGGATTGCAGAGAAGGGCAGGCGTGGCAAGCACACTGCTCCTCAGCCAGCTGAGCTGGAGGCATCTGTGAAGCACGCAAGGGGACACGTTAAGCAAGCAGGTGAATGCATGTATAGGTCTGGGGGACACCTGGGTAGCTCAGTTGGTTGACAGCCGACTTTGGCTCAGGTCATGATCTCACGGTTCGTGGGTTTGGGCCCCGCATCAGGCTCTGTGCTGACAGCTTGCTCAGAGCCTGGAGCCTGCTTCCGATTCTGTATCTCCTTCTCTCTCGGCCCCTACCCCGTTCATGCTCTGTCTCTTTCTGTCTCTCAATAATAAATAAATGTAAAAAAAAAAAAATTTTTTTTTTAAATATATATAGGTCTGGAGCCGTGAAGAGGTCTTTAGGGAAACAAACCTGGGATCGGTCTACAAACAGCTGGAAACCGCAGGCACTGGATAGATGAGATCATGTAGAGAGAGGACATAATGTAAGAAGAGGACCCGTGGCAGAGCCCTAGGGAACCGCTTCCCTAATGTATGAGCAGAGCGGAGGAGTAAATGAGGAGAAGGAACAGCCAGACATAGACAAGGAAAAACAGAAGGCAATGAAAAAATTATTTCAAGGACAGTAACTGTGTCTAAAGCTGAGCTGTCAAAAAGAAGAAGTAAAACTGGTGAGAATAATTCTAACAAAGACTGCATAGGATATAGAATGCGTAGGAGGGAGGGAAGACG
Source organism: Cryptoprocta ferox (assembly GCA_028646485.1). Taxonomy (NCBI): domain Eukaryota; kingdom Metazoa; phylum Chordata; class Mammalia; order Carnivora; family Eupleridae; genus Cryptoprocta; species Cryptoprocta ferox. Next base: position 88,591,490 of record CM053559.1, on the reverse strand, counting down.
ACAAAACCTATTCAAACAGCTTAACTGTGAAAAGAAGGAGGAATGAGGGATAGAAAAGGCCAGGGAGGGTGCTTGGGTGGCTCAGTCGGTTGGGCGTCCGACCACTGATTTCAGCTCAGGTCATGATCCCAAGGTCATGGGAACAAACCGTTGTGTCCAGTTCCATGCTGTGAATGAAAGAGGGAGGGCTGCCTGCCTCTGGCTGAATGTTTGTAGGGGCTCCCAGGTGAGTACGTGAGTACCAGCCAAGCCATGAGTGAGGGACAGGGAGAAGGAAGAGGGTATTCCCCAGACACAAGTGCCCCTGAGCCGGGCAGGAGCAGGCTGGGGACAAGCCCAGCTGTGAGCACCGTCCTGGGTGACGTTTCCTCTCAGAGAGGAGCAGCTGGGCTGTCAGATGTCAGCTCATATTCCCAGGGTCGTGGGATGGAGCCCCATATCAGGCTCTGCGCTGAGTATGGAGCCTGCTTGAGATTCTCTCTCTCCCTCTGCCCAGCCCCTGCATGCAATGCTCTCTCTTTCTCTCAAAGAAAACAAGGAAAGGCCAGGGAAGACATGTGAAAAATGCAGCTGAGAAGTGTGTGATAGGTGGATCAAGAAATCTAGGGAAAAGGTGAAGAAAGCAACAAAGAGTGATGGATTTGGAAGAAACTGGAGGCTCTCAGGGACAAGAAGTCCTGGTAATATTAAAAAAAATAGGAGTAAGGTTAGGAAACTTGGAATAATAGAAGACTGAGACACTGCAATACTGAAGTTCCAGATTTCTGAAGTAGAACAGGGACAAGCAATGATAAGGTTCTCAGCCACAGAGGGTGGGTGGACCGGAAGAAGGTGGAGCATCAGTGAAAGTCCTGGAAGTAGATGAAGTCAGAGAGAGGAAGGCCAGGCAGGTACATGGGTCAGTCACAGGTATACTCGGGGCACTCAAGAGGTAACAAGACTCGGAGGGAAAAGGACACAGGTAAAGCAGGCATTGAAGCCTACAACTAACAGGGGAGATGCCAGAAAGCTGGAAGGTTTACAGTTTTTGGATATAGCCAGATATTCTGAGCCTCAAAGGAAAAGAGATTTTTATAAGAAGATGGAAGACTAATGGTTTGGAATAGGTACTGAGGAGCTAGGAGAATGCAACCCCACCTTACAACCCATTTTAGGGGCAAGGCAGCTCCTACTCTAGAGAGCTGCACAGAAGATTTTCTCAGGGAAAATAGTAGATTAACATAGAGGAAGAATGTCAAGACTGCTACGTGAAAAAGTCGAGGATAGGAGCGCCTGGGTGGCTCAGTCGGTTAAGTGTCCGAATTTGGCTCAGGTCATGATCTTGCTGTTCGGAGCTCGAGCCTCAGGTCAGGCTCTGTGCTGACAGCTCAGAGCCTGGAGCCTGTTTCAGATTCTGTGTCTCCCTCTCTGCCCCTCCCCAAACTACCCAAATAAGTTATGCAATGCAACCCCTATCAAAATTTCAGTGGCATTTTTTGCAGAAAGAGGGAAAAAAATCCTAAATTCATATGTAACACAAGGGACCCGGAGTAACCAAAAGAATCTTGAAAAAGAACCAAGTCAGAGGCCTCACACTTCCTAATTTCAAAACATATTACAAAGCTACTAAAGCCAATGATACTGGCATGAATATACAGACCAGTAGAAGAGAAGAGAGCACCCAGAAATAAAAATTTTTTAAAAAAAGCTTGCATATATGATCAATGGATGTTAGGATGCCAGGACCACACAATAGGGAAAGGGCTCAAAATGGGTAAGACCTAACTATAGGACCTAAAGTTATAAAACTCCTATAGGAAAACACAAGGGGGAAAGCTTCCTAACACTGGAGTTGGCAGTGATTTCTTAGATATGACACCAAAAACAGAGGCAACAAAAATAGAAACAGACAAATGGGATTACACCAAACTTAAAAACTTCTGGGCATCAAAGGACACCATCAAAAGAGTGAAAAGGGAACTTAGGGAATCAGAGAAAACATTTGCAAATCATGTATCTCATAAGCGGTTAAAGAATTCCTACAACTCAACAACAAAAAAACCCAAAGAACCCGATTTTTAAAAATGGGTGAAGGATCTGAACAGTCATTTCTACAAAGATAAACAAATGGCCAAACAGTATGTGAAAAGATGCTCAACATCACTATTAGGGAAATGCAAATCAAAACCACAAGATGCCTATATCACACCCATTAAGATGGCCACTATCAAAAACAAAACCAAACAAAACACAAATAACAAGAGTTGGTGAGGATGTGGAGAAATGGGAAGCCTGGGGCTTGTAAAATGGTATGACCACTAAGGAAAACAGTACAGTGCTTCCTCAAAAAATTAAAACCGGAACTACCCTATGATCCAGCAATCCCCCTTCTGGGGATATACCCAAAAGAATTGAAAACAGGATCTGGAAGACATATCTGCTCACTCAAGTTCACGGTTGTAGCATTATTCACAATAGCCAAGAGGTAGAAGCAACCCAAATGTTCATCAACAATGACTGGAAGGAGAAAATGTGGTAGGTACACACATATGACGGAGTATTATTCAGCCTTTTAAAAAGAAGGAAATCCTGCCATCTGCTATAACATTAATGAAACTTAACGTTACGCTAAGTGAAATAAGCCAGGCATAGAACACAAATACTATATGACAACACTCATACAAGGTCCCTACAGTAGTCAAACTGACAGAAACAGAAAGTAGACTGGTGGTTGCCAGGGGCTGGGGGAGGGGAGAGGAAATGGAGAGTTGTGTTTGATGGGTACAGAGTTTCCGTTTTGTAAGATGAAAAAACTCTGGAGCTCACTTGCACAACAATGGGAACATACTTCACTGCCTGTACACTTAAAAATGGCTAAGGTGACAAATTTTATATTCGGTGTTTTCCACTACAATTTAAAAACAAGAAGACCACATGGTATAAAAGAACGCAGGAGAGAAGTTTGAGAAAAGTAGAGCAACAGGACAATAGGGGTTTGCATTATTGAATGCATCCTTGAATGTCAAGGGTGGAGGCAGAGCAAAATGAGGCCTCCAGGCTCCTACTGCAAGTTCAAGCTGTTTCTGATCTAATTCAGAATGAGCGGGCCTCTTAAAGTCTCAAGATGACAGTGGCAAGAAAGTATTGGGGGTACCTACGAGACATCTTGAGCATGGTTATTTCCTCAAATCTTCACCTAGAGCACAAACAGCAGTGATCCTTAGGCTGTGGGATGGGAGGTCCTCGCTGGCGGACTTCCCTGTGGCCTGGACCAGGTGCTCCCGCAAAGGGAATCCTAGTTCCCACCCGGACAGGAGGTGTAAGGACTCAAGGTGGTTAGAAAAGGGAGAAAAGGCACACATTATAAGTTTCATATTCCCCATTTGTGAAAACATTTCCTCCACTTTTTTTCCCACGTACTACCAATTTTAAGCTTCTCAGATCTGTTCTTTATATGTTAATAGAATTCAAGTGCGGAGCCTTGAGAATACTTGGGGGGGAAAGGGGGATACGTCCCATTTAATCTACAGCTGTAAAAAGCTAGACACCTTGTTGCATCCACAGATGATCTCTGACTGGAGTGAACGGGGATGGTTTACAAAAATACCAGGATGCACTTCCTTTCCAATGTGGAGACTTCCTTTACAAAAGCCGCTTTCTGCTTAACAAAGCAGTCATTTAAGACACCTGGATTTCAGAGTGCTGGTAAATACTTAAGGTGGAACCCTTAATCCCCAAAATACTATAATTTGATAGGCTCCCTCAATTATTTGTATACCTTTCACATAAAAATGTTATTTAAATCTTACCATGCTAAACCAGAAGGGAGCTCTGCCATTTTCTCCTCCCTTCATGCCTAGAGGCTCACAAAACCCATGACTGTTGTATTCCTTATTCAATGAAAAGGTTTGGAAGCCTTTGTCTCGTTTAAATGAACCCAGGCTAACTGTGTAAAGGTGGCAAGTCACAGGGTTGGAGGAAGCAGATTCAGTCAGGGTCCCACAACAGCAGTGATAACAGATCAAGAAACTGAAGGAATAAAATCCCAAGGAGACCTAGGAGTTCAGTCCCTTCTCCTAAGAAATTGGGAGGTGACTCCTCTCTCCCTAGGCTGGGCCTCAACTGCTTCAGCTTCTGATCTCACTCCTACAATCTATGTCCACTGTTATCCAGGGTTAATGGCACTGCAATAGTTATAATTTTCGAGAACTGGTTACAAGAAGCCTTGGTCTTTGTGGTTTTTAACATTTTTCTTTTACACCACAATGTGTTATAGGAAGGAGCACAGCTGAGCAATATTTTGACCTTCGGCCCTTTTTATTGTTGGAGGTTGAAGGCGGGGTGGGGGCTGTCAGATATTTACCAGTGTTTTCCATACAGCCAATGGCTTCCCCATGTCAGCAGACAGATCCCAGCTGTAGTTTTCTTCCAATGATTTCTAAGTGTTTTAAAGAACACGGTCATCTTCTCCTAGGGATTTGCTAGACGAATAGAGGCAGAAAAAGAAAAAGATCAGTACCCAAGGTAATTGTGTAGAGGCCCCACGACACCTTCCATCTGCCCATCCTCCCTGTTTTTCCTTCCCTCCTGTTCCTTGTTACCGCTCCCCTGGCCTCCTCCCACCTGCTCCGTTCTGGTCTCACCAAATCTCACTGCCCACCTGCCTTTTCTTCTTTCTTTCTTTACTTCCTTCTCCCTGAACTCACATCTTCCCCTCTCTGCTCACTTAGGCCTCACTGTATTAGAAGCGGTGGGGGGTGGGGAGAGAAGGGAATTCCAGGCCTCCTGCTTTTTCTTTCTTCCTACAGTCAGTCACTATACCACTGTTTAAGAGTGTTTGTCTAGATAAACAGTTGTAAAAATTAAAAGAAAATAAAAACTAAAAAAAGGGATGCTTAGGTGACTCAGTTGGTTGAGGGATTGACTTCGGCTCAGGTCATGATCTCTCGGTTCAGGAGTTTAAGTCCCACGTCTGGCTCACTGCTGTCAGGACGGAGCCCCTTTCAGATTTTCTGTCCCCCTCTCTGTCTGCCCCTCCCCTGCACTATCAAAAATAAACATTAAAAAAATTTCTTAAATAAATCCTTGCCTATTATACATAAATGACTCAACAATAGATAAGTAATATAAAGGGCTTATTCAAAATAGAGGAAAACACTAGCCACTTGATAGGAAAATAAGCAGAGAACACGCGCAGAAAATTCCATGAAGCACTAATACAAATGGCTGTGTGAAAATGTTCAACTTCCTGAGTAATCAAAGACATGCAAACTGCAAAGAACTATCACTGTTCACCTCTAAAATTAACAAGTTTTTTAAATGAGCATAGTCACAGATGACAAAATGAGAAGAGACACTCTCACGCACTCCTGTGAACAAGGTAAATTAACCCAACTTTCCAAAAAACCAAGTGACAATCTAGAGCCTTATTCTGTTTGTTTTCTTCACAGCACTGATCATTTGATGATCCTTTTTTGCTGATTTGTTTATTAGCCTAGCCCACTGGAATGTAAACTCCATGAGAGCAAGGACTTGGTTCTGGTCCCGGCTGTATCTCCAGTGCCTAAGATAAGATCTGGCACCTAACAATCCTTCGATAGCTAGCTAACCGCTGAATGTGATAGGGTTCAGGACACACTACGCTAAAATATGGCAACTTAGCACGTTGACTATTTTAAGCTAAAGGAGTGTGAGAAACTGTCAAAAGCAGGAAGGTCACTTTGGCCTCCCCACCTGACTCTTCCTCCCTGAAACAGGTCATAAAATCCTCATATAGGAGACACCCCCTCCCAGAAGAGAGGAGCATCACCTGCAAAGTAAAAAAAAAAAAAAAAAAAAAAAAGATGCCAAGAAGACGCCAAGAAGAATCCTAATCCTAACGAACATGCCTTGCTAAGTTTCCCATTAACTTCAATTTCCTGGTACTCAACCTAGCATATTCCTCCATGACTGTCCACTCTTCATCAAACCTAATTTTCTATCCACTGCCCACCACCCAGCTCTTAGCTAGAAACCTCACTTGCCCACCTGAAGGAAGGGAGAGCAGAAACCAAGCCAGGTTTGTGCTTGGGTGACCGACCGAATAAGGATTTCCACCATGAGATTTGGAATGTAGGTTTGTGGAGAAACGTAACGTGTGCAGTTGAGGAGACAGTGAGCTTGGGATGCCTGTAGGATATCCAAGTGGATATCCAAATGATCAGTGGATGTCTGGATTTAGCAGTTCTGAGTTAAGAGAAGTTGGGTAGAAGATACAGATTTGGGACTCCTCAGTGTGGAGGTCAAGTTTGACTGCAGATAACAAAAAAAAAAAAAAAAAACCACCCAAGGCTGGGGCGCCTGGGTGCCTCAGTTGGTTAAGCATCTGACTTCAGTTCAGGTCATGATCTCGCGGTTCACGGGTTGGAGCCACAAGTCGGGCTCTGTGCTGACAGCTCAGAGCCTGGAGCCTGCTTCGGATTCTGTGTCTCCCTCTCTCCCTCTGCCCCTCCAACGCTCGCGAGCTGTCTCTCAAAAATGAACAAAACATTTAAAACATAATAATTAAAAAAATCACTCAAGGCATGGGTAGAACGTCTGTTTAAAGATCCAGTGGAACTCCCTTTTTGTTACAAAATAGTGATTCGTATTTATAAAAATGTGCAAACGCGCAGGCGATCTAGTGTAGTGGAAAAAGCACTGGTGCAAGGGTCCTGAGGCCTAGATTCTAGAGTAGCTTTAATACTTCCTGACAGCGAGAGCCTGGGTAAGTCATTTAACCTCTACCTCTCTCTCCTTGTTAGTAAAATCAGAATACACCACCTGATCCTTTAGCTAAAAACATCACATCTCCAAGAGCTGTGAACGCACTTTGTAAATTTCTGTGTAAGCATTTAAGTTGTCATGGCAAAGTGCAATATATTAGCTAACGATGCCTACTCCTTCTAAGCACCCAACAGAATTCTTACTCCTCAATCTCTGTTAAAGTCTAAACGTTATATCTTCAAATCAACATCTCTCCTCTGCAAAAGCAGGTTGGCAGGTGGGGTGGTGGTGTTTTGATTTTTAAAGAACTCCCAAATTCTAATAGTATTCAACCCTCCCCTCCTGTCAGGGGGGGATTTTTTCACTAGGCTGCGAACCCCTCAGGGGCAGGGGCCGTTTCTGCGTCTCTAGCAAACGGAACCTAGTAAAGCCCCTGGAATGAATGAACCCATCCATCGATCAGCAACTACTCGACCCATTTTTGCAAGTGAGTAAGCCTGAGCCCAAAGGGGAAAAGGGAGTAAGGGTCACACAGGCTAGCGACAGCTCAGGTACCAGAACCCAGGCCAGCTGACTCCCAGAGTGACAACCGGGACCCCGCCATCCCCCCGGCCGCCCCCGCCGCCCCCCGCCCAGGCCCAGGCGGGCTCCCGCGGCTCCGCCCCCGCGCCCCGGAACCGTCGGCGCGGCCCCGTCCCAGCGGCCCGCGCTCCGCTCCCCTCCGGGCCCCGCGCCGCTCACCCGGGCCGCTCCCGCTCCGCGCCCTGCCTTCCTGTGTGCGCCCTCAACCTTCCCCCGCGCTTTTAAGGGAAACCGCGCCTCCGCCCTCGGGTTCCGCTGCGCCTTCCCGACGCGCCGGGACCCGGCGGCGCGCGGGGGCCGCAGCCTGGGGGCCGCCTTCGTTTCTCCTTCGCTCCTTTATTCGTCCGTTCGTCCCTCCACCTCTCCGTTTGTCGCTCAACCGTATTCTATGGAAAGCCTACCAAGGACCTGGCACTAAATCGGAAAATAAATGAACAGGGCAAATTCAGATGAGAAGTACGAAGAAGAAAAAAAGAAGAAGAATCCGAATCGCGTGGTGTCAAGAGAGTGGGTAGGGGAGAACTCTTCTAAATGAGGCAGCCTCAGCCCTTCCGAGCAAGGGGCAACTGATCTGAAAGAGAGGGAGCAGGTCCCCCAAGGATCTGGAGGCAGGGAGCGCGTTGGGGAGGGAACAGCCAGTGCCAAAGCTTTAAGGCCTGAGGCAGTTTGGCAGGTGGGGGTCAGGGCGGGGCGAGGCAGAGGAGTAAGTGGGGCGAGGACGCTGGGGAGGTGGCCAGACCGGTGGTGGTAAGGAGTTTGGACGTTATACCACCGAATGGGACGTCAGCTGGCCTAGGTTCTCGAATCAGAGCTGCCGCTACCCTGTGTGACCCTCACTCACTTTTTCCCTTTGGGGTTCGGCTTACTCATTTCCAAAATGGGGCGAATAGTTCCTGATCGATTGATGGACTGATTGGCTCATTCATTCCAGGTGCTTTACTAGGTTCTGTTTGCTAGAGATGCATACACAGCACCTACCCAGGAGGGGTTCAGCCAGGGGGACGATGTGATCTGGTTTACGTTTTAAACATCTCTCCGGCCACCAGGTGTTGAGTAAATTCCAGAAAGCAGGAGAGCTACAGAGAAGCCAGGGCCAATGCTGACCACCAGATGGCAGTTTTAATTCTGTCCTCTTCCCACCAGTACCTACCTCTCCCTTCCTCACCCCCACCCCCACCCCCACCCCCAAGGTTGGTGTTGGGACCAAGCCAGTCAATCCAGATTTCTTTCTTACCTTCTTCTTTCCATCATTCCCTCAACCAACTTTGCTGAGTGTGGAGTTATGTGCTAGGCACATGTACAGCGTGTGCTCATGTACAGCACCCCCATGGTGCCTGCATTCAGAGAGCTTGCATTCTAAACTCCCCATTTGCTACATACAGACATGCATCCTTCCTATCTTCCCCTAGATGAATGTTTTAGGGAAAATGAGAATATCCAGTGAGGTTATGGTGCAGTAAAGCATTCTCTGCCAGATTCGAATCCTTGCTGGGCCACACTAGGTAATGTGAACCTGCTACCCCCTCTCTCCTGAGGTTCTGTCTGTAAATTAGGGGAGGGAGAAGATCATCCTAAAACATACCGTCTAGCTGTAAAATGCTGTGATATTGACGGAATGGGAGACAGTTATTTTCACTTCTCCTGTCCCAACTATTAGGAATATTTGGATTTGAAAATGAGTTGCTGGGGGCACCTGGGTGGCTCAGTCAGTTGGGTCTCCAACTCTTGATTTCAGCTCAGGTCATGAGCTCGAGGTTCCTGGGTTTGAGCCCCGCATCAGCCTCTGTGCTGATAGTGCAGAGCCTGCTTGAGATTCTCTCTCTCCCTCTCTCTCTCTGCCCCTCCCCTCCTTCTTTAAATAAATAAATAAATAAACAAATAAATAAATAAATTTTTTAAAAAATAAAAGAAAATTAGTTGCTGAACTGCATACTTGTAGGCTAGAAAAATCTGGGACTAGATGCTGGATGGTCCAATGGGCAGACTAAGCTTTAAGGCTTCAGTAAAACAGTAGTTCCCAAAAATGAGAGAAGCTTTGCCTGGATGAACTTACCATAATTTCCCAATCAGAAAATCTAGAAAAAAGTTTTTTCTTAAAACTTAGGAGAGGAAAACTTGATTTTATTTGAATGGGAGGCGCGTCCTGTTGGACAGATCAGGCATCACAAGGCAGATGCCCAGAGGGCCTGTGAAGAAGGCTGGGCTGGCAGGTCTCCTCGACCTGGGAGAAAGCCACACCCCAGAAGGGGGGAAGCCGTTCCTTGGGAGGGCAAACACAGACATGCAGAGCATAGCATGACTCACTGGGCACCATCTCTAACTGAAATGTGCTCATCAGGCCATGGGGGGATATTGTTAGTTTACGTTCTTTCTTTAACACGCAGACTTTAATTCATTGTGGCCAGCATGGTGGCGAATGGGGACCTTGATGTCACTCTGTTGTGTTCCCAGCAGAGAAATCTGGAAACAACTCCCAGGCTTCTATATGGATTATGAAACCAGAAAAGATGAGACATCACAGAATACAAACCTCAGAATTACATGTGCGAAAGAGGAATGTGGTGGGGGCTGGGGGGCATGGCAGGTCTCTGAAAGAGACCTTGTATTCCCCCCTTAAATTGCACACTTGAATAGATAGAAACAGTGGGTCCTATGACTCAGATATGTCACCTGCAAATGGGAAATATCTGCATCAAAATAGGACTAAGTCAGAAATTAGTCATAAATTCATCTTCAAGGAGTTAACAGGACCCATTACATGACACGTATCTACTGACATTTTAATGCGTTGTTGTCGTATCCCATTTAGCTTTGAAGTTATTTAAGTTGTACTATTAATATTTTCCCTATAGTAACTACCTTTTTTTGGCTACTGTTACCCTTTTGGTTAAGCTAACTATTGTCCCCTCAAATCGTTTCCAGAGGGACACAGTTATAAATTAACTAAGGATTGTCCATGCTTTATAGAACTTAACCTGTCACCTCTCCATTCCCACTCTAGGAGGGATTATAGGGAAAGCCACATCTTAAACATGTAGCTTGGAAATGTGTAAGGACACAAATGACGCTAAGCCATGGAAACTTCCCAAATGCTCTTTTCAGGCATCATTACCAGCACTGAGTGTTGGGCATGGAGATGTTACCACCTGCTGTCCCAGCTGCTGGGGGTGATTTGGGCAGACAGCCTTCAGCTGTCCGCCCCTTCAGGGACAGCCTCCAATGCAGTGAGCCTTCGTAACCAATGTCACGCCCTTCTGCGGATGGCCCACATTCAGTGACTGATCTAGGAGGGAATTCAAAAGTTGGTCATTTGGCCCAAAGCAAAACACCTTTGAGAGCCCCTCGGATCCTCACAGGTCAGCTGAGGCTGTCCATATACGTCACAGTTCTTTGCCCTCTGCCCAATCTTGTGGTGTTCTCTCCCTTCTTCAAACGCATTGGTGCTGAACACTAAACACTGTGGTAGAGAGAATAATGACTCCCTAAAGATGTCCTTAACCCCTGGAACCTCTTGCTCCTTTGCAGGGCCGATTATGTTAAGGCTCTTGAGATGGGAAGAGGAGCCTGAATTACCCAGGTGGGTCCCATGTAATCACAAGGGGAAGGGTCATTATAAGAAGGAGACCAGAAATCAGAGAAAGGGGGCAGTACATGTGAAAATGGTAAATAATTTATAAGTTAAAGATAATATTTGGGAAATCTGGGTGAAGAGTATACTGCCAGGAGGTGGTCTGCATAGTTTAAGACACACACAATAATTCATCCTCCAGCGCCAGAGATTGGATTAAAAATTGAGCATGTAGCTTAATTTAAACCAAAGAGGCTTAAGGATGAGTCCCATGAGAGATCTCAGGAAAGGTTTCATTCTCCTTAAAGGGTGGGATTCAAGAAAGAAACGGTAACGGGCCTTAAAACCATTATGCTCGTGCTCGGTGAAATAAGCCAGTCACAAAGATCACATATTGTGTGATTCCATTTACAGGAAACATCCTGAATTAGCAAGTCCATAGAGATGGCCAGCAGAGCAGAGGCTGCCCAGGGCTAGGTTGGGGGGTGGTTGGGGAGAAATGGAAAATGGTTGCTAATGGATAAGAGATTTCTTTTGGGAAATGATGAAATGTGCTACAGTTGGCTGCGGTGATGGCTCAGTGTGGGAATACAAAAGGGGACAATTGCATGGCAAGAGAATCGTACCCAATATGGCTGAGATGAAAATGGCAGAGATGGACCTGCTTTTTCCCTCAGATAGGATCATCCGTGTACAGAATATCTGAAACTGCTGAGCGAGGGAAGCTGAACAGACTGCATCCTAGAAAGACTCTGTTTCTGCTGTTTTTCAGCTGGGCCCCATTTACTCATGTTCTATATTTTGCCTCCGAATAAACAAAGAAGCTATGTTCCCACTTCAAGGGAAAAACAAGAAAGTCAATCACTCTCTGAGTTTTGGCCTAGACCCCCACACACCTGATAACACCTAAGAAGAACCGGATCCCAAAACACGTTCCAGGATGTTAGCCTCTAACACACCTCGGCTGACGCTGGCCTGGATACCCCCTACCTTCGGTAATTTATGACACCTGTTATTCACCTGGCATCTGCCTTTAATCATGCCCTGCCCTGGATTCCTAAAGGAACATGTACCCCAGACCCCTTTCCAATATAAACCCCTAACCCCAAGCCACAATGAGACTCCTTCTCCTTTCCTTTCTGAGTCTCCCAAACACTCTGCCTGCTCTTCCTTACTTGTCACACACACTATTCAGTAAACTCAGTTTTCACTTTCTCCGACTTCTGTTTGATTTCTATCCTGCGTGAATCCAAGGACCATCCTGGCTGGTCCTGCAAGACCCTCCTCTGGGTCCTCAAACCCAGCCTGCCTGCATCGCACCCACAACACTGTTCAGCCACGAAGGAAACCAGCTTGGGCCAATGCTAACTCACAGGGGACGGGAGGGGAAAGACAGAAAGAACCTGGGTCCTTGGTAACATCACTGAGCCAAATGGTTGATCTGTGTCCGAAGCTTGCTCAAACTCTGGATGTCCTATTATGAGAAATAATAAATTCCCTTATTGCATACACTGGTTGGAGTCAGGGTTTTCTGTTTCTTGAATCCAAGAGCACTGAACTGATAACCCGCAAGCCACAGGCTATTAGTGGGTAGAAGACATGGTGAGGACAGTGTTTTTAAAAAGATAATGTTAAGCTTTTATGAGGAATATGGGTGAAAGCAGATGGCAGATACCACTGATACCAATGATATGCTTAAACATTTATTGTTCCTAAAATCATTCTTCAGCCATTCCTCTGGCCCCTGGGCCCATGCCATGCTTGCTGTCTACAGATTCACTAACAATAAAAGACAAAGGTTCAAAAAACCTGAGGTAGTACTCATCATCACAAACAGACTTCTATGTCGCATCTCAGATGAAATCCGCCTGTGGGATAGAAGTCAGAACTTCTTTCTATGCTGGAAAATTATGCATGAATTCTTTTAACTTTCCTTTTTGGTTTATTTACTTTATGCATACAGATTCTTCTTTAGACTACTTTGTTTCCCCTAAGAAAAAGTATAAAATGGTGTTCTTGTGGTATTTATGCTTAAAATCTCTTCCTTATTGTGACCTTTAATATCCACTGCGTCTACTACCACCAGATTGGAAACATGTAAATGAGGCCTTTTAAGAAACCAGCAGATTCCTAGGAGAGAGAATATCTTCCACAATGTAACACGGGATTTTATTAGACCCTCTGTAATGCCCATTCTCACCCATGATCTGTATGGGCCTGCCTTTTCCTGAATGAGACTTCTCTTATTAACGTGTCTCCTTGTCATCCTTTGCCATCAACTCCTCCTGCGACATCTGGCCCTGGATGGCACTTTCTAGCTGCTTGTTTAACATAGGAGTGAAAAGTTACAAAGGTGGGGTCCTTGTTGAGTGCATCAAACAAGATCTCCAATTTTGTTTTGCAAAACCCAGTCTCCCAGAGTAATTCAATTCCAAGTATTCTGGAACAAGAAGGGGGTTATTCCATCTTTAATGAACTTTGAGTAAATTTTTTAAGACTTAATTTTTTAGAGCAGTTTTAGGTTTATATCAAAATTCAGAGGAAGGTACAGAGATTTTTCCATATATGTCCCGACGCCTACACTTGCATAGCCTCCTACATTATCAACTTCTCTCGCCTGAGTGGCACATTTGTTACAATTGATGAACCTATATTGACACATCATAATCACCCAAAGTCCAGAGTTTACCACACGGGTTTAACTCTTGGTGTGGTACATCTCAAGGGTTTAAAGAAAGTATAGTGGCATATATCCATCATGATAATATTGTTCAGAGTAATTTTCCACTACCCTAAAAATCCTGTGTTCTGCCTCTTTACCTTTCCCCACTCCCACCCTGGAAACCACTGATTTTTTTTTTTGTATTAATAGTTCTACCTTTTCCAGAATGTCATATAATTGGAGTCGTACATTATGTAGTCTTTTCAAATAGGCTTCTTTCACTTTGTAATATGCACCTAAATTTTCTTTATGTCTTTTTATGGCCTGATAACTCATTTCTTTTTAGCACCAAATAATACTCCATCAGATGTACCACAGTTTATTTATCAATTCACCTACTAAAGGACACCTTGGGTGCTTCTAAGTTTGGGCAATTATGAGTAAGTCTGCCATAGCATATGTGTGGAGGTTTTTGTGTAGACGTGTCTTCAACTTCTTTGGACAATTACCAAGAAGCATGATTGCTGGATTATATGATAAGAATATGTTTAGTTTTGTAAGAAACCACCAAACTGTCTTCCAAAGTGGGTGTACTATTTTGCATTCCTTTCGGCAATGTATGAGAGTTCCCGTTGCTCCACATCCTCACCAGCATTTGGTAGTGTCCACTGTTCCAGATTTGGGCCATTTTAATAGGTGTGTAGTGGTATCTCGTTGTTTTAATCCACATTTCCTGGATGACATGTGATGTGGCACATATTTTCATATGCTTGTTTTCCATCTGTATATTTTTTTGGTGAGGGGGTCTGTAAAGGTTTTTGGCCTATTTTAAAAATCAGGTTGTTTTCTTATTGCTGAGTCTTAAGAGTTCGTTGTATATTTTGAATAGTTGTCCATTACCGGATATGTCTTTTACAAATGTCTCCTCCCAGTTTGTGGCTTGTCTTCCTTTTTTTTAAAGTGTATTTTATTTTGAGAGAGACAGAGAGAGAGAGAGAGAGAGAGAATCCCAAGCAGGCTCTGTGCTACCCAGTGCAGAGCCCAATGCAGGGCTCAAACTCATGACTGTGAGATCATGACCTAAGCTGAAATCAAGAGTCAGATGCTTAACCAACTGAGCCACCCAGATGCATCTGTGGCTTGTCTTCTAATTCTCTTGATATTGCCTCTTGCACAAAAGAATTTTTTCATCTTAATGAAGACTTATCAGTTTTTTTCTTTCAGGGATCATGTTCAGTGTTGTATCTGAAAAGGCATCACCACACCCAAGGTCATCTAGGTTTTCTCCTATCCTATCTTCTAGGAGTTTTATAGATTTGTATCTTACATTTAGGTCTATAATCCAAAAGTTTGAAGTAACTTTTGTGAAGAGTACAAGGTCTGTGTTTAGATTTTTTTTTTTTTGCATGTAGATGTCTAGTTTTTCCAGCTCCATTTGTTGAAGAGACTATCTTTGCTCCATTATACTGCCTTTGTTCTTTTCCAAAGATCAGTTCATTACGTTTATGTGGCTCTATTTCTGGGCTCTCTATTTTGTTCCATTTGTCTATCTATTTTTTCATCAATACCACAATGTCTTGACTACTGTAGCTTGGTAGTAAGTCTTGAAGCTGGGTAGCATCTGTCCTCCAACTTTATTCTTCTCCTTCAATATTGTGTTGGCTATTTGGGGGGTCATTAGCCTCTCTATATAAACTTTAGAGTCAGTTTGTCAATATCCATAAGGTGACTTGCTGGGACTTTGATTGATATCATGAATGAATCTATGGATAAAATTGAAAGGAACTGACATCTTGACAATATTGAGTCTTTCTATCCATGAACATGGATTATCTCTCTGTTTATTTAATTCTTCTTTTATTTCACTTGCCAGAGAAGCAAAATATAAAAGGCATGGAAGAGAGCATGAGAAGATCCCATAACCATCTAGTGGTATCTCCAGAAGGAAAGAATAGAGAATAGGAAGAAGCAATATTCAAAAATACTGCCAGATAATATCAGACTGAAACTGCAGAACTCTAAAAACAAAATCCTAAAAGCAGCCAAAGGAAGAGGAAGGCAAAGGAATTAACTGAACATGTATAAACATATGTGGGAAAGGAAACATGGGGGGAGGGGTTTCAGTTCTTGTTCTGTCACTAGTCTCTGACCTGTAGCAGTGATTATAACTTGCCCCTCTCTTACCCATTCCATACTTCCTCACCTTAGGCCAGGCTCCAGCCAGTTAAAATTTGAGGTAGGAGATCAAATCTTCGTTCTTAGGGGACTGAGTTCAAGGTCCCGCCTGGACAGAAACACAGTAGTCCCTCTACTGTGGGAACTACAAATTAACATTTTCCCTTAGACTTGGCAATATGAAGAAGTGCTCGGGGATCCCCTGGGTTTCATGCATCTAACTCCCTGCTCTCATTGTATAGCAACAACTTTATTTGTCCTTAAAAATTGGGTAAAAATCCCTCACCAAGAGAGACAAATCTTTTGCCTAAGGTCCCTGATGACTCTTTTCTGTCTTCACTTTAGGCAGGCTTGGCTACAAGCTGAGTCAGTAGGACTGAGCCAGCTCAACAAAGAATGCAAGATCTGGCGTCAGGTGTAGATTCTGTTAGTTGAGCTCCAGACCCTAGTTATTTCCTTAGTAAAGATGCTTCCTTTGTCACATACTAGACCAAATGTTCCTGTCTTTCTCCCAATTTTCCTAGAAATATGGAAACTAAGAGGGACAGGATTTTAGTACTGCAAGACTTCCCATGGCATATCCAGCTGTGCCTAATTTAAGCACATCTCAATATGGAATAATGAGAGTTTGCAGGATCAATCATACACACTCTTTTCCTTCTCTTTCTCTTTCTCCTTCTCCTTCTCCTCCTTCTCTTCTCTTCTCTTGCTGCTGCTATTTTTCTCTATAAACCTTCCTTTATACCTTCAATAGTATTTGTATGAGACTGTGTGTTTGCCCATGTGTGTACATGTGTATGCATGGCCATCCACACCCTTCACACATTGCCAGCTATCTTAGCCTGCATTCTATGAAAGCAGAGGCTGAGAGCTATAATGTACTGTTACTTTTTAAGACATGCAATCCCAGGGAGGAGAAAAAGAACGAGGAATAAGGAAGTGAAGCAGCAAAAGCAGGAGAGCCCAAATGAGGATGTGTTATCGAGCTGGCCACTTTTAAGTGTGACCTATTGCTTCATCCAAGGGGACTGTGCTCCAAATATCCACATCAACTAAGTCTCAGAACTATCCCTGGAAGGAGAAGTAGGGGAAGGATCTATTCACCGGCTCTTGCCTTCAAGTGCAGGCATGGGTGCTGAGCAGGGTCTCATAGCAGTATCAACAAGGATGCCAGGGATAGAAGACAAGAGCCTTGAGCCACACACCTAAGATGGGTGTGATCTGGCTGTGCCCCTCCAAAGTCAGAGCACATGCAAAGCTGGTTGCCACAGTGACAGCTGGAACAAGGGAGGGGTCCTTAGACATGAACTGATGCGTAGGATGTTACAGACACACCGGCTTAAAACATAACCCTGATTTTTGCCTGTGTACCCAGTGACTTCATGAGATACAATACCCAGTTGGTAGTCTAAGCTTCAAATTAAGTAAAAATATGTTCTCTTGGTATCAGCATTTCTATTTGAGATATTAAGTTTTTCATACATTGGGGACATGGAGTAAACATTTTATAAGGAGGTCACTGGACATTCATGAGATGTGCTACTCCCAATTCTACTACTTGATTCCCTGGCTCATGTATTCTAGTTAAAGGAAGAATAGCATCATACATTGTGCTGGTTCAAAGAATATTCTCTCTCTTGCAGGCAACAATCCTTATTGAAAGTGCTTACTTAACCAGCCGGAGGCGCAAGTGAATTTTAATAGACGATTCCACTCTTGTATGAGACCAGCTGCTTCTGGGTGTTGGGTACATGATAAGATCAGTGATTCTAATGGGCTACAGCCCATTATCTAACTTGGACTCCTTGGTTAGAGGCAATGCTGTACAAGATACCGTGACCATTTTTAAGGCCTCTGCTAAGTCCCCAGACAGTGGTTCTGGCATGGGATGACAGGCAGGGAAAAGAAAAGCCAATCTGCGGATCCTTCACGGGGTCTTGCTGTGAGCTCCATTTAACATCCTGATCTGCCCCTAGATTCCAGGGGCATTAGATCTGCTAGGTCTTAAGGGCTGAAGGACAAAGTGGATGTACCAGATGAGCAAAGGAGGCTTCTCATGCTCTGAACCCACTCAAATCTGATAGCTTCTTCATCTGTGAAATGGGCCACTGCGTGACACAAAATCTCATATTTGTTGCCTCAAAAATACATGCCTTCTTGAGGGGGAGAATACAATGTCCAGCACCCTTCCTTCACTATGATTATGTGTTAATGCAGTGGGCCAGCCAATATGATTTCTTTGGGGTCGAGCAGCAGGGAAAGTCTCTTGCCCTCTGTCATTGCATAGTCCCAGGATCACATAGGTCACAATATTTTTTAAATCTTTTTTAATTAATAGATAATACTGCAACATTTGGATACATCCCTTCATTGTTAAAAGATAGGGCTTTAAGATTTTAACTGAAAAACAAGATCTTTGAAGTCTTTTATGACTACATTCCTAGGGTTAATTTTTAAAACTGGAATCAGAGGAAATATAGTTGAGGTTCCAGATGCATATTCCCAAACTGTTTTATTAAAAACTTATAATCAATTTCCATTCCTGTTATCTGTATGGGATAGCACCTTCACTGTCATTAATGTTTCCCCCAATTTCTACTTATTTAATTGTTGGGACAATGGCATTTCATTTTTTGCAATTTATGTTTTTTTGATTATGAGTAAAAATGCTCTTTATGTCCATCTAGCCATTTTCATTTTCTCTTCCATAAAATATTTGCTATGTTTTTTACTTGTGTTTTTCTTATATTTTCCCAATTTGTCTCCTATACTTATTTTTCTTTTTAAAATTCTCTAACTTTATGACCAAAGTATCACATTTTAGAAAGACAAAATTATAGTAACTGGATTCTACTGATATTTTAATGCTTTTCTCATCAATTTGATACATGCTCTTTATAGATTTACGACAGTAATCCTTTGATTTGTTTGTTGCGAATATTTTCCTGGTTTATTTGCCTTGGTATTTGGCTTATGATATGTTTTACGTGAAAAACAAAACAAAAACTTTGAATTGCATGTGGGTGAATCTTTAAAAAAAATTTTTTAAGGTTTATTTATTTTTGAGAGAGAGAGAGGGAGACAGAACCTGAGTTGGGGAGGGGCAGAGAGAGAGGGAGACAGAATCAGAAGCAGGCTCCAGGCTCTGAGTTGTCAGCACAGAGCCTGACGTGGGGCTCAAACTCAGACTGTGAGATCATGACCTGAGCCAAAGACACATCCTTAACTGACTAACCCACCCAGGTACCCCCAAATTTAATTAAGTAATCTCTATGTCCAACATGGGGCTTGAACTCACCACACCAAGATCAAGAATTGCATTTTCTACCAACTGAGCCAGCCACGTGCCCTGTATGTGGATAAATCTTAATCATACTCTTGGAGAACCCTCTAATGATTAGAAATTCATATATTTTTCTGTGGTTTCATTTTCTTATAAACAAAAAAATTCACCCATGACTATGTTTCTGTATCAAAATGTACCAAAATCTTTCCAACTTCAAGGTATTGAGGCCCCTCATCACCTTGCTCCCACTCATTCTCCTCCCCACAACCTAACAGTTTTTCACCCAAAAGACTCCGCCTGCATCATCTGTCTAAATCAGTTCCTCCTGCTACACTTGACCAAAGCTCCTGTGTCCTTTATGAAATTCATAATAACCTGCAATTACATATTCCATTGTGTGGTTATTTAATGCCTGACCCTTCTTCCCACCACAGTGTTCTAAATTCTGTAAGGGCAGTGACAACATTATTCTTTTTCCTGCAGAGTAGGCACATCCTAATATATATACAATGCCAGGTACTAATGCCAGGTACTATATATATATATGCATATATGCATATATATATATATATATATAAAATAAATATTAAGTTTGAATGAACCATGAATTTCCTCCACTCTCTGCCCTCCCACATACTAAGTTACACGCATATTTACTCAAACAATACCACACATCACCTTCCTCCACTATAAGTCAGGGAGAGAATGTTCCCTCCTCCCACCCAAGGTTCATGCCCCCACCTGTGTTTTGTAGAGCAGCCCCCTCTTCCTCTCTGAGAAATCTGCCTCACCAGTAATCTTCTCCCTGAAGTATTCTCTCCCTCCATCTCCACTGTCTTTCCCTCTTCGCATGTAAAACCTACTCAAAACCCATCCACTTCAACACAAAAATATACCAAAACCTGTCTCTTCTGATCTTTCATTCTCTGCTACAATTTTAAAAATCAATTTTATTACCGTTTC
Source organism: Cryptoprocta ferox (assembly GCA_028646485.1). Taxonomy (NCBI): domain Eukaryota; kingdom Metazoa; phylum Chordata; class Mammalia; order Carnivora; family Eupleridae; genus Cryptoprocta; species Cryptoprocta ferox. The sequence continues at coordinate 88,571,531 of CM053559.1, read as the reverse complement.
ATTTACATATGACAAAATTCACCCATTTTAATTGTACAAATGGTGACTTTTGATGAATATATATTCCTATAGTGGCCACAAGGGAAATACAGGATATTTCATCACTGCCCCAGTGTCTTCTTGCCCTTCTTGGCCAACTTTCTCATGCCTTTAATTGGCCCCAGCACCAAGCAGCCCTGACTGCTTTCTGCCACTGTACATTATACCTCTCGCTTTTAGAGTTTTATATAAATGGAATCACACAGTAGTTGCCTTTTGTCCCTGACTTCTTTCTCTCACCTTAGTGTCTAAGATACATCCATGTTGTTGGGTGTATGAACAGTTTGCTCCTCTGCCAGTGGTAGCCTACTCTCAGGGTCTACTGCAAATTGTTTATCCACTCACCCATTGGTGGATGTTTAAGTTGTTTTAAAGCTTGGAGTATTATAAATAAAGCTGCATTTAACATCTGTATACAAGTCTTTGTGTGAACATATGTTTATGTTTTCACTTCTTTAGGGTATATACATAGAAATGTAATGGCTGGGTTATATGACAAAGTATATTTTTAACTTTTTAATAAACTACCAAACTATTTTCCAAAGTGGTTGTACCATTTCACATTCCCACCAGCAGTGTATGAGAAGTCCAGTGGCTCCACATCCTCACCAACGCTTGGTATGTCAGTTTTTAAATTGTAGATATCCTAATGAGTCTAATTGTCTATTATATACCTTCTTGGGTTGAGCATCTATTTGAATATTTTGCTCATTTTGAAAAATTAGGTGATAAGTCTTTTTGAATTTTCAGAGTTGTTTACATACTTTAGAGATAAGTACTTTTCAAGTATTTTTAATAAATATTTCTCCCAATCTGTGATTTGTCTTTTCATTTTCATAGCAGAGTCTTTTGAAGAGCAAAAGATTTAGATTTTGGTCAAATACAATTTATTGATTTTGTTTCTTGTATGGTTCAAACTTATGTGACCTATTTAAAAAAATTTGCTTAACCCAAGATCATTAAGATTTTCTCCTATGTTTCCTTTCAGAAGTTCTATAGTTTTCCTTTATATTTAGGTCTATGATCTATTTTAAGTTAATTTTTCTGAGTGGTATGATGTAAGGGTTGAAGTTTCTTTTTTCCATATGATTATACAGTTGTTCCAGCATTATTTTTCAAAATACTATCTTTTCTTTCACTGAAAAACCTTGCAAATCATTTGACCACAGATACATGATTAACGGACTTTTTATTCTGTTCTGTTGGTCTATGTGTTTATCCTTATGTCAATACTATCTTGATTAATAAGGCTTTGTAGGAAGTCTTGAAATTAGGTAGTGTAAATCTTTCAATTTTCTTTTTCCAAAATACTTTGGCTATTGTGGTTCTTTGAATTTCTATATGGAGCTTAAAATCAGCCTGTAAATTTCTACCTAAAAAGGTTACTATGATTTTGATGGGGAGCAGACAAACTTTTTACAATACTGAGTATTTCAATCCATGAACATAGTATTTCTCTCCATTTATTTAGGTGTCTTTAATTTATCTCAATAATGTTTCTTAAGTTTTAAGTGTACATGTCTTGAACACATTTTATTTAATATATTCCTATGTTTTTCATGTTTTTAGTATTATTGTAAGTTGTACTGCTTAAATTCCAATATCCAGTGGTTTGTTTCTAGAATGTAGAAATACAGTTTGGATCCTGTAACTTTGCTAAACTCCACTATTAATTATGGTACTTTTTTTTTGTAGAGGCCTAAAGATTTTTTATGTTTACAATCAAGTCAGATATGAATAAAGACAGTCTTACTTCCTTTTTATCTGAATGTGTTTTATTTTTTTTTTAATTTTAATGTTTATTTACTTTTGAGAGACAGAGACAGAGCATGAGAGGGGGAGGGGCAGAGAAAGAGGGAGGCACAGTATCTGAAGCAGCCTCCAAGTTCCAAGCTGTCAACACAGAGCCCAATGCGGGGCTCAAAACCATGAACCGTGAGATCATGACCTGAACTGAAGTCAGACGCTTAACCGACTGAGCCACCCAGGCGCCCCTGAATGTATTTTATTTCTTTTTATTTTCTTATTTTACTAATTAATTAATAAGGCAATATTAAATAGGATTGGTGAGAGTGGGCATTCTTGTCTAATTCTTAATATAAACAGAAAAGCATTCAAAATTTCACCATTATGAATGATCATAGGGCACCTGGCTGTCTCAGTCCGTACAGCATGTGACCTTTGATCTTGAGGATGTTGGATTTGAGCCCCATGTTGTGGGTAGACTTTACTTAAAAAGAAAAAGGTTTAAAAAAAATAAATGACTATAGCTATAAGTTGATCATAGATGGCCTTCAGCACTTCAAAGACATTTCCTAGATTTATGAGAGTTTTTGTCATGAATAGTTGTTGCACTTTTTAAAATGCTTTTTCTGTATCTATTTATCTGTGCCTCCTATCCTAGATTTAGGACTGGGATGAGAGTCCCAGTTTGAATAGCACTGAATCCACTGGCAGGCACTGAATGACATGGGAAAATAGAATATGCAAGTTTAGGGTTAGAGACAGACACTCTTTGGTACTCTTTTCCCCAAATCTCTCCAAAGCTAATTGAAATTATCCAGTTAGAGAATTATGTATTCCAATTGCAAATACTCCTGAAGCACTGAGGACTGATGATATAATCAATATGCATTTGATCAGATTTTTTTTTCCCCTAACATTAAATGGACAAAACACTGAGGAAATGGGAATAGGTGTCAAAGGTAACTTTGAAGCCTAGTGCATGTGGAGACGGGCAGATTAAGGTAGGCCACTCGAGTAGCAATACAAGAAAAGTTGAGAGATGTCACAGAAAGGAAGTGAGATGATACCACAGCATAGATACATTTTAAATTTTCATGGAGAACCCTGGAGATAATCATCATGCCATTGAAGTCCTGCTCTCTCACATTAATTCTTTCTTGAACAAGGAAGGTTACAAACAAGAATTTTAAAATAAAATCATGCTCTAAGCTGTTTTGGGCAAGTATACCCAGCAGCCACCTCGAAAGATTGAATCCTCATTCAGTTCACAACTATCTCTCAAGCCCACATCTCCCCAATCAGACTCTTCAGCTAGCATTTCTCATGGTGTGTTTATAGAGCACTATTTCAGAGGAAAGTTAACCACCACACACACACACACACACACACCAAACAACAACAAACAAAACAACAATGCTATGGCTTGGGGTCACTAGGCTAAACATGTGTCTTTATATTAGAATTCAAAGAACCTCTGATATACAAATAAGCATACAAATTTCCAAAAGGGTGATACAGTATATGGCATCTTCTGTATTGTTTAAGCTGGGAATAAAACTTCACTCCTTGGCTTCACTTCTGGTGGAGCCAAGTGGTGTGGCAGAAATACTGCTTGACTTCAAGCCAAGAAACTTGGTTCAATGTCTCGTTCTTCTGAATAGTTGCTATGTCATTGGGGGTGCTTTCTTAAAATGTCTGAGGGGCACCTGCGTGGCTCAGTTAGTTAAGTGCCCGAGTCTTGATTTTGGCTCAGGTTATGGTTCTTGAGTTTGAGCTCTACATTGGGCTGCATGTTGAGATTCTCTTTCTCTCCCTCCCTCTCGGCCTCTCTCTCTCTCTCTCTCATTCTGTCTCTCAAAATAAATAAATAAATAAACAGTAAAAAAAAAAAAAAAAAACATGTCTGAGGGGCACCTGGGGGGCTCAGTTAGTTAAGCATCTGACTTCAGCTCAGGTCATGGTCTCATAGTTTGTGAGTTTGAGCCCCGCATTGGGCTCTGTGCTGAAAGCTCAGAGCCTGGAGCCTGCTTTGGATTTTGTGTCTCCTTCTCTCTCTGCCCCTCCCCTGCTTGCTCACTCTCTCTCTCTCTCTCAAAAATAAACATGAAAAAAGTTTTAAAAATGTCTGAATCTCTGTTTCTTTATCAACATAAATATAAGTCTCTAACTTACCTACAGGGCTAGTCATAAGGATTAAATTAGTTATTGGATGTGCTATCACCTGCTCAGTATCTAATGCCAAATACACGTGTGTTCTTTCAATTTCAAACTGCATCCTCTTAAAGAAAATGCAGATTTAAAAATCCATTGTGAATTGTATTAATTAGATTTTAAACGTTACATAGGGTGATGGATCTAAAATTTTATAACAGATAAAGGGGATATAAGTTGGAATCATATAGAAAGTACTTAATGTATATAACAAATGTAATAAACCTCCATTCACCTTATAAAAATTGTCAGGAATTCTAGTTCCTGTGTGAGGGACAGAGTAACCCAAGCCTTTAAGAAAACAGGTTGTGAGTGTAAAATAGACTAGAGACTAACCCATTCGTAGGAGAATATCAGAGCAATTGTAGCATAACAGGAAAATATCCAAAGAAAGAGGGCACTTTGAAGCAACATAGCAAAAGTAAAAGGACATTCTACCCAGTCAGTGTTCTTGCCTCATTTACTGGACACTTGGCCTTGGGCATTTAACGAAGACTGACTTGCTTTAATTGTAAAATGGAAATGACACGTCCCCTGTCTGGAGTCAGGGGCTGGATCAGACTCTCTTTTCCACTTCTTAGTTCTGTATTTTCTTTACACAACTTTAATTTTTGATCTTGGCCTCATTGTCCAAAATTGCTCCGTATTCGAAAAAGCAAAATGATAAGCACAAATACAAAATCCTGCTACTAATTGTGTATGTAATTGCTGAGATTAAGTTCTGTGACTTAAAATTCTCTGACATTAATTCTAAAGCTCTCAATTTATTCCTTATTTCCACATAGTGTCTTATCTTGAACCTTAAGAGGAAGGCTTTAATCCTTCCAGCTTTAAACCAGGGCAGGAAGCCTTGTTGAGTGCTTTGGCCCCGCAGTGAACCTGAAGGAAGCACCACTAGGTGGCGCTGAAGATCCGGCTGTAGAAGGAAAATAGGGATAAACCCGCACAAGCGTTAATTTCCTCTGGGTCTATTGGCTGGCACCTAGGCTGCTATTTCCTTTATTGTCAGGGATCTTGGGGGTATCTTGGCTTGAATCTAATGCAAACAGTCCCTCTGCAGTGCTCAGCAGTTGGTAAAGGGGGTCTTGGGCTTGGCAATAGTATCTCCACGGGTTATTTACAAAATCATTAATGACCAGATCTTTCTGCCTCCTCCCAGAACCTTCCCTCAGTTCCCAGATCTGGCCTATCCTGTTTCTTCAGCCATTCACTCATTCATTTATTCAAACAGTTATTGCATGCTCTTGTATATCAGGCATACAGCCAGGAGTGATGTGGTTTGAGAGATCCAGGACATTAGCATTTTTTTCTTCAGCATTTTAGCATTTTTCATTAGCATTTTTTGGTGAATGCTATCAGCACCAAACCCAGGTCCGGTGCATTGGAGTGACTGCTCAAGCCCTGCACTGAGGGGGCCAAGTTGCTGGCAGCTGAGCTGTGTTCCCAGGAGGGAGCAGTGGGTCTTGTATTTACAACCAGCCCAAAACGCCTCCCTCCTCCAGCACACACTTATCTATATGACAGCAGTGTAGCTTCTCTGCTCACCCACCTGGATATCAAGCTGACCTCAGCACCTTCTTTTCCTTGTTAACGCAGCTACTGATATTTATTTTAATTTAACTCTATTACAATGTAGCCTTTGGTTATTTTTTTTAAAGTAAAAATTCTAGGGAGATGAAAATATTCTGTAGGATAGCTGAATGATGGCAATCTACAATCATACATTTGTCCAAACCCATAGGATATACACCAAGAGTGAACCCTAATGTAAAATATGGACACTGAGCGATTATAGTGTATCAATACAGGTCTGTCAATTCTAACAAATGTACCATTCTGGTGAGTGGCAGTGATAGTGGGGAATACTCTGCATGCATGAAGGCAGGGAATATATTGGAAATCTCTATCTTCCTCTCAACCTCTCAATTTTGTTGCAAACTTAATAAAACGGCTCTAAAAAATAAAATCTTTTTAAAAAGTCTATTGGGAATTCATTTATAATGGAATAGTATTCAGCAATAAAAAGAAATGAGCTATCAAGCTATCAATGAAAAGACATGGAAGAATTTTATATGCATATTACTAAGGGAAACAAGCCAATCTGAAAAGGATACATACTATATGATTCCAACCATATGACATCTGGAAAAGACAAAGCTATGGAGACTGTAAAAGAATCAGTGATTGTCAGGGGTTGGGGGAGAGGGAAGAAGAGATGAACAGGTACAGAAAAGGGAATTTTTAGGGCAGTGGAACCATTCTGTAAGATCCTCTAACACGTCGTGGATACACGTTGTTACACACTTGTCAAAACCCATATAAGGTACAACACAAAGAATAAACTCTAATGTAAGCTATAGACTTCAGTTAACAGTAACACATCAATATTGGCATATCAATTGTAACTAATTGATTCAAGAAGTTAACAAGAGGGAAACTGTAGAAGGAATAGGGTTTATGGGAACACCTTATACTTTCTGTGCAATTTTGCTGTAAACAAAACAGCAACCTAACACTGCTCCAAAAAAATAGTCTATTAAATTTTTTAAAGTCCATTTGGAAAGACCCCATATTTATATAATGCTTTACAATTTTCAGATCAATGCACTTGATTGTCACAAGGGCACTTTAAGATGTAGAGGATTGGTATTGTCTCACGTTTGCAGATACACGGACATGGAGGGCAAGGGAATCCAGTGACTTTTCAAGTTCATGCAGCTAATTAAACAGCAAAGCAAGGATTGAACCCATGTCTTCCTGTTGCAGATCCAGAGCACTTTTCTCTGTATTCTAAATAGTTACAACCAAGGAAATTGATATCAATCCTCTGTACTCTCCAGTGATTATTCTTTTTTTTTCTCCCAGGGTTTTGAAGTCAAACTCAATAAAGATATACACTGTAAATTACAGTCCAAGATTTCAGTCTAAGGCTATTTGATACAACGTAATACAAGGATTTCATGTGTGAAACAGCATCTTTAACTTTTTTCCTACCAATTATTTCCTCCAGTGTCTTTTGAAATCTTTGCTTCCTCTCCACTTTCAGGATAATTCATTAAAACAAGAATGAAAGCAGAGATGAACTAGAAGAATCTGGGGACATTTTTATAGAACATAGCACTGAGGATGTGGGATTGTTCTCCTTGAAGAGCCACAGCAGCCTGTGATGGAAGGTGAGCCTTCTAGGAGGCATCACTGTCCCAGAGCTGCACCAACTGTCCGATTGCACAGAGCAAGTCTTTGACAGCGACACCTTGTGGTAGTAAGAATTAATAGCAGTAAAAGAGGAGACTATAATTTGCTCTCTTGGGTATGGAGATCATACTGACTTCTCTTGAGACTGTGCACACTTCCTCCAGAATTCCTTGACATGGTTGGGGGGAGGGGACTGAAAATTCCCAAGAGAGCCATCTGCTTTCAGCTAAGTAATCATTTAGACACTTGAACAATAAATTAGAAAACGAAAAGAGGAAAACCAAAACCTATGGAGGGGTGGAGAGAGAAGGTGGTCATCTATGAACCAAGGAGAGAGGCCTCAGGAGAAACCAAACCTGCCAGCACCTTAATTTCTGACTCCCAGCCTCCAGAACTGTGAGAAGATAATTTCTGTTGCTTAAGCCACCCGGTGTATGATACGTTACGGCAGCCCTAACAATCCAATACAGGCTATATAGTAGGCACTCAGTAAAGTTGAAGGGATAAATGAATTCTGCAGTTAAAAATCCACAATTGGTAAATACTAGGAAGGATAAATAAATGTTGCTGAGAACAAATAATAACGTGATGTGACCTAGTCTGGGACAATGTGGAGGGCTGATCCAAAGAAGTGATATTTAGGTTGAAGAAGATATTTAGGTCAGGAAGAAGGCGTTAAAGGTCGGTAAAAAGCCTTCCACCCCCCGAAGGAAACAACATGTGCAAAGGCCCTGAGGTGGTAAGGAACACAGTGTGGTTTTGGATTTGAAAGGTAGCACAGAGAGAAGAGGGAGAGAGGTTCTGGAAGAGGCTGGTGACGCAGGTCAGAGCCTCACCAGATAGGGCTTTCAGGTCATGTCGAAGAGTGTGGAGTCATGGCCATCCATTTTAAGCACGGGAATGACAGGAACATATTTGTGTGACAACAAGATTC